>OX419598.1:2701047-3380614 GCA_948473455.1 Teleiodes luculella | reverse complement strand
TTAAGGCAAGGCTCGAAAAACTTAAAATCGCAGGTAGAGGCGTGGTTTATCTGCGCGGCAAAGTAAACGGACCACTGATGGCAATGCCTGAAAGGAATAGCGCTAAGCGGTGCCGTACATGAGGAACAGAGAAAGGTGTGCTGTTTGCGCGCTAGAACTAAACAGCGTAAGTGCCAAGTTGTTGTGAGTCCATTTATATTTATACAAAAAGTACTACATATAATAAAAATGTTTCTAAACTAGATTTTAGTAAGGTTGAATACCATGCTTGTGACTAAGTTTCAACGTCTAATACGTTGCCGTTTAACTATAAGAAGTAAAAAAAGATAATAGAAGGTGTTACTTTGACGCGATTTTCTATCGACAAAATTTTCAGAAAACGTGTTTCCAATCATATGAGTATTTAGATTATATGATCAAGTTATGTATATCTGAAAATCACAATACCTACTTGTACAAATTACGAGGATCATCGATTCAAAAAACACTAAAATTTTCAAGGTGCCGCCTAGGCGAACTCGCTGCTTAACAGAAGGTATATTTTCAGGAGTAAACTACGTAATTTGAAGGTGCCTGTACCACGCCAGGCGTTCGCCCACGACGATTACGGACTCAACCCTGATTTTTTAAAGAATCTTGGTTTGGAACTTCCTCTGAGCAACAAAATTGGTATTGTAGGGGTGCGTATGTAAATGAAAATTTGAAATTTTTTCTATAGCCTGACAAAAGAAAGAAGAAACCTGCTCTGGGGGCGCCACGTGTATATTTTTACGACTATGGCAACAATTTCCCTTATAAAATTAGTTCCATTGAAATTCCGCAATATGGCGAGGTTCCTTATTTCTCTGGTCGGGCTTTACAGTTCAATAAGGTTCAGTATAACAACTACGAAGATTCTGGAAAATACGCTTTTAAAAAAAAATTAGGACTTCATTCAAACCAGCGTCTTTTCGCCAATCAATGCATAACCAATCAATGTTGTGGGTAGCAGTATTATGTCAGTGAAATTAATAAATTATGAAATTCTTAATTTTCGTTCTCGGGTTCGAATCCCGGTGCTGCACTTGTTGAACAATATGACTGTATCTATACTAATATTATTAGGGTAAATTCCCACACATAACGATGGGAAAAACTGTTAACGCGGGCGGAGCCGCGGCGAAAAGCTAGTTCAAAATAAATTACATAACCCTATTCAGTCAATTAATTATTTAAAAATGTTCAGAAAAGCCAGTACCTACGTCCATGGTAACGCCATAGTCTTTCTTCCCATACAAGTTATCATTTCATAGAAATAAGCTGATTTGACTAATCAGTCAACAACCCTGTTCTCAGTTTCTAAGACTTTCCATAGTTTGGTTAAAACATTGCAGGCTGAATCATCTCTCTGAATGTCCAAAAAAATTGATTCCGTGCTTCAGAAAGCACGTAAAGCCGTTGCTCCCAGCTACTATCGCGCACGCAATTGGCTTTGCAACACCCTAACAATGTAGAGAATTGAAAGATAATAAAATTAATTCATTAGTTATAAGGGTTTTTTCATAAGTTAGTTCCCTTTAGTTTTACGTCACAGTACGGTTTTCTATCCGCAATCCGTAAATAAATTGACTGTTTTAGAATTGATTGTCTAATAACTGATTTAGTTAACTACATCTACATAATATAATTATAAAGGTATATAGTATTTATTCACTATTTCTGATTCGTGCACGTTTACTCGCGACTTGCTTACCTATATATATGTTCTTTCACTTCCCTGGGTCTGCTGTAAGATATTTCTTTAGAAATAAGCAGACCTGCCGCCGTAACATGCAGTGCTATGACAAAAGTTTGTCGCACATTTAACTGTCAAAAACCCGCCATATTGAAATATCCTCCAATAGGATAAGAGAATACGCACGACAAAGTTATGTCTGTCACGCGTGGACCGGGCATGTTAGAGGGGCTGTTGCGTCGTCCTATATGATTATCCTTTGTATGTTTATGTGTACAATAAACTGTGAAATAGATAAATGAATAAAAATCTGTTTTATTGCAGCTCCATAACAAAGCAAAGACGTGCAACCTTCGCGAAGTGTTCTCATTGGCTGGGGAAGTAAGAAACATTAAGTACGGACCAAATCATGTAGAAATTCAATATGACCACCCTGTAGAAGCGGTACAGGTAAGAATGACTTCTTATTATTAACTTCTTTGGTTTTGGATTTCAAATTGAACACCCTGTTTTTTGCACTCTTACAGTTAGGTACACCCGTTTGCACTAACCTTGTCTTAGGCTTTTCGTAGTTAAGAAAGACGTAGGTAAGCTAACTAAAGCTTAAAAAAATAATTGTTTTTCATTAACATCCTAATTGGGCTCATATCATAAAGGTAGGCAGAAACTAAAAAGTTTAAAAAAGTCTGAAGGTTATAGCAAACAACATTTTAACCAAATCTCACATAAATACTTTAGGCATCAATAAAAAAACCTCACAAAATGCTAAAACGCTTACAAAATTTATATTTTTTATCCCGTTCATGAACTTTTTGTCCTGAGTATAAAAAAAAGTTTGGGACATTCAACACCAGTAAATTTTTCAATTATCTATTTATATCCACAATATGGGTAGGAAGAATTGCTCCCTGTAATAAATTTAATTGAAGCCTAGAAAATTTGATATTGAGGAATATGCAAGCAGATATTCTTACCCTGATGATGATGATGTAACCTCCCGTTGTAAAGAAACCTAGATCACAAATATACGGTAGCTACTTTTGTATGGCACTTGTACTAAATACAAATCTATCTACACAAAATTACACTAAAATAAAGAAATTAAAGTCGAACCCATGTGACTCGCGCGCGCGTTCTAGATAGACTGTCCAAAAACTCCTCTTTCATAACTAAACCCGCCTCCTGCCGGCGCTTTTCAAAAAGGCCTATTACCTATTGTGCTATCACACTATTGACACCAGTCTTCCACACCTGGTAGATACAATGTTTTGTTTCGTCGGCTTCCTGGCCAGCCCTACACGTGCTAGCAATAAAACTATAGAAATTCCCTTAACCATTGTATTACTTCTTTCATTGATACCGACATTCTAGCGGAGCTTTAATGAATTCTATTACGAGTAAGTATTTAAAATTATTTTATGACCTACTAACAAAGGTATTTTAAGAGAAAGATTTTTATTGCAGCCAAATGTTCAGTTCGACGAGGTAAATTTGTCTTTGTTGTAAAATTATTATTGGTATACTATTCCCACGCTCTTCTTTTTACGGCGCTCTGTGTACAGTCATGATCACGTTAAGTATTTACATTTGGACTTAGTTTAACAAGGGAATAAGGGAGATAATAGCATCACGACAATCACGACCTTTAGCTTCATCTGCTCTTGAACTTACACCATCGCTTTCCATCTTGTTTCTGTGGCTATGGGACGGTACGGAACGTTTTAAATCTTTTAAACCTTTAGGCAGTGACCACTATATTGCCACCTCAATTTTAACCTTATACCCTCAACGTGAAGTCGAAAACGAATGCATTCATAAAGTAGTTTTGCCTTATAAAGGGTTAACCCTTTTGTAAAAAAGTAGTACAAACCGCCGGAAATATCTAGGCACCTGGCTTAATGACGTCATGCGTCGGACGGGCTGAGGTGCGGGGCGGGGGAGCACGAGGGAAAACGCATTGTAGGTATGGCTTTGTGTAATGTTGCTCATTTATGATTATATAATTATAGGTAACATTTCGTACTTCCGAATTTTTTTTAACCGAAACTTAATTGACCAAAAACGGTTCATAGAATATTTAGTTCCAATATGTTTCTTTTGACATAACTTCATTTTACCATAAATATACTAAACAGGAGTATCATTTTCCAGAAAAACTACAATCATATTATCGAAATATTATTTTTGGTTTTACCAACTGTTTCACTTCATAAATTATAATTATCCTGGAAGTTTATTAAACAGAATTTACTTTTCCCATAATTTATAATGGATTTAGTTTTGTAAACCAACCATAACAGGGCGAGTGCGAGCGAAGCGGGCATGGGAGTTCAGGGCACCCCGACTACTGTTGGTTGGGTTCGAAGGGTATGGCGGAAGCAAGATGGGCGAGCAAATCGAGCCCATCTCGCTTCCGACATACCCTTCGGGTTAGGTTGACATGTATGCATGCCTGCTTGTGCTTGCTAGCATGCATGCTTGCTTACTTGCATGCTTGCTTGCATGCTTGCATGCTTGCTTGTTGCATGCTTGCTTGCATGCTTGCTTGCATGCTTGCATGCTTGCTTGTTGCATGCTTGCTTGCATGCTTGCTTGCATGGTTGCTTGCATGTTTAGTTGTCAATTTGCATGATTTTGTGGTATACTGATTATTCAGGATAACATTTATATGGAATTCGACTCATCTGGTTTTCAAATCTGTGGTTTTTCGTTGTTGTGGTTTATCAATACCAAGGTAAACAAAGTAAAAAGAGAAACGAAACTCTGGGAAATGAAAATCAGGTAAAAATCATTTCGGTAAAATGATAATATGGAAAGTAAAAAAAATGCGATCCGTTTTCGGTAAAAACATATTCGGTATTAAAATTTTCGGATTTAAGATAGGTAACCATAATTATAGCCTTCTTTTATAAGTAGGTATGTATACTAGCAGACAAACTTCTTACGGCCACAGATTTCGCAACCTTTTAGGCGCTCCATAACAACTTACCAAGATTTCATTACAATCTGATCAATGGTTTAGAAACACTTATGAGACAAACATACATTTACTTTTTTATTTTTATTAGTTTGATTATAATTCAAATTATAATCAAACTAGATTATATTTTGTTTAAAAAAACATAATTGTATAATTTTATAATTTGTTAAGACTGCCTGACGATGAAAGCGGTCTATACTGTTAACTATACCTACATATTTTTGTGTTATAATGTGATTTTAACTATATAGTGGAACTGATTAAATCACCTCTTTTCCTAAGTCAGATAAACAAACAACACCTTATACCATAAAAATTTTTCGTTTTTTTTACTTTAAAAAAGTTTTAATCCTTTTGTCTTAATGTTACAGGCAATCAGCATGTTTCATAGACGGAAACTTCACGGTAACTTGATGTATGTTTCAATGGAATATTCTGTAACATTTTTACCATCGGGACTGACTTCAGTTGGTAGGGGCTTCGGGGATAATGGAAATCCACTTAAACATGTTACAACAATTTTAAAACAAAGAGACCTAAATGAATCACTTAGTGAAATAGGAGGATTAAAAAAAGTCGAAGTTGCAGATTCAAATTACCCATTTAGTCATACTTTTAAAAGAGATGAAAATCAAAGTAATTCTGCTAGTGTTTTTAAATTTACTGTACCTGGTACCGGAGAAAGTAAAACGCCTACGAACAATACTCCTGACTCAGATAGTGCTTTCAAAGAACTAATTTCAATTTTAAAAGAACGAGGATTGATCTCTGAAAATACTGAGTTGAAAAACGTAGAAGATGTGTTGAACGCATTGAAAACAAAGAAACAAAATCAGTCGCAACAAATTTCAAATCAAGTAAAAGCAAAATCACAGGACACTGTTTGTCGTCAAAACGTACAGGCAAGTCAGAAAGGAGGGTTGAATAATGCCGAGAAAAATAAACAAATGAGTACACAGAACCAAAAAAAGAAGAAAAAACAAAACATCCCACGGGCGATACAGCAGAGACCTATGCAGAGACCAATTCCGTCTGTTATGGACTTACAGTATCAACAACGTAACCTGCATAACAGGCCTATGTATCCGCCCACACCTATGATGCCAAATATGTTGATGCAACAAGGTTTATATCGTTATCCCTACTCCAACTTTCAAGCTTATCCTCAACAATATCAACACTTTGATTCAATACCGCAAACAGGTACAGTATTTTATTTTTAGTTTAATGCAACTCCCCCCGTAACATGCAGTGCTATGACAAAAGTTTGTCGCACATTTAACTGTCAAAAAACCCGCCATATTGAAATATCCTCCAATAGGATAAGAGAATACGCACGACATAATTATGTCTGTCACGCGTGGACCTGGCATGTTAGAGGGGCTTAGACACACACACACACACACACTCAGACACGTTATTGTTATAAATAACAGATACATACAAACAAACACTTTCTGAATTAAAAAAGTTGAATAAAAATAAGTAGGTAAATAGTAATAATAAACATTAAACATATCAAACATTATCTTTTTTTCAGGTAGAAGACAGTGGAATAGTTGTACACTAACTTTCCAAAATGTAAGAAACTTTTATATTTAAGCAGTAGGCTATCGATTAATTCTCATGTGAATGATGTGGGTTCGAACCCCGACTACAGTCCCATGTTCGAGTGTTTTTGAACATAAATCAAACATTTTCAAAGCCTTTTCAAAAATCTCCCAGTCTTTGTTCAACCTAATTCTAAAAAATACAAGATAAATATGATCCCACCTTTACGTGATACAAAGAAAAAAAATCTGACTGAAATAGTGTAATGTTATTCTTAAATGTTATCCATTTTTCACCTCAAAACGATAACATGAACAATCCTTTTTTGACCTATGCTTGAGTCGAAAAAGTACGACGGATCAAGCTTCACCGAACTTGCGGGGGAGCGGAAGACTCTACTCCAAAAACAGTCATCAACGCGTCTAGGGGCGGCTCGAGGGAGCCTCGGACCTCGGCCTAGCGCGTTGATATTGAAAAACATTGTGAAGGAGACAACGCCTAGGGGGCTCCGTCTCTGATTATCAATTTTGAGTTTGGTTATGAAGAATCTTGATGAAGACTTATGATATGATGATAACTGGTTAACGGTAACTATTGCAGCAGCATAAGGTAATTATTACAGCCTCCGTGGTCGAGTGGTCAAAACCTCGCCTGACGTTACGTTACGGAGGTTCCGAGTTCGAATCCCGGTGGGGACTCGTCGAACAAATATCACTGTGAGAATTTCCTCAGTTTGGTTAGGACATTGCAGGCTGAATCACCTGATTGTCCAAAAAGAAAGATGATTACGTGCTGCGGAAGGCACGTAAAGCCGTTTTTCCCGGCTACTACCCACGGATGTAGTCGTTATAGGAGCCATGCATGTCGGAAACCTAAGACAGTTCTAACTAACGGCAACTACTTATACTTACATTATTATCCAAGTTTATTCCTTGTGTTTTGCAGTTACCCCCGACCGTGACTGAGCAAGTGTTAACCTACAAAATGCTAGAAGTAGGGAATCTGGTTTTTTGCCGAATCACCGGCTTCGGACAGGCGGTAGTGCGGTTCAAAACCACGCAGGACGCAGACCGTTGTCAAAGTATCCTTTTTTAAGTAACAACAAGATCTGCCTCCCTTTCAACCATTGAGCATTCAGAAATTGCAAGTAGGTACTAAAAACTCACCTCGAATACATTCTATGCGCCAACATGGCGGCAGTGGAAGGCGTAAGGGCGCGTTTAGACGACGCGCGGCGGCCGCGCGCGTCGTCTAAACGCAGCCTAATGCACGGCGGCGGCGGTGGGAGGAAAAACAAAAGACAAACGACACAGAAGTTGGAGCTCGCGATCTCCAATTCATATTACCGTGGACCAATATACTCGAGAGGATTGTCAATGCCCTAGAATTTAGGGTGCCGGCGCCGGCAGCGGAGGCACTCCCTAGAAAAAAACGTGCTTCGGAAAAGCTCAAATCATGTCCTTCAAGGTATAATCCACCCCTATAAAACTTTAAAGAAATTCCATTCTGACAATGCTAAAACCTTAGAGAATAAATATACATAGAGCACGCGCATCGCTCCGCTGCCTTTATGTCAAGCGTAAGCAAATTTTGGCAGATTTTGTTTGGGCGGTGAAATCAATAACATTTTTCTTTTTTGATTTGTTCCTCAAGTCATGTTTGCAACTTATCACTGCACAATACAAAATGTTCTCCGATTAAATTTCTTATTATCACCGGGAAAAATAATCAGTTCCGATAACCATTTGATACTAAACGAACGCGCTGAAGATATTCGGACTGTTCATATCCGTGCTTACAGTTCATACTCGATAGGCGTACTCTATCCCTCCCAGAAAAATTTTTATTTATGCTCTAAGGCTAAAACTTACTACTCCCTTGGTATTCATTGGTATCATTGTAAGAAAACTAGTAGTTGATATCGAAAAACATCAACTACTAAATATCGTGGTCCGAGGCTCCCTCGAGCCGCCCCTAGACGCGTTGGTATATGACTTTTTTTGGGGTAGAGTCTTCCGCTCCCCCGCAAGTCCGTTGAAGCTTGACCCGTCGTACTTTTTCCACTCAAGCATAGGACAATAAAAAAAAGACGTGCCTAAATTAAAGTCAAATTACTTTTTATCCATCATTTTTAAAATGACGTCAGTTAAACTCAAACCAAGACCGGCTTTCTCAAATAAAACATTCGCAAAAAAAGGTCCATTGTCCGCAACTCCGTAAACATGGTGCGCTTATTGTGATGGATGAATGTTACTTTAACACGTGAGATAACTTTACAATTTGTTCCTATTGATAATAAGTTCCTTAGCACTAGTTCCCAGAAATATTTCATAAATCAATAGTGGATAAACACATTGTCAATGTGTCCTACAAATATTAATGATGATTTAAGAATACATCTACATACCTACTATCTACCTACCTCAAGCAAGGTAATTAATTTTACATAATGTATTTTGAACGAGTACTCGTCGTTTGCCCTGAGCGAGATTCGAACCCGCGCCCTACGCTACGATAACAAACTAAACTACGCGGCGAAACACAAGTTATATAATTATTTACTAATTGATATTCTTAAGCCGGGTCCACAGCTCCGTGTTTTCGTGTTTTGAACACTCTAACATGTTAAGGCACCTATTTCACTGGCGACAGAAGACAAAAGACGAAAGGGACGCAGTTCTGCGTTAGAATGAGATACAAATACACCGCGCTTACTCTTGCGCATAACTGCGTCCCTTTCGACTTTGTTTTCTGTCGCCAGTGAAATAGGTGCCTTAACATGTTAGCGTGTTAGAAACATGAAAACACGGAGCTGTGGACCCGGCTTTATGATTAATTAACAATGTTACTGCTTATACAAATGGTTTTTATATTCATCATTTAATCTACCCCTAAGTAATTATTAATATATATTATTATTGTCAATTCTCATTTTAGGATTAGCGATCACAAACCGTATCGTCGTAAAAGGTTTGCTACTGAAGAATGCTTTCGATTACCTAATTGATTAATCTTGACCACTGTAGCACAACATTAAAAGTAGACTGATTGCTTGCTAAGCAAAGTCTTAAAACGCAGAAATTGAAGCCCGACCAAAAGTAAAAAACCTTGCCCTAATGCGGAATTCCAATAGAACTAATTTTATAATGGAAATTGTTGCCAAAAAATATACATGTGGCGCTCACAGAGCAGGTTTTTAAATATCTAGTCAGGCTTAAGAATCGACGACGGGAATAAACCTGACATCTGGGCGAAGTGGAAAACGTTGATAATGGATAGACGTCGACGTAGTTATTGTTATTGTTGATTATTTGTTACTACGCTGTTAACAATTAGTTTTTTGATTATCATGTTGTGTTGAGTATCTTAAGTTTATTTTAGTAATATAAGTTAAACCTTGCTAAATAAAGAATTGTCTTTCATTTATTACATATTGAATATATTGATTATTGATGATTTTTTTTGTTACCACAAAGCACGCATTGAGCGCATTTTTCAAACAAGACTAAGCAATCAACCGTATAATGCGTTTAATTTGTCTTTTACTTTTTATGGGCTGATAGGCTGATATACACGTTTTTAACCCCTCTTTGGTATTCTGTGCCCTCGTTATTCATTGGTTCTTCATCATGGTACTATCTGTCTCATTCTAACTGTCCATGGGCGAGATTAGAATAAAATATTAAAGGCGACTGGCGGGCGAATTTTAGTATCCATCGGTACAGGTAGCGGCACGTAAGTTTAACGCTGACCTTGATTCCCGCGCATGTTTCCCCATACTCCCCGCGACCCTTATTTTAGACTTCTGCGCAATAACGGTCAAACCTGGAGTTTCGTGCCGCTACTTGTAGTATACGTGATTTCGTTGCCGTATAAGGTAAAGGGAATAATACATGTATGCCATGTAAAAATGCCACATATGGTATTCTTTCTAAACATTTATTCTGAAAGCAATATCATGAAAATAGTTACCCCGGCTTTCAATATTATGGACATGGAATATATCTGGCCGGCCATGGCCATCATCCATCACTGGGTGTGTGTGTATGTGAAAACTCGGTACGATGGTACATACATGTATTATCGAGACGTACATTATGGTCTTTCGGTCACGTCACGAAAGGAAAGGAAGTTTAGGGAAGTCTTTTGAATATTGTTTTGATGCTAACGATTGCCTGTGTTTCTGTTGGTGTAAACATATTGTTTTTCCGAAATACCTTAGCTGGAAAATAAGGTTTGGACATTGCCAACAATGTTCGGTAAGTCTATTGCTAACCTAACCTTGAAAAATATTTGTTTTTGTCTTTCTGAGTCTTCGAGCAATGCGTGCAATGAACATTATTATAAGCAGTTTTGTTCATCTATCTAACTCGTCTCTCGTATAAGGCCCGGGAAGGAAGGCCCGCGTTGCTCGAAGGTCGAGTTCTCGTGCGTTGTCAGATTTTGTCAGGTAGTTTTCTGTATCTGTAATGTTTTGGTTATGTTCACAGTTACTGTACAAGGGAAGAGGATACCCGCGGGGGCACGACGAAGAGCCGCCGTTGACATTTGCAAGGCGTTTAAAGTTCAATTAAAACAAGAAACTTCATTTGAAAACATAAAACGAATATTTAGGCAGCGGGCTGCCTGCTGCAAAAAAATTAATTTTCAGAGTGTGATGCACTTAATTAATGACCCAGGTGCCTATACAATCTACATCGGACGTTTGCCTCTTTCTTTTACACAATTTCATGTGGTAACTTTAATAATAGTCCATGGAAATCGTACCATAAAAGGGGTCTTCACTTGCATCAAATCGGGCAGTTCTGATTTTTTTATATGTTGTATGTAATGAGGTGGTAATGACAAATATAATTTTTCCAACTCGAAAGCCTTCCGGAACATTGTAAAATTCATGAAAAACCATTAAATTTTTCAGTTTTTGCCATTTTTTACCACCAAGGACCCGTTTTACGGTAGAAGTCACTATGAATTCTTTTAAAGTAGACTAAATTTGCAACAAAATGAGAATAGTTGGGTCTCGATAAGCTGAATAGTTTCAAAGATACAAGTTGTTCAAATGTTTGCAAAATTTCTTAAATAATACAATTTAGAGTTTAGGGTGTCTGTCAAAAATATTTTTCTACTAAAGGTGTACTTTTTATTATTTTTATATATAGTATAGGGTATATAATTATTTATAATAAAAAAAAACAAAACCATAATACAAATTTTTTGCAAACATCTGAACAGCTGTATCTTTGAAACTATTCAGCTTATTGAGACCCAACTATTCTCATTTTGTTGCAAATTTAGTCTACTTTAAAAGAATTCATAGTGACTTCTACCGTAAAACGGGTCCTTGGTGGTAAAAAATGGCAAAAACTGAAAAATTTAATGGTTTTTCATGAATTTTACAATGTTCCGGAAGGCTTTCGAGTTGGAAAAATTATATTTGTCATTACCACCTCATTATATACAACATATAAAAAAATCAGAACTGCCCGATTTGATGCAACTCAAAATGTACCAATTCCATGTATCATAAACCTGCTGTCTGATTTTGTAAGTATATTCTGGAAGTAATAAATAAGTAACTATTTAGATTAATTAATCTGTAATTGTAATATGATTTCACGTCATGCACATAATTATCTATGACGTAAATATAATTTTCATCAAATTAAAATTAACTAGCTATGCTATATGTAAAGCCCAACCAGAAATATAATAAACCTCGCCTTCATATTATGGACTATTTATATAAGTGAATTTCATAGAGACTATTTTTATAAGTGAAATTGTTGCCATAAACATAAAAATATAATGCACTAGCGACCCGCCCCGGCTCCGCACGGGAAAATGGTTATTGTGGGTTATCCTTAAGTATATTATGCATGTATTATACATATAAACCTTCCTCTTGAATCACTCTATCTATTAAAAAAAACCGCATCAAAATCCGTTGCGTAGTTTCAAAGATTTAAGCGTACATAGGGGGGGGACATAGGGACAGAGAAAGCGACTTTATTTTATACTATGTAGTGATGGTGCCCCCAGAGCAGGTTTTTGTTTCTCTGGTCAGGCTTTATATGTGCTTATAGCACATTTGTACTATTTTTATTATCGTATTTGTATTATTTGTGTCGATATACTTTTGTTTCAGAATACTGAGAGTGTTAATTTCTATGTGGATATATTCAGAGATGCACAATATAAAAGTACTGGTAATTGTTTGATAAGATTTCTGCGTACAAAGAATGTTCTTCAAGTTTGTAAAGCCATGCAAGGGCTTAAAGCATTCAATAGTAAAATTATTGTCAAGCTAGACATGGGTAAGTATTTTATAATAAAAAAAAAAGTAGTGTCATGCTTGTACATTTAAGAGACATGTGATTTATTACACACAATCACATCAGCAGGCTTACTATGTAATGCGGGAGAAGCTTTTAAACGCGACATAGGGACATAAGAGTCATATCATAGTACTTCTGTCATTATGTCGCATTTGACAGCTTCTGGCGGATTACATCGTGAAGTGACATAAGAGTCATAGTAGTTTGTCGTTTTCATATATGTATTTATTTATCTACAGTCTACACACAAATAATCCTAGTAATATGTACACTTGCGAGCGTACATATGTTTTGATTGATTTAAATGTGTACTGTCACATATGGCCACACACAGAATATCAGCATTTTGCTAAATACTAGCGAAACATATGCTGAGCTGTGGCCTTTTTGGCACGGCACATACACGTCTTTTTTTTTTTTTGTTAGCTTTTCTTATTCTTTTTTCTTTTTTATGACTGTATTATGTCAAACTTTATTATTTTTTAATAGTGGACCTGCTGGAGTATTGGAAAAAAAAGCAGGAAGTTAGCTATTTAATAGACATCAAACTAACATAATATATATTTACAGAAGAAAAGTACAGTAGTCAGCACATGCCGCTGTACATTGGCACTACGAAATTCACCCCTACTACTACGGAATACGTGCGCTCTCAAAGTCAAAATGTCCAGCCGCATGTGCTGGCTACTGTACAGGTATATGTGTTGACTTATAATTTGTGAAAAGTATTTAATTTTGTATATCTCAAGAAAAGTTTATATACTTTGTAAATTATTGCTTGTAACTTCCCAAATAATAGATACCTAATAAATATTTTACCTGACCGTCTCAGTCAAGGAGTTATCTTGTTGCCTACAGGTAATGTGATCTCAAAGGAAAAAGATCTTCGTAACCCCCTCTTCCAGCCAGGGGAGCATCGAGTTAAGAATTTAAGGAGATATATTAAACAACAAGAATTAAATTGCCCTGAGATCGAAAATATGTAAGGGTGTTGTCACGTGAGAAGCTGGTTGCTGCTCTAGCTACCCGCTTTCAACATGAATATGCACTAAACTCTTGTAAATTTAGTTCCTAAGTTGATTGACGATGTCCAAACCCACTGGCCAAGACACTTATCTTATAACAAGCACAACTACCAGACGACTGAAGCGTACGAGTGTACTTGCTGATTGAGGGAGAGGTGTGGCAATGGCCTAGTTTCTTTAAACGACATTACCTTTGACCAAATCTGCTTATGGTCTTGCGACTGCTCCCAGATAATTAACAAGAAAAAAAAATTGGTTGATTGTACGATTTTTATTATTATTATGTACAGATAGAAAGTTATTTATAACTTTGTGGTTTCAGCATTTTCTACTGAGAACATTAGAATAGAGCAAAGTCTAGTGTGCTCTTGACTGTACAAAATTATAATTTAGGACAGTCAATGACTTAAAAACTTAAATGACAAGAGCTTAGTGCATATTCATATTGAAAGCAGGTTGCTGGCTTTCCATAGAGATCTATTGCTTTAAAAAAAAATCCAGAACTAGTTTTAATTTAGTGATGGATGATGATTTATTTCTTCTAAAAACGCAGTTCCAATTTAATATTTTTTAGGTTTATTAACCATTTTTTTATCCATAAAGTCGCGTAATTTAAGCTTGAATCTTAGTTTGACTTAAAGCCTGACCAAAGAAATAAGAAACCTCGCCATATTGCATTTCAATGCAACTAATTTTATAATCGAAATTGTTGCCATAAACATAAAAATATACACGTGGCGCCCCCAGAGCAGGTTTCTTATTTCTTTGGGCCAAGCCTTAAAACAGAAAATGTATATTTTGGCGACGATTAATACTAATATAATAATATACAGGGTGTTGGGAATAGTATCATTATCCTTTAGTTAGAGTTAGACCATATAGTGTATAGTGTTAGTACGTACAAAGGACTATACAATTAAAAAAAATGCATTTAATTACCATTTCAAAAATATTTTGACATCTTTTTTTATTATTATTTATTTTATTAAACAACATTACAAATCTTAATTAAACATTATTCTCCCGAACTTCGAAGAAGTTTGTCAGGAGATACGTTGCTGCGCACTCTTTAACTTAAAACTAACAAGCACAATCTGACTTCAGAGCTATATTAGCTTACAATCTGCTTTCTCTACGCATCAAAGTTCATTCACCTCACGTGACGCCGATCATAGTAACAATATTCGAATATGCACTTTGTGAAACAACGTGACGTTGCCAAAGCAGAAACTTGACAGTTTTCTACCTCATTTTTCTATGCGTAACGAATAGGGTTTGCTCCCGGGAATTCTCGGTACTGAAATAACCGGGAATTCCCGGGAAATTTAAGAAAAATTAGTACCGGGAAATCTATACTATGTTCCGGGAATTCCCGGTACTGCAGAAATACTAAAATTTTAGTACGAAATTTTGATTTTTAAAACTGCAAGTGAGGCGCGCGAACTCAACCACGACAGAAGTACGTGGACGATTTGTATTCAAGAGTAATCGGTACCACTTGGCAGTTTTCGGTTCGTTGGTCGTATCTTTCCTGCCGCTCGACCATTCCGCCACAGTACCGCACCAAACTTAGTACTGCGACACGTAGTGGTGTTTTGTTTAGACTAGTGAGTAAGTAAAATATTTACACTATTGTTTCTTTATTTTATCGGATCTAGATGAGTTTGTATATATTGGGTTATATTTTGTGCATATTTTGTTAAAGATATAGTATGAAACTTTATTGAAATACATATAGTCATGGAATGACTATTTTACAAATTGTTTTAGAGATTCTATAGTACTTTAGAAAACATCCACATGCTGCGACAGGTTATACAGAATACTATAACCAGAAGAACCAGACCAGAGAATACAGAGAAAGAACCAGCCAATATGCTTAGCGTTCGTGGACTATGAGAAAGCCTTCGATTCTATTGAGACTTGGGCAGTGCTGCAGCTCCTTATTAACTACCAGTATATCGAGGTGCTGAAGTGTTTGTACGAGAACGATACTATGTCAGTCCGTCTCCAGGATCAGAACTTCAGACCAATCTAGCTGCAGCGAGGTGTGAAACAGAGAGACGTTATATTTCCAAAACTGTTCACCGCTGGCTGCACTGGAGGATGTCTTTAACCTTCTGGACTAGGAAGGACATGGTATCAACATCAATGGCGACTACATCACTCACCTTCGTTTTGCCGACGTCATCGTAGTCATAGCTGAGACCTTGGAGGACCTCTGCACAATTCTCGATGACCTCAATAGTTTCCCAACAAGTGGGTCTTAAGATGAACATGGAGAAGACAAAAGTCATGTCAAACGCCCATGTAGTAACCACTGCAATACAAGTTGGAGACTCTGCTGTTGAAGTTGTAGACGTTCCGCAGTATCTCAAGTTTAAATTCTTTGACCAATGTGTGTTGCCAGTGATGACTTACGGATCTGAGACGTGGTCGCTTACGATGGGCCTTATAAGAAGGATCAAAGTCACCCAAAAAGCGACGGAGAAGGCTATGCTTAGAGTTTTTTACGTGATCGAATCTGGAATGATGAGATCTGCAGGCAAACCAGAGTCACCAAAATAGCCCGAAGAATCGCTAAACTTATGTAGTAGCAAGCTGGGCACATTGCACGTAGAACCGACGGCCGTTAGACAGAGTGGTTCCTGAATGGCGGCCGCGCGCCGAAAGGCGTAGTGTGTGCAGGCTTCCCACGAGGTAGATCGATGATCTGGTGAGGGTCCCGGGAAGTCGCTGGATGTGGGCAGTGCAGGATTAATCATTGTAGAGATCCTTGGGGGAGGCCTTTGTCCAGCAGTGGACGTCTTTCGGCTGAGATGATGATAGATTGAACTGAGTGTAAGCTTAAATTTAATTATGATCACAAATATTTGATTTGCTATGATCATTGAGTTCAAAGTATTGTCTTCTAAAGATCTTAATTACTGAATTTATGCTATAATTAGTGAATTACTTAGATAATTATATATTTTGAAAAGTGTTTGGGTGCTTAATTTCATCATACTCATAAAATAATTACAGTACCGAAGTATCGGAATTTCCCGGGAATTCCCGGTACTGGGTAGGCTCCAGTACCGGGAATTCGAAAATCCAGTTCAGTTCCGGTACTGCAAACCCTAGTAACGAATAGATGGATACTTATTAAAAATTGCTAATTTAAAAATAGATCGAAACATGTATTTCTGTTTATGGTGTTATACATTACTAACACAGTACTGGGCCTGGGTGGGTATAAAAATAAAGTATAATGATATTTTTTCTTACACCGTGTATAATTTGATTAACCTATTATTGTGTCTGATTTATTGTTTAGAAATAGCCAGGTGAATTTTAATAATAATGTACCTAAAAAAGGACAGGCTGAAACAAAAGAAATGTGTGACACACAATGTGGCGAAAATGAAGAAAACACATCAGCGAATATAACTTCCATAATGCAAAATGTAGTAGGGAAAAAAGGTATGTAATAGCTCTTCTAATCCTTATGTTGTGTAGTGCACTCCTTCACGATGTTTTTCAATATCAACGCCCCTAGACGCGTTGGTATATGACTTTTTTTGGGGTAGAGTCTTCCACTCCCCCGCAAGTCCGGTGAAGCTTGATTGGTCGTACCTTTTCGACACAAGCATAGGTCAAATTAAAAAAAAAAAAAAAAGTGTATTGTTCCTTAGGGTTATTATCTGCATCCTCCCAGTCGGTTTCGTCGCCACCACAAACTTATCCTTTCCAAGCCAGACGAATGCGGATAAATCAAGCGGGTAAATTAAAATGGAAATAATAAATAATAATTTGAGATCTTCACATTATATAGTTAGCAAAACTTATTTTCTAAGTCCTAATTTACAGTCCAAAGGTAGCCCCCAAGTTTACAAGCCATTATTTAATGGTTAAACATGAACCAAATTTCAACTGAATCGTTTTAGTTGTTTAAAGATCTTCGTATGTACTAAACCTTCTCCAAGAAAGTTCAACTGGCTCTTGACCGGTTTTTAATAAATCGTAGTTTCTCTTTCATCTTCTCTTACAAAACAGTCAACACTAAGTAATATTTTTACGTTAACAGTGTATCCCGTGGGACTGAGGAATTTTCCCATGGTCAAAGATAGTCAAATGTTACTCCCCAAGATCTATTTTATCTTTTTACCAAGTTTTATTAAAATCCGTTCTGTAGTTTCATAAACAAACAATCAAAATGTAAAATGTGAATTAATTTAAAATTTGCATAATAACACTCGCTTACTCCTTACAGTTACCATACAAGAAAAGTGGATACCAGAGATCATGCTGATTGGGGCAGCTACCTACATTTTTAAAGTATTTGCAATAAACATAAAACCAGGAAGTTTATTGCCAGACTACAGAAAGCTGTTAAGAGAAAGAACAATTAAAGCAAAACCGAGTTCGCTTCCAAAGACAAGAAAAAACAATGCTAAAGCAGTATATGTAGAGAATTTGCCTTCTTCCTTCCATGAGCTGCATATCGTAACTCTAATGCTGTTACTCTCAGATTTTGTATGTATTTCACAGAATTAATAGTACAATACAAGCTGTCCGCCCGCGGTTACGCATGCATATTTTTTAGATTTGGGATTGAGATATTTTCCCGCGGTAAAAAGTTACCTGTGTCTTCGCTCTCAATCTATCTCTGCGCAAAAAACTGGTCAATCTTTTAGTTAGTACCTATCAGTATGAAACTATCAAACAAACTATCAAACACACTTTCGCATTTATAATATTACATTTAAATTCAAAGACGCTGAACACATATATCGCGATGATCTCCCTTTATATGGACACAATAACGTTGCTAAGATCATAGTGTTCAGTTTAGCGTGCTCCTGATTGTACTTGCTTCTCACTCACTGAATCGCATTTCCCACCCCGGCGTCGCCCTCTGGTTACTTAGTCTGGGCGACGTAGACGATCGTAAGCAGCTAACTCACTCTTTTACTGAGTATTTTACAGTACCAAGACGGCGACTCGCGTGCAAGTTATCTATCGCGCTAGCCCTGCCTTGCAGTAGTTATTCCAAATAGGATTTCTATTAAATTGGTCGTTGTACGACGCGACGTGTCTGTGGCAGATTTTCTATTGAAGTCCATACATACATACATACTTACAGTCTGGCATAAAAGTCGTAAAAATATCCATAGGTTAGAGCGTGACAGCATGATGTAAAAAATGGCAACACCCCTTAAAAGAAGTGGCGCCCCTATTAAACACGACTTTTTTGATATTTCATGTCATTTCAAACATTGTGAATTTGCATGCTATTATTTATTTTGGAAAAACACGGCTCTACTTACATACTTTGTCTTCAAATTGTTCTTATTATTCTTCTTTTTTTTTCAGAATATATGTAATCCGAATTTCTATATTGATATGTTCAAAGATGCCCACAATAAGAATACTGGCAAATGTTTAATAAGATTTATGAACACGAAGTTCACCTCACAAGTCTTCGAAGACTTGCTTGCGCTTCGTGCTTTAAAAGATAATATTGCAGTTACGTTGGACTCGGGTAAGAAATTAGGCTTAGGTACCCAACTCTTCCTGTTGATGACGTGGCTACGTTGCATCGGTGGTGTAGTGATTAGGATAAAAATGCGTTGGCTACACAAGTAAAGCCTGACCAAGGAAATAAAAAACCTGCTCTGGGGGCGCCACGTGTATATTTTTACGAATATGGCAACAATTTCTCTTATAAAATTAGTTCCATTGAAATTCCGCAATATGGCAAGGTTTTTTATTTCACTGGTCGGGCTTTACCAGTACTACCCAATTATATTTAGTGGCGAGTTCAGCAATGCAAAATGTACTGTCTTTTGCGGAGAAGAGCTCCCCGAAGAAACTTCACAAGCCTCGCATCTTTAAAAAAATAAATAAATATAATAAAAAAAATGTATTTTTTTAATATGTAATGTTATATAATGTATTTTAATAACAGAAATTAAATTTTTAGCCACCTCCAGCAACCTTATTTCCATGAACATCTGTCTTCTAACTAATCAGATATCTTGTAATATGATTTTTTAATATTATTTTTTTATATTACAGTCCCCTACTGGGTCAGTATGGCCTATTAAGACCTGATTACGTAATTTGCTTTTGTTTTTGTCGAGAAATAATTGTCTATATCTAAAAAAAGCAGTGATTTCCAGCAACTGAACTTAACCTTTTATTTCCTACAGATGGTTCTCTGGCACATGCGAGAGATATTAAGAACCCTCTTTTCAAACCACACAAAAAAGTGAACAAGTTGTTGCGACAGTATATTATGCACCAAAACTTCTGTAATACCAATTGTAACATTATCGATCCTGGGTAAGAACTGTCCACTTTTATAATTTATCACCTAATAGCTTATCCTTTTTTTTACTCGAAAGGCGACATAATCTTGAATACAAAAAAATATATATTTGAAACAGGAAACAATAATTAATAATTATTACAATACAGGTGTTGTTGCATATAGAAATGAATATATTCACAACCAATCACACTTTTCACAGGTTAGGATAACAAGTTGCAGAAAAGCAGATTAAGCTCATAATAACATTAAATTTAGATAAATGAAGTTGATAATGCCTTTTGTATGCTGCTGCGGCTGATATTTTTTCCTTTATTCTATTTCTATTTTTGGGGCAAGTTGTGGTAAATGCTTCTCAGAGTACTGTAGGCTTACTACGTAAGAAGCCACAGGCTCGAGAAGCTGTCAAACGCGACATAGTGACATTAAAGCCTCCTCTTCCTCCTGGATCTCGTTTTGGATTAGACGTATTTAATTTATATCTTCGGAAAATAAATTAAATTAACAAAATTACTCAAGTTAAATTCGGTTTAAAAAATAGGAGCTCAGCAGTAAGCAGGAGTGAGCTAAACTTATTTTACCCAAACAGCGAAGTGTGCGGGTGAACCTGTACAGTGACAAAGGAGACTGGACTGCACTGTGAGTGAGAGCGTGTGAGTAGATTTCAACTATTACCTACGTACACAAATATTACGAAGACGACGGAACGTGTACCTGCCTATGTGTGTGTGTGCAGCTATACTAAAAGCGTTGTAGTGGTGGACATAATACAAACACTCTCACACTGTCAAGCGACAAATCAAGTCTCAAAAGCAAATCTACTTACTGTGAGCTTATGCAGTCCTAGTACACTGAACTACTATCGTGCATGCATCACTGAGGTTCACGGAACTCGCATTTCAATATGAATAAATCCCTTTCCGAGACGAATATCAATGAATTTGATACAGATATCCATTTAAAAACACCACCTAACTTTGTATCGGACCGGGACCGAAATAACCGCGCTAAAAAAAGGAAAGAATGCAATAGTGAATCGCCCCACATGCAGACTGGTAAAAGTGATTTTGCTATATTTCAAGAAGAAATGAGGACCATGATTATGTCGCTCTTTGACCAGCAACAAAAAGAATTAAAAACTATAGCGCCTACGCTTAAACAAATCCAAGATTCTAATAGTAAAATAGAAAGCTCGATTTCGTTTCTTACTGCACAAAACGAGGAACTCAAGAAGAAAATAGAAAAACTGGAATCACAAAAAACAGAAGATCAAAAACGTATAAATCTACTAGAAGACAAAATAGAGACTATGCAAAAAGGAATGCGTAAATCGAATTTTGAAATTAAAAATATTCCCAAAAAACCGAATGAAACTAAGGAAGATCTGATAAATATGGTTGAGTGTCTATCTACTACAGTAGGCTCCACGCTCAATAAATCTAATATTACTGACGTTTACAGAGTGCGTGCAAAAAGAGAAGGTGTTCTAAATGCGCCAGTTGTTGTGGAAACGTCATCCACTATAATTAAATCCGACCTACTTAAGAAATGCAAAATCTACAATACCATGAACAAGACTAAGCTCCGTGCAAAACACCTAGGGTTCGTTTCATCAGAAGAATCACCCATCTATATTTCAGAACAACTAACTCCAAAGAACGCACGTCTGTATTTTTTGGCGCGAGATCTAGTAAAATCAAATGCATACAAGTTTTGTTGGACTGCATATGGAAATGTCTACGTGAGGAAAAATGAAAATTCACAAATAGTAACTATTAACAACGAAGCCCATATTCACCATCTTCTGCAAGCCTGACTAGCACATAATTATTTTGCGGAGCACTTTTATAAAAATATATTATATTTTTTAAATGTAAATTCCTGTAAGAATAATGTAAGATTACTAGCAAACTTTACTGCACTGCTCACACATATCCCTCCATTTTTATCAAATGCACACACAAAATGCTATTCATCACATGAACTTACCTATCAGCAAAATCAATTACACTGTAACTCAACCATTTATCTTCAAATACCATTATCTCTAAATTGTGATATAACGAACTTCCAGCCTTCTGTATCAAAATTATCACCCATGACTAAATATTACAAAACAACATCAACTTACATAATACTAACCCTTTGTCACAACCCTCTAAAGATAATAATACTAACTCATAATGGATGACACACTTACAAATACACATGAAATTGATAACATCAAGATTGCAAGCTCCATTCAGTGTGAAATTCAGAACATTAATAAACATATTAAAATAAACAAACAAGACTTAACAATAATATCACAGAATATCAGGAGTATCTATCATAACAATGATGACCTACAAGTAACCCTGGCAGAGTTAAGCTTCGAAACAGACGTCCTAGTTTTGACAGAATGCCACCTTGACCCACAAAAACCTATTCCTATCATACCAAATTACACAACCTTACAGTCAACAAATAACTTTAACCAATGTGGCGGCGTTGTTATTTATGCAAAAAGTAAACTAAATCCATGTCTAAAGGAAGTTTCCTTAGAGCATGCAACATGCTTGCAAATAGAAATTCTCAACCATGTGATTTTAGGCATTTATCGTTCTCCCTCATTTCATAATGCGTCGAATTTCATTGGCTCACTTTCTACATATCTAGAAACTATAAAATCACAAAATATTATTATTACAGGTGACATCAACATAAATCTAATTAGTCATCCAAATGAGCCCTCGGTTGAACGAGAAAACAGACTATCCTACCTTGATATGCTCGCTACACATGGTATCTTACCTGGTCACTACCTCCCTACCAGGATGGATAGATGCCTAGACCACTTTATGCTGAAACTGACCCCAAAGAAAATAATAGCGCAAATTGCCGTACTGAACACCACAGTAACAGACCATGCCATGATATTTATTTGCCTATCTAAAACTAAACATAAGAATTACTGCCCCACTTATATTACATATATAGATTATGAAAAGGCTGTGAATGCACTACTTAGTAAAAACCTCCATTTACTTCTACATAGTGACGATCCAGACTTTGTAATAGAAAACCTAATTAGTTTACTCACTGAATGTCTACAAGAAAACACTAAAATAAAAACCTTACCGAAATCAAAACAATCAAAAAAGCCCTGGATTACTTTTGGCATTCTTCGCTGTATTAGGAATAGGAATAAAATGCAACTAAAACTAAGATCCGATCCAGACAATGAGATACTAAAAATCACATTTCTCAGATACCGGAACTTCTGTAACAAACTCATTAAAAGATTAAAGCGGCAATATGAGAGGAGACAACTTGCTAAAAATATTAAAAACTCAAAAAAACTCTGGTCAACTATAAAATCTATTACACACATTAAATTAAGTAATTCACCCTGTATTGAACTGCTTAGCCTAAAACCTACTGCCCTAGAGTCTGTTAACTTTGTTAATGACTTTTTCGCTGGCGTAGGAAAACAGCTCGCGGAGGACATTCTTAGGTCGAACACTGTAACACCAAATTCCAGTACCGAAACCGATTATTGCTCTAATCCTAGCTCATTTGTTTTATTGGAAACCGACTTACAAGAAGTAGACGCAGTATTAATGAGTCTAAAATCTGAAAGTGCTCCTGGTTGGGACAACATTCAAACTAAATTTCTCAAAATGGCAAGACCAATAGTGGTCCCTATAATATGCCATTTAGCAAATCTTTGTTTCACCAAAGGTGTATTTCCTACATTGTTAAAAAAGTCTGTCATCACTCCTGTGCACAAGGGAGGGGACAAAGACAACGTCAACAATTTTAGGCCTATTTCAGTGCTGCCAGCCTTAGCTAAAATAATAGAAAAACTAATAAATAGTCGTGTCTTAAATTATCTTGAAAAATTTAAAATTCTTTCAAATGGCCAATATGGTTTTAGGCAAGGGAAATCTACGGAGGATGCGGTTTTGGCTCTGACATCTCTTATTGCTGAACAAATAGATCAAGGCAAAAGAAGTTTAGCTGTCTTCTTAGACCTTAAAAAAGCCTTTGACACGGTCTCTCTTCCCAACCTTGTGCACAAAATGGAAAATATTGGTATTCGAGGTATTCCACTGAAGTTGTTAAGTGACTATCTTCAAAATCGCACACAAAGAGTAAAAATAGGAGATTACGTCAGTGAAGATGCGAATGTTGCCTTCGGCGTTCCACAAGGAAGCGTATTAGGTCCAACATTATTCTTAATTTATTTGAATTCTCTCACGAACCTCAATATCGACGGAGCAAATATAATATCATACGCTGACGATACGGCTATTGTATTCTCTGGCAACTCTTGGAGTTCTGTATTTGAAAGAGCTGAAACTGGACTCCTCACTGTTTCCAAATGGCTAAGGTCAAACTTACTTACGTTAAATGTTGCAAAAACCAACTACGTTTGTTTTTCTATTGACAAAAGAACTCAACCAAGTCCGAACCATAAATTAAAATTACACGCCTGTGGTGGCACAAATATCGTTAATTGTAGTGACAATCATTGTGATGAACTGAAAAAAGTTACCTCAGTAAAGTATCTTGGTGTTATAGTTGATTACCGACTTTCATGGAATGAACAAATTGATTTAGTTAATACCAGAATAAGGAAACTAATGTGGCTATTTAAAAAATTGAGACATGTTATGACAATGAAGTTGGTAATACAAATGTATATAATACTTGCCCAATCAATTATGGAGTATTGCATACCGATATGGGGAGGAGCCATTAAATCGAAATTTATTTATGTCGAAAGAGCCCAACGAAGCTTGCTTAAAGTAATGTTTTTTAAGCCTCGTAGATTCCCTACTCTTGACTTATATACTTCTTGTGAACTTCTGTCAATGAGAAAATTGTACATTCGTGCAAGTGCGCTCAAGCTACACAAATCTTTATCCTTTGATAATACACTGATGCTAAGAAGGAGACC
Source organism: Teleiodes luculella (assembly GCA_948473455.1). NCBI lineage: Eukaryota > Metazoa > Arthropoda > Insecta > Lepidoptera > Gelechiidae > Teleiodes > Teleiodes luculella. The sequence continues at coordinate 3,355,751 of OX419598.1, read as the reverse complement.
GTATGTAGTAGCTCCCGTTCTTCAATGTAAAACTACTTTTGCAAAGAGACAGTACTCAATACAGTCTGCTCATATTTATAATGGGTTAAATAAAAAATTGTGCATCTATAATCTACAATTATATAAATGTAAAAAAGTCTTAACTAATTACTTATTAACATTAAACTATGATGACGTTGAAAATTCCATAAAGTATATAACCTAATGCATGTAATTTTAAATACAGCTATATATTTATTTATTTCTATTTATATATTTCCGTTAACAGCTCATATATGTCCCCACCGAGGGGCTCGAGCCTACCCTGATACCAGGGTGTAGGGATATTTCCTCTTTTCGTGTGCAGAAAGTGGAGGATATAAATTTTAATTTTTATTATTGTACCGTGATTTGTTCGTCCTAATGCATTTTATCAAATCCAGTGAAGTGCTCAAATCCATTTGCTTATGTCTCGGAACGCAACCACTTTTGACACACTCTTGCTTACATTATTTATTACACACACTCCTCTATTATAATAACCATTCACGCATACATAAACATACTGCATATTACAAATACGTACAAATTACAGGTAATACACACCAGTCACTCATTCACCACACACATCACAAAATACACACACAATCATATCCGTGCTCTTTACGAGTAAACAAACCTCTTTCTTACATTATTTTGTCTTTTTAAAAACTACCTACTTTTGTTATAAAATTATCGATCCGAACCGTAACATAACCTAATGTCTAATCTTGTTTAAATTAAGTCGAAAATATCTTTTTTGTAAACAAACTGAAGTTAATAATTTTTTAATTGTGAGTAATAGAAGAGCGGGGCCTCCTCTCACAGGTATCATTGTATACTTACTGGGTGGCCCCGGCCTTAGATTATAGTTAATACTATTTGAAATGAAATAAAGATATTTTTTTTTTTTTTTATTTTTTTTTTTTTATAAAGCCATAGTAGTTCTGTCAATATGTCGCGTATGACAGCTTCTCGAGCCTGTCGCTTCTTACGTAGTAAGCCTACTGAATAGTACTGATATGATGATTTATCCACGAGCGCATGCGATACTTGTAGTTGTGTGCGTTTAGACACGCGCTCTTGTTTGCGTACCACTAAACTGAGCGAGCGCTACGCACACAAAGATAATGTGCACGTACACACAAGAATGGCTCGCTTGCACTCGTGAGATAAATAACTGTATGAAATAAGTTATGTCAACCATCATACCTACCGATAGGTAGGTGGGTGAGATACCATAGTCCATACCATATCTATACATGTCGATCTATTTAATTTTTTTTTGTTTTTAGAAATAACCAACGAGCACAAATTAGTAATAATACAGTCCAACTAAATAACGAAGACAAAATAAAATTAGTTAAAAACCCTGATGTAATTGATATAGACGATTGTGATGAAGGAGATGAAGAAGAAGACGAAGTTGTAATAGAAAACACGAACAATGCAATAGTTGAAATAAGAGATAGCAATGATGTCGTTGAATGTAGAGAAACAAGCAAACCAGCCTCGAAAGAAGATTCTATAGAAATTGGTAAATCTACACATGAAAATGAGACTAACAATATTTGCAATGAAACAGTAAACCTAACTAAAGAAATAGTTAAAAGTAGTGCAGTAGAGATTTCAGATGAACCTGAACTAATGTTTTACGAAGACAAAACTGGTGATATATCGAATTACGAAAAGGAGGCGTGTGATGATTCTAGTGTAACATTGTGTAATGAAAACGAAGACGGTGGCAACGCTACCATTAATGAAAAACAGGTTATAACTCTTATAGAAAATAATTCGAAAAAGATTATTATAACAAATGATGCGAAAAAGATTATAGCAAATAAATCAAAAGAGGTTATAGATGAATCGGATGTTAAGTACAATGCTGCACTTGATGATCGCACGATTGTTTCTGTCACCACTACTGGAAATTGTAAGGATTCTACAAAACGAAGATGTCTGGAAGTGCTGATAAAACAAATTATTAAAGTAAGTAAACATTTATTTAAGTTAAAATGTGAGAAAGCGCGGTCAGCGTGGTGATATCCAAGTTAATATGCATCCTGTAACAGATGCGTCCGTTTTCTATGTGACGGGATGCATATAAACTCTGATATCGGATCACGATCGCGCGTCTCGCCTCTTTAAGTACGAGCTTTAATATTAATTGTTGATATACTGTTTTTAAACCTGATGTCATTAATTAATAATAAATCATTTTGTGTGGTTTCCGGCTTAGAATTGGTCCAGTCCAACTCTTCCTGTGTGTCTGTCTTGTAGGACGTATTGTAATTTTTAGGGTTCCGTAGCCAAATGGCAAAAAACGGAACCCTTATAGATTCGTCATGTCTGTCTGTCTGTCCGTCCGTATGTCACAGCCACTTTTTTCCGAAAGTATAAGAACTATACTGTTGAAACTTTGTGAGTAGACGTATTCTGTGAACCGCATTAAGATTTCAGACAAAAATAGAAAAGAAAAAAAACAATAAATTTTGGGGGTTTCCATACTTAGAACTGAAACTCTTGAACTCGGTTTGAACGAGATCTAGTAAGTAGTTTTTTTAATACGTCATAAATCGTAAACTATTATTAAAACATCAATCAAAGTTACAACGAACTACAAGAACTTTTATATTATGTTACTTGCTTCTAGGGAACCCTTCATGGGCGAGTTCGACTCGCACTTAGTTGCTTTTATTGATATACTCAGTGCCCTCGTCTACGGTTGTTTAGTTTAGATGTTTAGATCCTTGTTTTCCCTTTACAGAATAACTACCACATTCGAGCGGTTGCTAAGAACTATAAACTTACCGGGGAATATCTGGTGCAGTTTGAAACGGCTGCCGCAGCCAGAATAGTTTGCAAAGGTTTAATTGGAGCTAAAATAAGAAAGAAACCTATCGAGGCAAAATTATTAGGTAAGGATTTTGTGTAATGACCTACGGATAAAATGTATTACCCCTGGTACACCCAGTTATTTAGAAGAGAACTATGGGAAGAAAAAAACGCCCTTGGTACACCCAGTTGGACTAATGGGGTGAGCCACGGGTTTGGACTGAATTTTACACTCTCATATCTATATGGCTGACTGAGTGCTGAACTTATTTTGGAAATTGAAGATCATGCCATGTGTGGTTACCCGCGTGACGAGACATATTGTTAACTTAACAAGTAATTAGAGACCCCCACACTACTACGACGGTTTAAGGACCGAACTCCGACAAGACTTTACTCTGACAAGACACTACTCCGACAAGTTCGGTAGGTTAGGTTAGGTTAGGTGTTATGTTTTGTCGGAGTAGAGTCTGTCAGAGTTCGGTTTTAGATTATACTACGACGCACGACTACGACGATCGAAAGACGCTCTGACTGAAGACATTAGTGTGGGGGCTCTTCGAGTAAGACTAATCGCTAATCTCTGGAACTACTGGACGGATTTTTATTAAACTTTACAATAATTTAGCTTATATATCAGAATAACACATAAGCTACTAACTTATGTGTTATTCTGATGATACTTTTAACCGCGGGAAAAAAAATCTTTCCCACGGGATACCTTGTGAACACGGGCGGAGCCGCGGGGCGGGAATCTAGATTAAAAATAAAATGACTTCACTAAAAGTGTTACCTATAAGCTTTAAAATACTTTATTCGCTGGTAATTAAGTTTTTATAAATCGCAGGCTCCAAAGACGTCTCGGCACCAAAATCAGATATTGTGAGTAATAAAGCTGCAATAAAGAATAAACCTATTGAAAAAACCACATTGAAAAGGAAATTACCCAATGCCACAAGCGCCGCAAAATCAATGCCACTGGTAAAAAAACAGAAGATAGGTGATTCAAATTCTGGGTAAGATCTTTTATCATCATTTTATCCGAAAGATGTCCGTTTTCATCCATTTTTGGTAATCGTACTAGAAAGTTCTAAAATGTTATTTTAATATTACAGGCCTACTGAAAAGTTTACGTCTTTACTGCTGGAGGAAAGCAGTGATGATGACACTTACGGGCTCGACCCAAAACTCTTAGAAAAGCATAACATAAAAATTCCGCTGAGTACAATTGTACTGGTAAAAAATGTGAGTTTAAGATCTTTTATCCCTACTAATATTATAAATGCGAACTTTTTCTTTCTGTTTGTTAAACTGGTCTTATATAAATGATCCAAAATCGTCCAAACAAAGTCGAAGCAAAGGAAGAAGAGAAGCAATAACTTTATTGTTTTACAAACTTGTTTTTGCTACTATACCTTTACAATATATGGAAAGCACCTAATTTTGCATCGTTCTTATTACCTTTTAACATTAAAGGCTGGAATCGTGTATAACGTACAGTAGCCAGCACATGCGGCTGGACATGTTGGCCCATATAGTGCGAATGTCCAACAGCATAATTATGCTGGCTTCTGTACATGCATGCATTGTGCTGCTGTGACTGAATCTTTATAGCTTGCATTCATTCAATATTTTTATTATTCCAGCTTCATTCTACGGTAGACATGAATAAAATACGTGAAGTGTTCTCATTGGCAGGCGCTATTAGAAACGTGAATATTTTTTTCTCAAGTACCGACGAACAATGCGCCAAAATCGAATACGATCATCCCGTGGAAGCCGTACAGGTAATGTTCTAACTTATAAAAAAAGTTTTTATGTTTTTTTATAGCTTTGAATACAACCGGTTGTGCGGGATTATCGTCAAACATACGAACGAAAGAAGAAACAAAGCGTGATACGTCATCAGACATCTTCTCTTGAAAAATGAAAAAACTATTCAATTTCATGAACTAGCCGTATTTAAATTCTATATCTTCATTCTAGATATTCCCTTTCAGGCCGTTTTTCTGCTCCACGACCAAACATTGTTTGACCAAAAGATTGCTGTGGAAATGGTCACTGCTTGCAATAATCTGCCTTTGCCTGCAGGCATTAAAAATGTCGGTAAAGGTCTGGGTAAAAATGGTGCACCGTTGCGAGGGGTTCGCAACATTATAGGACTTGTTAACACTAAAGAAGCACTAGTAGATATCGGAAAACTAACCAAACTGCCGGCCAAAGATCACACTGAGCCGTTCAAGTACTCTTACATACAATCTCAGTCAAACACTCCTAGTAACTCTGTAAGTAGTATTAATCCCGATACTTCAAATGAAGAAGATCCAAATGATGAAGAGATTCAAGAACTGAAAACTGCCTTAGTATCAAACGGTCTCATTCCTGAAGATAGTAGTTGTAAAGATTTGAAAGACATTGTAACATTACTTAAAAATAATCCTCCGACTAACAAGACTGAATTAATTAGCGAATCCATCGAAAGAAGTAAAGAAAATCAAGTTGATATTAATGTAACACAACCAAATACTACACATTTAAATTCCCCTCGTAATATGCCATGTTCCACTAATAGACTACACAGTCCATCGAATGGAGAAAGCTCACAAAGTCCAAATACGAATCAATTGGAGCGAAATATAGCAAATGACGCGTATAACGTACCGCATAGGAATCAGAATGCAACGTTGAGACCTCGAACAGACAATGCGATGCATCTAGTGGCACTATTATACGAAGATCGACCGCGGTCTGGTTCGAATTCAATACAGAATTCAAATTCTTTACCAAATACACCGAATAATATGTTGCGACAAGTTGATAATACACAAATACAATGTCCAAATTCACCGAATCTACGTCAACAAGTTCAGAATACAAGAATGCAGTACTCAAGCACACCGAAACTACACCAACAAGTTCAGAATGATAGAATGCGGCATTCAAATTCCTTTCCAAGCATACCGTGTCTACGCCAACAAGTTCATAATACGATAATGCAGTATTCAAATTCCTTGCCAAGCACACCGAATCTACGTCAAAGAGTTCTGAATACAAGAATGCAGTACTCAAATTTCTTACCAAGGACACCCCATCAACGTCACCAAGTTGAGAATACGGTGATGCAATATTTAAATTCTTTGCCAAGCATACCGAATGTTCGGCACCAAATTCAGGACACAGTGAGGCAGTTTTTCAATTCCTCACCAAGCACACTAAATCCACGCCAACAAGTTCAAAATACACAAACGCAGTATTCAAATTCCTTACCAAGCACGCCGGAAATGAATCAGCAATTTTGCTCACCAAATCATCCACATACTGTACCGAAAGCGGCCAAACTTTCAAAACTTAAGAAGACTCGATATTACAATAAGAATGTACCTGAAGACTCAAACCCACTCAGGCCCAATCATCAGGCTTCCACCTCTTATGAGCTGGATGAGGATATAATCTATTTAACGGATCCTCGAATACAGTCTCAACAAGAAACCGAGGAAAATTTGCAAAGATTGGAACTGGGTGAGTTATCGAAAGGTATGTATCATTTTTAATGGGATAGACGTCAGAGTTAAACTTGAGAGAAAGACAACGTTTTAAATGATAATAATTCTTATGAAGTAAATGAACCTTAGGCTGATTTGTCTGTAACATGTGTACATAAACATTGAAGTCTCCAGTCATTCAATTTTTTTCATCGAATGGACAGAGATCTTCCCAGTAGAATACCTGCCTTAGTAAGAAGTTACGATGACATTTTATATTTATTGGTTCATTGATTGACAAGTATCTCATTCCGAAAACATATTGATCAACCTAGTATCAGGCCTTTTATATTATAAGTTTTGAAATTTCAGATCGGGGCAATACCAGCAACAAAACAAGTCACAACTTTGGAGTTACTAGAGAAGAAACAGATATTCTGATTTTCAAAAACGTATGTACTAATAACTTTAATTTTAAAGTATTACTTAAGTTCGAAACAATGTTTTGAAATCCTTTACGTTTATGAAAATATTGACTAATATGAATCTTATTCAAAATCGATTTTAAAGTATGAAAGACAGACACAATAAATTAACATTATCTGGTAAATGGTAACGTTCTAATTAATCAAAGTAGCGCAGCCTCCTATTATAATTTTTTCCATGGAATTTCCGAAATATGGCGAGTTTTGTATTGTTTCTGGTGAGGCTTCATCCAGTAATATGTTTGCAGCTGCCAAGTTGCGTGTCAAACGAAGCCCTACGGAGCAAGCTGAGTGAGGTGGGGGAGGTATTGTACTGCAACATGACCGGCAGAGGGCGCGCGGTGGTACGGTTCATACACCAGCCGGACGCCCAACGGTGTATACGTATCCTTTTACGTGAAATCGTCTTATTTATTGTCTAAGCCACGATCATCGGCCATAATGTTACACGCATGCTCTCGCGGCAGCTAGACGGGCGCCGCTCTATTTAGAAAGTAAATTTCAACCGTATAGCATGGATTTTAAAGTTTACTTTACATTATTACACATATTTTTTCTCATGAGAGCGAGTTATACTTGTGTGTATCTTGTGTGTGCACGTCATTGTCTTTGTGTGCGTAGCGCTCAGTTTGGTAGTACGCACACAAGAGCGCGTGTCTACATGCACACAACTACAAGTAAGGCTTGACTGCACTCGTGAGATAACCTTTTTAGTATCTTCGCTGCGCCTCGCCACGGTTTTATCTTTATGATGCTGTATATTGTGGTCTTATGCCCTGTATCGTTGTATCACAGTAAAACCAGTAAGTTATCTTCATACAAACGTGCCGCTGTCGGTTTGAACGTGTGCATCCTCGCCGTGTAGGCACGCGCTGTCACGCACACACTAGCATAAAATAAGGGAGAATAAGGTGGCGGCAGTATGGGCTAAACTAAATTCAAGCGTGTGTGTGACAACGCGTGCCCACACGGCGCTCTCACATTCAAACTGATGCGATCAATTGGTGTGGTAACTTACTGTTCTTAGTCTACTGTGGTTGTAGGGTCCCGTCCGACCAAAAGTCACTTCACTTGTGGTTTACTCACGATGTTTTCTTATAAATATTTCATATTCTGCTGACACGATGGTGGCTACTTCCATAGAATAATTATCCTTAGTATGATTTTATCAGAACTTTTTAACGCTTCAAAAGTAGAAGGACAAATCATCAGCGTTACTGCTATAAAGTCTTAGACAATTTATCGACAGGGTAAGTTGCAGAAATACTACGAGTAGTATTGTATAGATTTTTTAGATATAGTTTTAGATATAAGCGATTGGTGAGATTGAACCAATAAACCAAATCAAAGCTTTAATTTTATCGCATTCTTATTATTTATTCTATAGTAAAACAAATAAACGTTTTAAAATCTCAATTGTACGGTCACGTTTATAAGTCCAGTCATATCACGTGCACCTAAACTTCAATATTTTTTTTCAAAAGCGTTCAGGACATTAAGTATTTGAAGTAAAATATTGAGTCCCGAAAAAAGTTAGAAAGTATAAAAACACGTGATATGCCTGTACGTACATATTGCGTACTAGACTGTTAAAAGAAAAACCAATGGACCCAAATAAATTTAATATTTATGTTCGACTTCGCGGCTTGATATAAGACTATGTATTTTCAAGGCAAATGTTATTATGGCTATTGGGATTTTGAAGCTTCGTAAGACTGGATTTACTGCCAGATAAAATTAAAAATTTTACGTTGTTTATATTTAGACCTAAAATCCTTTGGCAAGATTTCTTTTCCTTTCCTTTTCCTTTGTCTGTATCAACTAATATGGGTCCCATATAATCCATGCCAGTGAACGTGAATGGTGCACTATAATTCACCCTTTCTTGGAGGTAGAACTGGAGTTGGTGGTAATTTGAACGGTCCTCCACCGTGTTTGGTACAACTCGCACATTGTCTGAGTACTTTCTTAACTTGTTCTTTTCCCTGTGGAATCCAATAGAATTGACGTATAGCGCTGGCTGAGCGTGTGGTTTACTCCAACATGTTTATTATCCTGATGTATCTTCTCTATCAGTTTTTCAGTGAATTCACAGTTTTTTGGAATTAGGATGGGATAGCTTTTGTCGTATGACCAATCTGCATATTTCATTCTTCCTTCTGATCTAAGTATTCCATCATTGTCCTTGAATAGTTTTAAATTCCTGCTTAAATTAGTTTCTCTGCCATTACTCTCTTCAGGGAAGTATTCTTCTTGCAGTTGTTTTATCTCTTTTACTTTATTGTTTATTGGAAATGTCTGATCTGTCTTCCTATTTAACCTGTCAGATAATGTAATAGTTGAAAATTAGTATGAATAAAGAATTGAAGAATTGAAAAAAAAAAAAAAAAAAAAAAAAATTATTTTTCTAGTGGTATCGTCTTTCGTGAGATCCTCCCCAGCGACAACAAATGCTGCACTGGAGGCAGTGCTGGTGCCTGTATGTATTAGTTCTGTCTTTGGCCATTCGTCAGGATGTTTTGTTAGGAATTCCGGTCCTTGGATCCATAATTTGTTGCCCTCTGCTACATTGTCAGTTCTGGTTTCTTTATCAGCTGGATTGTGAGCAGTAGGTACATATCTCGTTATTCGATTTTTTACCTTTTTGATGTCTTTAACTCTTTTATTTATGAATGGTGGCAATATCTTGAGAGTATTTTACCAGCTAAGTACTATCTCACTGTCAATCCATAGGTATTTACTTTGAATCGGAAGATGTAGATGTTCTTCGCTATATTGTAGCAGTCTACTTCCAATCAGAGCTAACAATTCAAGTCTAGGTATCTGCAAGTCTTGTTGGGTCTTTACTGGAGAAACTTATTTATTTATTTATTTGTAATATAACATCACTTACAGACTAAGCTAAACATGATGATATTTAATAATGCAGTTAGATAGGTAATAATAATAGTACATTATACTTAACTTACAGTTGTTGAGGGTGTTAGTTTTTCTAGGTACCTACTAGCCGAGGCTAAAAACTTTGGTTCTGAGGTGAAGAATAGATCGATGGTGGAATCATTTTCTAGAATTGCGTTTATTAATTGTATGCCTTTGTGAAGTGGTGAGTGTGATTTAGTTCGGGAGGTTGGAGCAACAACTACTCAGGCAAATGAGGCAACACTTAGAAAAAATTATATCTGCTAGAGAAGATGCTTACCGTATCAAGGAAAGAAAAGAAGAAGATGCGAAATTAACCTCCTACACAACAGAAACCCTTCACATCAGAAGTACTCATCCTAAGAGTGACAATAGGTTACCTCGACAAGTACAACAATCATGCAGCTATAATAGTATCAATTCCCGTTATCAACAAAATCAACAGCGCTATAAGGGCTATCAGGATAGAGATAGATACGCGACTACTTCAACAAGCCTACAACCAATGAACAAGAGAAAGGCACATGAAACCTCATGGGATAGAGATCCTACAATCAAAAGGGAAACTCATAAAATAGGAAACAAAAGGATGAGATTTTCTTGTATATTCTGTAGAGGACCTCATTACAATGATCAATGCAAGACAGTAACGACTGTAGAAAACAGGAAAAGGTTATTGAAGAACAGGTGCTTCATTTGCTTTAGAGAAGGACACAAAGCCATAGCTTGTAGGAAGCAAAGAAATTGTATTCACTGTGGAAAGAAAGATCACAACAGAGCAATATGCACAAACAATCAGCGCAAGGAGTCAACTAAACCATCAGTGGCTCCCTAGGGGAAAAAATTGATATACTAATAGGTAACGATGATTATTTTTCAATTATACGATTATTATTTCTCAATTATATCTACAGGAAAAATAAAACTAGAAGAAAATCTGCACCTCGTCGATTCAGAACTCGGTTGGATACCCACGGGAAAAACGAATACAGAACCAGAAGAAGTACTATCTGTTATCACATATTTTCAAACCGGATCAGATAATAAATTCAACCCTCCAGATACACCTATAAATGATTATGATATTAAAACATTATATGATTTAGAAACAACTCTCGTTTTACCGATGACAAAACTGATTTCCCCTTCTTCATTTGACTTCTGGCGTATTCGCAGATAAACTACTGCTGCATAAGCTAGGATAGATGCGTCTGAAAAACAATGAAGTTCGTAGGTCCTATCTTCCATTGATTCTATTCCTTTATATGGTCTCTGAACTTCTATTTGGTTCAGAGCTTGAAAACTTGAAGTAATTTGATACCAGCTTTCTAGAGTATCTTGAGGTAGAACTTCATCCCATTTTCTTTTCTCCTTCCAAAGCTGTTGTATAAATAATTTCGCTGGCAGCAACAAAGGAGCTGCGAATCCGCAGGGATCAAAAACAGATGCAGTTATCTTTAATATTCCTCTCATTGTGTTTTCAGTTGTTATATCTTTATCTCTTATTCTTAAGATATCAAGCTTTGTATTCCATTCAAGACCGAGAATTTTGATGGTTTCTGTTTCTATCTTGTCGGGTATCTCGTTTAAGAATTCCTTCGAGTTTGAACTCCATTCTCAAAAGTTCATCGATATGTCTTGAAAGGATCTCTTGGTTTCCCTATATAGCGTGAGCGCTTGTTCCTTGGTCTCCGTGCCAGTTACCAAATTATGTACATAAATATCGTGGGATGCTCTTTTCAGAACTTCCACGTTCGCCTGCATCAGGTGATGTTTGATTGTAACATTGAGAAGAAATGGACTGCTGATAATACCAAAAGGTACTCTACAAAACCTTAGGCATTGTATGTTTTCCTTGGTAGGGCCCTTGCTGATATCACGAAGCCACAGAAACCTGGTAACATCCTTGTCCTTTTCGTGTAATGCAATCTGCAGAAAAGCCTTTTCCACGTCAGCTGTTAGACCTATCCGATGTGTTCTGAATCTCAATATTAAACCGGTGAGATCTTCAAGCATCATCGGTCCACGATGTAAGCATTCATTGAGACTCTTATTCCCTTTGATTTTCGCTGAGGCATCATAAACGATGCGGAGAGCCTTTCCTGGTTGTTGGAGTGATGTGGTAGATAGTGAACAGGATAATCCTTTACTTCTTCATAGGGTTCAGGTACAACTTCCACAATTCCTTTATCTAGCTGATCCTTTAAGGTTCGATCATAAGTTCTCAAAGTTTCTTCATCTAGTCTCCTCACTAGATTTGTCAGTCTCATATAAGCTAAACCTAAATTTGTAGACAATTCTGGTGGATATTCACTCCAAGGCCAGCATACTGTGTATCTATTGTTTATGTATCTTGTTGTTTCCTTGAAATTGTTCAACGCTTCTTCTTTGGTAATGCTTGGGGAGTCTTTAATGCCGATTGTTTCTAAATCATATAATGTTTTAATATCATAATCATTTATAGGTGTATCTGGAGGGTTGAATTTATTATCTGATCCGGTTTGAAAATATGTGATAACAGAGATAGTACTTCTTCTGGTTCTGTATTCGTTTTTCCCGTGGGTATCCAACCGAGTTCTGAATCGACGAGGTGCAGATTTTCTTCTAGTTTTATTTTTCCTGTAGATATAATTGAGATATAATAATCGTATAATTGAAAAATAATCATCGTTACCTATTAGTATGTCGGAGATTGAAGCCAGATTGATCGTTTAAATCGATTGTAAACATCGATGACAGTTTTTATTTTACTTTCTCGAGTATCAGAGGGTAGAATTGATATAGTTGACCGGTGTGAAGTTGGTGCGGTAACGTTTGACAGGAGGCCCTACTACCGATAGTGGGACCGGGTGGTTCACTCACATAAATAGCGCTGCTCAGGGCGGGCGAGCCTCCGGGTAGATCTGCAGCCGCGTTGATAACTTTGTGTGTCAGGGATATGTTGTGATTCTGGTGGACGTACTAGTCCGGTGTGTTTTGTGATGTGTGATTCGATGTGAGATCTGGATGTATGTTGAAATAATGGTCGTTGGAATATTGTTTGTACCACAGTCTAGTGGTGTCTGTAAACCGTGAGTAAAGTGATCTAATTGTCGTGTCGCTAGCAAGGTTGGCTAGGTTCTGGTATTCGTATGGTGTTAGCTATGGCATTGTTATCATGACCGCGGGTAGAGTAACTGTAATATGGTCGAGTTACATAAGGTCCGGGCGGGGAGGCCCCTTGGTTGGCCGGTTTGTAATTGTTCAGTGTTTTCCATGCCAGTTTCCCCTTATGGCATTTTGATGGTGCTCGGATCTACCTAAACCCCTTTTAGGGATTGATTAGGTCCCGATCGTTCATGATAACAAGCAATCGAGTCTATGGTGGTATAGTGTGTTCCAAATTGTGATGGAATTCGATATAGTTGGTAAAGTCTGTTTCAATTGTAACGACACTCGATATAGTTGGTAAAGTCTGTTTCAATAGTGGTGACAAATTGGGGTAGTCCTGACAAAGATAGTGTACGATGGTTCTCTAAAAGTTATTGTAGCATACGCCCACGCTTAACGTTTTTTCCCCCGTGTACCCCTTCGCGGGTTCCCTTTATTTATTTGCTTTGCCCACCATCATCTTCTGTCCTTTTTCCGTCATATCAATTTTTTCCCCTAGGGAGCCACTGATGGTTTAGTTGACTACTTGCGCTGATTGTTTGTGCATATTTCTCTGTTGTGATCTTTCTTTCCACAGTGAATACAATTTCTTTGCTTCCTACAAGCTATGGCTTTGTGTCCTTCTCTAAAGCAAATGAAGCACCTGTTCTTCAATAACCTTTTCCTGTTTTCTACAGTCGTTACTGTCTTGCATTGATCATTGTAATGAGGTCCTTTACAGAATATACAAGAAAATCTCATCCTTTTGTTTCCTATTTTATCAGTTTCCCTTTTGATTGTAGGATCTCTATCCCATGAGGTTTCATGTGCCTTTCTCTTGTTCATTGGTTGTAGGCTTGTTGAAGTAGTCGTATCTATCTCTATCCGGCAGCCCTTGTAGCGCTGTTGATTTTGTTGATAACGGGAATTGATACTATTATAGCTGCATGATTGTTGTACTTGTCGAGGTATCCTATTGTCACTCTTAGGATGAGTACTTCTGATGTGAAGGGTTTCTGTTGTGTAGGAGGTTAATTTCGCATCTTCTTCTTTTCTTTCCTTGATACGGTAAGCATCTTCTCTAGCAGATATAATTTTTTCTAAGTGTTGCCTCATTTCATCTACTGAGTAGTTGTTGCTTTTGGATCTTACTTCATAAATAATGTCTTCAGGGAACTTTTCAATTAGCAGAAATCTCAGATTATTATGATTAGTATCTTCTTTAAGGGATTGTAAGATTCGTAGATGTCTCTCAACCTCGTTGAGTGTTCTTCTACAGTCCTTAGGGTTGGCTTCAGCAGTCTTAATTTTATATAGGGCAGAATAGTGTGCATCTATAATCAGCATCTCTTTTCCAAATATTTCCTTTAAATGGTGGACAGCTATCTGATAATTTAGATTCCTCATTTCCAAACCATCCACCGCTTCTTTAGAAGCTTCGGACGCTTCTAATGAAGATTTGAGGTACATTAATTTGTCAACATCTGACGAATTTTTACTGTCTATGTTAGATACAAAGGAATCCCAAAATCCGGGCCACTCCAGTGGGTCTCCACTAAATTGTGGCAAATCAAATCGTGGTAACTTAGCCGAAGAGTAGAGCTGCCTTTGGCTTCCTGACCGCTACGCTGTAGTGGTCTCAATATAAGTGTCAACTCGTTAAGTGTTTCCTCACCTAGTAGTTGAATTTCACTCATACGGGAAATTTCATCCGGAGAAGGATTTTCACTTCTCAAAAAATATTCAGTTAAGTAGTTCATTGCTGAACCGTTTGATTGAAGTTTCAAGCTGTAATTTGACCAATTCAGCTTCCTTGGCTTGAGAGGATTCGAGTTCCCCTTTACTTATAAATGTGAGAGCGAGCTCAGTGTGTTTTGAAATAGCACTGGCTACTATTTGTAGTCGACGGATGAATATATCTTCCATTGCTGCCTATAATTAATGAAGAAAAAATAATTTGAAAGGAGAATATTTAATTTCAATTTTTTATCTAAGAATTATTAATTATTATGCCATAGATCTTACATTAGTTTTTATTATGTAAAAAATCTTACATTAGTTTTTACATAATAAAAACTAATGTAAGATCTATGGCATTCTTGAATAATTCTTAGATAAAAAATTGAAATTAAATATTCTCCTCGTGATTATTCACGAGTAGGCAAAAAATTTATACTCATACAGCCTAGTCTTAGTTATAACTGAATCCACTTACTGTGGTCGTATTATTATTAGATTCTTTATTGTACACACACAAATATAACAAAGCAGTACATTTAACTGGTAGTTTACAAGGGCGAGCTTATTTATGTACATGATTCGCGTTCGTCGCGACAACAGTGTCATTTTCTTCTTGTTTCATGTTGGGAAATTGGTAACTGTATATAACCAATCTCTTTTTAGGCTAAGAGCCCTTTCACACGAGCGATTTTTTTCGGCGATTTCTCGGCGGAGCGAGCACGCGGCGGCTCGCGGCGTGTACGCAGCGACATCGCCGCGACTTATTAACCGCCGCGATAACGCCGCGTCTCGCCGCGGTACCAAATAAGGTACAGGGGGGTAATATGGTCACCTTAAGCTTTTAGTTAATATTTCTCAAAAATTAAGAACAGGAATGAGACGAAAATATACAGTCATAAAGTTAGTTTAATATGTTATTCAAAACAAGGTACATAATCTTTGAAAACAATTAGGAACTTTGGTAAAAATAAACTAAAAAAAAAGGGAAAATGACCATATTTCCGGCACGTGCAGAAAATATGGTCACGAAGTGTCCATATTAACAGTACCTATGAGTTTTTGATATAATCAATCTTCACAATTTGGACACAAATTATTCTTTATCTGATGCCGTGAGACCAACACACTCTTCATGTATATAACAACTGCAAGAAGTACAAAGCCTCATGTCAGCTACTCTGTCTTCCTTACAAATAAAGCAATACCAAGACTCAAGTACTCTTCTTTGCATTTTTATTCTTACGGTGAGGTTTATCAGTTGATTGGGCACATAATGCCGCACGATCTTTTTTTGAAAACATAGATTTATTCAATTGTTGTGCTAGGCTGTTGATTGCTTTACGTCGTGGAGTGGTATTAGTGGAAACCTTCTCTGGAGACTTCATCATTTCTGTAAAGGATATCTCTCCTGTGTCCTTTGTATTACCTGCAGATGTTGAAGTTCTAGGCTGAACAAATGACGAAGAAGACGAAAGCTGTAGGTACCTCTCGATGATCTGGGACGTCTGCCATGTTGTTTGTATTTCCCGCAGCAGCTGAAGGTCTAGGCTGAACAGAGCACGAAGAAGTCGAAGGCTGTACTTCATGGTGATCTGCAATAACAGCTGTTGCAGTTGTTTGAACAACTGGAGAACTTCTTATCAAAGACAAAGGGACATCATCTTCAGAATCAAATTCTTCATCGTCCAGGTCAGATGCTGCGTCGATGATTGCAGCATTGTTTTCTTCTGCAAGGTTGATATCTGGCTCACGTTGGTCGCTTGTAGGTGACAAGGCAGTTGGAATGCTGGGAGCATAAGTACATTCTGGTATTCTATTTGGGTTAAAAGGATAAATTCCAGTTGCTTCAAAGCCAGATTTTATGTTTGATGGAGTAAGAGCCTTATCCCACATAGGAGTGAAAACCAATCCAAACCTTTGTTTTGTAAGTGTTTTGTCTTTATTCTGGAACCAAAATCTTAGAAGTTCTTGATCCCAGTAGTGTTCGAATGCTCTGAACATAGCCTTGTCCATCGGTTGTAACTCATGTGTTGTGTTGCTGTGAGTGAAGGCATCATTATTTATATCAATAATTTGCCCCACATAATGTTTAATGCTTTTTTTTGTTGAAAATTTGACCAAAATCCAATCATGTTCCTTAAATTTATGGGATTTTTCTTCGTAAAACTGGAGGTCGGACAGTCCAAACGAAGTATCATTTCGATCTTCCCACGGGTCGTGTTTTATGTAATTTTCAATGTAACTTTCAAAGTCATCTGCATCCGAACAATCTGACTCACGTAGGCTAAATTCACCGTCTGTAGACATATCTTCTTCTATTATTTTTTTCTGCTTCTTTTTTGATTTGGTCTTACTTTTGTTTTTATGTTTTTTTTTGCGTTTCTTTCGTAGTGTTCTCGTTCTTCAAAATTATATCTGTTGGTGGAACAATTTTACAACCTGAAAATAAGTTTTTACTTGTCACTTTTTCGTTTGCTTCTAAATATTTATCTTCCAAAATACGCACTTTCATTTTTGGTTTGTTCAATGGTTTTGACGTCGTTGGTTGTTGCAAGTCTGGGATCTGGGAGGAGCTAGATATAACATTTGTAATATCAGTAGGGCCGGCTGAATGCGTTTTGTTTGTAGAGTCTGTGTGTTTGCTGTTTATGTCATTTTCCTTGTTCTTTTTTTGTCTTTCTTTTTAATTTGTTCATTATTTTTATTCTTTTTCTTGGCTTCTCTCATCCTTCGGTTTTCTTCCTTTTCTTTTTCTTTATTAAGTCTGTCTTCTTCTTTCTTTTTTAATCTTTGAATAACTTCCTCATGACCCTGTTTTTTTTTTCCATTACAACTCGGATTTTGTTTTATCTTATCGAGTAATAAATCTTCAAACGTGATTTTTGTTGTGGTAACTGTATCATTGCTGTTTTCGTCGCTTGTTAAAATCGTGACTGGATTTGTATTTAGGTTGAATAAAAGGTTAATTTTCTTCAGGCACAATTCTTGTAACTTGCACGGCGAGCACCGAGAAAGTGTTTGTTCATTAGACATCACTTGCTTTTTCCAACGTCGTCGTAGAGCTTCTGGGTCTAATTTGTGTCCAGGAACCGAATTTCTGTTGAATGGGTAAATCCCACTTTTGACAAAACCATTTTTTATAATATTAGGGTTCAGGTTTTCCCAAACTTTACCAACTATCCTTGTAAATTCACATTTAGGCAATTTTTGCCCGCTGTGCGACCGTTGCCACTTGACCATTTCCCGGTCCCAAGCATCTTTGAAAGGCTTGAATACCGCTAAGTCAAGCGGTTGCAGCAAGTGGCTCGTGTGTGCCGGTAATTTTATAATTGTTATATTATGTTGTTTGGCTTTTTCGATGGTACGAACTTGGACGTGAGTACTGTGGCCGTCAAAGATGAGCAGCGTTGGCTGCGTGGTGTCAGCAATGATTGGGAAAAAGCATTTTTCAATGTATTCTAGAAACGCTTCTGATTCAATCCACCCATTGGAAGTGGCTGTATACAATGTTCCGGGATATGCTAAATCGGAGGTCCAATTACTCCATACGTGTTTTCCTTTAAAAATTATAAATGGTGGCCCCTTCTCTCCGGCAGCGTTGCTGGCCATCAAAAAAGTTGTGTTTGATTTTCCGGAGGATGATGTCGTCCTTGTTGATGGAAATCCTTTTAGCCCCACGATTTTAGTTTTATAAGGATCACTACAATAACTCGTTTCGTCTAAATTATATATTCTTTCGGGTTTATTATTAAGACCTAACTCATTAACAACCCTTTCAAGCATGTCATAAAATTCTTGAATGATGAATGGATCAGCTGCTTTCTTACGCGCAATCTCTACGGCCTGGGGCTTTTTAATCGACAGTCCATATTGTTTTTTAAATTTTGAGAACCAATCTTTACCGGGGGTATAATCTGTGAAAGGTGTTTTTATGTTGTTTGCTTTTACATAATTAGCAACAAGCTCTAATACTTCATCACGAGTTAAACTAAAGCCATTTTTTTCCATTATATGCAAGTGGTTTGCTAATGTTCGCTCTTTTTCAGATCCTAGTGCTGGCGGTCTGCCTAATGTTGACGATTTTTGGCCTCTGCGCCCTGTGACATGGTCCATAATAGTCTTCCGTGGTACACTAAAGGTTCAAGCGGCTTCATATCCAGACATTCTACCGGATCTAACCCCTTCAACTGCTTCATTTAAAGTGTTTTTGGAGTATGAAGGACCACCCGTTTTTCTTATATAACGCCCCATCTTAAACAATAAATAAAATTAGTTAATTATATCAAACAATATACGCGCGATGGAGAAAAAGTATTCTACTGCTAGGCGAAAAGAGACCTATCTATATTCCATGTTTTTTTTTTTCATTAACTCACTTATACGTCTTACAGATAAGCAAGAGTCTCGAGCGCCTATGCCAGACGAACGTGGCGTCCCTATCAGCTTTAGTATTTTTTTATTTAAATTTGAACAAAAAATATATTGGTAAGCAGTTAATGGCGTGCAGCATAATGTAGTATGTTAACTACAGTACATTAGTAATTATTTACCAAACACTGACAAGCATTCACTAACATGCTTATAAAATTTGTTACCGTTCATTATATGTTTTTTTTATATTTGTTCTGAAATAAACAACAGAATACAATATAAATAAAAACTGACCTACACCTAACCTAACCTAAGCAGAGTTAACAATATCAGGTTTTAAAATGTTTACTACCTCTGTATTGCGGGAAAGTGCGGCATATGAACAGGCAATATGGCGCACTTAGCCAACTTGACAAATTTGAGGTTAGAAATTTTAATTCGCTATAATTTATCAATTTGACTAGATATAGCTAAAATAAAGTCAAAACCTTAAGTAAAATATTTTATTTATATTCTTACCACATTTTTTTTGTTGGAAAACACTTATTTTCTTCAGATTTTTAACGATTACTTCCACGATATCAACTCTGCTCCACCACTTTCAAAGTCAGAAAAAAAAGATGGCGCATATTTCGAGTTAACGATTACAGAGCCATCTGTCTCTTTACCAAGAACTATGTTTTAGTTACTTATATCGATGTAAGATGCAGTGGCGGCTGGTGCCTCACAGACCCGGTGGTGCACGGTATTATGCGTATTATGGAATAATTACGAAATAAAAGTTGACTCCTGTTTCCGTCCAAATAGCTTCTCCACCAAAAATAACACAGAGTAAGCAAAAAAAACAAACCAATTCACATTCACATAACCACTTCTTTTTATCATACATTTCACTTTTGAAAGTTCCAATGAACGATTTATTTTTAGTTTTACACTCTTGTTTTAGATTGAGAAAAACCAACGGTCCCGCTGATTTAATATCCAGTTTATTTTGATAAGTCCTATTGTTTTTAATAAAGTCAATATATTACTTTAAATACTCATTTTTTTGCACATAATTCGTACCAATTTTTCGTAAACAAGTTATAAATAACGCTTTACCAAAACAAATAAATGCACACGCGCGAGATTACTGGCAAACAGTGACAAGTGTACGGTCAAGTCAAGCAAGGGGGGTCAAGGCCTTGGGTCATACGAGCGCGAACTTCCGTATTCTCTCGGTAATTTTCGGAAGCGGTCGCGCGTGCGGCGCACGAACTATCCAAAAATTCCAATACATTTTGTACCAAGCATCTTCCGTCTCACGCGCCGGGCAGTTTGCATCGCGTTTCATACAAGTTGTAGGAGCTGTCTGCGTGCGCTTTACCGAGCGCACGGAGACATTTTTGTTTAAGCAATAATGAGATCTAATTTCTTTACAGTAGCAACTAGAACTACTTGACTCGCATATGATCGTAAAACAGATGTAACGTACGATAACAATGTGATGATTTTTTTGTAGAATGCCGGTATGAATGGATACCTAATTGTTGTGAAAGTTTATAGTAATCTAGGTATTTTAAATAATTTTGAAAATGGTGGTGCAGCGCACGAGCGCACTTAAGGTACAACCGCCACTGGTAAGATGTCGTTACTAGTACTCTGTCAGCAGTTTACGATATAATTATAGTAGGCGCACTTTCCCTTTAGGCGCACTTCACCCCCTTCACCTTAATAACTCGCGGCGATTATGATTGTGTACACGCCGCGAGCCGCCGCGTGCTCGCTGCGATCTCGCTCCGCCGAGAAATCGCTCGTGTGAAAGGGCTCTAAGAGTGCTCAAACATTGTGAACATGTAATTTAATTTCATGGACGTTACCTTGCAGGTGTTACACTTCAACTGCGTTTTCACCTGCTGCGTTTAAAAACGGTTCGTTCTCGCTGTTATTTATGTTATTGTATGCTTGCTTCTAATGACTCCCATGTCAGAAATTTTCTTTTTCTTCGAATTCAGTCTTTCTACAGTGCGTTATGGGACCAAAAACCTGAAATTCTCTTTTTATTCGCTTATCCTATAGATTTTGTGATTATAAATGCTTTAGTAAACCGATAATTTTTACTAAAGCATTTATAATTGGCATTTGGCACGTTTATTGTAAACGTGCCAAATGCCAATTATGGATAGTTCTTTAAAATAAATTATCAAACTGCGTGGGCTGAAGGAAGGTCAAATGAAAATTAATTTCTGCTGAAAAAACTACTGGGTGTTGATCGTTTTACGTAATATTATCTGATGCAGCATTAAATGCTTAGATTTTGTTAGTAATTACTTTCATTATGGTTTCTACTAGAAGCTTTATAAATACTTTCGATTTTGACAGATTAGCAGCTAACTGAGGAAATGATGTTTCATTGAATAAATCAGAGTATTAGTCAGCTCTTTCTTCTATTTTTTGTTTTTTTAAAGGACACACATTCGAAATTACGATGTGATTGCCACCACAATTCGCACATTTGCCATCAGTTGAGGAGACTTGGCAAGTATTGTACCGATATGGTTACCTGTGCAAATAGAACACACCTCTGCGTTGCGACAAAACTTAGCTATGTGCCCAAACCTCAGGCATCGTAACACAGCTTGACGGGTGGTAGGTACATACATTTTCACTTCATGCCTCTAGTTGTCCAAATAGACATATTCGGGCAGCTGAGTGGAGGCAAAAGTAACTGCGACTGTCTGAGTAGGCTGGTATGGTAACTGCGCCACTCGCACGCACCTCGCACGCTACGCATGAACCGCCAAACTTGCATACTAGTTACGACACATCGTTAACGACATAACGTTCCTGCTACTACCAATCAAAGCACAAATCTTTTGGTTTGAAAGCTCAAGGGGGACTGGTGTAAGAACCTCCGTGTCGCCAGTTGGTATTGATGCCTTCAGGGAAAATTCTTTTAGAAGTTTAGTATTTTGTATGAAGATATTTGCATTATTCGATAAGTCAAACGTAATCCCAACTTTAAACTTGTTAATTGACCTCAAGTGCATCACACCTGAGATGTGAATGAAAATGAAGATGATGTCAGTATAAGATCAAGAAGTGCTTGAGATATGCAGTATTCGACTTCGTTGAACCTCGACATTTGCATGGCAACCTAGAATTAGCTGAAGTTCTCTGCTAAATTCTACTTTGATATATTTATATCTGTCCATAATCACGCGTCTAGGACCCCTTTGTAAAGTTTTTGATCCCATGGGTTAGGTTCTGCAATAAAATCTGGGGTCTTATCACAAAAATGTTAAACATGTTATACGCTTGTCTAGAGTCTTGTAAGATAAAAGTCTTAGAAGATTTTTAAACACGCGATTAGCGGGTGTAAACTTTTTTGTGGCAACACGCCTAAGTTTTGACGTTGATAGTCTTCACAGTTTTTGTTTTACAAAGCTTAGCACAGCTGATACCGTGCATAGTTTATGACAGTTAAAAATACTGTTCGAAAGCTATTTAACGTGTAGTATGTTAAGGTTTGTGAAACACGCCTGTTAAAGAAATGTGTGTCGTTCGTATGTTCTGATGGTTCTGGTGAATTCTGGTCGGAATATTCTTTCGACTATATCACATTTTCCTCTGAAACTTTTTTCTCGTCCAAATGAACGCCTCTTGTGGACATCAACTGAAAAATACTATCAAGTTTCAATATTGCTAGTTGTGCTCCTCAAGAATTAGCTTTTACTTGTTTTGACATAATTTATGTTCTGCAAAGTTTAGCACTTGAAGCAACTGATGGTTTTTGACTATTTTAAAATATTGTTCAAAATCTATTCAGAAAGCATCTGAACTGCTAAGGTTTGTCAAACACCCTACTGCAGTCTAGAGGGCATCCTAGTGGACATCTATAATCATGTCTTTATTACCGAATCTACTATGGAGAATGGACAAAGCAATATTGTTTTGTGCCTTAAAAATCCTTACCCCCAAGGCAGTCCATTAGACCTGACAACTTATCAGAATCAGATATAGGTCTAATAATCTAAAATGCTTCCGAATTTATCCCAAAATTTTGAATGTGATAGGATATTTCCATTGAATTGGTAGATTATGTTTAGAAAGCCTTATGTTGTCGTTTCCTTTTTATGATACCGTTTGATTTAATCTTAACTGTAGCATCCAAATCTGTCTAGTCCGTTCTGCTTCTAGCTGGCATCATCATAGTTCATGATGTTCATTATCTTTGCTTCTATGTAGAGAAGGGGTAAAGATTTTTTTTTCTTGAGACCTTTTATAATTTTTCACGCGTTTTGAACAGGAAAATATCCACTTCCCAGAACAATTTGTAGCCAGAGTGGAAAATGCAATGCGGAATTGAGGCGGCGGGAACTGCGATCCTAGATCGCGATCGAAATATCGTTAAAAATATCGAGCGTGTAGCATGCGCCTTAGCAGCTGATACCGTGCATAGTTTTTAACAGTTCAAAATACTGTTCGAAAGCTATTCAACGAGTATTTAGTTAGTTAAGGTTAAGTTAAGGTTTGTGATACACGCCTGTTTAAAATATGTGTAGCTACACTGAGCGAAAATTATTGTCAATTAGACCAAAAAACATTAACCACACACGACCCTTTAAGTAACTTATTCAATGAGTCAACGTTTATATTGTCAGATTTTTGTTGCCGATTTAACAACATTCATCGACAACGTTATACTTGGTCAGAAGTACATAGTTTACAAACAATGTTTAACGTTGTCATAAAGTCACAGCGTAACATTGTCTCCTTTATGTTAAAAAATTGACTTTGTAGCAATGTAACCTTAACTATCCAACTCTTTAATGAGGTCAATCTGACAACTCATAAATTGTCTCTTTGACAACTGAGTTTTGTCTCTGTGGCAATGTAATGTAACCTAACCCACTCTCTGACTTTGTTAATCTAACAACTCCTATATTGTCCCTTTGACGACTGAGCGTTGTCTCTAGGTATAGCAATATAAGTTAACCAAACCTTTTCTTAAACGTTGTTGATCTGACAACTCTAATATTGTCCCTTTGACAATTGTGCGTTGTCTACGTAGCAATGAACGAACGTTGTTAATCTAACAACTCTTAAATTGTCCCTTTGACAACTGATCGTTGTCTCTGGAGCAATGCCTCCAATGTTGTTAAACGGACAACTCTTTAAAAGAGCAAATTTCTTATTAATGTTATTTGCGAAATAATTGTTGTTGTCACAAAATTTTAACAACAGCAACTATTTTTCAAATAATATTAAAGAGTAATTTGCTTTTTAAAAAGTTCTCAGTTTTAAAACGTTGAAGGCATTGCTACAGAGGCAAAAGCTCCGTTGAAAAGAGACATTATAAAAAAATAAATATGGTTTATTTGACTAGCAGGTGTTTGTATTTGTTGTTTTAGTTCTAAGTTTGATATATTTTATTGACATCAATAAAATTTCATATTAAAAATTAATTTTACTCTTGTCTATGCATTTGAAATTAATGCTGATAGCAGACGATGCGTCTTAAATATTAAATAAATCACTGAAAATTAAAATATGAAAATATTTATTTATTTTATCAGTTTCAATATTTTACAGGGAACAGAGGTTCTCAAACTAGGCAAAAGCCTGTGTCTTGAGAAACCAAAATCGAAATAAGTATCTGAGTTTATAAACAATTACTACTTGATAGAACAAAGAAGGTGTAACAATAAATTGTAGTCCAGTCCCATCACACTATGTTAAGTATCAACATAGATGTTAAGTCATTCGGACGTTTCAAATTGTATGAAATTTGATATTGATTAAGCATACAATCAACGTTCAATAATTAACATAGACTGGTGAAACCGGCACTAAGACAGTACCAAAAAGATAATGCAAATAATATTTAAATAAAAACTAAAACAAAGTCTTGAATTAACTTTTCAATGAAATTTTTGATGAATGTACCTATAATTGGGTTTGAATTTTTGGAGCTGCAGCCACTGTCGTTGCTGTCACCACTTTCGCTACCTAATTGCGCTTTTTAGATTCAGGCGTCAAACTTCTGCGGTGGGTGATAAGCCGATTGTGTATAAGGCCTCTAGCTTGAATAACTTTGCTATCCACGACGTGATAGGGGACATAATACAAATTCGTATTTTCGCCTTTGAATAAGACGGGGATCTCGTTGGCCCATTTTAACCATACGTCTTTTCGAATTGTCTGGTTTATTTTTTTTTTAAGATTGAAGCTCGTATTTTACTATCAAACTAACAAGGTAGCTCCTGTCTCTCGAGGTCAAAGCTGCACCCTTCTTCGATTTTTCCAGCAAAGCTTTGCCGGTTGTCTGCTTTTGTAAAAGATTTTTTAATGCATCGGCTTTATCTTGCTCATCAATGTCTAAAAAATCTAAGAAAAATGACAAATCCTAAAAAAAAAAGTTTTTAAAAATGGCTGTTCCCGTCTCCCTAAGCGAAAATTTAAAATTTAACTTGTATTATTTACCTTCGACCCGAATAACAACCCGTCTTCTATTACATGTAGGTACAGAAGAATCAAGATTTGTGTCCTGCAAATATTACACTTTATATTAATGGATTGGTTTATGGGTATTTTAAATTTCTAGCTAATTGTGCGTGATATTGATTGCGTATCTAGACTTCAAATTTCCAAATATCACACATTTTAAATCATTTGAAAAATCAGACAAAGAGTTAGGTTTATTAAATAATATTAGAAATAACAAATTAAAAATTTGATCCGATTGATGACATTTTTTATTTGTAATTTATTTCTAGTATTATTTAGAAATAATATAGCACTGTGAGTGCTAAAAAGCTATAAAAAGTTAGGTTTACTTCTATCTGGTCGGTCATATCTATCTGGCTATGCCTGTCTGGGACGGTGTCTATCTAACCTAATCTAAATTAATACGTGAGCCCTTAAAATTACGTACTTGTTCAGAATTATTTAAAACGACGGCATTTTGTCTTACAGGCAGAGCCACAGGAACTGGATCAGTTGTCCTGAGAAATCCATTAGGATCGGTTATAACAAATTCGCTGACCTTATTCGGAGAACTCTGAAATAAAAACACAGTACAATCAAAGTTACTTAGTCACTGAGAACTTCTTTAATTTATTTTATAATAATAATATAAACAAATGACTCGGCGCGGTCAGCGAGTGGTATCAGATTTCTTAATGCGCCGCCATCTCGGCGAATAGGTACTCATGGTATGAAGATCACCGAAATATCGGGAACTCGATAAAATCAAACCGCGGCGGGGTCCGCGGGCAAGATACCCGTTTATATGTTAAATATGTTTAGTGATAAAATCAAAGTTTACCGCAACAAGACAATAACTACTAGACCGCGCGCGCGCGAAATAATTCTTTGATCTCACAAGATCTTAGTGACTTCAGTAGGTACTATAAAAAGACTAACATTATCGTTTCGAATTTTTGAAACTGCAGATCTCAATCTGATTCGATCCCCAATTTTAGGAGTTAGTAGAGCCAATTCTTCGTCACTTGCTTCAAATAAATCTTGCAAAGTCACTCCCTCCGCTGAAAGCAAATAAAGCAAGCCTTAGGCACTGAATTTGTATAGCACATAGCCTTTGGATTCTCTTATAGTTTCGACACCGCGTTGACTATGAACCGATTCTGTAAAGGCCGTTCGTTACGTAAATTGCTGGACTTGCACGCAAAAGTTGTAATGCATGCGAAGTTTGCCTGATAACTTGGTATCCTTTTTTTATACGACCGCATCCGTGGACCGGCCGGATCCCGGGAATGCCCGGGATAGCCCGCCATTATCATACCAAATGCGCACGTCACGTCACATCTCGCCGTGAAGCGGCCTTTACTCATCAGTCTTCTCACAGGTTGCATTTGTTGGGTTATCTGAGCAAGAGATTAAAATGAACTCCACTACAAAGTTCAGCAGTAGAAGAGACAACAACCTTTTGTTGGAAGGACCAAGGAAGGACAAAGTTCAGTCGAAATAACAAAAGAACTTAGTTGGGAGTATAAAAAACATTGTCAGATTGGCGTGCTTGACATAATTAAGAAACCTACAATATATTTACAGAGACTAAAGAACTTTGTTGGTAGTACTAAGTAACATTGTGATAGTGAGGCTCTGCCAGGCAACCGTTAGGTATTTTAAGACACACAAACAGTACTAATTTATAGCGATAGACCCGGATAGCATTAAACCCGTGGCGTGAAGCACTTGAAGCAACTGATTGTTTTTGACTATTTTTAAATATTGTTCAAAATCTATTCAGAAAGCATCTGAGCTGCTAAGGTTTGTTAAACATCCTACGGCAGTCTAGGGGACATCCTAGTGGACATCTATAATCATGCCTTTATTACCGAATCTTCTATGGAAAGTGGACAAATGAAGCAATATTATAATTTGCGTTAGTGACACTCAGACTCTTTAGTGCCTTAAATACCTTAACACCAAGGCAGTCCATTAGATGTGACAACTTATCAGATACAATAATCTAAAATGCTTCCGGATTTATCCCAAAATTCAGAATATGATAGGATATTTTCATTGAATTTGTAGTTTATGTTTAGAAAGCCTTATGTTGTAGCATCCAAAGCTGTCTAGTCCGTTCTGCTTTTAGGTGGCATCATCATAGTTTATGGTATTCATTATCTCTGCTTCTATGTAGAGAAGAGCTAACGAATTATTTTTTTCTTGGGACAATAAAGACTTTGGATAATTTTTCACGCGTTTTAAACAGGAAAAACTCCTTTTCCCAGAACGTGCAATGCGGAGAGCTATATCCAAGTTAGGGTAAATATTAGAGAGAGATTGATTTCTCAAAAACTTTCAGACAATGACTACAATGACTAGTGAGTTCAGGCTTCACTGCACATTGCAGTTTTATCAGAGGAAATGTGACTGTGAAAATCCACAAATTCTTGAATCAAATCGTCTTCTAAATCATTGGTATAATATTTCACTAGAGATTCAGCTTTTTCTGTAGGTCTTTGTGTTGAAAGTTGTCATTTTTGTTTAAAAAAAAAAACACTTTGTGTGCAGTCACCTGTAAATAAGTCTGATTACATTTATCTGTAAAGAGAGAAGACTTTTGAATAGATGAGGTTAACAGGCTTAATTTGGTAAAACACTCTATTTCGGGTATTTGTTTCTCTTGATTTTCTTCTGACTTTATCATAATCTTGATTTTCTTGGTAAGTTGACGAAGCTGCTCATATTGTAATACCATTCTTCTCAAAAAAAAATCCTTCATCCGCCGACCGATAAACCGACCAGTACAATTTCTTAGGAAGATAATGAAAGGGAAGTTGTTATTAATTCTCTCGAAATTCTCTCAGTATTTTACTTATTCTATAGTTCGAAAGTACTTATTCAGGCTGCTTATTTGTTTGTCGAGCTTGTATATTTCAAGCAGTTCTTTATGAAAATTTTAGTATGTGGGTGACTCGTGGTTGTGTGGATCAGGAAGCTGATGCGGTGTGACGACAAAAAATAAACACAACTGATTGTTCCAGAGGATCTCCTGATATATGCACAGTAGTAGTAAAATTAGGTAGGTACCTACATGGAATTGATTTGATTAAAATATAATAAAATTATATAAAACACATTGTTCAAAGGAAAAATGGTTGTGATTGCAAGACAAAGGAATAGAGGACTAAGTTCCTACCAAAGACTTGGGATTGTAAACATTTCAGCTACAACACCGCATCGCTTCGAATGTTTTTTTTTAATCTTTTCTGTAGTTTTAATTTAAAGATAACGTTCTTATTAATAAGAACGATACGTCCTTATTCCTCAAAGCTGGTTTAATTTTCTTAAAAATTTCAAGCAGCTGCTCATTTGCCCTTTTCACTATCAAGTCACATGCAAAGTTTAAGGGAATCAGTCGACGAACTTTGTTGTAGAAGTTTCGACGAAGTGCTAGGCTCTGCCTGTGCATCTGGTGGTGTTTTTGGGACTGGGTGGTGACCGGAATCTTCAGATGTTTCTACTTTTCTTTTTCTTATTACATAACGATCCATTTTATTATATTGTTACGACGTAGCGTAGTAGGTAGATTAGATGCCAATTATTCTAGAATACAGATACACTTTATTCTAATTAAAAAATGCAACACTTTAATAGTACACTTAGCGATCTATATGCCAGTCAGAAATGTATACAATACGATGACGCGGACGCGCGGCGCGTGCTCCATAAGAAAGTGCAACATAACAACTTTTGGATCCAGGAAATATACAGAGAATACATTTTCCTGATGCTCAAATGGCGTTCTAAATACTCTCCAGAAGAGTTTTTCCTGCAATAATGAGAAGGAATCCGAGGAAATGAATTTATGTGTTCTTTAACATGTAGTAGGTATATCTTCTTCTGATGTAACTCTTTTGGTATGTTTTCCTTGTTTACTGGGTGCAGGGGTATTTGGGATATTATTTTTAGTCTTATGAACATTATAAATTGGTTATTGACTAATAGCTAAGGAATTTCTTCTGTGACAACAGAAGAAATTCTTACATACTTTTATTTTCACTGTATTCACAGTAAAAAAGAACTGATAACTGTGTTTTTTTACAAATCTCAAAGTTTTTCCCTTTGCGTCTCCTGTCAGGTAGGACACAACTTGTGTTGTTCAGCAAAAATATTCGTTTTTCTTCAGCAGATAGTTTATAATAATCAGTAAAAATTAATAATATTTCATCATCAGTAATATTTTGATTAGATTTGAATGCAAAGTTATTTAAACTCAATTTCAACAATTTCAACAAAAGGGCCCATAGAATACCAGCGTCGCGGTTCACGATCGCGGCATAAGCTGAATGTGGCCCTTTTATTGTGACGTCATGACGCATCGTTCGGCACTTTTCTTTTTTTGTTGTTAATTTGTACTGTTTTTTTAATTTCTTTTATTATTGTGCAATTTTTTTTTTGTATTTTATTAATTGTTGTGGCGTCATTAATAATAAATGTTTCTTTCTTTCTTTCTTTCTTTCTAAACAATCCTTGCTTTTTTTTATTTTCTTAGCTGGTATTAGTTTTTTTCTACTCGACTCATATTCTAGCCCCTTATTTCTTGCGTCTTTCCGTTTATTACACTTCCATTCTTTTTAATTTCTCTGTCTTTTACGTGATCGTTTTTGTGGTGAGCTTCTCTCACATTTCCTCCAAGGGCGATGGGTTCTAGTAGATTTTCTGAACCAGATTGACGTTCTCTGAAAATAGAAGAACCACTCTAGACTCTTTGCTTTCTTTAGCTTTCAAACACTTGGCCTTCCTGCAAACAGCTTTATTCAAGTGGTAGTAACATCCTGATATATTTATTTTCGGAAACGCGTTTTTAATGCGTTGCAAAAACCGGCTTCATATTATGTTGTTTTAAAACTTCGAATAAACTTTCGTACCTAGGTATACATGCTGCAATTTTTTGCGCAATAAAGCATAAACACCCACTACATGTAATTACAGATTTGCTACTAGTACATAGATTTAAACGTCACAATTTGGGAAAATGGTCTGGCGGTCGTTGTAAATGTGCCGTCAATAATAAATACACTTTTTTGGAGTTTCTTCAAGGCGGATCTCATAAATATGGGACAAAATATTAATATTTTATTACTTTTCATACTATCTTCACGCAGTAAAATATCTTTAGTTAGTATTTCTGGAACTGTGACATAATTAAAATTAGTTACTTTTGTTTGTTGCGTCTTGTTTGTGAATCAGTTATTCCGACATTTATGTAACCTGTTGTAACTAGTTTACAATGCACTGATAACTTGTTCGAGTTCACGTTGGTTTCGAGGGTGACATAAAATTGTGCATTCTTTGTTTAGTCACAACTTTCAAACCCAGACCTACCATCATCATCATCATCTGATTGACCTTGTTTTTGTATTCCTGAATATAGCTAGACTCTTGTATAATATTGTATATGCCTCTTGTTTGTGAATCAGTTATTCCGACATTTATGTAACCTGTAGTAACTAGTTTACAATGCACTGATAACTTGTTCAAGTTCACGTTGGTTTCGAGGATTATATCAAATTGGTAAAGATAACCCTGTGCACTCTTTATTAGGTCTTTCAAAACCAACTTTCAAAACCAAACCACTATTATCATTAGTTGATTGACTTTGTTTTTGTTTTCCTGAATATAACTAGAGTCTTATGTAATATTGTATATGCCTCTTGTTTGTGAATCGGTTAGTCCAACATTTATGTAACCTGTAGTAGTTTCCAATGCAATGATAACTTCTTCGAGTTCACGTTAGTTTCGAAGGTGACATCAAATTGTGCATTCTTTGTTTAATCACAATTTTCAAACCCAGACTTACCATCATCATCTGATTTACTTTGTTTTTGTTTTCCTGAATATAGCTAGAGTCTTATATATGCCTCTTGTTTGTGAATCTGTTAGTCCGACATTTATGTAACTAATTTCCAATGCACTGATAACTTGTTCGAGGTCACGTTAGTTTCGAGGGTGACATCAAATCGTGCATTCTTTGTTTAATCACAATTTTCAAACCCAGACCTACCATCATCATCATCATCATCTGATTGACTTTGTTTTTGTTTTCCTGAATATAGCTAGAGTCTTGTATAATATTGTATATGCGTCATGTTTGTAAATTGGTTAGTCCGACAGGTAACTAATTTTCAATGTACTGATAACTTGTTCGAGTTCACGTTTGTTTCGTTCGAGGATGATATCAAATTGATAAAGATACCCTGTCTTTGAATCGCAGTAACTTCTGCTAACCCACAGTAATCTGTGCATGTTGTTTAATGTATATCCATCACTGTGTGTGGTAATCTGCCGAGAGTAGTGGGTTTGCACAAATACTAATAACCTCTCTGGACTCTTTACTTTCTTTAGCTTTCAAACACTTGGCCTTCTTGCAAACGGCTTTATTCAAGTGGTAGTAACATCCTGATATATTTATTTTCGGAAACGCGTTTTTAATGCGTTGCAAAGACCGGCTTCATATGTTGTTTTAAAACTTCGAATAATCTTTTGCACCTATGTATGTATGCTGCAATTTATTGAGCTGTAAAGCATAAACACCTACTATATGTAATTACAGATTTGCTACTACTACATAGATTTAAACGTCACAATTTGGGAAAATGGTCTGGTGGTCCTTGTAAATGTGCCGTCAATAAAAAATACACTTTTTTGGAGTTTCTTTAAGGCGGATCTCATAAATATGGGACAAAATATTAATATTTAATTATTTTCCATACAATCTTCACCCATTAAAATATCTTTAGCTAGTATTTCTGGAACTGTGACATAATTAAAATTGGTTACTTTTGTTCGTTGTGTCTTGTTTGTGAATCAGTTATTCCGATATTTATGTAACCTGTAGTAGTGTCCAATGCACTGATAACTTCTTCGAGTTCGCGTTGGTTTCGAGGGTGATATCAAATTGTGCATTCTTTGTTTAGTCACAACTTTCAAACCCAGACCTACCATCATCATCATCTGATTGACTTTGTTTTTGTTTTCCTGAATATAGCTAGGAGTCTTGTATAATATTGTATATGCCTCTTGTTTGTGAATCGGTTAGTCCGACATGTAACTAATTTCCAATGCACTGATAACTGGTTCGAGTTCACGTTGGTTTCGTTCGAGGATGATATCAAATTGATAAAGATACCCTGTCTTAGAATCGCAGAAACTTCTGCTAACCCACAGTAACCTGTGCGTGCATGCTGTTTAATGTATGACCAGCACTGTGTGTGGTAATCTGCCGAGAGTAGTGGGTTTGCACAAATACTAATAACCTATCTGGACTCTTTGCTTTCTTTAGCTTTCAAACACTTGGCCTTCTTGCAAACGGCTTTATTCAAGTGGTAGTAACATCCTGATATATTTATTTTCGGAAACGCGTTTTTAATGCGTTGCACAGACCGGCTTCATATGTTGTTTTAAAACTTCGAATAATCTTTTGCACCTATGTATGTATGCTGCAATTTATTGAGCAGTAAAGCATAAACACCCACTACATGTAATTACAGATTTGCTACTACTACATAGATTTAAACGTCACAATTTGGGAAAATGGTCTGGTGGTCCTTGTAAATGTGCCGTCAATAAAAAATACACTTTTTTGGAGTTTCTTTAAGGCGGATCTCATAAATATGGGACAAAATATTAATATTTTATTATTTTCCATACAATCTTCACCCATTAAAATATCTTTAGTTAGTATTTCTGGAACTGTGACATAATTAAAATTAGTTACTTTTGTTCGTTGCGTCTTGTTTGTGAATCAGTTATTCCGACATTTATGATGTATGTAACCTGTAGTAACTAGTTTACAATGCACTGATAACTTGTTCGAGTTCACGTTGGTTTCGAGGGTGACATCAAATTGTGCATTCTTTGTTTAATCACAACTTTCAAACCCAGACCTACCATCATCATCATCTGATTGACTTTGTTTTTGTATTCCTGAATATAGCTAGACTCTTGTATAATATTGTATATGCCTCTTGTTTGTGAATCAGTTATTCCGACATTTATGAAACCTGTAGTAACTAGTTTACAATGCACTGATAACTTGTTCAAGTTCACGTTGGTTTCGAGGATTATATCAAATTGGTAAAGATAACCCTGTGCACTCTTTATTAGGTCTTTCAAAACCAACTTTCAAAACCAAACCACTATTATCATTAGTTGATTGACTTTGTTTTTGTTTTCCTGAATATAACTAGAGTCTTATGTAATATTGTATTATGCCTCTTGTTTGTGAATCGGTTAGTCCAACATTTATGTAACCTGCAGTAGTTTCCAATGCAATGATAACTTTTTCGAGTTCACGTTAGTTTCGAGGGTGACATCAAATTGTGCATTATTTGTTTAATCACAATTTTCAAACCCAGAACTACCATCATCATCTGAATGACTTTGTTTTTGTTTTCCTGAATATAGCAAGAGTCTTATATATGCCTCTTGTTTGTGAATCGGTTAGTCCGACATTTATGTAACTAATTTCCAATGCACTGATAACTTGTTCGAGGTCACGTTAGTTTCGAGGGTGACATTGTGACATCAAATTGTGCATTCTTTGTTTAATCACAATTTTCAAACCCAGACCTACCATCATCATCATCTGATTGACTTTGTTTTTGTTTTCCTGAATATAGCTAGAGTCTTGTATAATATTGTATATGCGTCATGTTTGTAAATCGGTTAGTCCGACATGTACCTAATTTCCAATGCACTGATAACTTGTTCGAGTTCACGTTTGTTTCGTTCGAGGATGATATCAAATTGATAAAGATACCCTGTCTTTGAATCGCAGTAACTTCTGCTAACCGACAGTAATCTGTGCATGTTGTTTAATGTATAACCATCACTGTGTGTGGTAATCTGCCGAAAGTAGTGGGAAATCTGCACAAATACTAATTAATTACTTTTCTGGACTCTTTGCTTTCATCAGCTTTCAAACACTTGGCCTTCCTCCAAACGGCTTTATTCAAGTGGTAATAACATCCTGATATTTTTATATATATTCGGAAACGCGTTTTTAATGCGTTGCAAAAACCGGTTTCATATGTTGTTTTAAAACTTCCAATAATCTTTTTCACCTATGTATGTATGCTGCAATTTATTGAGTAGTAAAGCATAAACACCTTTAAATACAGATTCGCTTATACTACATAGATTTACACGTCATAATATGGGTAAATGGTCTGGTGGTCCTTGTCAATGTGCCGTCAATATAAATTACACTTTTTTGGAGTTTCTTCAAGGCGGATCTCATAAATATGGGACAAAATATTAATATTTTATTATTTTCCATACAATCTTCACCCATTAAAATATCTTTAGCTAGTATTTCTGGAACTGTGACATAATTAAAATTGGTTACTTTTGTTCGTTGTGTCTTGTTTGTGAATCAGTTATTCCGATATTTATGTAACCTGTAGTAGTTTCCAATGCACTGATAACTTCTTCGAGTTCACGTTGGTTTCGACGGTGACATCAAATTGTGCATTCTTTGTTTAATCACAACTTTCAAACCCAGACCTACCATCATCATCATCTGATTGACTTTGTTTTTGATTTCCTGAATATAGCTAGGAGTCTTGTATAATATTGTATATGCCTCTTGTTTGTGAATCGGTTAGTCCGACATGTAACTAATTTCCAATGCACTGATAACTGGTTCGAGTTCACGTTGGTTTCGTTCGAGGATGATATCAAATTGATAAAGATACCCTGTCTTAGAATCGCAGAAACTTCTGCTAACCCACAGTAACCTGTGCGTGCATGCTGTTTAATGTATGACCAGCACTGTGTGTGGTAATCTGCCGAGAGTAGTGGGTTTGCACAAATACTAATAACCTCTCTGGACTCTTTGCTTTCTTTAGCTTTCAAACACTTGGCCTTCTTGCAAACGGCTTTATTCAAGTGGTAGTAACATCCTGATATATTTATTTTCGGAAACGCGTTTTTAATGCGTTGCACAGACCGGCTTCATATGTTGTTTTAAAACTTCGAATAATCTTTTGCACCTATGTATGTATGCTGCAAATTTATTGAGCAGTAAAGCATAAACACCCACTACATCTAATTACAGATTTGCTACTACTACATAGATTTAAACGTCACAATTTGGGAAAATGGTCTGGTGGTCCTTGTAAATGTGCCGTCAATAAAAAATACACTTTTTTGGAGTTTCTTTAAGGCGGATCTCATAAATATGGGACAAAATATTAATATTTTATTACTTTCCGTACTATCTTCACGCAGTAAAATATCTTTAGCTAGTATTTCTGGAACTGTGACATAATTAAAATTAGTTACTTTTGTTCGTTGCGTCTTGTTTGTGAATCAGTTATTCCGACATTTATGTAACCTGTAGTAACTAGTTTACAATGCACTGATAACTTGTTCAAGTTCACGTTGGTTTCGAGGATTATATCAAATTGGTAAAGATAACCCTGTGCACTCTTTATTAGGTCTTTCAAAACCAACTTTCAAAACCAAACCACTATTATCATTATGTGATTGACTTTGTTTTTGTTTTCCTGAATATAACTAGAGTCTTATGTAATATTGTATATGCCTCTTGTTTGTGAATCGGTTAGTCCAACATTTATGTAACCTGTAGTAGTTTCCAATGCAATGATAACTTCTTCGAGTTCACGTTAGTTTCGAAGGTGACATCAAATTGTGCATTCTTTGTTTAATCACAATTTTCAAACCCAGACTTACCATCATCATCTGATTTACTTTGTTTTTGTTTTCCTGAATATAGCTAGAGTCTTATATATGCCTCTTGTTTGTGAATCTGTTAGTCCGACATTTATGTAACTAATTTCCAATGCACTGATAACTTGTTCGAGGTCACGTTAGTTTCGAGGGTGACATCAAATCGTGCATTCTTTGTTTAATCACAATTTTCAAACCCAGACCTACCATCATCATCATCATCTGATTGACTTTGTTTTTGTTTTCCTGAATATAACTAGAGTCTTATGTAATATTGTTGATTGACTTTGTTTTTGTTTTCCTGAATATAACTAGAGTCTTATGTAATATTGTATATGCCTCTTGTTTGTGAATCGGTTAGTCCAACATTTATGTAACCTGTAGTAGTTTCCAATGCAATGATAACTTCTTCGAGTTCACGTTAGTTTCGAGGGTGACATCAAATTGTGCATTCTTTGTTTAATCACAATTTTCAAACCCAGACCTACCATCATCATCTGAATGACTTTGTTTTTGTTTTCCTGAATATAGCTAGAGTCTTATATATGCCTCTTGTTTGTGAATCGGTTAGTCCGACATTTATGTAACTAATTTTCAATGCACTGATAACTTGTTCGAGGTCACGTTAGTTTCGAGGGTGACATTGTGACATCAAATTGTGCATTCTTTGTTTAATCACAATTTTTAAACCCAGACCTACCATCATCATTATCATCATCTGATTGACTTTGTTTTTGTTTTCCTGAATATAGCTAGAGTCTTGTATAATATTGTATAATATGCGTTATGCTTGTAAATCGGTTAGTCCGACATGTACCTAATTTCCAATGCACTGATAACTTGTTCGAGTTCACGTTTGTTTTGTTCGAGGATGATATCAAATTGATAAAGATACCCTGTCTTTGAATCGCAGTAACTTCTGCTAACCGACAGTAATCTGTGCATGTTGTTTAATGTATAACCATAACTGTGTGTGGTAATCTGCCGAAAGTAGTGGGAAATCTGCACAAATTACCTTTCAAACACATGGCCTTCCTCCAAACGGCTACAACTATTTTCTACAATAGTAACATTTCCATATTTTCATATGGCCACCTCCAACCAAACAAAGATGAGGCGGGTAATTCAAACGCGATATCAATATAAAATGTAGAGAAAATAAAAACCTTATCCCCATATAAATAAGAACCTAAATTATAATGTAATGAATCTGGTCGGCTCAGAACTTCTTTGAAGTAATTTAAATCTGATAGTTCTTCCCAATTTTCGCCATAATGCGTAGTGAGTAAAGTTTTTACATCACTTAGTTTTTTATCTTTCACTTTTATGAAAAAAAGGTGCTGGGTCCGGGTTGATCTGACTCACCGATTTTCCTTTTTTGCAAATAAGTTTGAAATCTGATTGCTGATTACGGTAACTAACTTCGCCCCTTACTAATACATTTGCTTTCGTCTTATTTCGTTTCAGAATAAATCTTTTACATTCCTTTATAGAAAAGTGCATTGCACTGGTTGTCTTTAAAACTTTCGCACATTCCTCCTTCCACTGACAGGCTTCTACTTCAGTTCCTAAATGTAGAACAGTCGCATGCTCTTTAAAAATTCGTTCATAAGCTTCTGGGTTATTGATCTCTTCATTTTTTTTTCTATTTGCGCAAACACTCGGTCCGGTGGAAGGAAAGAATGCCCCACAACTGGGAACACGATCTCAATGGACTTGATTCGTGCAGGTGCATAGTCCAATAAATATTTGGAGACCATACCTAAAACAATACTATTTTTATTCTGACCACTGCACCCATCACAATCGAGCCGAATTTTGGTAGCTAGTTCATATTTTTCAACTGATTGACACAAGCAGTGGAAGACAGCGTTTGCAATTTCGTTGGAGGCTTTTGGTAAAATATCTTCCGTCCACGTGTAAGAATAGACATTTTCTTTCTTAAGCTCCGTTTTAGAGTGTCCTACAACAACAGTAAAGTTGTAAATATACAGTTACCGGGAATAGTACGTTATTTGATCCGGTATTTTGGGCATCGGTTGATTCTTTTGGCAATCAAATAATGTATATTATGTATATACTAGTTTGTGCACTATACGTAATTTTACCGTCCGACATTTTACTTTCCCCCATTCCGGACAGTAAAATTCCTTGTAGTGCACAATCGCCCTTAGTATATCACTCAATCGAGCCGGTAGTTGTTGACATACCTGAGGTGCTCTGGTCTATTTAAAGGTATATCATCTTCCAATGATCCCAAATAATTATCAATTTCAAGCTGTTCGTCAAGTGAAAGTTGCAAATTGTTGCAAATTTGTTTAAAAATTGCTACGTTAGTCAGAGAATGTACTACTCGGGCATAAGAGTGACCAGCTAACATTTTGTCAATGGAATTTTCTGCATATATACAAGCCCACAGTTCTTTTAGGCCACTCCCAGTCATAATAAATCCTACGGCACACCCATATTATGACATAAGTAAATGAAAACCTCCAAGTCTTAGTACTAACTTATTAAGATTTTCGTCAGTAGTCGTGTTTAAAATTTCTTGGGCTTTCGCATAAAGCAGCTGGTCATACGTAACCACGCATGTTCGAATCCCACATCTTGCGCATTTCTCTGCTGCAGTTCTTAAAGAAGTATAAATAGTGTCATACGCGGAGGCAGGTGCATTAATGAAAGGTAG
This sequence comes from Teleiodes luculella, assembly GCA_948473455.1. Lineage (NCBI taxonomy): Eukaryota > Metazoa > Arthropoda > Insecta > Lepidoptera > Gelechiidae > Teleiodes > Teleiodes luculella. Next base: position 3,316,875 of record OX419598.1, on the reverse strand, counting down.
AAATATTAACTCAGATACACTATAATTTGTGTCATTTGTTTTATGAATTTACTCCAACCTGCAATGTCAACATCTTTAGATTTTCCATAAAGGCACATACAATCAGCTACACTTGGCTTGCATACATTTTCTGGAGAAAAATCCTTCATAAGCTTTTCTTTCAAACCTGATTTTCCTTCTTTATGGAAATGTTTTAGAGGTGCATGGCCATATCGGCCCATAATGACAGAATCAGGACGTTTCTTAAGGCGTTCTATTTCTCCTTCAAATGGATTGGTGGTCGCCGGTGTATTAATTTGTATTCCTCCCATCACATGAAAGGTTTTATAACCATCTAAGGTTTTCGTATTAAAATCAGCATTATCAAATGCGAATTGCATAAATTCAGCATTTTGATTTGGTTGAGGGTGAGCTACAGCAGCTGACTCAAATAGCACGGCTTCATTGTAAGAAGCGCTATAACCAAGGTTGCATAACAGTTCAATGAGTTAACGTGAAGCATACTTATGGTGAAGTAAGGAGCTCAATCTTAGCTCTTTTATCTTTATTTACAGTTTCTTCTTCATCTGAAGAGGATCCGTAAATTGCTTTGTATATACTTTGATGTGGCAAAATTCTGGATTTCCTGGAGAGCAGCAGTGGTGGTATCTGGCATATTTTCAGCCGAAGAAGTGTGACTTTGACTTTGAACGTCTTGGGGCGTAGCAAAGGTACTAAGTGGTAAGTCGTCGTCTGATGAATTGTGATCATCCTGATGCACAGTGTAGGTCTGAGGATTGAAGCAGTTACAAAATCCTCGTTTTGATGATTTACAGAAGCAACTCGGTATTCTGTGTTTCAGTTCATCCCTTTTTTCAGCATAAACCTGATGAACCTTCATCGTACCAACAAGACGTGGAATAAATTTTGGAAGTGTGCTCTCAATTTGTGTGATTTTCTGAGTGTCAATCAAGTACAAGTTTATTTTGCTTGTGGTTCTCATTGTCTCGAAAAACTGATTTGCATCTGAAATATCTTTTCCACTTGCTACTCGTACGATACTATCAGCAGTACGCTTTAAAAAAACACCAATACCGTCAAATGACTGCTGGAAAGGTCCCGTGCCCCGCTTCAAAGAAGGACCAAGTTGTCGCGGAAAAGCCAAAGTCAAAAAATCGAGTACAAAGCAAATAAAAATTTTGCTTTTGAGAAATGTAATAATTTAGGGACAGCGCTTTCAGAATTTTTAAAAATATAATAGAATGAGATTGTTACATTTTTTACCAACATATAATAAACTTTATTTAATCATGCAGTATATTCACAAATAAGTGTGAGCTATTTCATAGAATTTATTTTCAGCATGCAACAGTAAATAACGTTACTTCTCTTTGGGGACTGCTCCGTTTTATATGGGAGGCCAGAAATAGTATACAGAGTTACCATATTTTTTCTGTAAATTTAATGCTAATTATCAAAATTGACTGTGCATTATAATCATTTAGGAATGTATCAATCTAAACGTAAATTAGTTTTTTAAGATATATTTTAATTTTCTGTATTTTGAGACCTAAAACAGCTGGGACATGGTAATGTCGGTTAAAAAGTTGATTGACCCATCAACAAATTGAATTTTCATGATCATTCGAGCTATCCATAAGCATAAATTAGTTTATTAGTTATTAAAGTTTAACTTTTTTAAAAATATTTAAAATATCGACATTGTATATAAATAAATTTAAGGTGATGAAGATAAGTATAGATGGATTTGCATTCGAAACATATTTATATGAAGATATGAGACTATTAGTACAGAAAAACAGCTATTATATTTTTTTACATATTTATAAAAAATCATCGAAGTTTGTTAAAAAAATAAATATATAATTAAACTTTTTTCAGTTGGATTCCTTTGGGAAATTAAAGTGGGTATTTAAATCTAACGAATAAAAAAAAACTAGAGCTATTTCGAATTATTTTCGATCGCCATACTAGCCTTGCGTAGTTTTCCGAAGCCGGCGACTAGTTCCTATTTCTTATATTTCCATGTCTGACATTTTGCTAATTATTATTGGAACGAGTTCTTCTTTATGAAAAGCCTTAATTTTGCCATTTCTTAATTTTCCGAATTTCTAATTTTCATAATTGTTGTTAGTACTAGATCGCTTTTTTAAATTAAATACAGTCACCAGCGACAAAATTATATTAGTATTGCCTACAAACGTAAAATTAAATATTGAAACAAAGAAATCCGTTACTTTACATTGCTTAAAATTAAAAAAAAAACACAATATTTCTTATTTGCCTACTTAAACCGACATAAATCTTTCAGACATTCTTCAGGTGTGATTTTTCCTTTAATTAGGTCTTCTATATATCCGCTAATTTTTGCGTCTTTAATTATAAATTTTGATCGTCTTTTCCGTGGCTCAGTATACACTTTATTTTTTTTTATCCGTTTTGCATAAAATGTCGCTTCTTTCTTCAGAAACTTAACATACGAGAAAAGATTTGCCTTCCCAATTTTTATGTTTAGGCGGTAGTGCCATCCTTCTAGGGCGTTCGTAGTCCTATGACGCTCCTGAGAGCAACACCACATATTTGCGCATATTTTTCCCATCCACTGTTTCTGAAAATATGCCACAAAATTTGCTGTTGCGGTATCGTCTGGTGCTTCATTCATAATGAACAACCAACTTTCTGGGACATATTCGACTGGCAGAAGAGCTAAGTTGGTTGTTAGCCTTACAATCCTTCTGTGTTGTTTATCCAGCGTCATTTCAAATTTCTCAGCGTTCTTCCAAATCGCTTTTGAAAAATGAAAAAAACAACCTTTTATTTTGACATCGGGATATACGGTTTTGACTGCATTCATTATGGCAGTTTCCCAGTCACTTTTGAAAAAGGAAATTGAAACATGAAACTTCTCTTTTAAAATACGAAACACTTCTGTATAAGTCGATTCCTTCTTATTAGGTAATAAGCAGAAAAATATTGGTATTATTGTAGTCACCTCTCTTGTACTGCCAATGTCTACGTGAACCGTAAATAATTGTTCGAAAGGGTTTGGTACGCTCTTAAATGTTCCGTCAGCTAAATACAAATCGTTTTTTTTTATTAATTTCATGCACCCTGGGCTCCCAAAAATAAATATTTTATCTTCTCCTTCTCCCTCATATAAAAGGAATTTATTAGTTAGTATTTCCGGAAACTTAACTTCTTGTACATTTTTGAATTTCAATTTGGAGTTGTTTAGAACAGCCTTACGAGCGGCATAACAGGCATCTTTAACTGAGCTGAATGGCGGTGGTTCCAAGTTTTCGCTAGAATCAGAATCGCTGTCTAAACCCTTCATGCACTCCTCGTATAACTCAGGAATGGGTTTCCATTCTGTGCGACAATGTTCTTTCAATGTATCAACAGCAAGCGCTATTTTGTTTTTTGAAAAATTGGGTTTACACGTATGCGTAGTACTTTCCCTTATTACTGTATTCAATGCTGAGTTCAGTGTTACAGATGCATTGCAGCGTACTCCTTTATTAGAACAACGCCAAATCTGTGTTCCTCTTAAATTTTTAGATTGAAAGTAGTATTGATAGCCACCACGTACCAATTTTTTCTTGCCTTTTTGTCCGATGCTAACAAAATTTAAATCTACAACTCCCGAACTCGAAGAAGTCATTATTTAGTTTAAAATATTATACGTTGTTAAAATATCAATACAATTTTTCAGTTGAATGGCGTTTTTACACAATATCGAAGATGAATTGACATTTGACATTTACACTTCGTCTAAGTCTATTCAAGATAACGCAATGAGTTTTATAATAATAAGGTATAATACGCAAGTTCACTAATTGGTAGACATAGTCCAACCTCGATTTACTAACTGTACCATTTATTCATATAAAAATTACAAAATCACTTATTAGTAAAATTTAAAGTAATTTACTCAAATAGGTTTCTAACTGTACTATCATCAGAAAAATACCAAATTGATACTGTATATAATTATGAAAATTAGAAATTCGGAAAATTAAGAAATGGCAAAATTAAGGCTTTTCATAAAGAAGAACTCGTCCCAATAATAATTAGCAAAATGTCAGACATGGAAATATAAGAAATAGGAACTAGTCGCCGGCTTCAGTTTTCCTGGACTATATCTCCAACGAAATCCAGTTTTATTAGTGACATCATCGCTAAGAAGGTGAGTAAGATTTATTGCCCATAACTTTTGATTGTTTTGTTTTATCGAAAATGTTAGTTATTTATACAATTAAGATAGATATTCAAGCAATGCAAAAGAAAAGCAAATATCAAACTGGTGTAACGGCATTGAAGAAGCGCTGGACTAAATGCATCGAGGTACAAGGAAATTATTTTAAATAGATTTTTTAAGTTTTTCTTTGTCGTTTCGGAAACTTATCAATCAGCCCTCGCACACACACACACACACACACACACACACACACACACACACACACACACACACACACACAAACACACACACACAAACACACACACACTGTCGAGATTGAGATTTTATTTTAGTTAGATCGATGTAGTCTGGACCAAAAGGATACAAAATACAAACCACCAGCGCGAAAACAATTCTTAATGGAATCTTCAGTGAGCGATTGCAACGCTGTTTTAAGGGCAGGGGCAAATTTATCTTTTGTCAATTTTTTTCCCAAATTTTGTAGATTCCAGTCTTTCACTGTTTTTTTCCAGTATGATTTCAGTGGTCTGAATATAGCCAAATCCAAATTTCAGCACAAAAATTCGACAAATGCAGGGTCAAATGCGATCGATGACCGTCCAAGAAGAACAATACAGGTTTTTGGATATTTTGCTGTATCAACCATGGATTAAAAGCGTTCGCTATGTATTCGTAAAACGTGCTGCCACACATCCAGCCACTCTGTGGACGTCCAATTGCCCAATCTTCGGGAAACTGAGATGAAATTGTGGACGGAATTCTCTCGTATGCAAATACTACCATGGGTGGTGCCAATTGTCCAGTGGCATTTCCAGTAATTAATACTGTTAAATTATCTTTTATTTTTTACTTTAGTTTTCTAAAATTTTCTTTGGTCAAGAAAAAACAAGGTCACGCCGCCGACGCCGCCGCCGCCGACCCTAGAAACTCGGCGCGCCGCCGCCGACCCAAACCTTATCGGCGCTCATATCTACTATTGAGAAAAAGGGTGTACCATTTCTTGCCAGGTCTATTAAAGAATATTTGTATTTTGTATTTGTATGATACGTTGTACGCTATCGAGTAACTCATCTTTAGTAACAGGAATATGTTTTTCAGCCATTTCAAGTAGCCATTTTTCTAAAATAGCCTCTTCTTCTGTTGACAAATATGTTTATGGCCCATGGAACATTCAACTGGAGTCTTTCCGGAAATCTTATCATGTAATGTAATCCTGGGTACACCAAACTTTTGTGCAGCAGTGGCAATTTTTTCACCTTTTCTGACTGCTTCTACCGCCTGTGCCATTTGAAGAGGCGTGTAATTCTTTTTAGGCGCCATGCCTGCAAAAAATGTCGGTTACTGGAACATGTAGATTGTAGACTAACGTATAGAATATCCAATCATCGACACAACGGCTGTCGGTCATAGGAACGTTAGGATATCCAATCATCGACACGGCTGTCGATCATTGGAAGCAGTTTAAATATTTAAATGAAAGACCTATAAATTTAGAGTGCTGAACAAGCTTAGCTTAATAATATAATAAAATGCACGAAATAAAAAAAATGTTTCGACAATTGTCGAAGATTGGAAAAACAACAAAAAAATCTCCAATTACCGACAGGCGTGTTTTGGCATTAATATAACCTCAAACTTCTAATAAAATTACTAAAAAGTTTTGAATATCTATCCTAATTGTATAAATAACTAACATTTCGATAAAGCAAAACAATCAAAAGTTATGGGCAATAAATCTTACTCACCTCCTTGTCACTAATAAAACTGGATTTCGTTGGAGATATGACCGCGGTCGAAACATGTCATTACGCCATTTTATACAAAATGGCCGAATGTATGAAACAAAGAGTTTTGAAGAGCCGCTTCGAAGCGGCTCTTCAAAACTCTTTGGTATGAAACGTCATCTGCAATGACAGCTGGATAATCAGAGAGGTTGGAAGAGCCAGCTTCGCTTTAAAGCGAAGCTGGCTCTTCCAACCTCTTTGTGGATAATCCTCGTCCATTGTTTATGTACTTCAAATGCGTTCAGAAATTAGAAACTACTGTTATTTTCTTTTGAAATCTTTTAATGTCGGATAATGGTGCTTTGTCGAAGATTGGGTGTTGTGATATTATTCTTTCAGCCGTGTTTTCAGTATTTTTTTGTTCCTTTATTATTTCTTTTGGGGTCCTGTATATATTAGGTACCTATATTATTTTTTTTATGACAGAGCAGAGTGTTCCTGCGTTCATTCCAACTTTCTATGGAGTTCTGCGTTCTTGGTACTCCAGTAATATGACAATCTGAGACGGACCATAACTGCGGTGAGCAACGTGGTGCCTTTTTTTGTATACGCATCATTAGATTTTCACTTTTTTTGATATGATGTGTAACAGTAATATAATTTTTCTCAAACCAGAATGTCACTGCTTCAGCTTCTTTTGGCAATACCTATAAAATGTAAAAGATTCTTGAATTATTTGTTGAGTCTATATATATAACAACATCATAGTAACTGACCGATGTCTGTACGTACATAAAAAACCTCTTATGAATTTCTAGGTTCTTTGAAACATGAATGGCAGATTGATTGTCAACATGAACTACAAAATTATCAAACTTAATGTGAATTTCTTCTTATAAATGTTTGATCCAGCACCCCTCTGAAATACCCCCTGCCAAGGATACGTACTCTGACTCGGTAGATGAGAGCGCCACACACTGCCTACTGTTTCTTTGTAGCCCAGGAAACTGTGCAACCATACACCTCCATGATGTATGTTGTCGGCTCGTACAATGCCATAAGTTTCGTCCACATATTGTCATGACTTGTAGTGCATGACATTAAGTAAGATAGCACACTTTCATACACTCTTGTAACTATAGTTTCTTGAGCTTTGCAATCTTTTTCTATCCATGCTGTCTTGGCCTTTTCCTCCGTCAGTGAAGTAAGTTTTTCGCTCCCGTCGACAACCTCATACAATTTCCTCGCTTTCAGCACGATTGACGTCTAAAATTTCCATGGTGCCCAATTCTTTCCGGTTAGGACCACGACCTTCTCTGCTCGACCCTCCATGACTTCCACCAACACGCCGCATACACCGCCGACCGCACTGCCGTAGTAGACCTTCTCCTTCTTTGTTCCTTCTCACAAAACGACGCCACGCCGCCGTTAGTGTAACCCGCAGAGTCGACGACAGATGGAATTTCCCTCTAAACTTTTACTACCCCCGCCTCTGGGCCCATAACCTGTTTAGGGTTATGGGTCAGAGGATGAAGAAAACTAAGTAATAACTCACGAAAGCCAATTTATTTGGGGAACAAACATGCACATGCCGCCATGTTTATCAGCAGAAGAAAGAGGGCAGCACTTGCCCTTTACAACCAAACGTCAGTGCCGTAGTGTTGTACACACAAAATAGGGATGTGACATTGATACTTTAACACATACTTCTCTTGAGCTTCATTATTTTTGTTTTGAGTGGTAAGTAAAGCTACCGGCTTTCCTTTTCCAGGTTTATTAAAGTAGCAATTTTTTGTCAGATGGTTAGTTTTATGACATATAGTACACTTTTTGAAGTAACAGTTATTTTCAGTGTGATTTGTCTTTTTGCAGATAGTACAAAACATTTTCTTATTAAACTTATGTTGATGGTTTCTGTTTAGGGAATGCAATCCCGCACCAAAATTTCAATTGCTGGATCCCGCGGGATTGAGAGGTTCAATCCCGCGGGATCCAGGTATTTGCGGGATCCCGCAAGTTTTTTGAAAGTCATTGAGAAAAGAGAGGAATCCTGTATCATAAACGAGTCTATAGAACTTAAAATGAAACTAAAAAATATTATTGAATGAAACTATTTATTAAGGGGCTCCCCTATGCTAAGTGGCGCCGCCATCCGTTAAAAAATAATAACTCGCGAAGTATACATTTTTTATAAAATCCGGACGGTCATTTTAAAGATTTGGTGCTATAGTATATATAGCGGCCATAAACTGTATTTATTATAGTCCGCTGTAGTTACAGATAGAAAATTTGCTAAAAACGGCCACTTTTGGCAAATTTTCTATCTGTAACTTTATCGAACTCAAACTAACAGAGTTGATGGCTTCTATATATCCTAAAACACCAAATCTTTAAAATGACCGTCCGGATTTCATAAAAAATGTATACTTCGCGAGTTATTATTTTTTAACGGATGGCGGCGCCACTTAGCATAGGGGAGCCCCTTAAGTAATCAAATCACTAATCAATCAGAAATAACAATTACAAACAAAGATCAAAAACTATTACAAACAAACAGAAAACAACAAGTTTTGTGAAACTATTACTAATTAGAAATAAAATTACTATTACAATCAAACAAAAAACAATTATTCATTATTTTGAAAGTAGCTGCGCATAAAACATAGCGTGTCAATAGTTTTGTCAGCTAAACGGCTTCTTACTTTGCATGCTAGGTATCCAGCAGCAGAAAATGCCCTTTCCGCTTCCACGCTGGTGGGCACAACTGTTAACAACACATTGTAGACGAATTGAAGATGTTCACCTTTGATCCCACCAGATTGCAACAAATTCATTTCTTTTCTGATTATACCTTCAAGAGAATGAAGCCCCGAAGAAGATCGACCAGCGGTTTTAGAACGCGATAGTGTTTGTTCCAGTTCATCTCTAAGAGATATTGCTTCAGGCTCCGTGCTTTCTGCTCGCATCATTGCGGCCACTGTAGAAAGAGGTAAATCTTCCTGAGATTCCTGAGTAGAGATAGAAGATGTTGAAGCCTCTGATGAGAGAGATTAACGTTATTGGTAATGCTGCGTCTCTCTTATTATATTGTAGTCTTTCAATAAGATTTATAATTTCTTTTCGGATTACACTCTTTGCAGGTAACTTAAAAGTTTCGTCATGCACAAATTCAATTCTATCTTCTTCGTACTTTACAGGGTCTTGTAAGTACAATAAAACCGCAGTCATATTGGTCCGTCGCTCTGTAATTCGTTTTCTTAATGAAGTAGCAAGTTTCTTGGCTAAAACTGAATCTTGTCCTTCCAACTTGCCGATCACGAATCTCAATGTTGTTTCAGCTGTGATCAGAGTCGACTCCCGCCGACACAAAACTTCTACAGCTAGTTTCATTGGCTGGAAAACTCGTTCTAAGTCACTTAACACAGTATATTCCTCTTCACTAAAGAAGTAATCTGGATTAGCAGACAGGCCTAGATCAAGTAAAGCTTTAGATACACACAATTTAACTTTATTGAATGTAGTTATCATTTCTGAAAGACTAGACCATCTCGTTTTACAATCTAACCTTAAACTTAAGTTTTTTCCGAAATCCTTTACAATATATGTCTGCAGTAAATCATTTTTGGTCGGTGAATTTTTAAAAAGCTTGACGACCTTTCTCATTTTTTGTATTATTTTTGAGTATTCTAATGACAAATCTACTTCTCTCGTGGGAAGAACCAGATCAAAGCCGCTGTCCACACTTTCAAGGTTATCATCATCCGATTCTATGTCTAATGAATCGTTCTCTGTCCTTACTTCACCAGTACCAGTATCATTGTCTATCTCGTTTTGTTCATTTATTCCGTCTTGTAACGTTTCAGATGAGTCTTGTTTTTTATAAATAACATCAATTATAGCGAGCTGTATTCCATGGGCATAACAAAGTTGTTGATTGGGCTTGATAAGACGGCCAAGTTTTACCATTACCTTGGCACCGTCTGTAGTAATATTGACGACATCCTTGTCCATGTCCAGGTCATACTCTGAGAGTTTTTTTATTAACATTGTAATACAGGCTTCTGCAGGTAAGCTACCAAAAATGCGTATCAGGCCTAAGTTCCAAAAAATGGGCTTATTTTTATAGAAGGCATGAATATTTAGATTTAGAAAGCGCCTGTTTCTCAAGGAAGTCCATTCGTCAAATGTCAGTGTAAAACGAAGGCTAGTTTCTTTTAACTGCAAAAGGTCTTCTCGAACTTTTAGTTTCAGTGTCATACCGTAATTCATGACCATAAGTTTTATCGAGTTTGGACTTGTAGGTAATTTATAACCACCTGCTTTAAAAAGCTGTCGCAAATCTGACGAAGTGCAGAAAACTCTGAACGGCAAGCCATCCTTCGACACCATTCGTGACACTTTATGTTCGACGGTATTATCTTTTCTTTGGAAATGATCAGTTATTTTCCGTTTTTTTGATGACGAAGCTGAAGAAGTATGAGTATGAGCGTCTTGTGAATCCTCATCCTGTGTAGGTTGTTGGCTTCGGGGAGTAGGTGGTGGTGCCGAAGAATTAGAGGTCGACGTCGTCGCAATATTTGAATCTGGCGCTGAAGAGTCATTTTGTTTGCTGCTGTCGATCTGATGTTTTGATTTTAAATGCACATGTAAGCCTTTAGTTGATCGACCTGTAGTTTTAATGATTGATTTACACAACTTGCATTTAGCCGACTGGGAATCTTCAGCCTTCAAGAAGTACTTCCACACAATAACTGGACTGACAAAGTCTTTATAAACAATGTTCGAATTGTTCGACATAACTGAAAAATCTTCTTTCTGTTTATAGATCAAATAAACCAAGTATTAAGTTACTTCAAAACGTCCTGATTAGTTCACTCAAACAAATATAGAAATAAGCACGTTATTAGATTATGTCCATAATCTCAAATCGTCCTAATTCAATCACTAAAACAATTAAAACTATGCACGTTATTAGATCGCGTTACGTCACGGAACAATTGCTAATTACAACTGACAAAAAATAGGTAAACAAACGCCACGGGCGCGAAAGAAAGCCACCCCCCGGCGCCCCATCCCCCCCGCCCGTCACTCGGCGAAATCTTTCGCGAGCCTACTCAGTCCGCGCGCTTCCGCGTGCCGAACAACACGTTCTGTCTGTATGTCGCTGCGCAGTCCCGCAAATCCCGCACGATTTAGGCACGGGACTGGTCCCGCAAAAATGGTGCGGGATACCGGTATCCCGGTATTGCATTCCCTATTTCTGTTATATGAAGCTTAAGCTTTAAATGCAATAGGCTTTCCAGTATCTGCCTGACCTGACCTCTTTTCTTCAGTCAATAATCTGGCTGAAAAAAAAAAAAAACATCTCTTGTGTAGGTACTATTATCTTCATGGTTCCTTAATGCAAATGTAATTCCAGGTTCACGAGTTTGAGTTTCTTTGTGTTCTGTAAAAAGAAACACCAGGTATTGTAATTAGATACTAGGTACGTCACAGTAGGAAAATTTTGCCTAATCACATTATTGTTCATCCAGTTTCCTTTTCTTACAAAAGTAGATACCACTGCGTATCTGGTTTCTATGGTCAGACTCTCCACAATAACTGCAAGTGGGTGATTTGTATCGTTGAATCGGTCATAAAAATATCGTCGATACCGATATATCGGCTAACCCGAAGTATCGCCGATATATCGGTATCGGTATCGGTTTCGGATGCATCGCTAGTAAAAAAAGAATACATTCTTGGATACAAACTCTAGTTGATCTGACCCCTAACTAACATCTGGTCTTGTATCTATCTAGTGTCAGACAAGAATGTGGAACACAAAAATATACATTAAGAGATAAAATAAAATAATATAATAAAACAATTTACATTTACGGTTTTGAATTAACGTACATGTTCCTACTGACGAGGTCCCTGAAAAAATTTCCAAGTCGGTAAATAAACGGCGTCAAACTTGAGACGATTCGTCTTCGGATTGACAAATCTTTGCTCATAATGTTTATGGCAAACGAACATGTTTTCGGAGATTTCACTAACATTTTCATATTCATAAGCTAAGCACTGTAACCACCGGGTTCTGTTTTCTTTCTGTGCTGGTAAATGATGCAACTTAACGTCCTGTCGTAAACTATTGCACTTGGGCACGCAACACTTTCGAAACATTTTTTATATCACCTTATGTCGGTCGAAACTTAATTCGATATTAGGTACTTTATTTGTGGATTTGAAGAGGCGGAAATTAATCGACGCAAGCTCTGATCAATATCAACACGAAACAAGCAATGACGGACGGCACGAGATAGGAGCGCGAGTGGACAAATCTCAAAATGGCGCCGGGTGTTCCCCGCAAACACCCGGCGCCATTTTGAGATTTGTCCACTCGCGCTCCTATCTCGTGAAGAGGGCCGAAGAGGGGCATGGGCTGTCAAATTCAATTGTTGCAGTGTCATTCTATACGATACATTTTTTTTGTTAGCACATTACCTGGCGTGATTATTACTAAAGTCATAGATTACAAATTAACTGTCCAATCGTAATCAAATTTATTTTTTATTCTAACATATGGTCTCCTTCTTTGATTATACACCAAAAAGTTTTAGTTAAAATTGTGTTTCTTTGTACAACAGGCGATAAAAACGAGGAAAATTGAGTAAGGTAAAACAGAAATGTTTGGTTTTTTAAATAAATTTAAAATAATGACAAGAAAAATAAAGGACATGGATTTTTTTGGCCTATTATTCACAGAAAAATCTAACCACTATAATAGAAAAAATATATAGATTCTAGACATAAAACTGAGTCCACATGTCCAGTTGTGGAATTTAAGAGATATTAATTTTTTTCAATGTGAAAAAGTTGTCCACTCAGCAAGTCTATAAAACGCACCTGCCACTACCTATCTCTTTCTAACACCTAGCTAAGGCTACTCTTGTCTTCTCTTTCTTACAAAATAGTTACTAAACCGCAAAAACGATTTCAGTGACATTTTTCGAGACATTTACAGCACATGCTTTGCTTATTTTTGAAGTTTTAAATACAGACGCACAGATAGATTGACGTTTTGTCCCTTAGTTTTTAAAACAATTCGTTCTCAATTTCTCTTCAATTCTACACAAGATTTTCTGATCTTCCTTGTTGAAAAAAGCCTCTATACATGGAATGCGCTACTCCATCTACCTACCTACTCTGGTCACCATAGAGTGAAGGTGATAAGAAAGATCCTCAAATAAGCATAGAAGTGATGAGGACGCAGCACGAAGGCCCAGTACCCAGAGGTCGGAGGACCTTGCAAAAGTATTCGGAGAGCCTTGAGAATAAAAACTGATTGGAAAAGGTGAACAAAGATTGGACTTGGACTGCAAAGCCTTAGTTTATGACTACATGAACAGTTAGAAAAAATTGAACATTTTTATGAGTGAGTGTTTGTATCAGAACAAGTATTTTACTGCTGTTTATTATATCTTAAATAGTGGCAAGGACCAATTATTTATAGATTTAGTTCACATATTGTTTTGTGCAGCATTATGAAATAATCTTTCAGTATAAAAGGATCTGCTGCTTGTTTTCTAGCATATTCTACAGATTGTGGTTTTTTTATGGATAGGTTGTGGCGCTGCACAAACCCAGCGAACCAGTCATATCCAGGAACTCCTTCTTTAAATGGGGATTTTATTTTATTTTGTTTGACATATTCCGAGACTAGCTCTACTACTTCTTTTCGCGAAAGACCAAACCCGTTCTTTTCCATGGTACGGATGCAAGAAGCGAGGGTAACTTCTATATCCCATGGGAGAGCTGTTGGTCTTCCACATGTTTTTGATTTTTGCCCTCGTCGACCGGTTATGTGGTCGAATAAGGTAGCTCGCGCTATTCCGAACTGACGGCTAGCAGCACATAGCGACAAATGCTCTTTTTCAATAGCTTCTAAAGCCAATTGCAAAGTGTTTTTGGTCCAGTGAGGCTCTTCTTTTTTCTTAATATAGTTTCGCACCATGGTAAGACTAAAACAAAAATGAAATAAAAATTAATGAAAAAGTTAGGAAAAGTTTCGTATGGTTAAAGTGTGGCAGTTTTAGAAGTACCTAGTAATATTAAAGTCATACTAGCGATCCGCACTGCTTTGCCACGTGGAAATCGACATTCAGCAAAAACTTAATTAAAATCATTTTACATAAAAGCCTTTTGTAATATATTTTTCAAATAGGTAACAATAAAAACAGTAAACAGTATTCAAAAATCGACATAGACCTGAAATTCGAAGTAGAGTACTGCAGTTGACGCGTTTTGCTATTCTAACCACAAGAATAACTATCCAAAAACGGCATTCGGGAGTTCTTTTCTTGTACGCGTCAACTGCTTTGCTCTCAAATGTCAGATCTATGGAGATTTTTGAATACCTTAGTATCTTTATCCAAACCCGTTGCGTGGTTTAAAACTTTTAGACATTTAAGTTTCATACAACGCCATCTAGTATGAGCAAAGAAAGCTTAAAAAAAGAAAAGGAATATCCCTCATTTAATTATAGTCTCACACGATTTTATTTTATTTATTTGTAAAACTTATTGTGGCATTTGTTTATATATACTATTATATACTATTCTAAATATTAATTCACGTATTAAAGGTTTGACACCCCTGTCTTGGGGTAAGAGCGGCGGGGCGCCGCACTTTCCCAATACACAGAAGCCGCACTTTCCCAAACACTACAATTTGAGGTTATAAATTTGAGGTTATAATTTTTAAGCCCATATTTTAGCGTCGTACTTGACCAAATCTATGCTTTATTTACATAAATATGATGCTAACGATTCAAAGAATACTCACGCATTGAAAACTTGGCTAACTTCTTCTAAAAACGTAATTTTTTATCCAGCACAATAAACACGCTCCAACTCTGTAGTGTGGTGAAATGTCAGAGTAAAAACAAAATTGCGTTTAATAGCTGTCGGTCTCCGTAACGCCATCTAGAATACACCTCCGGAACTATATTAAAGTGTTTTTTATTAACTAGATGGCAGTTTAATCAATATCTCTGTTAGTTTCTGAGAAAATTAAAGATGTCGCACTTACCCCAACGCCGCACTTCACCCAACTGACCTTAAATAGGTATTACTGCGTACTTCAGTGCGTAGATTGGACTTCCCAGGAAATAAGTTTGGGAGGTAAATGAGTCTGGCTCTGAGCTTCCAATGGCCGCTGAAGCCTCTTAAGGATCCATTATGTCCAAGATGGATATCACAAAGTAACTGTCAACGACGCAGTTGACCCTTGACATACCTAAATATTTATCATGTGATGAATTTTGTAATTATTTTATAGGGTTGACAAAACGCTAGTGTCTCTTTGGGAATGATCCCGTGGGCAAAATAATAATTTTCAAATAAAACAGCATATTGTGAAGAATGTTTATTAGTTTTTATAGATCCTCTCTCACTAAGATACCATCCAAGAAAGGTGCAGGTGGGGCAATGTTTTCTTGGTAGCGTGCCCAACCCAAATACCAAACTATTGTAGCAACATGAGCACAACTTCCCACGGTTCTTTTTCCAATGATGCAACTGCAATAATATCCACAAATACCCTCTTCCAAATTGTTAGTTACAATGTCTAATAAAATATACGTATAATAAATTGTTCTGCTATGATGGCGCGATTTAATTCTTCCTCTTATAAAGGTGGTTGCTACAATGCCTGGTACATGTGTCATATTAAATTCATCACATACCTCAATTTGGAATGTGCCATTTTGCCGGATATGTTCCCCATAATATGATCTCGCTTGCTTTATTTGGTATGTACCAAGACAAAATAAAATGAGGTCGGACATTTGCATCATGGGGAACATATCCAAGGCTGGAATTTGGGAATCAATTGTTACAAATTGGACACGCCGCCTGTTTAAATTATGAGTTATAACATGTTCGGTTTGGCATACTTCGCCTTGCCAAGGCTCTACTTAAAATCAATTCAGCATCGATACGGTCGGTTAAAACGGGATGAAAATTATTAATTATTGCTGAAGCTATTTTGAAATCTGTCATCAGATTTCTAGAGGTGGTATTAAAATATTCTGACCTAAATATTTTATAATCCCGTTTAAACCGACCGTTTACAACTTCCACAACCCACCTGCACATAGTTACTAATCTTGATTCATTAGCGTTTATGGTGGATAATTGATTTTCGCCAGGTTGCAATGAAAGGGGTTTATATACTGAATATCCCAAATGGGCAAGTAAGCCTAATGCATCTCTGAAACCCTTATATAAAATGAATATATCACCAGATTGAAAGAATTGTCTAAGTTCTGACCCTTCTTCAAATAAACTTGACATAATATCTGCATCTGATTTAGTGGCAGGGTATGGTCCATAGGCATCAATAATATGGCCATCTGTAGATACAAACAGCATAGGTTTAACCAGGTTTCTGAATTTATGTAGACTATGATTTTTTCTGAAACAAGTAATTGGAGGACTTCTGCATGTAAATGTATGTGCCATCACAAATTACAATAGGATTCCTTGCTTCAGTGCCAAATATTCCCTGGGGAATCAATAAATTCCGATTCGAAATCCCTTCCCTGGTTATATGTTGCAGACCAAGGTGCAACGGCACGTAAAATTGTATTAAACAATCTCTCACTTTTTTAGCGCAGTTTTGCGCCATTGGGCGGGATACACTGAATACACTGGCGATTCTTGCGAAAGAATCGCCAGTTCGAAGTTTCACTAAATAAAGCGCAAGAGCTTTTTTTGGTTTTTTGAACATGTTGTTCAAATGTAATTGTATGCAGTTATAAATTGACAAAAACTGAATAACTGTTAGTCCCGTCCAGAAATGGCACTGAGCATCAGGAATATTTTCTGATTCAAAGTTTAAAATATTTTCACTTTGTTTTAATATTTCTAGCATATCTTCAATATTTTGATTTGAAAAGTTATGAGATATAAATTCAAACTGTTCCAAGAAGTCCCAGTCATACAATCTACAGTGAAATTCACAAACTCTGCTACTTTCAGAGATATATAGTTTCTTTTCTTTTAATAATTTCTTTTTTAAATACATTGGAACGCGCAGGCGTTCTCCGTTTGCACACTCCGGAACAAAACAATGGCTCGCTGTATTCGGAGTTCGACGATAATTTCGTAAATTAATGAATTCCCTCGGCTGCATATTGTCATCGAGCTCTGGTGCCGGCTGCTCACCACAAGCATGATAATACCATTGCGCTTCATTATTCTCTTTTCCTCTTTTACTGGTTTCGGACTTATCAATTTTCTGTTTCACGTTCAATTTTCCTTTCTTTTTTTCAGTCTTACTCCTTGGTTTGTATGTATTTTCAGCAGATACCTTATTTTTCCAAAGTTGAAGCTTTAATATGAAACCTTGAATATGATCATAGTTACTAATCAAATTGCCATTTCTGCCTTGAAGTTTCAAGTTTAGCTGATTCAGGGCCTCAAAAATATCAGCTAAATAGGCCAGCTTCCACTGAAATTTTTAAGTAATATTTCCGGAAATTAAACGTACCGATTACGCCCCCCCTGGTATTCCACTACGCCCCCCAAGGGGGGCATGCCCCCCTGGTTGGGAACTCCTGGTTTAGGCGAACAGCTGGTGCAGTTGTAGATGAGTTAAAATATGGGTGTAAATTCTGGGTTTGAGGCACAATCGGGCTCTACAGAGACAAATCAAGTGTAGTAATCAAGTCAGAGTTCCAATAGCTTTCGAATGGCTTGTAGCAGGATTTGTCAAGCGGTTGAAGTTCGTGTGTGGTGTTGGATGGTAAGCAATACAGTGTTATATCATATTTGTCAGCTTCTTCTGCAATTCTAAAATCCAAATGACATTTCGCACCGTCAAATATCAAGAGGCATTTTCCAGCTGACTTATATTTGGCAAGATGTGCTAAAAAGTCAATAAAAAGCTCAGTGGTCATACTGGCCTTTGGAGCCATCCTTACTATAGATCCTGGAGGTAAATCTTTCTCAAATTCGGGCTTTTTACGGATACCTTTAAATATGACCATTGGCGGAATCGGATTACCTAGAGCATTTGCACAACCAACTATGGTCACATTCTCCCCGTGTTCAGAAGCTTGTAAATGAACCCTTTTCGAACCTTTTTCGGCTATGACCGTCGGTTGTTTATGCATTGTCAAACGACAGCCCTTCTCGTCCATGTTATAAAGTCTCTCAGGGTTGTAATGTATACCTAGCTCGTCGTATAGTTTCTGCACTTGTGCAAAATGATGCGCAACAATATGTTTGTTTAATTTTTGGCCTCTGGCATGGTTTAAGAACTGAACTTTGCGTTTAGCGACTATGGAATTCCTTTTTAAAAATAGTTTCAGCCAGTCCTTTCCAGCCAATCGTTTCTCTTTATTGAAATTGTTGGGAATATTGTGCCTTTCACAAAAAACAAACGCTTGCTTGCAAATCATCTGCCCTGTGAGAGGTATTCCCAACTCCGCAAATCTGATGATCCGTTTAATGAAATCAGCTTCTTGTGTCTTTGTAAATACAGATTTTCGTCCTAACTGTTGTTTAGATACTCCACCACTATTCAAATAATCACGCAGTGTTCTTCTTGGAATACCATAGGTTTTTGAAGCATTATAGCTTGAACTGCCGTGTCTGAAAGCCGATATTGCAGCCTTTAAATTTTCCTCCGTCCATAAACTTTTCTTTCTTGTGCTGGACATGTTGTTTCACCTGCAAAATAAAACATGTAGTTGTCTAAAAAATCGGTTTACTGACGATAATTTTACGTGATAACGTCATAAGAAAACATTAATGACTTGGGCTTTTGAATTTTGACTTGACTTTTGACTTAACTTTTCTGACAGCTAACATCCGAAATGAAGATCTCGTCGAGCCCTATTATTTGTCCCTACACACCAGTAGTCTTGAGTGGGTATTTGCCGAGATATGGCCGTTTTAATTTTGACAGCTGTCGTCCAAAATGAAGATCTCGTCTAGCCCTACAATTTGTCCCTATACACCATAAGTCTTGGATGGGTAGTTTCCGAGATATGGCTGTTTTAATTTTGACAGCTGTCATCCGAAATGAAGATCACGTGGAGCCCTACAATTTATACCTTCATACCAGTAAACCGACCAACCCAACTAACCAACCCGACCATCCGACCAACCAACTAAGCCGACCATCCGTTCGACATATGACCAAACTGATACTCCTGGTTTTTTAAAATGACTTTCGTATTATTGAGCAGCTTAACTGACTCTTGCACATAATTTATCTCGTCCTTTGTCACATCTGTAGACTCTTTTGCATACCGAAATCGGATGGGACGGCAAAATCGTGAAGAGGATGGCGTTGGGTTTTGCCATATTACATTTTTGTTTTCCTCTCCACAAACAATGCGTAACGGCACAAAAGAACTCAAGAAAATGTTTCCATCAAAAATACATTTAATTTTCTTTTTAAGTTACTTTTTTTTGTTTGTTTTTGTTCTGCTTGTACGTTATTAATATTTTTAGAGAAATTGTTTAAAATTATATTTGACAGAGTTTTACAAATTGTAAAAAATAACGATTTTAATGAGTGCCCTGCTTCACAACATCCATCAACATCTATAAAAAAATTGTCTGCTTGCAAACTTAAAATTGTTAGGGAAGACAACATGCTTCGCATATCATGTAATTGAAAGAAGTTTGTTTTTAAATCTGCTTGCTGAATAATATAATTAAACAGAGCATATAAATGAAAACAAACAAATTTTACAGAATCTGTGGGCAGTGACAGTCCTCCTCGTTGCAAGTAATCAAAATATTCATCGTTTATACATTCACCTTTGCTTTCTTTTATTGTGGTTACGCAATGAATACATTTTAACTTTATTCACAATTTATGTACCGCATATCCACATATACAGGGTGTAACGGAAAGGGGGTATCAAGCCGTAAGGGAAAAATAATGTTCCTTAGGCGCCTGTTACACGTAAAGTATTTACTGTGATCCGTCAGTTCAGTATTTATTGATAGACGTACGTAATTATTTGATTTAACACCAGAAGAACACACGTACAATATTTATTATGTCAGTACTTAATGAAAATGTTAGGCTTTAATGCTCCTTTAAAATTTAATGACCTTCTCTGCAACCGAGTGTTAATAAACCACTGAAAAAAAAATGTTGCCATTGGAACAAAAAAACTTTGTTACTGGAGAGCCGTCAAAGGTAAATAGTTAAAAAGACATTGTTTTTATTGTTAACCAATATTTTTGCTGATCATAAAAAACTGTCATTTTAACAAAATATTGTAGATGACGAGACAATTTGAATCTGTCGCTTAGGCAAAGCCATTCTGTAGTTTGGACAGAGGTATTTTGTCGCTTAGACTAAGCCGCTCTGCAGTTGAGACAAAGCCATTTTGTCGTTTACGCAAGGCCACTTTGTTGCTTAGGTAAAGCCACTTTGTCGTTAAAGCTAAAACACTTTGTCACTTAGGCAATGCCACCTTGTCACTTATGCAATGCCACTTTGTCGTTAAAGCTAAGCCACTTTGTCACTTGTGCAATGCCACTTTGTCGTTAAAGCTAAGCCACTCTGTCACTTAGGCAATGCCACTTTGTTGCTTAGGCAATGCCACTTTGTTGCTTATAGGCCGGGAGATGATGACAGAAATTTTTAGGTCATTTGTTACAGTATGGCGGTTTTACAGGGGTCTTAGTACGCAATGACAAAAAGAAAAATGATGGTCATAGCGCTGGTACTGGCGGCCCAATCGCGAAAAAAAAAATTGCAGTTTTTCGGCAGTATGGCGACCATTTGGAGCCGTCCGAAAAGTATGGCATGGTGATTTTCGTAAATGGCTGCACGAAGATGATCAAACTGTGCAAAAATTACCCTGGTACAAATGGTTGAATTTTTATTTTTCGCGTCGGTATGGCGGGCTGTAAGTCACACCGGAGAAGTATGGCATGACACTGTAGTCTAGTTATTTTTTACGGGCTATCGGAAAATACTAAAATTTTTGTGGTAGGTACAAATCGTTTGACTTTCGTAATTTATCCGACTAGTTCACTAACGCCCACGCGATTGGGCCGCCAGTACCAGCGCTATGACTATTATTTTTCTTTTTGTCATTGTGTACTAAGACCCCTGTAAAACCGCCATACTGTAACAAATGACCTAAAAATTTCTGTCATCATCTCCCGGCCTATTAGGCAATGCCACTTTGTCGCTTAGGCAAAACCACTTTGTCGTATGTACAATAGAGGATGAGGCCGATCAACCGATCAAGCCAAAAACCAGAGGTATTGCTGTTAAATCTTAACCGCTTTTTCTCAGAAACATGTATCGTAATGTAGGTTTTGACACATGTTTCTGAGAAAAAGTGGTTCAGATTTAACAGCGGTACCTCTGGTTTTTGGCTTGATCGGTTGATCGGCCTCATCCTCTATTGTACATACGACAAAGTGGTTTTGCCTAAGTGACAAAGTGACTTCGGCTTGATCGACCCTAGTATGAAATAAATGAAAATACAAAAATAGCAATCACGTCAAGAATTATTTATTATTTCTTAATTAAGAAATTAAAAACTAATACGATACGAATACAAAAAAAACCGTTTTTCAAACCGCATGACATTTAAATAATGACATTCGTTACTTCCCAATACGCACTCGGTCTGCCTTGAACATAGAGTTATAACATTTACAGTTACACTATAGGTATAGGGTGAAATTTAATTAGTGACCGATAGCGAAAACCCAAAACGGGCTGGTGTTATGAAACAACTTCCCCATGGAACATAAGTCGAAATAAGTATGAAAAAAAATTGAACCTTCCATACTCACTCGAATTAGCTGATCGGTAACTTTGTATGGGAGGTCCAATTTTTTTTCATACTTATAGTAATATAGTAATATAATAAATACAGCTTACAGTAATTTCCGAACCCTCGGGATTATTTTGTGCCATGTTAGGTTGAATGACATCAAATGACGGTTGAATGAGATTTGTTGAGTCAACTGTTACTAAATGATTTACCATATAATGTCGTCTGTATGAATTAAATAATTGAAACTTCCTTAAGCATCCCGCACTTGCACAAGAATAGGATTCTATTAAACTGTGTTCTATACCCATATGATGTTTAAGCCGTCTAAATGTCGGAAAGGACTTTGCACACAATGCACAAGGTACCATGATTGAAATTACTTAACTTTAAATAACAGTTCGCGCAGAGGTACACCTTCAGTATCAAATTTAGAAACCATATCAAACATGGTACGTTGCACAAACATCCAGCAGGGTGCAGAGTCTTTCGAATATGCGCAATCTAAGGCCCATATGATGTGATAAGCAGTTGCAACTGCTTCGCATATGGTTTTTCGTTGATATCGCAGTCCTTTGAAGACAACAACTTCGTACTGAGTCACGGTAGCCCAAGAGGCGCCAACTGCAATTATATAGGGCTGTTCTGGTATGCCTTTTGCGATTACAAATGCTTCTCTGTCAGTGCAATACTTGTCAATATCAGCTGCTGTTGGCACCCTAGCAAGAAATGCTGAACGTACCTCATCGCGCGACAGTTTCCATATTTTTTTTCTAGGCACCGTTATTGTAGGCATTTGCCTCAACAAACTCGTGATCGACAGAAATGCCGCGATATTGGCATGTTCTTCGCTCACTGCAACAAAAAAAAAGCAATTAACAATTGTTATATAAATTGTTATCAAACTATCCAGATTTAACCTTTTGGGTAAACAAACAGTACAAAATATTACAGATGCATCTCATTTAATAATACGCCCAATAACTTATCAGAATGTAAAAAAATAATGTTATATGTATGTATGTCTGTATGTATGTATGTCATAATATGTGTATTTATGCGACTGTGTGGAATGAAATAAACAATTAAGTTTTAAACCTTCGCGGTTGTTTAAACTATTCATAGTTATAATTTAACGGGTTCTTACCAACGAAAGTTGTAGGTATTATAGATATTATAGTGATACATATACTTATACACATATAAAATATTTATATTATATAAACATTGAACTTACCGGATGCCAAGTTCAAAAGATCCAGAACGGTTGGATCAGGTTTAACTGAACCACTTTTTTCAGTCAAAAGAATCAGGAGCTTTGTCTTAATCAAGGGAAAGTTTTCTTCAAATGTTTTCGAAGCATCAGGATAAAGTGTATTAAAATCACTTGTTAGCTGAAAAATAAAGTAAAAATAATGCTTGATGTATGACAGATAAGAATAGCAAATCAGTTTTGATAATAATAATTTTAATTAATTAACACACCCTGCTAAAGTAAATAGTTAGTTTTGGGATAGCATAGCACAGCCGAAATACAAATCCGTACAGATACATAAGTAATACTTAAACAAATCCACATGTTTACCTACGTATAACTTGAGTGTACTAATACGCGGACAATATACACGAAAATTGTGAGTAATAGTTGAAAATGGGCCGGATACCAGACAGCCGCCATTTGGAAAACAAGATAGCAAAGCATAAAATATGTTTCACACTTTTTTTTACTTTATTTCAATTAGACATAAAGGTACAGGTAGGTACTTACCGATCAGACACGGCCCCAAATGCTCCAGGCCGTTGTTCTTGAGATAATTCTCTAGATTATAGATGCAAACTGAAAGAAAGCACGCGCGACCTTTCACAATGGCGACTCGGCTTCGACTGATGGACAGGATGGACGCTAACGGGTTGCGAGATTTACAAAGCAGCCTGCGCGTGCGGCAATGGTACAATTGTCATTTTATTTTGGCAACATTGTTGCGGTGATAACCTGTATTTTGTTACTTTTCAACTTTGGCCTACTAACAATATAGTCTAGTCATAGCAACAAAAGTTACTTTGATAGATTATACTTTGCCGCGACATTACTTTTTATATTTGTTCAGTTGGCAAAGCACTGTTGACACCCCGTTCAAACTTTTTAATATAGTTACTGTACTTAAGTATGTTTTGTCGATTTAAATAAATAAAAAATAACAATAAAATATTTGTCAATGCCACTATTTACCTATTTTTGCAAGGACAAAGCATTTAAGTGTAGCAACAATAAAAATCTAACAAAGCTTTTATTAACACTTTGTTAGCCGTTTTTTTTTTGAGTGACTGTACTTTTCCAAAGAGTGGCGGTAAAGTTCGTTACAGTATGAACTGCTTGATTTCCAAAATATCTTGAGCTAGTTCTTCCTTTTCCCTCAAGGCTTGTATAGTGGTCTGAGCATGTATCAAGCTCCATTATCGAAAACACGGACATACAATTAGCTTCACATAAATCATAAATTTCAGAGCGTACTTACCTTTAAAATATTTTATTTATTGTGCGGGAAAATGACAAGGCCTCCAATGCATCCACCTCACACGCGCGGCTCGCCGCGGCTGACTGATTTGTGTTGTGGAGGAAATGTCTCGTTCTTATACAGCGTGTAACGGAAAGGGGGTATCAAGCCGTAAGGGAAAAATAATGTTCCTTATGTAGATTCTTTGTGCAAAATTTCAATAAAAAAGAACCACTTTTGAAAATTATTAAACATCTGACCATAATCCTATTTTTATAATTTTAGCATGTAAACAAACACGGCACAACACTATTGGGGTCACTGACCACTGTTCTCACATTTCACTACACTATCAATTGCTCCGCCCATTACACTATTCTCCTTGCGCGTCCTGCTCGCCTAGTACTAGTACCCGTGGTGCTCGCGCCACCGCCGCGGCGCGGCGGCGGCATCTTCAAAGAAGTCGGCATAGCTCACTCAAACAAAGCGATCCGCGTGGCATCACGTCGTATGTCCGCGCGTCATAATCTGATCTGTAATTAAATTGTCTAATATTAGGAGTCATTTTGCCATGACAGCTAGTTCATTTGTACTTTTAGGTCCTTAGCGGTGATAGTTTATAAGTAGGTAGATGGCTGTTAGGTACAGAAGTCAGCACGTGCGGCTGGACACTCGCACTCAGAAAGCTGCCTCTATTTACTGCCACATAAAAGCGCCCTCAAGGTTAAAGTGTCAAGCCGTACGTGCTAACGTCTGTACCTACTTATTTAGGTTAGTGTGTTAAAATAAATTAAAGTAAATCATATTAAATGCGAAAATTTGAAAATTATCTAGACTTAAGTAAATCATAATAATAAATTTACTTACGTTTCAAAGAAAGGGTTCGAAGTGCCGTCCTTGCTGTTGTATGCACAAACCAGCTCGCCTGTAGGTAGACGCTCTTGTATTGCGCAGCATCTCTGGCGTCACGGAATTGAAAGCATCAATTATGCGCTGCTTCATCTGCTCGCTTGACGAGCACTCGACGGCATACACCTTATTTTTAACGTATCCCCATAAAAAAAAGTCCAACGGGGTGAGGTCTGGGGACCGCGCAGGCCAGGCAACGCGGCCTCCTCTCCCTATCCACTGGGGGAAGCGTGCGTTTAAATGGCTTCGCACGTCACGCGCAAAGTGCGCTGGAGCACCGTCGTGCTGGAACACCAGGTTGTTTTCCATGACGAGGTTCGAGTAATCACACAATAATCTTTGATGGTAAAGATCCCGTGCGGCACTCAAATTGCCGTCGGTGGCACCCAAGCAAAGCATCATCTCATAATATTCTGGATTAGTCAAAGACATCACGAAACGCTACAAAGCTCGATTAACAATTAGCAACTTCTTCACACGAAAGCGGATAAAGAGCGACTGACTGACCAAAAGAAAACAACTTGCCAGAATGCTCTCGTCAATTAAAAATAAATGCAAGATATTGTTAAACAAAAATTTATTTTCCCTTGTATTTCAGATGATTGAACTTTATTTTAATAAGTAAACACATAAGGTATGACAGCATTAAAGCACCTAAACGTTTTTAAAAATTTATTTTAGTAAACTCTGCTCAGTAGTGATTAACTTCAAGTAATAAAAACACATACCCATTTGCTCTAATAGTAAAGTACTGGCAACACATTTTATCACTCTCCCGCGCAGCCACAGGCACAGCAGCGGCCATGCTTTTTTTTCTATCTCTTTCAAATCCTACGATCCTAGTACTGGGGCTAGCGTAACTGTCCCAATTGTAAGGCGGCGGCGCAGCGGCCATGCGTTTTTTCTATCTCTTCCAAATCCTACGATCCTAGTACTGGGGCTAGGGTAAATGTCCCAATTGTAGCATGTTCGAAACCTCGAATATTTTTATTTTAACCCCCGACGCAAAAGAGGAGTGTTATAAGTTTGACGTGTCTGTTTGTCTGTGTGTCTGTCTGTCTGTCTGTGGCATCATAGCGCCCGAACCACTGAACCGATTTCAGTTTAGTTTTTTTTGGATGAAAGGAGACTTAATCGAGGGTGTTCTTAGCTATGTTTTATAAAAATCGATTGAGCCGTTTAAGAGTTATGGTGGGTTAAAGTGGGGATGGAAGAACCAAAATTCTACAAATGTGCCCAAAATGGTTGTCAAATGAAAGATAAGATATTTTATCAAAAGAGGGGTGTTATAAATAAGTTTAAATTGTGTGTCTGTCTGTGGCAAATGAAAGAGTATAATGTGTCATCGTAGTGTGTCGGGGGTTTTTTAAATTTTTAATTTAAGTTTTATTAAATTAATCTACAACCTGCAATCGTCGTAAGGGGTATTTCTGTACTACCTGTAATAGGTACTTCACGGTTGGACAATAGGTATTAGGCACTGTCTCTCACAGTCTTCATCGTCATCATTTCAACTGGAAGACGTCCACTGCTGAAAATAGGCCTCCCCCATTAATAGGTTAGGTAGTTCCAATCCACACAGTGCCACAATTTATTGGCCGCACTGGGAATCGAACTCTGAACCTCACGAAAGATTGTAAGCTGAAACGCTGTGGTCAGATTTCGGTCGCTATTTTTCAACTAGTTAGGTATTGAAAAAATTAAACATTTATTTTATGTAATTATTCATTGTCATTATTTGGTCCACTTTACCCTAAAAGGGGCGGGACTTTTCACCGCCATATTGGCTGATACTGATGACGCTAGATCAATTATTGGTCATCTCATCAATTATTTCATATTTTATTATTAGACAGGATGGGCGGGATCAATATTAGGGTCCGGTCCGATCTCTTTCATATTCATGCGTTCCTGGTAATACTCGACGAGAAAAAATGAAAATTCAGTGTAATAAAAGAGTGTGGCATACACACAATAAATTATTATTATCAACAACCAACGATGGGCGGGGTTAATAATTAGGGTCCAGTTTTAAAATAATTGTTACACCTGCCGGTCCGATCTCTTTCATATTCATGCGTACCTGGTAGTTCTTAACGACAATAGTACAGAATTAAAAATCATGGTAATTAAAATGGCGCGTGGATTATTTTCTCGCGGCTTCTCACAGCAGCGCTGCGCTGGTGCGCGTGCAAGTCCACCCTTTGGTTGTCATAGCAACCATAGCAAACAACTCAATTAGAAAAAATTACTTCACTGTTTTAATTTCTTACACACGTGTTCTTTAAAAGCTGCTTTATGT
Source organism: Teleiodes luculella (assembly GCA_948473455.1). Classification (NCBI taxonomy): domain Eukaryota; kingdom Metazoa; phylum Arthropoda; class Insecta; order Lepidoptera; family Gelechiidae; genus Teleiodes; species Teleiodes luculella. The sequence continues at coordinate 3,289,433 of OX419598.1, read as the reverse complement.
ATCTTAAGCCGGTGAAATAAGATCCGCTTTACGAATAATTGTGTTGAGAAAAATTAAATTCTGAAAATAAAAAAACCTAGGTATGGTGGTTTACAATACAATAAGTAATTTTCAACAACTTGGACGATAAACAAAAAATAAAACACTGAACATATCCAGAACCCATCTCGATAAATGTAATATTATACCAGGAGCTATGGAAGGAAAGGAGGTGGCAAATTCTCTTGAAGGAGCGGTTAAAGGTCGATAACCCTCTAACAGCTGATTGCTCACTAGTGTTGTGCTAATTTTAATTTATTAAATGAAGACCTGGAGTTCAATTAATTTTTATTAATTATGGCGTGAACCTAGAAGGTTAAAACTTCGGCATGTGGTTTGTAGCCCATGTCAGAGTTGGTGCACTTCGGGTTGATACCCCCTTTCCGTTACACGCTGTATTAACCGCGTGGTAAAGAATATACCCCTTTTGCCCACCATGTTCTTATTGCCCGCCCTTCCCCTACTTGCAAACTGATGCGATTTCGCTGTTTGCTACAAATAAGCCACCCTTATTTTTTACACACTGAAAAAAATATATTGTTGTACGTAGCTAAACTTTCGTTTACTTGTAACATAAAATGGATGACCACAAAACTAGCGTTATATGTAACCAAAAGCAGTTTGGTTATAATGTAGAACCGAACTGTTTAGTTATATATGTTAAAACAGTAATGTCTAGTTCTAACTAACATGTTTGTTTATAGCTAAACTGGACTTCAGTAACGCATCAAGCTAACGTTTTGCCTAGTTACAACTGAAATGTTCGTTTAGTTTGGCTAAACTGTTTTGTTGATTATAACTGAACTGCTAGACTACGCACAACCATATTCTCATTTTACATATAACCATAACTAATGTTGCTGTAAATGTTCGGTTATGCTAATGTTAGCTAAAGTGTTTTGTTGATTTTATCAAACTCCTGGACTATGCACAACCAAACTATTTGATTATGAATAACAGATATATTTACTTGATTTAGCTGTACTTGTTTTGTTATATGGTACCTAGTACTTTTGTTACACGCAGCAATTTATATTTGTTACTAGTATCCTAATTAATGGTAAAGAAATAAAATACGGTGTATTTATAAAAATATTTTATTTATTGATCTTCATATTGAAGTAAGTAATTTTTTACATACTGGCCTGTGGTAGAGTCAATTAAAATCAACTTACACAATAATAATAGGCTATATATATAAAAATTGATGGTGTACTTAGTGAACTTGCCATCATTTTCTGTTATTCAAAATTTCCTTTAAAGCATTGTCTTGTTTTTTTTGCATGATTAATTAGAGAGGACCGTATTATTTGCCAGTTTTCATACAAGTTGTCATCATACTGTGGATGGAGAAGTTTGAAGTCTTTCATGAGCTGAAAAATGTACTTAGTTAGACAAAATAATAGTATAATTGTAACAGAAACTATAACAATACATAATTAATAAGTTTGGACATGTATACCGCCTGGCTGGTTGAGAGCTTTATATTTTCGAATATATTCATCTACCGTTATATCAGTTGCCAATTCAGTCAACCTTTGTTTGGTTGTATCTTGCCAGTACTGTTCAACTGTGGCCCAGTGATCACAACAATTGTTTAACCATAATAATTTTTCATTAACATCTTCTGTTGATGATTCTTGGAGTTGATCAACAGCTTCCTGAATATTGCTGCAGGATGGGCGAGGCGACCCAGACTCTGAACTCGATGCTGCAGACAGGCGTCGCTTTGAGTATTCTACTATAACTCCTGACTTTATAAATTCTCTTCGACGCTGACGGTAGCAATCTAATAGTTTGCCCTTTGCAGACACTTTGCAGCCGCAGCCTCCACTGCACTGCAGTGGTCAAAAGGCTGCGGCTGTTTGTAGAGCCCCCTTTTAAAATATCGATGCATTTTTCGCAAACAATCTTTTTTTCCAATTTGCGTATTATAAAGCCCGCAATGTAATGAATGAGTCACATTCTCAGAAAAAGTTGTAAGTTGAGATGAGCAAATTCAATGCATTTTCGTCGTTATCAAGCATTTTGAAATTTTCATTTGATATATTTATTTCCTCAATGAAACGGGGTTTGGTGCTTTTAGTCTGAAAAAATCTGAGTGTTTTCTAGAGGTAATCAATTTGCGTTTTCCGAAATTTTAAATTCAGCATGAATTAACAATTTTTTATATGCTGAAATAAAAGCTTTTGCAGACGGATTATTATTATACCCGCCCAGTGATCGAATGGCTGCAAAAAATATTTCAACGTGGTCCTGTGATAGTTTATGCGTAGGCAAAAATCGCAAATCAGAGTAAGATGAAACATTTTTTTCAAAAATCTTTAAGACAGTCCGAATGCAAATTTTGAATCCTAATAGAACTGTTTTCCACCCCGAAGGGAAGAAAACGATTATTTTAGGTCGTGCCGAGGCTTGACCTTTCGGAGATTACCTTCAAGTCCGGTGAAGCTTGATTTGTCAAGTCCGGTGAAGCTTGATTTGTCGTACCTTTTCGACACAAGCATAGGTCAATTCAAAAAAAAAAAAAAAATTCTCTTACCTACCAGTGTCAATGCCCTAAGAAGATGCAAGGAGTCATGTCCGTGTTTGTGTGTGACGGCGCCGGGGCGGCGCGGGATGCGCGGGGGGCGTTGCCGCCCGCACGCGAGCTCGCGCCCGCCGCTTCCTCAGTACCTGTCTCTGAAAAGCCGGCAAGGCCTTGCTACAGGTCAAGCCTCGGCACGACCTAAAATAATCGTTTTCTTCCCTTCGGGGTGGAAAACGGTTCTATTTTAGCTCGGTGCCTTCGGCTTGACCTTTTGGAGATGTGTCTAAACTCTGCCGGCGCCAAAAGCGTACTGTGACAAATAGTCAAATGCTACTTCTTTATCAAAATTTCTTACGAGGGTATTCTTAGAAGTAAAACAATTAATAATAAGTATTAAAACAAATTATGGTTTATTCTCTCGAAAAAATAGAGTCAATACAACTTGGTTGTTACCAAAAGAAAGAAATAAAGAAAGCAATCAGAGATGTATCAAGAACGTGAAACCAGAAGTAGTGGGTTTACGGATTAAATAACTTAGTGACTTAGTCATTGTTACAATTAGTTATATTATTCTTAAATATCTAATAGGAATCAAGATAGCGAATCAGTCTTAATTAAATAGGGCACACAAGCATCAGTGTTGTCCAAAATATATGGTATCTAATTACCTCTTAACCAATCAATCAAGCAATCTATCTTGCATCACACTGCCTCAAAGAAATCAGTTAATCTGCTACTTGGGGCAACTTGTTCGTCCATGACACGCTCGACCGTTTTGCAGTAATGTCTAAAGAAATTAATTGCCCCACGCCAGTTGCCTCTCTGCAAAATACTATCCAAGGGCGCATTATTTTCGAAATCGCTTGACGCTACCGCAGAGCGAATAGAGCTAGGACTGCAATCAATTCCTAACTCTTTAAAGGTCGTCTTGAGCCATCCGGCAATAACTGTTCTAGAGGCTGCTTTTACCTCACCTCTGTATTATTCTGTTATTTAATGCAAGTAAAACTGTAGTACTTGTTTTACTCTACTAATTACAATAGAATAAACTTCAAAAGTGTATAAATATAACTGTGATATCAACTGTGTATAGTGTCATGGAAATAAACTTTTAGAGGCGCTAATAAGCCTGTAAGTATCAACTAAAAATATTGTCCTATTCGTATTACTGTGTACCGTGCAGTCTTACTGAGTCTTGTAAAATTATGATAATAAAGAATTTTGAAAAACAAAAAAACAACCTCACCTCGGGTGGTAATGAATAGGCTGAACAGATTATCCCGAGCCTTTCTCCTCTCTTTAGAACATTCAATTAAGCATCGAATCCATCTTGGAATATCCAAAGCGGGATCTCCCGAAGATGTCAACTCCCAACCAGATTGGCGGTATTTATGACTATCCGTTTTAGATACGAAAGATGGCCAAAACGTGGTGGAAGTATCATTAATCTTGCAATGACGATCATCTATTCTCAGGAGTGTCAAGTCATGCAGTCTCCTTCCTGATGCCAACAAAAGTAAAAACGCCACATGACGCAACACTTGAAAGAGGCTATCAGCGGCGGGTAATTTGTTTTTATTTTCATCATTTGTTTTTAACCACTGAACTAAGTCTTGCACATTCCAAATGGAAGATCTTCTGGTATTTTTGGAACAGGCCCTCAAGCTTATGCCTTTCAACATTGCAGAAACTAAGGGGTGCGATGACAAGCGCTGTTCTCGTAACGGGTCTGCCAGAGTAGCAACCACAGACTTATGGACCAAAACCGTAGCATAAGATAATTTTCTAACCCTGGCTAGATAACTGAGATAAGCTGAAAGGTCCTGTGGGCGAGGATGACTTGGCTTTCTCCCATTATGTTTACACCAAGAAGACCAATGATTCCAAGCAGACTTATATGTTTTCCAGGTAGAATCCCGCCATGCTGACTGCAAGAGATCGATGTCCTCTGTTGACAAACAGGAAACTATACTGCTCCACCCCGTACCTTCCAGACCTCTAAACAGAGGCTCTCTAGGTTCTGCGGGGGAAGATCCGTTGACAAGTCGACTAGATGTTGGCGAAGATTCCGCACAAGGAATGGGGATTCTAGAGCCCTGCGTTTCAATGGACCTCTCCAGAATGCTTTCTCCCAACGAGGGATTACTAGAAGGAATGTGCCCTTGGCTTTGCACAGGTGGTACAGAATCTTGGGAATTAGAGGAGGTGGCGGGAAGACCCAAGCAAGGTTGTATAACCAAGGTCGGCTGAACGCATTGGTGAAATCCGCCTCCGCATTAGAGGTGGGTTGTAACAGGTAAAATCGCATACCTGTTATCACTGTTCCAGTTCCAAAAATATAACAGTTCCAAATACCTGTTATCAATATAACAGTATCCATATTCCAAACTTTTTTAGTAAAATTACCGTTTAAAAGGCCTGTTCAGCACTTTTTAAAATTTTTGAATGTCTGTCAGTTAAATACAGTTATATTTATTTTCGTTAGTGTCCTAAGTTAGGACACTAACGAAAATATCAGTGTTGCAAATTGCAAATTGTGACAAAAATCAAATATGTCAGTCACTCTCGGTTAGGAGTCCTAACCGAGAGTGACTGACATATTTGATTGCAAATTGTGACAAAAATCAAATATGTCAGTCACTCTCGGTTAGGACTCCTAATGGTAGTGACAAAATATCGGTCGATATTTTTTGGAACGGTTAGGACTCCTAACCGAGAGTGACTGACATATTTGATTTTTGTCACAATTTGCAATTTTGGTCAAAACAACGATACAAATTGTTGTCTATGCCTACAATAAAATCAGATAGTAAAAAAATCCGCCATCTTCCATTTTTTATTTTTCAAGTTAAATATTGTCCTTAAACGATTTTTATTAAGCGCCATCTTTGATATTTAACACTTTTGCAATTTTGTTGTAGTCTCCGTGTTATAACATTGTCTCAAACCGAATTTCATTAATATAGAAACAAAAAAGTTTTAAAACTAAACAAAAAATGACATAACAGTTCGTGGTCTCGTACTGGAACTGGAACTGCAGTAGGAACGGTTCCACCCGGAGAAACAGTGAAGCGGGGTACCAGCGTGCCATTAGAACAGGCGTTGGAACATTATGTTACGCGGTACCTGTAGTGACAAAATATCGGTCGATATTTGGTGGAACAGGTATTTTGGGAACATGTGTTCCGTGGTACATGGTAGTGACAAAATATCGGTCGATATTTGGTGGAACAGGTATTTTGGGAACATGTGTTCCGTGGTACATGGTAGTGACAAAATATCGGTCGATATTTTTTGGAACAGGTATTTTGTGCCTCGCGGAACAGGACGGAACAGGGATATGTAAATACCTGTTCCATTTACCTGTTTCGATAAATACGCCTCACTCCTACTCCGCATCTCTTGCATCTATCGTTACATATTTCGGCACGACCCGGGATCGACCGGTGGCAAAAAGATCCACTTCGGGAATTCCCCATTTCTCAAAGATTTCTTCCACAACTTCGCTGCTCAGATGCCAATCTGGGAGTTCCTTGCCTCTCGAGAGACAATCCGCTATGATGTTGTAGCGACCCGGTATATAAAAGGCAACCAGATTCATTTTGAGAGTCTTTGCCAGAAGGAGAACTTCTCGAGTACACTCCAGTAAAACAACCGATCTCGTACCTCCCTGATTCCTCAGATAGGCGACAACGGTTCTGTTGTCTGACTGTAGCATTACTGACCTCCTGGCGAGTATGTGACTGAAGTTGGTAAGAGCCATCAGCATAGCGTACATCTCCTTCCTGTTTATGTGCCAAGCTTGTTGCTCTTTTGACCAAAGACCGGCTTGCCGGTGGTGGTCTAGTTCTACACCCCAACCAGCGTCGGAGGCGTCTGTCGTGATAAACATGTCTGGTTCTGGAGTGAATAACTTCCCTGGAACGTGAAGGTGCTCTGTCCACCAAACGCAGTCTGCAACGGCTTGTTCCGGTATTCGGAATTTCTTTCTTGGTTCTGTTTCTAGTAGAACCCGACTGGCTCTTTGGAGTCTTCTCGTGAATAGACGACCCAGAGGCGTGACGTGTGCTGCAAAGCCTAATCGGCCTATTAGAGCTGCGCCCGTGTCCCAACACCACCAGGGACTAAGGACCAGTTTTCGGAGGTCTGTCATGAGGCGAAATATTTTTGACTCTGGTAACATCTTTTTGTTGGATTCTGTGTCCCACACTATTCCTAAGAATTCTGTTCGTTTCGTTGGCTTTAAGACGGATTTTTCCAGGTTTAACATCCAACCGAGATTTTGAAGCAGCTCTATGGCGTTTGCTCACTGACACTCTAACACCTGAGGGTCCTGGTGAGCCAAAAGAAAGTCGTCTAGATAGACTAAAACGCGAACCCCTCTTGATCTTAGAACGCCTGCGATCCACTTTGTAACCTGAGAGAACATAAGTGGGGCGCTGGAGAGGCCGAAAGGGAGGCTCGTCATTTGATACAACCTTCTTTCGTAAGAAAAACACAGGAACCTTCTGTGACTCTTTTTGATTGGGATGTGGAAGTAGGCCTGGGATAAATCTAGTTTGACTAGATAATCCTGAGGTTGAAGGAAACTTGGAACCTGACTTTGGTTTATAAGCCGAAACTTCCTCGGATTCAAGTAAAGATTTAAGCGCCTCAAATCGAAGATCTGCCTCACCTTTCCGTTTTGTTTCGGTATTAAAAACATTCGAGACAAAAACCCTGTTCGCACTCTGGGGTATTCTACGACGCCGCCGGCCTGAAGTAGGGCAAGGATCTCCATTGACATTGAGGGAGATATTTTTGTCTCGAATCTTTTTATTACCCTCTTGCTTAATGGAACTAGCGGGGTTTTTTTTTACAAACGGTATGGCAGAACCCGTTATTGCTTTTATGATGTTTACTGGGGCGCCCAACTCTCTCCAACACGTCACATACTTCTCTAACTGACCCCTGCGAAAATTCACAATATTTTTTCTTTTGACGGGGGGAGTCACGGCGGGAGTCACGTTCACGTCGTGCGTCTCGTTGAAATTTTCTCTTTTGAGAAGTCTGTTGCGCCCAGGAAACGAAGACATTTGCTTGGGGCGACGAAATGAGGTATTTGATCGTTGGGATGTTTCTGCACGAGGGCGATACGCTGCTTGACTTGCATGATTTTCCCGTTTAAAGGGGATTTTAAATTGTTTCGTTTGAAAGACCTGCTTGGCGCCTCCATTGTCCTTAAGAAGAGCTGATAGAGACATCTCCTCAAATAGATGGGATCCACTCGGCGGGATCTGCTTCAAAGCGCACGAAAGAACTTCATTTTTAGGCTTAAAGGTGCGTCGCTGTAATTCTATCGTCTCCGCGCGTTTGCCACAGACAAATTGAAGAACGTCGTTAGAGATTGACCTCAGTTTTGAGCCTTCCTCAAGAATTTTCTTTATATCCGTTGTAGTCTCAGGATACTTTGTTTTTAGAGATTGACGCTCATCTTTTAGCACCTTCCTCTGAAGGAGCAATCCACGGCATATGGTGCCCAACATACCATCTTGTTTTGAAAGGTAAGACGCCGGTGACGTACCTAAGACGCCCAGTTCAGCGTTTAATTTAAGACCGCTGAAGATTGGAGCTGCATGTAATCGTTGCTCTGCGTCCTTGAATCTTATGCGGTCCCAGTTTTCGGAACCAAAACGCTGACACACTTTACCCTCACCTTCCATCTGTGGGGATGGTTTAGGAACGAGTGGGCCAGTTTCCTGCACTTCCGGACTAAAATCCAGCTCAATTTCCTCGGTTAGATTTAACGTCGGTGCCTCCCATTCGGTCTCCGATGAACCCTGAGGTGTTCTACGCAGCTCATCCTCTTCATAAGTGGAGTCGGCTTCCGAAACTTCCATGCTGTGCGCAGCAGACGGTTTGATTGCTTCTATCTTCGCAACAATGCACGAAAACATCTCGTTCATCTTCTCTTCCAACAAGTCTACCTTAAATTTTTTCGGCTGACTCTCAGATACCGATGGTGCGGAAGACGTTCCTCTTCTTTTCCGGCATGAGCCTTCCGATTCTGATTGATGGCCCGAGAGAATTCTGTCGACCTCTCTTCTTGTGTGCAAAAGATCTCTAATGGGTTCTACAGCTTCTTTGAATAATTCAGTACGAGCAGCTGAACCTCTGATTTTATTGGCGATGGCGGGAGGGCCAATAATAAGCGCAGTTGTGAAGGCCCAGTCCAACAACTTCAAGCGAATCTCCCGATATCCCTTTTCTGAGATGTGGTCAGCTTCCGGATCAAATGCTCTGACCAGACCGAGCGTAGGAAGAGCAAACACGAGTTTACTGAGAACATTTGCATCAGGCTTCTCTCCGAACACCTCTTCTTTAGAAGCTAGGGTGACCTCCCACTTTTTAAAAATTCTATGAACTTCTTAAACCATCCAAGGAATAAGTCTGTTGTCATCCAACCAGAATCATTGCAAACGCCCCAAGCTCCAGGTGCAGAATTTAACATAAGTTGTGGGTCCATTCTCTTCCTAGGATACACCATCATTGGTGGCATGAACTGGCCACTAGCGCTGAAACATATTTCAACTGTTATTGTTGTACCTCTCTCTGCGGATGTTATGGCTCCTACTTGTTTTCGTCCTTTTCGGGCAATTATTTTAGATTTTGTTTTGGATACAACGGAAATTCCGGTTTCGTCACAATTATAAATACGTTCAGGTGTTAATTTATGCTCATCGAAAACATTTCCCAAAAAATTGAAAAATTGTTCCACTGCTTGTCTGTTAAATCCTGCAGCACGTGCAGCTGAGGTACTTTCAGGCTGACTTATAGACAATTCTGGGTGTCTTTTTAAAAAACTTTGTGCCCAGTCTTTTCCGGCTTCCTGTTTTTCGTTATTAAATGGGTGGGTTTTATTATTTTTAACCGCTAACTGGTAGACCAAGCGCCTAAGGTCTTTCAATATCAACCCGTAGACCCTACTTTCCATGTCTAACATATAATTGCACAATTCTTGCTCTTCGTCGGCAGAAAAAACTTGCACCTTTGGACCTAACTGGACCTTCAGTGGTTTCGAAGTGGACTCATTGTCAGAGTCTGATAAGCTTTCACGAAATACCCCCACTTTTCTTTCCAGAGTTGTCTGAGGCACAGAAAACGTTCTTGCAGCTAGCTTATATCCCATTTTCCTCGCTATCACAGACTTCACCGCATTCTGCATACTCTCTTCAGACCAACCTCCTCTGTCCGTCTTTCTTTTATAATTTTTCACCATTCTATAACAAAAAATATTTTAAAATTATAACACGTAAACAGAAAAGTAAACTTCCTACTCCAAAATTACAGAATGTGTACTTGAGGAAGTCCTCACAATACACACATACACCCGAAAAACATAAAATGTTACGTATTTATATAATTATAATAAAAAAATGCAGACAAAAACTTGGAGGGTAAGATACCCTCATACCCCATCTTGCCCCTTCATGCCTATGTCAGTCTAAAAATTTCTTAAAAATAACACTACAAAGTACAGAGGTAAACAAGTTCTTACCTGTTGGCACAATCATTGGCACACGGGAATAACTTAGCACTCAGTTTGAACAGTTGTTATTCAAGGAAGAAACACGACTTAACTGCGGTACAAAAATAACAAGCAAACTGCCAAAAAATATATTTTTTCGGAAAACAATTAAAGCACGTGGTTTCGCCGCTCAATCGCACTGCCAACTAGAAGCCATCATGGCCGCGCTGCGTCACGCGATAGAACGATCGTGATCGGTTTATTAGTTTGCCTACTAACACGGGTACCCCGTCCTGCCCGCTACCCCGTCTTGCCCCCCCTTCCCCTACTTACCATTCGATGGCCATATTGCTGGACAAGCGCTGGCCCATCATGTAGAGGAGCCATTAGAAGTATTAATGTTCGAGCAGATTATTCTTGTACGATGTGTTTTAACAAATATAATCAATCGAATGTGAACTTTAGTGTATTGAAATACGGTTTAAAATAGAACAGTGGTATTGTCTTTTCCCGGCGAGGCAATAGTTCGCGTGTAGGTAAATCCTTTACATCCAACTACCTTGGATTTAGAAGGGTCTTTGGAGAAACTGGTTTCATCCACATTCCATATATGTGATGGTTTGTCACTCAATGCCAGTTCATTAACTGTTTCTTCTAGTAAATCAAAGTACGAGTATATAATTTGTGGACTGCAAGCTTGTTTGCGAGCATACTCCACCGGTTGTGGCTTTTTAATCGATAAATTATGCCTCTTTTTGAAGCATAAGAACCAGTCTTCACCAGGTACGCCGTTCTTAAATGGATTTTTTACGAGATTAGCCGATACGTATTCTCCTACTGTTTCTATTAATTCTTTTCTCGTTAGACCAAAGCCCCATTTCTCCATTACACGTAGATTTTTTACTAAATGTTCCTCTACTTCTCGGGCTAACACGGTGGCTCTTCCCAGAGTGTTGGATTTGAATCCTTTACGATCATACACCTAGCAACAAAAAAAGTAAGTATTAAACTTTAACTTTATTAACAATCGAGTCTAAACCAATCAAATCAAACACACACACATACACACACACACACACACACACACACACACACACAAACACACGCAGAGTGGTCAAACTTATAACACCCTTCTTTTTGCGTCGGGGGTTAAAAACAAACTGGATCCAGTCAATTAACCTGTAGATACACATTTGCTACTTACTCGATTTATGATGGTTGACCTAGGTATCCCATAATGCTTAGAAGCCTCATACCTAGACAGTCTTCCAGATTTTACCGCTCTGACAACTTCTAACAATTTTTCAAAGGGATATGATGCATTGTTCGTTTTTCTTACATAGTGTCTAGGCATTTTACCTGCCTGTAACAATTAATATTATATAATCATTCCTTGATAATCTTATATATTTTAGTATTTTATTTGAAATGAAATCTAGCTAGATCGATTTATGGCCCCCGAAAACCTCTGCGTACTAAATTTCATGAAAATCTTTGGAGCCGTTTCCGAGATTCAGATTAGGTATTAGATTTCATTCTACGTCATGTCATTATACGTCATGTACCTACTTATATAAATTAGCTCACTCTTAAAATGTTTACAACCCCTGAAATCGGGAAAGAGGAACATATGTTCCACTTTACCCGACCATAGTAGTTTACCTTACCCCGGTGTAGACTTTATACGTTATGTTTTGAATCACATGGAATTTGTTTATTTATCGCACAGTTTATTCAAATTTATATATATGACATGAAATTAACAGGTATAAATAATAATTACTGATATCGACAGCCTTATTACATAACGTTTTGAAGCAAAAATCAACACAAGATTATTTCCCGTCTCAATCGTAATTGCACGGCGAACCAACAGAAATTTTGTTTCTGTCCAAGTTGCACATTCATGACCTCTAGCGCCATCTATGTTTTTTTGGAAGAACTATATCTGAATTACTGTTTTATCGACCGACGACGAGCCATAAAGCTACTGTCTATGGTTTTAAAGATACAAACCACTGTTTCCCTTTCCCCGTAGTCCCCCTTACCCCACCTGACCTTACTAAGAAGCGAGTTTGACCTTGATATTTTATTTTTCAGTGTGCCTACTTAAATAATATTCTATCGATTACCTACTACGTAATACTAGTCAAGTTACAATAATATAAATAGTCTGGAATCAGTTTTGTAAGAAAATCGTATTACATTGTTTAAGTACTTACATAATAATAAATATTTGTTTTTATTATGATTGTTGTTTTATTTTAATCTTTAGGGCGTCCCGTCGCGCTGGATAGCACGCGCCGCGTATTTTGTTGCCTATTCCATCGACGGCTAAACTAGGTACCTATCTATTGTTTTCTAACCTTTCTTTTGTAACCATTAATGGAAGGAAACGCCGATCACGGCTCGTGGTATAGCGCGACGCAGTGGACGTCCTTATTCGCAGTTAAGTCGTAGAATCTACGACGTAGACCGTCTCGTCGTAGCTACGCCTACGCGCCGTAGCAAGTTTGTGTATATTATAACTATTGTAAAATCCCCCCCGATTTTTGATAGGATAAACAATAAAAACAACGTGTATGTACCTACGTGACATAATAACTTAGTTTACTACAATCCCTTTACAGTTACACAAAAATCGCTCTAACGGCGATTTTCAGCCTATTTATTTAATTTGAAAATTAATATACCAACATCAAGATAGCCAGAAACAACTATAACTTGTAACCTCAGAAAAAAAACTGCACGTCACTGCTTTCTCTTTGAATACGACAGCTCTTTGAAAAGTTGTATTTGTTTGCAATTTGTTTGTCTTTTCGAATGGCGAAATTATAATTGAAAAAGTAATTTGTTCTGAAATGGCATTCAATTAATCATGAATTGTTTATAATTAGTATAAGATTTGTTATTTTTTGAAGTGTTTGCCGTGGTTGTAATATATTTCGCAACAATGCCGGTGTCTTATGCGCGAGCTAGTCGCATAGCCAGCAGCTGCCCTAAGGACTTTAATTTCGCTTCGTTTATGTATGCGAATGAGGTAAGTTACTCCTACCCATTATTATATTTAGCCGAAAAGATCCTACTGCTGTGCAAAGGTCTCCCCAACCATCTACTTCGTTACCTACAAGCCTCACGACTATAGATTACCGAGAACATTCCCATCATTCCCAAGAAATTTCCGTTCCCAGGAATATTCGCAATGAAATTGACTGTTAAAGCTGGCTAGATGTGGTAGACCGGGCTGGTGTTTTCCGGTTAGGTACCTAACGACCCGACTCTACAGATCCCACTGACTCGTCCTAGTTGGCCTCAAAGGTATAGTAGCATTCTTAGTATGGTAATATTCCTGGGAACAGCACATCACTCACGGCGAATCCTATTTAAAAAAACGTACCTACAGATGATTATACCGCGTATCCTCGACGCGGGTAGCGGGCTGCAGGACGGATTCGAGTTCATATGCTATCTGTCCCATATAAAGCGGGCTCAATCTATGATACTGGCTGCGTATAAACTCGGATTTAATCCCGCAGCCCGCGTTTCCGCTTCTCTGGGGTAAAGGAACGCCTTTGTTTATTTATTTAATATTTATTGTACTTACACATTAAAATACAAAAATACAGACACAAAAAAGAAGAGAATACAACAGGGAAAGAAATGTCTTACAGCAGACCTAGGAAGGGAGAGAAAAGTAAACAGAAAAGCGGAACAGACGTGCACAATAAACCTTCAGCTTGCCTACCTACCCTTTACACCTATATGTGATGGTATCGTGATATTACATCCTGAAGGCCCGAGTCCAGCAGTGGACTGTCATTGACTAGGCTAAGTAAGTCTTTGAGCAGGTGAATATCGCAGCAGTTTTTACCTTTTCAATACCGTTTGGCATAGATCAAGCAATAGTAGTATCGTTTTGTCACAGAATAATAATAGTATTAAGTAATATTGTGTTTCGGGCGTAATTATATTCCATGTTTCTGAATATCGGCCGTGCGCCGAAAGACGTAGCGCGGGACCGCCCCCACAAGGTGGATCGACGATCTGGTGAGGGTTGCGGGAAGCCGCTGGATGCGGGCCAAGCAGGACCGATCGTTGCGGAGATCTTTGGGGAAAACCTTTGTCCAGTAGTAGACTAAGAACAGTAAGATATCTCTATCTCCGTACCGACGCCGTCACGCACACGCTTGCATTTAGCCCATACCACAGAACAGAATAAATAATAGTATAGTGCCGCCGCGCCGCGCGCCGCTACCTTTTTCGCCATTATTTTATGCTAATGTGTCACATTTAAACCGACATCGGCGCGTTTTTATGAAGATAACTTACTGATTTTACTGTGCCCTGTACTTCAAACTAGCCTACAGAGCCGTATTTAAATCACAATAGCTGAGGTGAGTAATTTGTTGACTTGTAAATGTATCCTTTTAGGCAGAATACCCAATGTGGACGAGTCCAGGACGCTTGCTGCACTTCATAAAGTCCCGGCCGGAAAACGTCACTTGGAACAGCCTAGTGGCAGTACTGGCATTAATCACCTTTGTCTTAGTGTCTTCGGAGTACGAGTCCAAGGAAAACGTGTTAGGGCTGCCACTCACATCAGTCATAGATATATTGTACAACGCAATATATGGGTTACATGTCGCGGCGCATATGTACCGATTTTATGACGAGAAATATTTGCGTAAGTTTTTTTGAATTTCATCTATATACCTACGACTATACGACGATATTATAAAGAGGAAATATTAGTTTGTTGCATTGAATAGGGTTCGAAACTACTGAACCGATTTTAGTGAAACTTGGTACAGAGATAAAATAGATCTTGGGTAGTAACATACGTTAACTTTTACTGCAGGAAAATTCCTCATTCCCACGGGAAAAACTGTTAACACGGGTGGCTAGCTAGTAAAGCATAAAACAGCTGCTCATTTATTCGGAATGCTCGGGATAAATATTGATGCCCTTCAGCATATTTGATGAATACATTATATCTACCCTTTCATTGACGTGTCTTTATCTCTATAGTGACCACTCTTGGTCCAGTTCCCGAACATTTTTGCCTATTGTTATTTAAAAAACTGTGTTTAAAGGTAGTCTTTTAATATTAATGATTACTAGATGTATGCATGCATATCACATAACTTTGATGAGAACCCAAAGCTTCTAAAAGAGCCTATAATTTGACTTTGATATAAGAGTTTTCCAGGATGGTATCTTATAGACGTGGTTTCCTACGCTCACTACCTGACGCCTCATCTGCCAGACGTTATTCATAGAAATGTGAACGACCTTCCATACATCATCAAGATATCCTGCTATCATATGCGATTGCACAGGCCTTTCAGATTTCTATGTAAGTTACTATAATAATTAGAAATTCATTTATTTCAATAACTCTTAAATACTGTTTGACGGCTGGTCAATCTCTCTTTCTCCATAATTTAAGAGCAAATTTAGTCTTCGTCGTCGAGAATATTGAAAAGATTGCTGCGAAAGGATCTACGCGCATATGCAAATACATTCATAGGTTGTGTGTAAAGTTAACCAAATCACACCGAACCAGTGTGTTATGATAATATTCTTTTAAATCAATGTTGAACAAAAACATTTTAGTTGTCTAATTTTCAGGGGGCCTAAATGATTATTACTTAAAAGGCAGTATGATTGGCACTCTCTGCAAGTACTGGTATATTTTCACTGTGTTGCATGTTATGTGTGCAAACTTGTACTTGTGGATGAAAATAATAGAAGTGAGTTCTATATAATTGTTATTAATCTACTTACTACAATGACGTTATATATCTATATCTTTTGTATCTTTAGTTAGGTATCTTATTTTATTTAAATACGATTCGACGGAAATAAAATGTACCACACAGGCAAGCATCGTCTGAGCTATATCCCCACGTAAAATAGGCACAGTTAAAATGATTAACTTGTAAATTATTTACTTGCTGTGTGTGCCTAAAGGTGAAGTGATGAAACAGTATCATTTTTATTTAAGTAATTTGTTATGTACTGCGGAACTACGGTAATCTAAGTGTTTTACTAAGAACGACAATTTAAATATAATATTACTTCGTATTCTTATTTTTTCTAGCCACCACTATATGAATCTCGGCCTGAATGGTTGCATAGAAATCGAACTCTATATTTCTTCCGGTCGATATACGTCATCTACAAAAGATTTATACCCATTGGGTAAGTACCTAGTGTGCCTACAAATAACAAATTTGCCCCCACACATCAAAGAACTGCATTATCAAAAAACGAGAGTGATTTGATTAGTGTTTCTAATATAAACCGAAGCAACACTGAATTAAAAAATTTAATAAGCCCCGACACAAAACCGTTACTTGATCCTTTCAACAACTAGAAAAGAGCTGATAATCTTCAAATGGCTGAAGATATTTACTTGGACCATAGCTAAGAACACTCTCGATTATGACACCTTGCAAATAAAAAAAACTAGATCAAAATCGGTGCATCCGTTTAGGAGCTACGATGCCACAAACAGACGGACAGACATACAGACACACACGTCAAACTTATAACACCCCTCTCTTTCGTCGGCGGTTAAAAAATGAAAATTAACGAATGATATGAGAACGACTTTTTACACCTAAAAATTTAGGAATATCTTTAACCAGACTAATAGGAAGCCTAGGAAAGTTGTAACAGATCTTCATTTTAAAGAAGGACAAATAATTACCTTATGCTGTGCTGAATGTAGATTTGAAACTCCAGGATGGACAAGCCTCCAGGACTAGGCGAGGAGGGTCGGCGGTTGTTGCAACTAGTGGCACTGATTACTGGGTCTTTGATGGTCACGGGGATCACTATCGCGTCATTGTCGCTCGCCATAGGGCTCCACATGCGGCCAGAAGAAATGTTCCGGGCGAGAGTGCGCATTATCATCAATGACATGGTAAGTCCACCCTGTCTTCATATTTTTGAATTGACTGAGTCTTTTTGGGGTTAGTTCACACGATGAACAAGCAAGTCTTTTTTAGAAGTTAATGCAATTTTGAGTCGGTGGCATAACATTAAGTGCGCTGTGTGCATGTGTAAAGCAAATGAACCGATTGCTTCTAGATAGAAATGCTCGCCAATGGCCACCACGATCACGTGCAAAAATACGAAATGTGGGTAGGCTCCTAACAATGTAGAGTAGATAGCGCTGCTGGATGCAAGCATTACAAGGCCACTTGTTGTGGAGATTTTTGGAAGGAGCAAAGGCCCAGCCGTCGACGTCTTTTGAGTAGATAAAAGATAGCATTTCTCATATCAATGTTTGCCTGGTACGATACCATACATTGCAGAAAGCAACCCACGTCCCGACAGCACTGCGTAAGAAAGTGGAAACCTTCTACAGGATGTACTGGCACAAGCAGAAGGCAGTGTCGGTGACACAACTGCTGCCAACATATCCTCCCACCCTAGCTAAAACGATACTATCTGATATTTACTTTGAAGCACAGCAGAAGGTAAGATCTATAAGTTTGTGTATATGTCAATATTGAGTTGTTAAATTCTATCTTTTCGTCAGATAAATTTTTAATCAATCATTAAAAATTAAAAGTGCAAGTATAATAAAGCCAGGAGATGTGCATTGTATCTACAGATATGTCAAATTTAAAGTTCCATCTTATCATAATTTTAAGTTATTTTATGTCCTTTCTTAATGTAGTAAGATTTACGACGAAAAATATAATTCCTTCATGTCAGATACCCTCATCAAATTTCTGAAGAAATGATAGTGCAGTCAGTTCTGAATTTTTATTTACATCGTCATATTCGTCACTGAGCAAACAGGATCATTATTTTGCTAGCGTACATTGAGCTTACAGTTGGACTCCCTACGTGTATATTATATTAGACCTTTAGTATTTTTCATAGAGCGTGATTCTTCGCGACCTATCTTACCAGTTCCTGAGCGAGTTAGCCCAGAAGATGAAAACCATCAACTATATTCCTGGAGATATCATCATCAGACGTAACTCCTTCAAATATGCTATGATCTATATCTCGTATGGAGATGTTGAGGTGAGCATATTTTGTTTAGATAATCATTTACCATACGTACATTGTGTGTGACGTAAATGATATTCTTGCAAAACTTAGTGACTTTAAGCGATACTGTTGGTTGATTTCTCCTCGCTTAGCGACATCTCTGATAGGAAAAACAGCCTATCATACTAATCTGAACCATCTAGGTTATACTTTATTGCACATAAACAAAACAAAACAATTTTCATCGTAAAGGCGAGCTCATCTCTACACAGACTTCTACCAGCCAAATAACGCTAGTTTATTTTAAGATATGTGCACCTAAACAAGGTTAAAAAAAGAGAAAATACTATAAACCATCAGATGCTGACAGCAGAAGACGATGAAACCCCAATCCTGCGTATGACACGCGGATCAATAATGAACGCGGCATGCCTCGCCAGCTCCAAGGCGTATGTGTGCATCCGCGCTGCTACCTTCTGCACAGCTCACGTCCTCAACGCGGTTGACATCTGGCGCATCGCTGTCAGATACGGACGATTCAATGGCCAGTCCTTTATACTGCACTCTTCATTCAAAGTAATAGTATAACCTTCTAGTTACAGTACGTAACGTCCTAGATGCTTGAGAAGATGTCCAAACGCTTCATGGTGACATAAAAGTCACAGTAGATACATTATGATGCATTTTGGCACCTCTTTCTTCAAATTTCTTAAACTATTCTAACTCTTCCTGTAGGATTTTATTTGCGAGTCCACCGTGGCCACCTTATGCTGTTAAAAAAGGTTAATGTTTTCCCAAAAATGCGCCGTCCGACAACACATCAGCGCAACACAATAATGGTTATTCAATTTCAGGAACATTTCGAGAAAGTTGTAAGGCATTACGCGACCCGGCCTCATCCACCTACCAAGTAAGTGAAACAGACATATGGATTATACCTACATATTTTAATTTATGAAAGATTCTGCCACAGGAACAATTCAGCAAGGCGGGAAATCGGTGTCATTTTGGGGTGGAATAATGTTTGGCGCTAGGACGCCGTTGATCCCTTAATTTTATAAAGTGTATGAAGGAACAAATTCTTAATATTCTATGTATTCATATTGACAGATACAAAAGCACCATACTCGCACTGAAACGGAACTTGATAGAACTGAAGGAGGCTCTTGATGAAAATGGGGAGCTAATTCTGGGTCGACAGGATATGTTCCTAGAACTAGCTGGGTGCTATATCATGAGAAATGTTAGTCATTAAATTTATGATTTATCTACAATGTACCTATATAATAACTGTGCACTGGTGATATTCTCTTCAAAATAGCGACAGAAAGGGAACAGTAAGGAAAATCCATGATCATCACTACCGTGTTGGCTTTACACCAGCAGTGGACGTCTTTGGGCGGATTTGATCTCCACAACTCCCAGTCTTACTTAGCTCGAATTGAACACGAAGGTTGTGAACTGAGAGCCGTGAGCGTGACCCTTACCAGATTTTCAGTGCACATTGAATCTGCCTTTGCTTTATATTACTGCGGACATCTTAAGATTTTTTTAATGACTTTCATGATGAGTAAGGATTATGAAGTAAAGAGATACTGAGAATATTTACATTTCCAGCAAGCAGACTCAGCCCTGACAGAGGAATCAGATTCCATCTGTCTGCGCCCTACGTTTCCTTGCATCCTGCAGCCAGCATCTTCCTTGCTCATCCTGTGGCAGATCTTCGTTGCGATATTGACTGTCATTGTCACTTTTGTAAGTACAAGCCTTCCATTCACTGCCTACAAACATGAATTGTATATCACAGCTTTCTCATAAAAGTAGTAGGTCTCTTTATATACCATGGTCATTGTGTTGTTTTTTCTGTCATAGTTTCAAAAGCGAATCTTTTTACCTTTTTTTTTTTTATTTCAGGTACACCCATATAACTTGGTATTCATAAAGACACCGCATATAGACTTCAAGTTCTTCGATTTTATGACTACTGTAGTGTACATTGTGGATATTCTGATCCATCTGTCGACTGGAGCTAAGCTAGAGGAAGGTAATCTCGTTTATTATGCTGTAGTAACATAATTAATCTCTTATCATTTTTGGTAGCTTTTTGCGGAACTTTTTGCATTAAGCTTTTGGGTAGGTTTTTTTATTGATCTAGCTTATTTCGTGAATTACTATCAAAATTCACTAGACTTTTGGGACTCTTATGGATAATGTTAAATTTTCTATTCTAAACGTTGTATTTCTAAAATCTTGAATTCCTAAACACAATGATCGGGGCCCTTATGTCTTAAAGGGTCAGCCTTGTTTCTTGCCATGGGGAAAATTATGACTGGGAATTTATTTTTCTATCTAACCGGTACTGGCTCTATAAGCTGTAGACCTCGCGAACATGATTTTTTTTCTCAAAAGTTTTAGTTTCTCAAAATATGGGGCTTTGTTCTCGCTTTTTCTCGCTCGCTCTAACTAGATACTTGCTTGATAGTACAATATAATATCGCTCACCAATAATATTTTGAGCTCTATTTGAGAGAAAGCTGCTAAGGACATGTCTATGCCATTCCTCTTGCAATAGCTGACGATGGTCGCAGGTGTTCCGGTGACCTTCCTGCAGACATCCTCGCAGAACGTTTCCAGCTTCTGGCTGCTGCTGGACGTGATCAGTGTGCTGCCCATACTAATGTTCGTTGGGGACGGCCGCTTTGCTGGCATTAACAAACTTTGCAAACTGCCAAAGGTATTCTTTAGTTAGGCATTTTGTTATTTATACCCGAGTTGTTTTGTTTTTTACTTTTCTGTGCAGTTATGTTGTTATTGCAATGGCGACAGACAGGCAAAGACAATGCACACGAGTCATGGTCGTGTACCATAAACAATATAAGGGTAACATATTCACATACATAACAATAAGCTTCTAGACATACAGATCCTATCCCCTTCACTTTTATTTTATTTCCGTCACCTATTATGACAAACCTGTCTTGGTTCTTCTTAAATCTGTAAACATAATATCTTGACCATAAAACATGTGTTCACTTATTCCGCTGTCAACAATCCATTTATTCATTTATTGATTTTGACAGGGCATCACTTTCTTCAGCTGACATACAACTTGATATTGTTACAAATGCATTGTTGTTTTGTTGTTATTGTTCTTATTCTTGAAGTTATTTGTTCGATAATTACAATCTTTATAGTGACCAGTTTTGTTACAAGGAAAACATTTTATATCACTCTTGCAGTTCCTCTCAAAGTGTCCTATTTTGTGGCACTTATTACATTTAATGCTATTCATTACTAAAGCTGAAGACATTGTTTGGTTCTCACTTTTGTCCTTTATTCTTTCTTTTTCAACTAATAATCGTGCCACCAAGCTGTCATATGTTTGCTTTTCCTAAGGCGCTGACTCCCAGGCCGAGATGAAATGGTTACAATGTTCTGCTAAGTAAGGACATTAATACTTTTGTAATTACAAACCTGTCTGATACCTTTTCGCCTAATTGATTAAGCTGGCTTTTCAATTCTTGTATTTTTGACAAGAATAGGTATACCTAGACATTTCCATACTTTCCTCAAATTTTAATTGAAATTTTTTTTCTTCTATTATGTGCAGACTGGTTTCCGATTTTTGCTCATACACAGTTTGAAGTTTTATTCACATGTCTGCTGATGTAGTAAGTAGGTACATGTTATAATGTGTAAAATAACATCTTCAGACATCCTTGAAACTAAAATTGTCTGATCCTTAGCATCTTGTATCGCGAAGTTTACTACCTGCGATAAGAAATTATACATAAACTCTATGATTACATAATGAAATGTCAACAGTTAAGACATCTTACTATTTGTATCTCTCTTTCTCTGGTTTCTTACTATTAACACTGTCACAAAGGAACTTTATGTTCTTCTCTTGAAAGACCTCCACCTGCCCCTTATAGTCTTTCCCTAACCAGCCAAGTTATCATTTCTCTCTCTATATATTTATCATCATCCTGCCTCACCTTCAGTGAGTCTAGCAATCTATACCTATTCTAATATGACAGTATCAATGTTCTGTGCTCCCTTTACACACACTACTGAGGAACCCTCCTCAGGTTTAAATGGTAACTCTCTGTAACCATTTCTCTCTTGTAGATCTGATTCTCTTAAGTTCTTATTGTAGCTGAAATCTAGACAATACATATTTTCTGTATACCACAACGTGGCTATAAGAAATATATCCGAAATTACTTACATAGTTTAGGAAGGAAATTAACTCACCGGCTTTCCTTACGTTATCTCTAACGTTACCTCATTGCGTCATCTTTACTTTATATCCAAGATCTAAGTGCGGTTATTTCTCACCTCCTTGACGACCTCTCGCTACGACCGCTCGAGACCCAAGAAGCGCGTGCCGGCTGGGCGACGCTATTTAAGCGTACGTCAAACGTCACCGCGCCAACCTCACTCCGGTCGATTATAACAATTCTACCCTCAACTATTTGAGAACGTTAAAATAACTGGAAAAATCTAATCACCAGTTAACCTCTAAAAGCATGTGCCATTTCTGACACATCCAAACTCAAACTTACCAACCTAACGGCAAAGAGCCTCGTCTACATCTCTATGGTAGGTACGTTCGCAATCTTCGCGACACTCCCCAACTTCAGGAGAAAGTGTAAGCAGTCAATTATGCAGGTACTATTCTCTACCTTCTCTATTGTAACCTCACCAGTAACATCGATCTACTAAGTAAGTATTAGCCAAAAGATCTATCAAGATAAGACTCTAGGTAGGTTAAGCCTTTAAACCCACACGATACGTGAACATGGTAATACCACTTTCTTGTATGAGGATATCTAAGGGTATCAACTCTAGTAAATCATCTTAACTCACTCTTACCGATCTCTCTGGGTGTGTTCCCTCTACCTATCTCTTCTTTCTTTGACTATGCACGATCTCAGCGTGTATGCGTCCCAACTTATCTTCTTCTTGTAGTTCTAGTCGATGGTAATCTCATCTCCTTTCATAATTCTCAATGTTGTTCCAACCTCAATATCTTCTACTACTAAAGGGTGTCAGATGGGATGTAAACGGATGAACTGCTAATTCTTTACTCTCACTTTAGCTCTTTGATCTTTAAATCAAAGCCTTAAATTATTCTGTTTATCTTCAAAGTTTGAGTTCTTTACATCAACTTACAATTTCGCAGAATCACCGTGGTGCTCTTTCTCATTAAACTCTTCGTTGCTTGGTGACATGCTTATCATTTTATTTAGCTTGACAATTATAAGAAGATTTGTAAAATTAGATCTGCTTTCATCCATTAATTCGTTTTATTGAATATCTAGTTAACGGACTTTCTATCCGAATCATCGTCGTCGCGTCTTTTTATTTAGGTATGCTTAGGGATACAGGGCTTGCAGCATACTTCTCTTCTTAACTGTTCTTTTGCAGTAATCTTCAACTTTGGCCAGCTCATGCCGGGACTGGGCTTCCCATTTGACAGATCGTTGCTCCGTCGTTCTTGGTTCTTCCAGGTGTTCGCAAAGTCGCAGGGCTTGTTTTGACATGTAGGTAGTCATCAGTTCTCTTCAATGTACAACTTATCCGGCACTACTTTCTCTATCGGATTTCCTCCTTAATGGGCATTGGGCTCCTGATCAGTCAATGCCCTCGTTTTATCGAAATCAATTCTTATAATTTGTTTGATCATAATCCTTAAAGTGTCTGTTCTCATCTTTTCCTTCAGATATCTCATGGCTTTTTAACAGAGCTAGCCTCTCTTTCAGTTCTTATTTCTTCTGGTTACTTTTCAACCAGACCCTCCTCAACGGAAAGAAATGACTTTCGACCAGTTTGAGGATTTATTATTTTCTTATTATTTTTATTATAACTCGCAATAAGTAAGTTTTTATCCAGATATTAGTCTTCAGTTGCCTTAAGTACCACTCCAATAATCAATCTTGAAATGAAAATTCCCTGGTTCAACCTTTACATTTACCCATCTTTCATTACACAAATTCTTCTAAACCGACCTTAACGAAGAGATGTTCACAATGCTCGAGAACATTTCGATCTAGATACCTACTTATATGCGTTTTGATTTAAAATCTTCAGTTTACGCCAGTAGTACGATCATGTCTCCTCTTATCGAGTTCGGTTAAAATGGCTTCCAATAAGGAATCGCAGGGATTTATTATACCCTTTCTCTGTTGTCCTTTATTCTACTCTCGTCGACTTTAAGTAGGTATTACCTACTCCGTCGCTTAAGAACGTCATCACTTTAGTCTAAGTAGGTACTTATTACTCTCAATCATAGGTACTCAGACTTTCTCGCCTTGTTTCTTGTAGGTACCTACCTACTTGCTATTTCACAATTTTTATAAGTTGTATAATTGGTAGCTCATTTTTCCTTACAAGCTGTAGGGTTCTGCACCAGCTTGCGTTTATCTCCTCTATCCACCCATGACTGCCTGATAGAAAACTGCTGCCTTTAGCCACAAGGCTGTCCACCTGTAGGTACAGTTTATTTGCCACAAGCACAGTGTTTATATACCTACCTAAGTAAGTGATTATTCTATTCTTCTCTGTTCTTTTTCCTTTTCTCTTCTTTTCTTTTATTATCTTCTGCAGTAGGTATCTGTTAAAAGTAAAACTACATTCTATTCTTAAATTGCATTCTTTCTTCTGTACTTAGTTTCAATTAGGCTAAGCAAAAGACCATACGCATACCTACAACATAAACAGAGGCAGGCACATCTGTCATGTGTCATTTGTTCTTCGTGTTAGGTACCTATCTATATTTAATATATCTTATTGATACAACTTCATTTTACCCCTTTGTAGGTACCTTTGTAACTTCTTTGACGTCCTGAAATATGGTTCAGAAAACATTATTTATATATTAGTCCATTCACGTAATATTTATCTTCATTCTTGACTATAAGTACCAAACAGGACAGTCACTGCTAACGGGTTTAAATATACTATTTTGATTTTTAATCTTCTCATCTCTCTATTATCTAACTTCTATGAAAGTCTTATAATATCAAGTACTCAGTAATCTTTCTAGTTTTAAATTGAAGTAACAATTTGGCTAGTGTAGATGCACCTTTAAGGAAGGGCACTTATAGAATCATCTGATCTTTAACTGTAGAAACATCACAGACTATGCAATTTCTTCTGCATAGCTATTTACTAATTCTATTCTAATACAGTAGATAATAGAGAGATGGTATCACTCTACATCATTTAGGCCGTGAATATGATTTCTGTCTTCTGTTTTCAGCTGTTCTTTTAGGAAACATTCGGTGAAGAAACTATTCAACATCAAGTCTACAGAACAGACTGATTGACCAGTCTCCCAGTTCCTGTTAATATTACCTATACTTTACTCTCCTACTGAAGTACTCAACATTCTTATCTGAAAAGAAAGTCTCTAGTATAATTATAATCTCTTTACTGTCAAATATTCACAGAACTTTAAAGTGGTAGGTTTAGTCAAGGTTTAGTTCTGTAAAATATGGTAAGTCGAAATCATGACAAAATTGATATGACTCATTTCTCTATATTGTCTGAAGTATTTACCTACATCATGAACAACTTAAAAATGCAATAAATGATTTTGAATGTTAAGACTCTTAAATAATATTCATTCTTTTTTCATCAATTAAAGTAAACTCTTAGGTAATTATATGTAGTATATTCTCTCTATGTAAGTTAATGTTATTAACTCTTTCTTTCTAGTTTTGCTCTGAACTTATTATTATTTAATCGCTGGTTAGCAGCACTACCTTTAGCCTGCTCTCAATTACCAAAGGTTAGCTGTTTACCTGTGTTGTAAGTTTACCTTTATACTGAATTAATTTGTTAATTCAATAAAGAATTTTCATTCACACTAATGTAAAATTGATGAAAGAAAAAAGAAATAAATAATATGAAATGTCTCACATTTTTTGTTACCAAAATAAAATAAATCTATTTCCTTATCTACCTCACTAGGTAGGTACTTAATACCCTTTTACTTCTATATCTGGGGGAAGTTTTGTGTAATTTATCCGAGACATTTTTGATCTCCAACCTTTTAATTCTCTCTTCTTCTTCAGTATCTTAATATTGCATTTTGTAAAAATAGAAAGGCTTACTAATTCTGTAGGCCAGCTGCTTCTCAGTTTGTCTATTACCTCTCTGCCCTCTTGGTCTATAACTTTGTTTCTTGTTTACCTTTAACGATTTGCAAAATTTTCTATATAAGTTTGTTATATTCCAGGGGGCAGACATAATTTTCATGTTCTCTAAACTAATAGCTACTTTACAACCACACAAGCCTGGGTTATATGTAAATTTTAACTGATAAATTTTTGTCCTTTGTGTAAGTTATGCTCAAATCCATACCAGAGTTCTATGTAACTCAGTAAATAATACCTATCTCCTTATACACGGGTTGACCTTTTTGGAAGTTTAACAATTTTTCAGGTCTCTTGTAAAGTAACTGGGTACTTAGGTAGGTAGGTAGGTACTTACTTATTGCAATGAACCTACCTACTTATTGTTTACTTCCAGCATTTAGTTCCACTCTAATCTTCTTAGCCCCTGGTTAGTTTAAGGTAGGTAAGTATTAGGCTTTGTACTAGGTATCTCGAAGTTGAGATCTCTTTCTTGAATGTTTGACTACACATACATAATACCTCTTAATGTTATGTACACACCTCTGATGAAAATTAAATTCTGTGGAAACTCTTTGAACTGATTGTGTTTCTTGACTACAGTAGGTACTAAGTATTATTTTTACTGCATTATTTTAACTTGGTTCTTGGTGAGAAAGCTTGCAGTTCCGCTATCTAAGAAAGAAAATAAATAACCAAACAAACACAAACCGCAGCTGTCATGCATGTAATAGTGATGTTATATAGTTCACTGGTGACTAATGTCATAAGCTTGAGTCGACAAAAAGAGAAACGAGCTAATTCAATGAATTCAATTGAATACTTTGTTACGGCATTTCTCTTACGACGTCCTCAATCCTCATTAAAACTCATAATCGCGTATCCAACAAAATGAATGACTTACGTGGTATCTAATACACCGCACATTCGTTGTCGTATAAAACCATATTCTTTCTAACAGGTACGACTACGAATGTATAAAAAAACGCAAGCACCAACGCTACGCAATCGCATTGAACTAAAATCAGTAGCATTGAATATTATATTATAAGGATTCTGGTCATACAGCGTCACTTACGATTCGCCCATCTCTTACAACTTTTTGAAAGAGATCTACCCGCCAGGCATGCTGGTAATAATAGTGCAGAATGAGTCAGGTCTATCTCACCTCTCCTCTCTCTCTAGTCAAGAACTATAGGTACTCTTGTAATGCCGGTGGGAACACTCGCTCTTTTCTTTCTTTGCTAGTTGTTTAACCATGGCTCGAATTATAGATTTCTCTTTTAATTATTGTAAGTAAATAAATATTGAAATATTGTTCACACGTCATCTATGGAACGACTCTGCTAACAGTCGAGGTTCATATGCTGTATTATGTCTCATCGTTCTTGATCAATTCTCAGCTTAGCGTATTTATGATATCTACAATAAAATCTTGCTGCAAATATTGTAGGGCGAAATTATTTATGAATCTTGAGTTCCTTACAATCTTGAAGGCGGGATCCGAAGGCTGGAAGCTGCTCCGTTTCAATCATCTTGATAGCTGAATGAAGTCAATAGTTTGACATTGGTTTAAGACGGCGCTGTTCTGCTTCCATAATATTCTATATCGAGAACTTGGTCAGACTCATCCTCTTTTGACGTCAACCTTTTCTCCTCTGTGTTTTCTATAAAAACAACGATTGTCTTATCATATGGCCAATCATTTCTTTTCTGCAATTCTAGTTTCTCTTGATCGATCTCGTGTCTAATCTTCTTCAATAAGTATTTACGTTTTAATCGGACGCTACCTCCAATAAGATCAACTCTTTTCTTTTTACTTCAAGCCCTTCTTTACGCCCTTATCATATATCCCGCTTCAGAGATTTGAATTTGCTTGGATCACACTTAACCGCAATTATACTTCGTCCGTAATTAAATAGCTGTCATAAGCTAAATGACACGAAACTCTTTTGAGTAATCTATATTTCGTATTCGTATCACTAGCCTACAGTAACACAAACTTGGGGCGCGTTCAGTGGCTTCGTACGAGTGCGCGCTCTAACCGTTCCGTGGCTCGGTGAAATTTTACCCTGACAGCTGTCAGAGCGTAGTTTCACCCGTTCCGTGGCTCAGAGTGAAGCAACCAAACAACCGTCTAATGAGATGGTTAATTTTCACTCCGACAGCCACCCGACGTCCAAAGCTTGCAATCCATGTCAAAGTCAAAAGACTCAAAAGGCCCGCCATTTTGTTTCGCAGTCACCCTAGAACAACTTTGTTAGATTTGTATATCACAGACGTCTAAATCCGTCTAATACGTCTGTAATGTATATAAAAGTAGAAAACAATTGAGACAGGAGAAGAATTTTCTCTAGTCAAATATTTGAGGTTATAAAAACAACTCGATCGTTCAGTGGCTCGGTTGCAACTCAAACGGGTTAAATTTTACCCAAACAACTACGCTCGAAGCCACAGAACGCACTCTTGAAGAAAATACTTTCCGGGATGCATCAATAACAGTTTCTACTTACTGTCAGGTAGGTATATCTACTTCAATTAGTAGATAAGTAGATTTAATTTACTAAGTTTTGTTGCAAGTCTTACAGGTATCAGTAATGATAATTTCAGATCTCTGTTAATTATTTCTATGCAAATTGATCATTTACCTCAATCAATACAATGTTTACTTTTAACGTGCCGACGACTGCACGTCTCGGAACAGACCAACGATGTCGTTTCGTTGTTGCTCTAAACACATTATGTAGGTATGTTAAACGGGAGGAACAAATAAAAGCAAACATTGTACAAAATGCAAATCTCATTTGAATGATAAACTGTTAGGGAATAAATAAAATATCTTTTTGCAGTAACATTTTACTTTACTTACTTTGTGTTTTTACTACTCTGAATATGTAACAAGATAATTATAACAAGGTACATCAATAGGTAGCCTTACAGACCACTATATGCTCTCAAAGGGCCACTCTCTATTCTCTGTAATCCGCTAGAAACTTCATTCTAGCAGGCCGCTCTTGATCATCTCTTGGCCGCTAGAAACTTCTATCTAGCGGGCTGGTATTTATATCTCTTGGCCGCCAGAACCTTCGCTCTGGCGGGCTGGTATTTATATCTCTTGGCCGCTAGAAACTTCATTCTAGCGGGCTGGTATTTGTATCTCTTGGCCGCCAGAACCTTCGCTCTGGCGGGCTGGTATTTATATCTCTTGGCCGCCAGAACCTTCGCTCTGGCGGGCTGGTATTTATATCTCTTGGCCGCTAGAAACTTCATTCTAGCGGGCTGGTATTTGTATCTCTTGGCCGCCAGAACCTTCGCTCTGGCGGGCTGGTATTTATATCTCTTGGCCGCTAGAAACTTCATTCTAGCGGGCTGGTATTTATATCTCTTGGCCGCCAGAACCTTCGCTCTGGCGGGCTGGTATTTATATCTCTTGGCCGCCAGAACCTTCGCTCTGGCGGGCTGGTATTTATATCTCTTGGCCGCTAGAAACTTCATTCTAGCGGGCTGGTATTTGTATCTCTTGGCCGCCAGAACCTTCGCTCTGGCGGGCTGGTATTTATATCTCTTGGCCGCTAGAAACTTCATTCTAGCGGGCTGGTATTTATATCTCTTGGCCGCCAGAACCTTCGCTCTGGCGGGCTGGTATTTATATCTCTTGGCCGCCAGAACCTTCGCTCTGGCGGGCTGGTATATCATCTCTGGGCCGCTAGAACCTTCTCTCTAGCGGGCTGCTGTATATCATCTCTGGGCCGCTAGAACCTTCTCTCTAGCGGGCTGCTGTATATCATCTCTGGGCCGCTAGAACCTTCTCTCTAGCGGGCTGCTGTATTCTCTGTAATTTAGTCAATCAAGTTAGTACATCTAATCAAGTACACATGTGAAACTTGCAGGCCTCCCGACCTCAAAAGAAAAAAAAAGCATCTCCACCATTTTATCGCGAAGTTTACTACCTGCGATAAGAAATTATACATAAACTCTATGATTACATAATGAAATGTCAACAGTTAAGACATCTTACTATTTGTATCTCTCTTTCTCTGGTTTCTTACTATTAACACTGTCACAAAGGAACTTTATGTTCTTCTCTTGAAAGACCTCCACCTGCCCCTTATAGTCTTTCCCTAACCAGCCAAGTTATCATTTCTCTCTCTATATATTTATCATCATCCTGCCTCACCTTCAGTGAGTCTAGCAATCTATACCTATTCTAATATGACAGTATCAATGTTCTGTGCTCCCTTTACACACACTACTGAGGAACCCTCCTCAGGTTTAAATGGTAACTCTCTGTAACCATTTCTCTCTTGTAGATCTGATTCTCTTAAGTTCTTATTGTAGCTGAAATCTAGACAATACATATTTTCTGTATACCACAACGTGGCTATAAGAAATATATCCGAAATTACTTACATAGTTTAGGAAGGAAATTAACTCACCGGCTTTCCTTACGTTATCTCTAACGTTACCTCATTGCGTCATCTTTACTTTATATCCAAGATCTAAGTGCGGTTATTTCTCACCTCCTTGACGACCTCTCGCTACGACCGCTCGAGACCCAAGAAGCGCGTGCCGGCTGGGCGACGCTATTTAAGCGTACGTCAAACGTCACCGCGCCAACCTCACTCCGGTCGATTATAACAATTCTACCCTCAACTATTTGAGAACGTTAAAATAACTGGAAAAATCTAATCACCAGTTAACCTCTAAAAGCATGTGCCATTTCTGACACATCCAAACTCAAACTTACCAACCTAACGGCAAAGAGCCTCGTCTACATCTCTATGGTAGGTACGTTCGCAATCTTCGCGACATCTTGTAGCAATTAACTTTTTATCCCCGGTCGGTATGATCTCCGTGCCATCAACTATACCGAACAGATCCTGTCCACGTAACACGACCGATGTTTGGAATTTCCATATCTGAAGTTCCTGACGCTGATGCATCCATGGTTGGTTGCTGTTGTTTTTCCTATAACCTTCCCGACGAGTATTTTATAAGCACAAAATGGCGCCTGCCTCGTGCCACCTTCCTTGTCGGTATTTTTCTTCCTGTGCTTGATTTCGTCTTACTTCACCTGAAACAGATTAGGACTCTGGGCCATAACCTGTCAGGATTTTTATATTAAATGAGAAGTCCTGTAGTTCCAGAGATAATCCTTTTATTTCAGGTAGAATACTGTAGAATACCTATAGTAATTTGCGCGTAGCACCCACAGACAACGAACAGACAACAAACTTGTGTTGATAGTTTATAAGTATAAAAAAAACAACGAAATAACTGCTATATACTGTTAAGGTTAGGGATACAGAGGAGAGGAAGATAGAAACCTTTTGTTATTAATATGTTTATTATTTAATTAAGAACTGGTTTTACATTTTACAATCTATATCCATTGTTAGTATATCCAATCATTACTAGCCTTTTGCATAGGATCTAATTTCTTAACATTAGGATGTAATTGCTTGGCATAGGCAATAGATCCAAACTTTTGCATATTTGAGATATTAGGCCTTTTTTCATACCATGCTTCATATGGTGTTTTATTTTTCAGGGTATCACTTGGCAATCTGTTCAGTATATAAGTAGCACAATACGTGGCTTTTCCCCACATTTCCTTTTCTAGTTTGGAGTCAAATATTAGGTCCTTACCTATGAAATTGCCGTTCAGTATCAAAAAAGTGAAACAAGTTTTTTTTAATGAAATTATTTTTTAATCAATCGAAGTATGCGCCGTTGTTATCGATACACTTCCGCTATTTTATAGGCAGATCATTGATACCTTTGGAAAAAAAATTCTGGGAGCGAGAGTCTATGAACTGTTTGAAGGCGGTTTTGACTGCCTCATCGGATTTGAATTTTTTTCCTTGTAAAAAGTTATCCAAATTTTGAAAAAAGTGGTAATCGGTTGGGGCAAGATCTGCGTCACCCACCATACTCTCCAGATTTTGCCCCAACCGATTACCACTTTTTTCAAAATTTGGATAACTTTTTACAAGGAAAAAATTTCAAATCTGATGAGGCAGTCAAAACCGCCTTCAAACAGTTCATAGACTCTCGCTCCCAGGATTTTTTTTCCAAAGGTATCAATGATCTGCCTATAAAATGGCGGAAGTGTATCGATAACAACGGCGCATACTTCGATTGATTAAATAATAATTTCATTAAAAAAAACTTGTTTCACTTTTTTGATACTGAACGGAAATTTCATAGGTAAGGACCTAATAATAATGCTCTTGCCTTTTCTTACAATGTTCTGTTTAGCCGTTCCGCTTTTCCATTTAATTGGGGTGAGTAGGGCTCTGTATAGTCTAGTTTTATACTTTTTTCTTGGCACCATGCTCTGAAGTCATTGCTTGTGTACTATCCTCCGTTATCACATCTTATAGTTGACACTTTATTGCTTTTCTCTCTCTCTGTTTCTTCAATACAACTCTTTATTTCTTCTTTTGCATCACTCTTTTTCTTTAGTGAATAGATTTTTGTGAAATGGCTGTAGTCATCCATTATGGTTAGCACATATTTGTATCCATCATATGTTTTATCTTCAAATGGTCCCGGTTCCATTATATCTGTGTGAATTATTTGCAAGTGTCTTTCAGCTCTTGTTTTGATTGTATTGAATGGTAGTCTTAACTGTTTAGCTTCTGCACATATTTCACATTGATCTTGTAATATTTATGGTCCTTGTATTTTGATACCATCTACCAACTTTGTTAGTGTTTCCAATACAGTTTTACCCCGATGTCCTAATTTTGCATGCCATTCTACCGCTGTTCTTGTTTCTTGTGTAAGTAAAGACTTATTTTTGTTTGAAATATCTTGTTCTAAATTTACAATAGGTATATAAGCCATTCTCTTTATTCCAGATAAAATTAATTCTGTATGCTTGTATATCTCAACTTTGTCTTTGGTGAATAGGACTGAGCTGTAAATTTTTGTTACCTACAGAATTAACTGATAAAAGATTTTCTGCCAGGTCTGGTATCAATAAAGCATTATTCAAATCACAGGTTTATTTATTAAATGTTCGTTTAAAACAAATGTAGTTTCACAAGCTTTTTATTCAGTTCACATTTATATGTATAAACATAAACAAACATTTCGTTAAAATCTGGCATGTGAAATTTAAACTCGAATTAAATTATTTAGGCTAAATAAATATATACATACCCACCCACCATTTCGATGAATATGAGTGAAGAAAATAAAATACGAATTGATCAACAAAAAAAATAGATAAAATAAATCAAAGATAGTTTTTTAGCAACAAAAATCAAAAACACTACCTATAACACTTTTAAAATAAATTATTTTGAACGGATAAGATAGCGTACAACATTATGATTTGAAAAATTTTGGGGCCCCCTGAGACCTGAGGCCCGGGGCGGACCGCCCCTTCCGTCCCCCTGTTAGTCCGCCACTGAGTCATCTTCCCATTTTTCCGGTGCTCCTCTTGCAGCAATCTGCAGCGGACTGTCTCACTAGTAAGTGTGGTTCCTAAACACAGTGTCTCCATATTTGATACTAAAGTGTCATATTCGGTTGGTAGTCCAGATAATAAAATCTCAACTATCTCTTCATCGTCAATTTTACGCCCTATATTGGCTAATTTTTCCACTGTTTCCATTACTTCATTATTGTAATCTGACATTGTAGTCTTGAATTCAATTCTGTGCAGATGTCGCAGTAACATGACTCGTCGCGCCAAACCTTTGTCTTCAAATGTTTTCTCCAGTTTCTCCCATGCAGCTTTGGGACAGGTTATATCTGCGATGTGGCGAATAAGAAGGGGGCTAGTGCCCCTTCCTTACGGTGCGTGTCAGTGTCGGTGCCAAGTACGGCGTTCCATAATCCTTCTAATATAAGTATATTTTTTATCATAAATTGCCAGTGCATATATGTAATTGCAGATCCCTTGGAGCCTTTCGAAGTTCAAGTTAACCATGTGATGGCTATTGGGCCCGGCCTCGTGCCCATTAGTGCCGCCGCCGCCATTACCACTGTCGTTATCGCGGCCCGTCGTGGACATGTCTTTTGTGTTCGTACACGAGTACTTAAAATTTTTAGGTTATGTATGTGGTACTCACTTTTTGTGTTTTAATGTCCACGATTTTCTTCTGTGCGTGTCTGTGCACATAACCTTTTACTTTTAGTTTTCGACAGCAGAGTAGATGCGCTCGTGGTCGGCTCGTGGTATGGTAAGGTTCGGCGGGCAACAAAGAAAACAGGTCCAATGGAATTTCAAACCATCTAGTTTATTTTCATAATAAACGAAGGCTTGCAAACTCAGTCACTTACAAGTTATATAGTAAAATATAGAGGAAATTAATTAAAAATGAAAATCCACGTTTTGTTGTGGCCAGTGCCGGAAATGCAAGAAAGAAAGATGGCGCTGTATTTGTTTTTTAGTAAAGGTACAGTTACACATGCTAATAAAACGTCATGCTTATTAGCATGCTTAAAGCGAGCATGCTCTTTGAACTGACACATTTGCTTATGTTTAGCATGCTTCTTTTAAGCAAACTTTTAAATAAGCATGCTTAAAGCAAATGATTAAACACACATGCTAATTGAGCACAGGCTAGGCTTCGGTATCGACATAGTAGCAAGTTCTCTGTCCGTGTCAGTGCGTGAAAAATGGAAATCTAAGTGGCCCTCTCCAGAAAATTTAATAGAATAACCATTTTGATTGCAATACAGTGTGTTCAAAAACTTGATGCAAACGATTGATCGATACTAGCATGCTCAATAAGCAAACCTGTTCACACGTGCTAAAAGCACCCCCCCTTCTACCCGCGCTGCAGGTAGCATGCCCAAAAATCGCACGACTGTCGATTTTTGAGCAAACTCGAAATTAGCATGCTTATAATTAGCAATGCTTCGATACACATGCTACTAGGTAGCAACTGCTCAATAGTGGCATGCTTTCGTGCTACTAATGAGCATGTGTAACTGTACCTCTCGAGAAAAGCAAGATGATGTGAGATATACAGCCAAATCTACAAATAGCGTCTTTGGTTACAGAAATGTGATTGTCTTGCATATGTAATATCCATATCTCAAGGATATGTTCTTCTTCTTTTGTCAAATAGGTAGAGGGACCCATAGTACCTACACAACAATGGACTTTTTCCAGTCATCCTATTATATAACGTGATTCTGGGTACGCCATATTTTTGGGCGGCATAGGCTATTTTACCTCCGTAATTTACGCTGTCTATAGCTTTTTGCATCTGTTCTTCGGAATAATTTTTTTAGGAGCCATAATATCTGCAAGTCTATAGCTTTTTGCATCTGTTCCTCGGAATAATTTTTTTAGGAGCCATAATATATGCCAAAAATAAAAGGGTTTCGTCACTTAATTTACCTATTGCGACTTACGCAAAAGAACATTTTTTTTTAAATACTAGATACCAACGTTAAATGGATGTATAAATATAAATATATACCTGTCATACAAAAAAATTTAATATTATGTGCAAAAGTTATTTCCATGTAATACGTGCAAAACTTTTTTGTCCATTATTGGTTATTTAGTATGTATGTACAAATCCAATAATGAACATTTTTGATGTCCATTACTGGACCGCATGGCCTAAAAATATCCTAAAGAACAAGTTTATAAATAATCACAAAAGAATTGCGCTCATAAACGAGTATTCAATCTATAGCTGTAGTCTATGAATCAGTGTTGCTAGATTTAAAAAGGTCTTTTATGTGCTTAATTTACATTACTGGGGCCTTGTCCATTACTAGTGCCTCTACCTTAATCTCACCTATTTTACAAAAAATAGTGTAAAGATTAAAGTTAAAGCGGACTATTGTAAAATTTTGTAAGATATTATAATGAAGACAACTACTTCAAAAATTGCAAAATATACCTACCTATCCTATGCTAATCTTACCTCACCTATTTTACCAAAAATAGTGTTAAGGTTAAAGCGGGCAATTGTACAATTTTAAAAGATATTATAATAAAGACGAAGATATTATAAAGATATTAGAAGAAGTAGCCAGTAGACGTCCACTGCTGGACAAAGGCCTACCCCAAAGATCGATCAACAACAATCGGTCCCGCGCTGCCCGCTTCCAGCGGCTTCTCGCGACCCTCACCAGATCGTCGGCCCACTTTGAAGGCCGCCGTTCAAGAAGCTTTTTTACCCAATGGCCATCGGTTCTACGTGCAATGTACCCCGCCCACTGCCACTTAAGTTTCGCGATTCTTCGGGCTATGTCGGTGACTCTAGTTCGCCTGCAGATCTCATTATTCCTGATTCGATCACGCAAGGAAACTCCAAGCATTGCTCTCTCCATCGCTCTTTGGGTGACTCGGTTTTTTGCATTTTTTTTATGTACAGATTTTCGACAATTCATATCGTTTTTATTTTGGGAGTAACCCTAGAAAAGTGCACATTTTGCGAAATGCGCATTATGAGAAGTGCCCCTTGTGAGAAGTGCACCAACTGCGAAATTCATATTTTGCGCCGAGTGCTCATTTTGCGAATTGCACATTCTGCGTCAAACCCGTAAATTGTGTAACACAATCAGTAACTACATACAGTGGTATACCATGCCTAGCAAATATTGATTTACAATTCAATATAACACACTCACTTGACAAATTATTTAATTTACAAACTTCTATGTATTTTGAGTAGTAATCCATAATTACAAGATAATCTATTCCTTCAAATGTACCTACAGATATCCATTCTTATTTTGTGCCAAGGATTTTTTGTATTGAATGATTAATAAGTGGTTTCTTTTGCATGTTAGGGCCATATTAGCACAAGGTTCACAGCTTTTTACATATATTTCAAGGTCTTCATTAATGCCTGGCCAAAAAACACATGAACGAGCTCTGCTTTTACAGGTGCTTAAACCCACATGTCCTTTATGAATTTTATTTAACATGTCTATTCTTACTGACTTGGATATCAAAATTAAATTACTTTTCAAAATGATACCATCCAGAACACCTAACTCATCTCTAAAAGTCCAATAACTTCGTATTCTCTTATATCTATATCATTTATGTTTCTTGGCCATCCATTTTTAAGAAAAAACATAACCTCTTTTAATATTAGATCGGTTGCAGTAGCATTTTGTATTTGTTGTAATTGAACATTTGATATTGGTAATAAATCCCTCTTGGCCATCCATTTTTAAGAAAAAACATAACCTCTTTTAATATTAGATCAGTTGCAGTAGCATTTTGTATTTGTTGTAATTGAACATTTGATATTGGTAATAAATCCCTATGTAATTTTACATCACAAATATTATTTTCTTGAAATTGCTTTATATTAAGATCAACATTGTTAGGACAGCTTCGTGACAATGTATCTGCAATGAATAAAAGTCTACCAGGTTTGTATTTTATTCACCCATCTAATTGGTTTAATAACTTTTTCAATGACACCCAGTTTTTCCATATTTTCCAATTCTTCTCGGTGTTCAGGCAATAGTGAAAATGGAACACGCCTAGCTGCTTGTACTACTGGCACTGCATCATTCCCCAATTGTATGTTCTCTGACCCTGGGATGGAACCAAGACCGCCATCAAATAGATTACTGAAATCATTTTTTAATTTTCTTATAAGGTCTAATTTCTCATTTGTACATGAAACATTTCATACATTTACCAGATTTGTATTTACTGATACAAAGTTGTATGTTAAACAAGTTCTGCAGCCCAATAATGTAGGAACCTGTCCCTCTATTACAATAAATTTTACACAATACTTATTCCCTACCATTAGATGAATAATATTAAGCCAACGTGTAGGTACCTACCTCGGAAGGGCACACACTTGCCATCCAGCTGAATCACTTTTTTATCACATCTTAAAAGCTCAGAATTTTTTATTCTCAATGTTTTAAATACCTCCGTTCCAATTACATTACATGCTGCTTCAGTAGCCTATTGACTTCTGTCACTGGTCGGTCACTCCATACAGAAAACGCGTATTGACAAGTTTATTTTTGTATACCAACTGAATATCAAACACCTATGGTATGCTGGCATGGTTATGCCTCCTCCTATTCTGCTATTTTCATATCTTAATTTACATCACATAACTAAACCTCACCGCTCAGCGGCGCCGGTGGTCGAACCTGCGCTTGCTTCTGGGGGCCCTCTTGCGCCGATACGGCACCGCGGCGGCCCCCCTGCTCTCCCAGGGAATCCACCTTCCGTCGCGGTCTGCCCTGCGCCACAGGTCCCTACTGCGCTGGCCCTCCTCGTCCCGCTCCTCTCGCTCCGGCTCCTGGTGACGGCGTCGGTGGCCCTGGGGTTGCGCCAGCGCTCCCCCTGGTGGTGGTGGTTGATTGGCAGCCTGAAACATTTTTGTCTTATTTTCACATTGCTCTGTGAGCATTATCCCCCACACCCCTGGTAGTCCTGGTGGCTGCAGGTTTTTTATGGTGATCCGCGCTGGACCGTCAGCGCGAATCACCCATGGCCGGGGACCAACCTCCCGTGGTGCCGGCTGCGGACCGCGTGCTCGGTCACGGGGTTCCCTCTGGCCCTGGACCGCTGCTGGGTCGCCCATACCGGCGAGGAACTCCTCCAAATCTCCATCCAGTTCCTCCAGTCGCCAGGATGGACAACACATCCAAGTCCAGAGAGGACTCATCTAGGATTTCGAATGTTT
The DNA here is from genome assembly GCA_948473455.1 of Teleiodes luculella. Classification (NCBI taxonomy): domain Eukaryota; kingdom Metazoa; phylum Arthropoda; class Insecta; order Lepidoptera; family Gelechiidae; genus Teleiodes; species Teleiodes luculella. The sequence goes on along the minus strand of OX419598.1, from coordinate 3,250,541 downwards.
CCCTGTTCTCCATTTGGTAGTTTTGGGCACGTGCGCAAAATTTGGAATACTATGCCACGTTCGTACATCCTGTCCCTTTTATAGGCCTGGTAAACTGCCCTTTATTTTAATAATTCTAATTTTTATCTTACCTTGGATTTTTGTTTATTTTGACTATCCACTTTTTTACATTGCTAAATTATCTTGGTCGGGCTGGTTTCCGTGTATACAGCCGTTGCTGTCATTTCCTGCTTATTCCTTTGTTTTCGTTCCGGGATCGTCCTTTTACTTATTTTCATATCCTTTCGGGTGCCTTCTGTTTATTTTCTTGTCCTGTCTTGTTTTTCGGGCTGTAATCCAATATTTTTCTTCTTACTTGAGTTTCTCTCATTTAAACGCCGACTCATCCAACCTGTTGCCTGGGAAACAACCTATTGCCTTTTCTTCTAGGTTGTCATATCTTTAAAAAAAAAACTCGTACGTTGTTTTGGTATCCGGTGTTTCTCCGGCGGGGGCTCTTAGTCAATGGCGCTAGGCGCTATGTAAAACACCCCCGAACACCACCGGCGCGGCGGAGTCCCGCGGTGCTTGCGGGGTGCGGGGCGTGGGGCGCTATATCGGGCGGGGAACTCATTTTGGCGCGGGGGGAAACCTTTCTGTACGGGTTAGTAGGTATTATTATTTTCTTCTGTATCTTGAATTTAATGTATTTATTTCTTTTGTGTTTTTCCTTGAGTGTCAATAAAGCATATTTGTATTGTATTGTACCTATTGTATCCATTTTTATTTTTAGTTTTTCTCCACAAACCGTAAAATCCTGTACAATTTCGTTTCCAAGATTAACAGACCCAATGAAGAAATCTGTTTCTTCTTCAGTCTGATCAATCTCATTGCTGACTACATTAACTTATTTATGAATTATCCTTCTTCCACGACACATTGTAATGAAATGGTTTTGTTTTCCACATCTAAAGCAGGATTTCCCAAATGCTTGGGCATTCACTGATGTGGTGGCTCTGGACACAGTTTCTACATCACTTTTTGCTTTTCATTTTTTACATTGTTGTACAAAACATCTTGGAGGTTATCTCCGTTGGAACTCACTCTCTGCTTTTCCTCGAAGTACTTTCTGGATGTTTCTGCATTTAATAAATATTTCATAGTGAATTCCAATGTGAGCCTCTCGTCGTCTTCGGACATCAATCTCGCCTGAAGATTGTTATAGTTAGTGTCTAAACCTGCTATTACCTTTGCTACTGTCAGGCTTTCCCTTAGTGGTCCGAATACACAAGACATTCCTATATGAATGACTTTTTGAAAATAGTCTTCAAGCCTTTAACCAATCTGAGAAACATTAAAGAACTCATTGCGTTGGATAGTTAGGCTCTTTTTCGTGGCAAAGTAATTCTCAAATTTTGCTAGCACCGTTTCCAATTTGACCTCCTCAGTCGAATTAAATGAATTGTAAATCTGAATACCTTTTTGTCCAATGATTTTCCTGGTTTCTTTCACCGCGTCCAATCCGTTGGCCATCAGATAGATTTCTAGGCGTTGTCTCCACAATTTGAAATTTGCGTCTAAATTCCCGGTGTAATCCATTTGTGGGAGCGGTGGGAGATATCCTGACTCCATGTTTGTGTCTGTCATTCTGGATTACTATTAATTAAAAGTCCTTTTGATGATAATGAATTTGTTTTAATGTCTCACTTCTAGTCGCCATTACAAAAGTCAATCTCCAATCCCACGCCACACACTAATGAAGTGCCTCAACACTAGTGTTGTACCCTAAACACCGAGTTTGATAATTTCTCTATATTAATGTTTTCTTCTTGCATCTTTTACGTTCTAAATTGTTTCTTGCTTGTTATTTATCACTGGTTATTACTTGTTTTTACACTGTTTTTTATACACTGGTTTTAGTTTTATTTTAGCACTATTTCTCGCTCTGGGCCCATAACCTGTTAAGGTTAGAAAACCAGTTATAAATAATAATAAACAAGTTAATAACAAAAGGACTCTATCTTCCTCTCCTCTGCATCCCTAACCTTAACAAAGCATATACTGTAACAAATATATTCATTTTTTAATTTTTCTTTCCAAGGCTAAAAATTTAAGAGAAAGTCAGTAAATAAGCTCGGCATATTTCAGGTTTTCCGTATTCTGAAGGAGATGGAAGACATATCTCTTTTCCAAAGCAACGTCCTGCGATTTTGCGCCTACTGTCTGCTAATTATCCTGTTGAACTGGCTGGTGGCAACCCTGCAGCAGGGTTGCATGTGTTTTTTGTGAGTTCTTGCATGAATCCGTTGTAGAATAATAAATTCAGAGTGAAGTAAAGTGAGAGTGAGTGAACAGCCCTAGTAGCATGATGCATTGTGACGAGAAATTATCTCACTTTTAACTGACAAATTGTATGATTAAAATATTTGTAGACTTGTCTGAAATATAAAAAATCTTTGACATTTTCGCTATACTTCTGTAGGTACTTGGTAGATACTATCTACTAGATAGGATGCTGACTGTATTCAAAATAAATTATCTTAGACTATGTAGGAAATAGAACATTTGAAATTACCTACTCTAATATAACTTATGTAGGAGCGATTTTTGATAATTTTATGCTTTGTTATTGTAAATCAAAATATAAATCGTACAAAAACGACAACACAAGCTTGTGACGTCATTTAAGCATGTATTCCCTTTATTTTTTCATATAAAATATTGTTTTTGACGTTTCATTCATAAAAAGAAGCTCTTTTGACTAGCCAGTCAACATCCCCATTGCATAAAACAAACTAACAAACTAAAAAAACAAACTAAGTAAAAATATAAAATTCTACGTGTAGAAAACATGCCAGCCTCCCCGAATATTTCACGAGCAATTGTACGGTCAAGCACAAGATACGCTGAACACGCGCACTGCGATTCTCTTTGAAGATACTATGAGAAACTCGCCATTGACGCCCTCAGCAATATATTTCTATCTTATTTCGTCCAGGTACGGCTTCTGCAACTTGAAGACAATAACGACGCAGCCGTTTTGGGAGATGGCCCCTTTAGATGACTCTGAGAAAGCGGTCACCACTCGCCTGTGGTACAGCATTTACTGGGCACTTTCCTTCACTACTTTCACTGGTAATCCTACTTCCTACTAATATTATAAACGCGATAGTTTGTGAGGATGGATATTTGTTACCCTTTGCGCAAAAACTGCAGAACGAATTAACAGTAATATAGCTTATATAAGAATAATGGCTACTTTTTACCGCGGAAAAACCCCCCATTCCTACAGGAAAATCGGTAAGCGCAAGCGAAGCTGCGGGGCGGGAAGCTAGTTCTACTAAGTATTTTTATTTTGCTCTTGATGGCACTGTTATTTTGTTGAGGTGGTTTTTGTTCGACCTATTATGGTTAGGTAGGTCGTGGAAGGTTGATTTGGTAGCCTGTTTGAATGCAAATAAAACGTCGGACTTGTATACAATGCTGTCTTCGTTTATTTCACTGCTGCACAAGGTTTTACATTAAAAACTATAATAATAATAATAATAATTTATTGATAATAAGCCTTATCTTAGGAAGCAGATTTACAAAATTTTCAGAAACACAATATTTGTCTGGCTTACAAAAAGATATGCAGGTTTAGAATGTCCCCTGACTTTTACGCTAGGAAATTCCTGTGTTGTAAAAGTCATTGGTTAGGTTCTCACCACTTAGGGTAGTTTTTGCACACCAAGTTTAGGTTACCTAAATAAGATCTAGATCGATTAATTTAAAGGTAACACAGACAAGGTAGTAACGTCCATATTGAAGGACGGTCAAAGACAAAAGGTAGAGTATTGCCATTTCAATTTAAAAAGTATAAAAACTATCTATGCTTTATAAAGCGGGCTATACACGAGCAATTCAATACTTCCCCTCACACTTTATAATGCTGTGTCACAAGCAAAACTCAAAATCTTACTTAAATCTATTAAATTACTCAACATCAATATTCATTAGAGGAGACTCTACATTTGAAGGTCCCTAATATAACATCAATTACATCGAGAAGTTCGACTTCTAAGAGACTCTACTCTTTCAAAAGAAAATAGCAAAATGATACAACATAAGTACCTACATAAGTACAATACATATGCTAACTGATTTAAGTAAGTACACATTACATTAAGACTATAATAAACACATGCAATGAATGAGCATAGAATGTCTGTTAGAAGCTAATGGTTTGGTGAGTACATTAGCAATCATATGCTCAGTCGGCAAATATTTAACAACTATCTCCTTATTTTGTACTAACTCCTTTATAAAATGATACCTTACATCTATGTGTTTGGTTCGTTTATGACTATATTCTTTAGCCTCTAACAACTTGTGTGAACTCTGGTTATCATTTAAAACAGTTACATTTAAATCTCTATTTGAAATTTCAGACAGAAAATTCTTAAGAAAGCACAACTCTTTACATACATCATTGATAGACAAATATTCAGCTTCTGTGCTCGAGAGCGCGACACAACGTTGTTTTCTTGCCTCCCAGTTAATTGTGTTATTTCCTAACTTTACAACAAAACCAGTGTATGAACGCCTATCTACTGGATCGTTAGCCCAATCGGCATCTGCATAAGCAACTAAATTCAAATCCCTATTAGTCTTTACAAAACATAAAGAATAGTTATTTTGTTCCTGCTAAATATCTAAGAATGCGCTTGGCTGCAATCCAGTGACTTTTATTAAAACTGGTATTATACTGACTGAGTTGGCTGCACGCGAAAGCAATATCTGGTCGTGTGCATACAGATAAGTACGTAAGGTTCCTCAGGAGTTCCCTGTATTTATATTTCTCATCACTACAAAACTCTACATCAGTCGTATCAAATTTACAGTTTACAGCCATAGGGGTTGATACAGGCTTACAATTAGTTATGCCGAACCGTTTAAGCAACCTTTTAATATAATCTTTTTGATCATGTCTTAAACCAGCTTTATCTTTAGTCACATGTTTAAGGCCATATATTCCTTTTTGTAATAAACAAACTTTACTATTATTACCAACACCTTCTGCAGCCAGAGACTCGTTGTTTGCCATCAATATATTGTTTCCTTTTATTTCCTTGTAGTTACTCAATAACTCTTTCTTGTTACATAAGTGGTTGGAACAGCCAGAATCGATGAACCAGTCGCAACTTTTTACAAAGAAAGCCGTGTTAGGTGTGTGTGTGTGTGCCGATCTAGGCACAGACGAAGCGACCCATCCGGTTTCTCTACTATCACTAAGTTGTTGCACCACTCAGTGGGACCTTCCACTTTTTCTATCACACCTTTCTTCTCATAACTGTTTAACGTTTGTCTTAACTTCTCTTTAAAAGCATGAGGAACTCTTCTAATTAGTTTGATCACTGGCTCTGCATCTTCTCTTACTTTAATTTTGTAAGTTCCTATATTACCAAGACCTGTGAAGATGTCTTTGTTTTTCTCTATAAATTCTTCTTTGAAATAGAAATAGAAATAACTTTATTTGCTTACAAACAAAATAGAACACATATAAACGTAACATTTGGCAGAGAAGCAAGCAAAAAGGTTTCTGCTCAGCATAATGTTATGGAATTTTCATTCCATAACGCTGATCTTCCGCAGAACCTTAACCTTTGCTTGAAGTAGCCTGTGTTTGAGTTACCAACTCATCAACTCTTTCCATTAATTTTAGTCTATTACAATCAGGTAATCCAATAACTGGCACTGGTAAGTCCAATATTAAATGTCAAGTAATATTTCTTATTTTTATACTGACACTCTAATTCTGCTTGTCCACAAGTTTTAATTTTCTCTCCATTGTAGACTACTAGTTAGTTATTACTCGGTTTTATTACACACTTACTATTTTTTATTTTATTGGTAAACCACCCAATTATCGACACTTTAAGGGTTGATCAAAAATATTTTCAAAATATTTCCATACTATTTGATATTGTTAGATAATGAATTACTACTAAGCATAAGGTCCATGTTCATAACATTATATTTTAATGTTAAAATGACTGAAAGGCTAATACGTGTAATAATATAGATCAACAAATAAAAGTGTCTCCTTCTGCTATTAATCGACACCGCAAACCTATTTTTCGACACCCACCGATCGACAGATTCTAATAACCGTCATCTTATTATCGACAGCTCCACTTACCGACACCCATTTAACGACAATATGGACAATTATTTATGGTAAAGATGGTCATTACAATGACATGACATAACAGGAATGTTAGAATATTTAAGTAAAAAAGTTGAATCAGAATCAAATCGTCTTTATTTACCTAATAAAGAAATTGAACACAAAAGTATCAGGTACCCGTATTACCGACACATTTTATTTGAGTCAAATACTCTGTCGCCCTGGAGCATTATCTTAAACGCTATAAAAAAATCAGACTTTTTACTTAGGTTATCAATAATTGCAGACTCTTTACTTTGGCTACGAATGATTAAACTATTCATTCATATGATATGATAATTTATCAATAATTGCAGACTATTTTATTTACTTAGTTAGGCTATCAATAATCTTGAGCTTATACATAGGTTATTATTTACCAATTATTGCAGACTTTAGTTAAGATATCACTATTTATGTCTTTTCTTAAGCTATTAATTAATCACAATACTTAGGTTATCAACCATTGCAGACTTTTTACTTAAGACTATCAATTATATCAAATTCTTTACTTAGTTATTAATAATCACAATTTTTACTAAGATTACTAATCAACAATTGCAGACTTTTTACTTAGGCTAACAATAATCTCCAACTCTTTTCTTAGGCTATTAATGATCACAGACAGTAAATTTAAGCTATACTCGTAGGTACTTAAATAAATTGGGGCATATACTTAGTTACGTAGATTGGTATGCTTCACATTGCGAAAGTTAGGTATTTACTCATTTCTTTAATTGTATAAATTCCTCTTTTATTTGTCAATACTGGTGGAGATATTTTTTCTACTATGTCCTTTTCCTGATACCAGATTTTATCCACTTTTTCTGGCCACTTAAAAGTGTTTCCAACGGAAAAGGTCATAGTACTGATCTCAAAAAATTTTCTGTCTACATTCTTAATTTCACCAGGAAAATATTCGCCTTCGTATATAATTATAACATAATCGCCTTTAGAATAAGATTTTGTGTCTTTTAATTGACTCAAGGCCACATCTTCGGATTCTGAAGTACTACATTTTCCTGTTTCCATTTCTTCTATTATTTCTTCATCCATTTCTATGTCGTAACTATTGTCACTTTCTACGAATTGAACTTCAGTGTCTGTATCATCCGAAGATGTGTCTTTTGTGTTCAGTTTCGATGACCTTTTCCGTTTATTACTCTTAAAATAAAATAAAATAAAAAGACGTTTATTTGCAACTTTCACAATTTACATAATCTGCATACAATTTTAGGCATAAGTAAAATAAGTGACGTACAAATAGGTCTGAAGCTCAGCATTATAGCTGCTGCCGAAACGAACAGCCGCTGATATTCTGCTCCAGCCGTTCTTCTAGATCAGCACTATTTGAGTGCACGTAACAACAACGCATCCATACAAAAAAAATAATAATTAAATAATCAAAAACGCTATCGATTAAAAGTTGAGCACATAGCCCTTATTTTGTGCATCCGCGGTCTGCTTCAAACGCAGCCAGGTCAAAATCGCGCTGCGGAACGTCGGTGTGGCGCAGCACACCTTGGCCCGCAGCGGGGGCGGCAAGTCGTTCCATATTTTAGCGGCAGCGTGTTTGAAGCAGCCCGCGGAGGCAATCAGCTTGAATACCGGTCGAGAGAGCAGAGAGTCTTCTTATTATGTAGTTTTGTTTTAAGTTTTCCTTGTCTCTTTTCTTCTCTTTCCTTGTTTCTCCGTTCCTTCTCTTGTTCCTTTTCCATCTTTTCTTTTTCTTTTTTCAAATGGTAATCTCTCCACGATTGACCTGTGATAGCGCAAGGAAGTTTTTCTTTTGATTTCCTTTTTTTACCTTTCTTTGCATCATCTTCACCCGGCCAAAAGAGATTCCGCTTAAACGGAGATGGTATAACTAATGAACTACCAGCATTACAATTACTCACAAAAATGTTTTTCGATGTTTTGGTTCCTATCGCCTGTTTTATAGGAGTCTTGTTATTGAAAAAAGCAGCTGTATAATGTGTGGAGTTAGATGTTGAAGGGTTACTAAATTTACCTAAAGAAAACGGTTCACTGGTGCATTCTGATTCTCTATGTTTTTGTTGGTGTGTATCTTTTTGATTAGCTGTGCTGGTGCTTGCAACAGCAAGATGCGGTACACTAACTCGGCCAGAATGCTCAAATTGTTCTTGTTGATCTGTTTCTGTTTCAATAATGGTACAGGTGTTTGTTGCAGCAGAAAGAGGAACTGTGCTGGTTTTATATTGTGGTGGCAGTGCAAACTTAACAGGCTCACTAACGCGCACTAAATCTTTTGTTTTTGCTGCTTGGACGCTTGTGCTTGCAGCTGCGGTAGTGTCGCAATTCAACTGAGCGGAGGTAGTAGGCAATACAGGTGTTAGTACACGGTAAGAATGCTTAATTTGTTCTTGTTGGTCTGTACTTGTGCAGGTGCTTCTTGCAGCAGGAAGAGGAGCTGTGCTGCTTTCACATTGTGGTGGTGGTGCAGCCGCAACAGTTTCACTAACGCGAACTAAAGCTTCTGTTTCTGCTTGTTGGTATGTATCTGTTTGATTTGCTGTGCTCGTGCTTGCAACAGGACGAAAAGCTGCGGTAGTGTCGCAATTTGACTGTGCGGACGAATGCGATACATTAACACGGTCAGAATGCTCAATTTGCTCTTCTTGTTGATTGGCTGGGCTTGTATTTCCAACAGTTAGAGGAGCTGTGATGCTTTGGCATTGCGATGGTTCTGAGTTCGATGCTAAATTTTGGTGGTCTAAATTTCCAATCGTTTGTTTGTTATTCGCCCATATTACGTACAGAGATAAATCTTCGTCCGGTAAGCGAGAATCCAAATCACATCTATTTTCGAAGAAAAGTTGATTAAAAAGCAGCAGCTTCTCAGACCCAAATTTTGAGGCTATCTCTTTTTCCAAAAAAATCAAAAATTCTTTTTGTGCAGTTGATTCCACTTGTGATTTGGATCGAGATTTAATTTTTGTCGTATCCACATAGTCCGGACCAAAAGGGTATAACCCTCCAGCGCGAAAACCATTCTTGATGGACTCTTCTGAAACGGATTGCAATGCTGTTTCTAGAACAGGACCAAAATGTTCTTTTTTCAAATTTTGGCCTAAATGCTCCATTTTCCAGGCTCTGACCGCTTTTTTCGAATATACTTTTAAGGGCCTAAACACTGCAAGATCCATTGGCTGCAAAATGTGGGTGCTATTTGGGTGTAAGGCTATGATTTCTATTTCATTTTCAACGCAAAAGTTTGATAAATGCAGTGTGAGGTGTGATCTATGTCCATCCAAAAAAAATACCACGGGCTTTTGGATGTTTTGTCTTAACAGCCAGGGGTTGAAAATGTTCGTTATGTATTCATAAAATGTGCTGCCACACATCCAATCGCTCGGCGAACGACCAATGCTCCATTCATTCGGGAAAGTAGCTGATATTGCTGATGGAATTCTTTCGTAGGGAAAAACAACCATTGGAGGAGCTAACTGTCCCGCGGCATTTCCTGTTATTAATACTGTTAGGTTATCTTTTTCATCACCAGACGATTGATAGATATGTTTATCTCCTCTTCTGGCTAGGACTTTTCCTGCTTTTGGCGATAAATAAAAAGCACTTTCATCAGTATTAAATACCCGAGCTGGGTCTTTTACTACTTCCACGAGTTGTTTTTCTTTTAGGTAGGATTCGACTTCTTCGAACCAACCATTTATAGCCTCTTCCGTGACTGCATCGCGTGCTGTTGTTAAATTCTGTGCGGTACGCTCGGCGATTACGGGATGTCTTTTTAGAAATAGGTTGTACCATTTATTTCCAGGTCTGGCGTCTGTAAATGGAGTTTTTCTTTGTGTGTCTATGATAATACGTTGTACACTATCAAGCAACAGATCTTTATCAATAGGAATGTGTCGATCAGTCATATCAAGTAGCCATTTTTCCAAAATAGACTCTTCGCTTGCAGTAAGATAAGTGGCTGGACCCATTGAACATACAATTGGTGTCTTTCCGGAAATTTTATCATATAATGTTATTCTGGGAACACCATATCTTTTTGCAGCTGATGCAATTTTTTCTCCCTTTCGTACTGCCTCTATAGCCTGTCCCATTTGAAGAGGAGTATAGTCCTTTTTTGGTGCCATTTTCTGTTAAAGAAAAATGAGTGTGTCGATTACTGAAACCTATAGAAAATCCACTGATCGACACAGGTGTCGATTATTGGAAAGAATAATCCAAACGAAATGCAAAATACATATTTATAAAGGATAAAAATGCGAGAAGCAATGCATAAATTAAAACAAAACACATTAAAAAAAATGTTTCGACATTTTGTCGAAGACTAGAAAAAGCTAAGAAAAAAATCCAATAATCGACACCCCTGTTTTTATAATAAATTTTAACCTTATCATGGTCTTTTAATCACTGATTACTAGTAAATATGATAACGTATACAGAAAATAACAAACACTTCTAATTAAACAAATCAAATAGAACAAATTCGATATATTTCTCACTCACCTCCTTAGCGATTTCTTTAATAAAATTGGATTATCATCGCACCTCTTCGTACGTGTCGATTTATCAGATCGCCATTTTTTTCAAAATGGCCGATTATAATGACACATTGCGGTCACGTGATAGGAAAAAATCCTGTCTATGGTTTAGGTGTTGCCAATATAAGAACAGTAAATTGTACTACTTATTTTTTTAACTTGAAGTTATTTTTGTCGAACACTGGGGCTCTGTCGGTAACTGTGTGTTTTACCTATGTATTCAGTGACAATGTATTGCAGTCAGCTCCAGTGTCAATTTTAAAATCCAACTCATTTTCACACACCTTTATCTTTACTAGCCACTGCATTTTAATGCTGTTGTTGGTGACGATGCTGGACATATAAAACTGATCATCACTGTCACTATTTTCTTCTTCTAGTGTGTAAATTTTCTTTCTATCAGCAGGTTTCTTCCTTCCCGTATCTGTCTCTTGTTTTCTGTACTTGCACTGCTTTGCATAGTGGTTAAATTTATAACACACCGCACACTTTCGACCAAACGCTGGACATTTTCTCAATTCATGATGTAATCCACACTTGCTACAGAACTTTTTATTGTATTCTTCTTTCTTTCTTTCTGTTGTAGTCTTTCTAAATGCATCAACATTATTATTACTACTGGTATTTGGAAGTCCCTGCAGTTGTTTCTTATCAGCTTCCGCAGCTCTGCAAATTCCTATTGCAGAGTTTAGGTCTAGCTGCCCTTCTCTTAACAATCTCTCTTTGGTAGCAAGATCTGAGATGCCAATTACGAGCATGATTGCTACTAGGCGGTCTTGCATTTCTCCAAGTTCACATTTCTTGCCTTGGTTTTGTAACCTCGTGCAAAAATGGTCTACTGATTCACCTTCTTCCTGTCTCAAATTTAGGAATTCGTAGGTTTTTAGCACTAAGCTTTTTAATGGTTCCGAATATTTATCCAAGGACGCAAACAGTGACTTTAGCAATTTCTTGTCTTCAGGCGGCAATGTATTGTATACTTCAACAACTTCATCGCCTCCTGCGTTTATGAAAATTGCAATCTTTCTATTTTCTGGCACTTTTTCCAGATCTGCTGCTTCTATGTAAATCTCAAACAACTGTCTATATTTCTTCCAATTTGCCCCTTCGCCGCTCAGTTTGAGGCCTTTTGGCGGGCGCAAACCATCCACCGATGTCTGAACTGACGGCGACGCACCAGTCGACATTTTCGTTCTTTTTATCACGAAGATTTTTAATAGCACAAAGCTTTTTATTTCTCTATGTTTTAACACCTGACATCATGTTATATATGGATTAGAGAATAAAACACACAAAGTGATCCGACATCTTGTTTATTACTCTTGTAGTGTTGCCACATTAAACACATATTATCATATAGAACAGTAGTAACTTCCATATTGAAGGACGGTCAAAGACAAAAGGTAGAGTATTACCAATTCAATTTAAAAAGTAGGTATAAAAACTATCTATGCTTTTTAGAGCGGGCTATAGGTACACGATCAATTCAACAGTTTTGCCAAATCGTCTGGGAGAGTTAAAACAAATATAATTAATTTTATGTACACGATTTATATAGTCAATGGGTAGGTATTATCTCTTCAAGGTAATTTTTAAAAGAACCGTTAAAAGTTACAGTTTGCTTTGAGTTCACTGGCTCTATTAAGCAGGTACGCATATAATAGCTACCTAATATGTGACAGGAAATCGAAATAGATAGTATAACCAAGATCAGATCAAGCTGAAAACGAGCATCTCGATTCTCTCCCTTATTCAACGGCCATAAGAACATTGCAAAATCCAAAGTGGTCACTTAGCGGAATCTTGACTACGTAAAGGTGACTTTTGAATTTAATGACATTGTTTTTTAGCCCACAAGACGTCCTACCTAACCATGTTGAAGTGGCGCATGCAACTATTCATCATGATGCTGTTGGAAGTAGTCAAACAACTGCGCGTTCTTATGGAGGCGGCCTATTCCGCCACCATCATGGTTAAGGAAGCCATGAGGTATTAGACTAGAAACATCCTATATATAGCAGCTTTATCATTCATCATCATTAACAGCTCATACATATTATATGTCCCCACCGAGGGGCTCGAGCCTACCCTGAAATCAGGATGAATAGGCCTTAGTCGAACCACGCTGACCCAGTGCGGGTTAGTCAACTTCACACACAAGTCACACATCCCTTGATTTACTTCGCAAATGTATGCAGGTTTCCTCACGATGTTTTCCTTCACCGTAAGGGCGTCGAATGAACATACATATTACGTGCCGAGGTTCGAACCGGCGAACTTCCGAATGGTTATCAACGGCCCTAGCCACTTGGCCACCGACACCGATACCAGCTTCATGAGCGTGAAAATGAACGACTTTTCCACATTTTGCGGTCACCTGTCTCATTTAGTGACTAATTATAGTCACATCCCATCTTCAATTCTCTCGATCGGATTTTTGAAAACTAAATTGTTCCCCGAGTTATTCTTTTTAAAGATGGCTGTACCACTTATCCCCTTAACTATAGTAAGATAGGGGCTTCAAGGGGCTAAGTGACAGCAGCCACTCAACTTGGCTTAATATCAATATGAAGTCATTATATCTATCTAATGTTATATATTTTAGGGACCAGTACAACTCGTGCATAGAGAATGTAAAGACGTTCCTAGTGAAGAACGACGTGGACCCGCTGCTGAGGCATCGCTTCATCAACTACCTCCAGCTCTGTTGGTATACGGATAGGGTTCGTTTTGCTTTGTAATATTTACTTCAATTTAATATTAAGTATTTATCTTGTAAGAAAAATGAAGCTAGACCCCCAGGTGGTACAACAGTTTACGAAACTGAACAACTTTTGGTGGTTCTATAAGTCTCTGAATAGCAATTTTATTATTTTTCATACAAACTGATTTAATTACCTGGCCTAGACGTAAAACTTAATTGCCAAAATATTGAAAAACTTCCAGTAATACAAAAGTTTAGGCTAAGGTACCCGAGACACAGATAAGAATTAAAAATAAATTAGATAATAGCTACAATGTTACGAGATACCTACCTGTAGTAGGTACCTAATACCTATCTATGTCAATCTAATTCACAAAACTACTAAACCCAAAAAGTATGTGTGGTAGTGAAAGTTTAGAGTCATATAAAGGGTTTTAAAAAAGTAGTTTTGCCTGAGTTAGATTATAAACTACCTATTTGTTTTGCACAGGCATACAGTATGACGCACGGCAATAGTTCGATTCACTTCGACCTACCCCAGCACGTGTTTCAAGATATATCGGCCCTACAGCGCAACAAATACATCGTCTGTGTACCTTTCATGAAGGTACCCGTAACGTGCTTTACAACCTCATTTCCACCCCATTTTCCATTTCTTTCTCATCTTAATTCAAACATTCAATTTTGGAATTCCGTCGTCATTTATAAGTCATCCTCGTCCATTTTTCTTCAGTTCTTTCAACGTTGACGGCAGTGTTTCTTAAAAATGTGTATAATTGTGTATAGTTCCGTATAAGTTAAGTTTATACTGTTTTTCATGTAAATAAAATGTAAATAAACTAGGTTAGTCCAGACAGTTCCTCGTGGCGTTCTTATTTTACTACTAGTGCGTGGAGCCTAGGGAAACTTAAATCTTAAGCTGCTCCCGACGGTTTGCCAAGGTCCTAGTGAGCTGCAGGCGCGAGATACCTACACACTATCATTTTTTTTTCTTAATTTGCTACTAGAAATCTTCCCATTCCAGTACCTGCCACAGGATATAGTAAAGGAGCTGTGCGCAAAGGCACATCTTTTCTACACGTCTCCGCAAGAAATCCTGCTGAACACCGGCGACATCTGCAATGAAATATACGTCATCAATCAAGGGTTTTGTGAGGTGAGAACTTTGGTTAAAAAATATTTAAATTCACATTTGAGATAGAGATTAATAGATAATTTTTTAATTGCTTATAAATATTTTAATCACTATTTATTTTGCAAAAAAAGTTCAGATATTTAGATTCTTTTCCATGTATATTCTCTTTTGGCTACGCAATACCTAAACATCCAATTGTAGGTTAGTGTAATGGTCCCCGGAGAGCAGTAGCACTAATGCGTTTGTTAAAAGAAGTACAATTTTGTTCAGGGGGCCTAAAAGCGCCGTTATTGACGAATCATATCGCAATTCGCGCACCACTTTTGTAAAACGGCGAGTTATGGAGGATTCATATTCCAATTCATTAGAAGCGTGAATAGAGATTCGTTTTATATTGTTGGTTTTCCATACAAATCCGTAAAATGGTCACTCTTGGTGAATAGTATGAAGATTCATTTAATGATTTCTAAAATGTTAGTCAAGAGGAACATTTTAGAATTCATATTTGATTAAAAACATGATTAATGTCTTTATATTGAGATTATTATACGTGAAATATTTCAGAAATTGAAATACAAACAAAATTTAAATTAAAAATATATTTTTATGCTTATTATTAAAAAAAATATATTACGGTGGTGAATCGGATTTTTCATAAAATGGTCACTTCACTTAACAAATCATATTATTGTCTTTGTATTTTTTGTTAGTAAAAAAAATGCGAAAAATAATTAAGAAATAAATAAAATTAAATATAAAATGCCCCCCTTTTTAATTTTTAATATTATTTTTAATTTGGAAATTTTATAAAAAATAAATTGCCCCCCTTTTTTAATTTTTTTATTTATATATTTTTTTAATTAAAAAAATATTAAGAAAGGAAATAAATAAAATTAAATATAAAATGTCCCCCTTGTTAATTTTTAATATTATTTTTAATTGGATATTTAATAAAATAATTAATAAAAAATAAAGAAATTGCCCCCTTTTTTAATCTTTGTATTTTTTTTACTTATTGATAAAAAAATAAAATAAAATGGCCCCCCTTTTTATTATTTAATATTAATTCTAATTAAGAAATTTTATAATTATAATTTAATTTTTTATTTTTTTTTATAAATTGCCCCCCTTTTTAATTTTTTTATTTATATGTATTTTTAATTGAAAAATAATTATTAAATAAATAGAAATAAAATAAAATGCCACCCTTTTGTATTTATTTTATTATATTAAATTTGGAAAAAATATTTTTAAAAATGCCCCCTTCCTCATTTCTATTATTTTATTACAAAAAAAATAAAAAGGGGTGTTTTACTATTATTTTTTTAAATATTATTAAATAATTAAGTAAAATTAATATAAAGGGGGGCTTTATTTTTTATTATTACCTATTGTTTATTTATTTTTATAAAAGGTATTTGCTTTTTCACAAAAAACACAAGTACCAATATTTTTATTAAAAACAAGAATGTTCGGTGATTCACCAGAAAGATGAATTCTAAGTGAACTGTAATAAGAATTGACCATTTTACGTTAAATATGAATCGGCTCGCGGTTCTCTTAGAATTCAATTTATGAATCCTTTCGCAGTTCACTTTTCTTAAATGGCGCTTTTAGGCCCCCAGGTCATAGATCCAACGACAAGACGAGTTGTCTCGAAAATAACTTCCAAGCAACATTTTGGTGATGTGGAGTGTTTGATGAGTAAGTTCTTATTCTTAGTTTCTTGACTTCTATTAAGCTTTAAAAAAATAAAAATAAAGTAGGTTTACTCTTTCAAACATCCTTTTATCTATGGCCTTCCGCCTTCTCTTCTGTTCGATTGGGAACCAAAAAGAAACTGATTTCCTAATTCTTTATTGCACACTAAATATTCTGTAAGTAATTACTACTGACAACTGAAAAGTAGCGCTTTTCAGTGAAATTTTCTGTTCTGCTTAAACTGCTTTTTAAAAGTTCCTATTATATTTTAGGACTCCCAGCTTATTACACCGTGCGAGCAGCGTCCCACGTGCAAATATTTTCTATCTCGAGGAAAAATCTGTCCAAAGCGATCGCTACACCTAAAATTAAGGACGCTATACTGCATGCTAAACTACAACCAGTAAGTTTGTAATTAGTTAAGCGTTTCACACTAACGGAAATTTTTACGGGTTATGATAAAATCCTGCTAAAAAACCATGTCAAAAGCATATTATTGCACTTGTATAAAAGTGGTCTTTATGAACCGAAAGGGTGCTAACTGCCGTCATTGCTTTGGCAGTAATATCTCGGCCCCTGCCTTTCCCGCTTTAGTCGTAGAATGTAGGCTCAAAGTCACCTAAAGAGCGATGGAGAGGGCTATGCTTGGAGTTTCCTTGCGTGATCGAATCAGGAATGATGACATCCGCAGGCGAACCAGAGTCACCGACATAGCCCGAAGAATCGTTAAACTTAAGTGGCAGTGGGCTGGGCACATTGCGCGTAGAACCGACAGCTATTGGGGCAGTAAGGTTCTTAAATGGCGGCCGCGCGCTGGGAGACGTAGTGTGGGCAGGCCCCCCACGAAGTGGACCGACGATCTGGTGAGGTCGCGGGAAGCCGCTGGATGCGGGCAGCGCAGGACCGATCATTGTGGAGATCCTTGGGGGAGGCCTTTGTCCAGCAGTGGACGTCTTTCGGCTGAGATGATGTTAATTTTGTTCATTCATTTACGGGCCATACTAGACATATTTATTATAACCTGTTGATCAGGAGTACGTGAAGATGCTCCACAACCGTCAGGAGCCGTTCCTGCGCTACCAGATGCCCGCGCCGGCCACCAGCCGCCAGGTGTTCCCCGTGCTAAGGAAGCACCAGCCAGACACCGCCTTTTTGCAGCCCTTCCAGAAACTGGGCTTCTTATCTATCGCCAGGTGAGATTTATCTAATCTAAAGCCTCACCAAAGAAATTGAAAACCTGCTCTGGGGACGCCACGTGTATATTTATACGACTATGGCAACAATTTTCCTTATAAAATTAGTTAATTAAAATTCCACGCAATAAGGCGAGGATTTTAATTTTCTGGTCGGGCTTTGTATCTGTAACGAGGTGCTTTGCAACCTCATTTCCACCCCATTTTCCATGTCTTTCTCGTCAAAATTCAACCATTCAATTTTGGAATTCTTTCGATATTTATACGTCATCCTCATCCATTTTCCTTCAGTTCTTCCCTTGACTCCCTGTTGATGGCAGTGTTTCCTAATTATTTCTTTAATTATAAAATTACTTAATTATGTAAGAAGGCAGTTAGTCGAGTTTATACTTGATTTGTATGTGTAAAAAAAAACAATTCGGCTCACGGCTTATTTCCACTACTTGTGCGTGAACTTCAATCTTCAGTCGCTCCTGTCGGATTGCCAAGGTCCTGGTGAGCGGCAGGTGTGACATACCTACTGTAGCGGGTCGGGCTCCAAAATGATTGGAATCCGATCTGCATTAGGGTATCTTAAAATAACAAGTCCCATGGCCTAAGAAAACAAGGTCTAACCATTAGACCACGTGACTGACACAAACCTACGTCATCTTGCGCTGTTCATCCTTGTCGAATGCGTGTTAATAGACAAGGATGAACAGTGTTAATAGACAAGGATGAACAGTGCAAGATGACGTAGGTTTGTGTCAGTCACGTGGTCTAATGGTTAGACCTTGTTTTCTTAGACCATGACACGTCCGAAAGAATGTCGAATATTTCAGGTTAATAGATTACAGATCGTGTCGCACGTAGATCCAATGCAATGCGTATCCAGCCTTTATTCCGTTTTTAGATACATATTCCCTCGCTTCACGATCCGTCCTGACGGCGCGTACCTCCGCCGCTACGAGTGGTTCCGCGCGGTTTGTGCGTTCACCTCCGCCGTCATCTTCCCCGTCTACTACCTGCTCTCGCTGCAGTTCACCTGGCTAATCTACCTCGCCTACTTCCTCGACTTCAGCGCTTACTACGACTTGTAAGATTAGAATACTCTTTGTAATAACCTGTAAGATGTTGAAAAGTGACCAACCCAATTCAACTGTAATTTTCTTAGCGATAGCGCAAAACCACTGCGACACCAAGCGTGGGGTTTTGGTATGTTTGGAAACCTTTCAAACCAAAATAGGATTTAAAATATAAGCGAAACCGGCCTAAGTGCCTTTCGCAGCAAAGTACCAGAAACGCATTTGGCCAATAAGCGCATTGTACCTGTTACACATTTACCAAAAACGCTGAGAGCCAAACGCGATGGTACAATATCCTTAAAACGCAAGTTTCTAATAAGTATACCTAATGACCTCGCTGAAGTTGTTCCATATACTCGTAGCAGCGTAAAGCCTGAAAAACAAAACACGCGACGCCGGCAATGCCGGTATGGCAATCTTTTTCGTCTGTCTTGTGGAATCACGATGTTAGGTTCCAGCGGCTACTGGTGGGTTACTTCGACACCAACGGTATACTGGTGTACCACCCCGTGAGCACGGCGGCGCACTACCTGCGCGGCCCGATGATAGCTGACCTGCTGGGCTGCTTGCCATTCGAACTCTTCGACGATTTACACCGGAATATGTACTGTGAGTATTACCTACTATAGGTGAACCGATTTCAAAAATTCTTTTACTGTTGAGAAGCTACATGACCCCTGAGTAACATAGGCTGTTTTATTTTAAAAAAAGTTGGGGATCCTTCCTTACTAAAACTTCAATAATGTAACCCAAGGTATAAATAAAGACCTAAAATATTCCTAATAAAATTGAATAGGCTCCGAAACTACTAAACTGATTTTAGTGAAACTTGGCACAAAGATAGATTAGACCTTGGGAAAGAACAAAGGCTAAGATTTACCGCGGGAAAATGTCTTATTCCCATGTTGAACATTTTTAAAAACGGGCGGAGTTGGCACAAAGATAGCCTCCGCGGGAAAATTCCTGATTCCCACGGGAAAAACTATAAACGCGGGCGGAGCTGTGGCGGGAAGGTATTTTTAAATACAGTGAGGAAGCGTAGAGTTTGGCTATTGAAAGTAGACAGTGAAAAACCGCGGCAAATTTGAAAAAAAAAACATCGTAGCAACCCCGATTCTATGGATTTACCTAATTTGATACGTGTTTTTTTTTTCTATGTAGGTAACTTTGTTGCCAGTACAATGCTTTCCAATTTCATCGATTGTCTACTTTCAATAGCCAAACTGTATTGTTCCCGTGTCGTGTACTCGTGTAGCTAATGCGACGGTGCAGTGGACGCCCAGCACGATGCAGCTGCTGATGTGTAACCGCATTCTGCAGCTGTACCGCTTCCCCGCCGCGCTGGGAGTGCTCAACGAGTACATCGGCCGACAGGACATCATATTCGTGTGAGCATACTATATACAATACTATGGTTTGATTCATATTAATCCGGACAAAAGGTCATTGACGCCTGCATACAATGCGCACATTTTTTTCTAACCATTCGATAAAACTATAGGAATACGTAATTTGGCATACAGTAGTAGAAGGCGGGGTGAGCGTGTGACTTTGCCAGACATTTTGGCGTTACATTATTTTTGCTCAAATGAGCTGTATGGCGCTTGCCGCGCGCGGCCTGCCTCGCCCGAGTAGCTCGCTTGGTGTGTACTGAATTCCTGATCTGAATTCCTAAAGTACCGAGAGAGTACCTAATATTGTTTATGAATAAAGGAGGGCTGATTAAAAGCTTAACGCGAATGGAGTTCACAATCGTTTTCGACCCTAAACTCCATTCGCTTCGTTCATTTCTTAAATCCTACAAGCGCTTTCTTGGCACAAACCTACTTTAGAAAAAAACTGGTTGCAGCATCAAAGCAATCCCGATCTTCATGGTGGTTCTGAACACTCTGACGTCATTCATCATCCTGCTGTCAGTGGAGGTGTACGGGGTGCGGGAGGGGTGGCGCATCACGCCGCTGGCGGTGGACTTCGAGCCCTGGATCGTCACACATGGACACGCCGGTATGACGATATTCATTTGTTGCTTTAGTTTGTCAAGGCGTGCTTACTGCGCCTACGGGGTACAGGTGTTGGCGGGGCTCGGGGCTGCGCATCAATGGCAACTGAAGGCGTCGTGCTCAGTCCCCCTCCCGCCACGCCGCCCGCTTTACAAAAAGACCATGTGTAATAGGCTCTATGGTTTAGTTTAAAAAAATAATAAATATGTTGTCTCTGATTTTGACAGCTAGATTCTCAGATTTTGGCGGGATTTGTAGGTATGTGTTATATAGCTAGAGAGACTTTTGTAAGAATGCTCTAATAAATATTTTCTTTAGAAACAAACAATATTTTATTTAATATTAATTAAATAATACTACACCATGCTTCCAAGGTCCAGCAAACGCCTGTACTCCTTAGGCGCAGTAAGCACGACGACGTTGTAACCTATAGTTTTTACCTGCGATTTTTATGCTGTTTAAGTGTGCTCCCACACCGGGAGCATTCGCGTGTAATGTAACATTATTGTAATGTGCTCTGTTCTTCTTCACCAAGTAATTCTACAATCTGTAACGTTACATTACACGCGAATGCTCTTTTAAGAAACTTATAGACTTATACTGGAACGCACACTAAATAAAAGACTTGGGTATTTTCATTGAGTTTTACCAAAGCGGCCCCCACACCACACATACACAATTTTGGTTACAAAGCCTGGAAGGCTTTCATCATGCAGATACTTGAATCCTAAAGAGCCGAGGTATCCTACCAGCTGCGCCAGCCATGGTTAAAAGGCGACAACTCTTCGGAACACCTGTTCTTAACATCCTACCAACTGCACCATAATTGATGCGGAATTTCAATGGAATAAATTTTATGAGGGAAATTGTTTCCATAGTCGTAAAAATATACCTACACGTGGCGCCCCCAGAGCAGGTTTTTTATTTCTTTATTTTTATACATTTGGCAGATTGCTTGGGGTTCAGAGTTGTTGTTTAATTAACAGGTGAAAACTGCTGCCCATTTCATGTAAGACGTTATAAGTGTAATCATTACTTTTTATTGTTTTTGGGTTTCTCTATTAGTTTTATTTGACACAGTGATGTTGTATTTTGAACTCAGTGGGCTACAACATAACGGCGTCTCCGTTCAACGTGCTCATCACAGTGCTGTACTGGGCTACGTACGAGATCACCACCACAGGGATGGACTGCTTCCAACCGAACCGCTATGCCCAAGTCATCGTGCTCGTCATCGGCATGCTCATTGGTAAGCATTCGTATATTATATTATTCAGCATAGAATAATATAGGAAAAAAAAATCGCAACTGTATGCTGTCATCGAGGCGAATGTTCAAGGCCTTATTCTCCACAATCCGTGGCATATTTCATTCAATGTCGTCAAACTTTGATCGGTCGGAGGTTGTCTGGATAGCAAATACCATAGAAGTCGATTTTTTTAGCTTAAGATTTGATTTTTTTTATTATCTCTATCCTCTCCTGTAACATGTTGCAGCACAATTGGTGCTGTAATTTCGGAGGAAATTGGTTGTGAGCCTGTGACAGACGGACGGACGGACAGACATACCGCGTAGTCTTATAAGAGTCCCTAACCCTAAAAACACCTGATTTCAGCGAGGTGTACCTAAATTATAATTGATACCACAGGTTCGATCATGATTCCCTATATGGCCGTGCGTGTTCTGAGCATCCGGTCAAACGTGAACCAGGCCCTGGCTGCTTTCCAGGAGAATATGAAGGATCTAACCGTTTTCATGAAAAGAGAGAAAGTTCACCAAGACTTGCAGAAGTAAGTCATTTTAGCTTGTAGACGTTCAAAGCTGGATAAAATGCAACTTTTTATAAGTATACGTCAATAACAATCTTCTATGAATTGAAATAACTATAAAAAATTACGTCACACTTCCATTAATCGTTTTTGTATGATTTTTATGTGCAATAAAAAACAAAGCTAGTGAACGGGAATCTAACGGACAATACGAATAACAGTCCTTTCCTTCCTTCTTCCTTATCGTGTGGGTTTCGAAGATAACCTACCTCACAAACCCTGGTTTTAGAATTGTTGAGCCATTTTAGGCTTCCGACATGACACGCCTCATATAACGACTACATCCGTAGATAGCAGCCGGGACCAACGGCTTTACATGCCTTCCGAAGCACGGCGTCATATTTATTTTCGGACAATCAGGTGATTCAGCCTGTAATGTCCTAAACTGGGGAAAGTCTCACAAAGTGATATATAAGTAGGTATATTTGTTTGACGGATCTTCACCAGGATTCGAACCCGGAAACTCCGTAACGTCGGGCGAGCTTTTGACTACTCGATCACGGGGGTTGTCAATTCGAGTAGGTATAGATGGATAAAAATTCTTGGCTGTACCACATAGGGAGTAGAATATAGGTACCTAAAATTGTTTATTTGGTACTACAGACACATACATCACATCAATAATAACAAACATAATTATGTCCTTCTGTTTGTTGCTAGAGAAGCGCTTTCTTTCTACGAGTACACGTGGGAGAAGACCGGCAGCAGCAACTATCGGTCCATATTGAAGCTCTGCGACCAGATCACGCTGCGAACTGACGCCATACTTCACATCTATGGCCAGACGTTTCATAAGGTGAGTTGGATAAGAACATTCTAAACGTTGCCGTCGGTCAGTCAAGTTCAAAGGGCTTCGTAAGATTTTACAAAAACATTTTGAGACGTCAAAACTTCTCAAGTAAATAAAGCCTGACCAAAGAAATAAGAAACCTGCTCTGGGGGCGCCACGTGTATATTTTTACGACTATGGCAACAATTTCCCTTATAAAATTAGTTCCATTGAAATTCCGCAATATGGCGATGTTTCTTTTTTTTTTGGTCGGGCTTTACCAAGGTCTAGCGCTGTTTAATGATTAACCAGCGCTAGATCTTGTTAAAAAGCAAACGAAAAATGAATCAACAAATGAAGTCACTCATCATTTCAGCCAGTAGAAGTCCACTGCTGGACAAAGGAATTCCCTGTTCACAAATTAATTATTTCTAAATGGTACTAACGCTATTATTTAGTTTTTATACTTTGAAACGGACACATCTGTAACAACCATGCGCGTTGGACTCATTGTTGAGCCTTAATCCTACCAGTTGCGCCAGGATGTAAACAATTGCCTTCAACTGTGATGGGCAGCTAATCTATGTAAAAATGGCGCGTGTATTCTTAACCGCTGTTCATATGGCGTGAGTCCTATTTGCACCGTATTTGTACGCAGTGTCCGATCCTGTACCACTGCGATCCGTCCCTCCAGCGCTTGGTAGGCCGCGCGGTACACAACGTGTACTACCGCGCGGGCATGACGGTGATAGAAAGAGATGACGTCATCAGTGACTTGTACTTTGTGGACTACGGCGTTATGGAGGCGCGGGAGCCGGACGATGACGATCTCACTCTCACTAAACTGCCGAGGGGAAGGTAACTGCCACACTTGTGACATTTAAACATTTCATCGTCATACCAGCCGAGACGTCCACTGCTGGACAAAGGCCTTCACAAACTAAAGATCTTCACAATCCTTCGGAATCCGATCTGCATCAGGGTATCTTAAAATAACACTAAATTAAAAAATTTAATAACCCCCGACACAAAACCGTTACTTGATCCTTTCAACAACTAGAAAAGAGCTGATAATTTTTCAAATGGCTGAAGATATTTTCTTGGATCATAACTAAAAACTCTCTCGATTGTGTGCCACCTTGCAAACAAAAAAACTAGATCAAAATTGGCGCATCCGTTTAGGAGCTACGATGCCACAGACAGACAGACACACACACGTCAAACTTATAACACCCCTTTTTTCGTCGGGGGTTAATAACAAGTCCGAACGAATATCGAAACGAACACGTAGCAGCCTTTGTGGTTGAGTGGTCAAATACTCGCCTCATGTTACGGAGATTCCGGTTTCGAATCCCGGTGGGGACTTGTCGAACAAATATCACTTGGTAAGACTTTTCTCAGTTTGGTTAGGACACTGCAGGCTGAATTACCTGATTGTCCGAAAAGAAAGATGATTCCGTGCTTCGGAAGGCACATATTTAGCACACATTAAAATCAGTATAGAGTAGGTAGGGGCTCGTCGAACAAATATTACTTTGTGAGACTTTTCCCAGTTCGGTTAGGACACTACAGGCTGAATCACCTGATTGTCCGAAAAGAAAGATTTCGTGCTTCCGAAGGCATATATTTATCACACATTAAAAGGTAGGGATTTTGGGTTACCACCCGCAAAAGAGGCAATATAACAATTTCGAATAGGTATTTATTTTTACAGCATGTTCGGCAACTTACAATACACGCCGAAGATAGTCTGCCCGAACAGATTCGTAGCGAGCACCAACCTACACCTGCTCATGATTGAAACCTGGCTGTTCTACAATATACTGAATGATTTCCCCGCCATAAGACAGCGAATGGTTAAATTCCGGCCCCATGAAGAGGTCAGTTCTAAACTACTTAATATTCAAATGGTACAACCGCAAACTGAGTTTGATCGCCTCGCCATTTTTTAAATAAGAGAATAGATAGGTACATAACAAACAGAAATTTAAAAAACCAATAGGTATTATAAAGCCACACCAGAAAAATTAAAGACCACTCCTATTGAGGAATTTCAATGTAACTAATTTTATAATGGTAATTGTTGCCAGAAACGTGGCGCAAATTTTAGGGATTTTTATTTTATTTTCCGAGTTAGGCTTTAGGTACATATTTTTTATAGCTTTGATACAGCTACAGATATTTTATCATACTTGTGTGTGTTATGTGTGCACATTGTGTTTGTGTGCGAAGCGCTCAGTTTAGTAGTACGCACGCACATAAGTGCGCGTGTCTATCTTTACGCACACAACTACAATAAGGCTCGCAAACGTGAGATAAAATAACTGTAACTAAAAACGATCTCTTGGGAGATCTTTGGAGGATGCTTTTGTCCAGTGAAAAATTTTAGGCCTATGTAAATGTAAAATGTATGAAAAATAAAGTCAATGTATTCTTTACAGACGTACATAATAGGCAGTTTGCGAGCTCAAAGTGTGGTGCAAGCGATATGGAAGGAGAGAGCGATGAGCGCAACCGCAATCATCATAGTTACAAGACAAGGGATATTAAAATACATACACACACACGGGAAAGTGCTGCAGATTATACTGATCATCGCTTCTATAATATGCGTGTACGGCGACTTGTACAACGCTGTTTTTCAAGACAATCGAGTGAACTTAATCGTCCTCTTGTACTTAATGGACGTGTTATTCCTATGCAAAATAGCGATCAATTATTTCATGCCTTATATTACTGAAGAAAAAAGCGAGTCTAGAAAAGCGTTAATGAACGCGAAGCTAAAGTAAGTAACGAAACGGCCGGAGGGGATTATTCAATCTAATTTAGTACTTATTAGCCTATAGAGTGAAAGTGGCTATTTATTATTACCTAGTTATTTCAATTGTATGGTATGGCTGGCTCTTAGAGTATAAATAAAAAAATTGTGGGAGGCATAGAGAACAGTCCGAATATCTTTAGCGCGTTCGTTTAGTATCAAATGGTTATCGGAGCTGATTGTTTTTCCCGGTGAAAATAAGAAATTTAATAGGAGAATATTTTGAAACGTGTAGTGATAAGTTGCAAACATGACTATTTATTGATTTCACCGCCCATACAACATCTGCTTACGTTTGACATAAAGGCAGCGGAGCGATGCGCGTGCTCTATGTATATTTAATTCTCTAAGGGCTGGCTTTTATAGAAAAGCAGACACGGAAATTTATATGAGTTACATTACAGGTATTATCGAGGCGAGTTTAAATACGACATTTTGTCTGTAATACCGACGGAGCTGGGCTGCTTCATATTCAAAGACAAGTGGATGGCTTTTGCGTACCTTCGACTTAACCGGTTCCTGAGAGTGGTAAGCAACACCATTTCGGTTCTTTATTTTAAAAAGAGGATTCATGCCGCCTTCATGGTCTAGCAAGAAAGGTATTCTAATAAGTTACATGACGCTTGAGCGAAATATATAGGGTAACCAAGCTCAATATATAGGGTAACCATACTGCCTGAGAATATTTGGATGAGTCGTGTAATATCGAAAACCTTTGCCTTATTTAAGAAGTAAATAATCAAGTTAGTTAAAGTTTTCAGGTGTTATTTAGATATAATAATCCCTTTCAAAATTTTGCCATACATCATTATTGTCTTAATTGACCACATTCTGTAATTTCAAATTTTGACTGTTTCATGTGGGCTTACAATTTGTAGCTCTAACGCCCCTAAAATACCTATCTTCTTTTGCATACAAATTCTTTTAGGTCCTTCTAAATCCCTACGTATTCAGAATCGTCAAATTCCAACTCCTGCCCTCGGAGGGTATCAGTATGGATCATGGTCTAAGAAAACAAGGTCTAACCATTAGACCACGTGACTGACACAAACCTACGTCATCTTGCGCTGTTCATCCTTGTCGAATTCGAGTTAATAGACAAGGATGAACAGCGCAAAATGACGTAGGCTTGTGTCAGTCACGTGGTCTAACGGTTAGACCTTATTTCTAAACCTAGCCCAACCAATATTTAGTGTGCAATCCAGTTATTTTGGTGAGCATTTAGTATTTTTTTGAGTGAAGGTTTAATATTTCCCTTAAAATATTAGTAGGGATATCACGTGTCTGACACCCATAGTACAGGCTCTGCCTAGTTTGAGGTCAGGTGGCCGTGTGTGAGATGTCGCCCCACATATTATTATTGTATTAATTTCAGACGACCATCCATAGCACGCTGAATCTGTACCACGAGCGGTTGTCAATCAACCTTACCGCCACCACCATTACTGCCACATTCATCTGGTTCACCCTGTTCGTCCACACTTGCACCTGTATATGGCAATTACTTGGCGTTATACACGACAAAATCGAACCGAAGACTTCTTGGAGATGGAACAGTAAGTAATAGGTACTCGCTATACACTATTGGTTATTAAAGCAACGTCAGTAAGAGCCAATTGCACCTACAGAAGTAACAGTTGTTTAATCGCAGGACATGCATGATGTTTAATCCTATTTTGACAATGGGCTTAATTCAGCAGTTGGTTGATTTAATACAATAAAAAAAATAAAAAAAACCGGCGCGGCCGCTAAAATGTCTAATTCACAACACAACTTAAATTGTTGGTGTTTTTCATATGGAAATCGAAAAGGTTGGGTTATTTAAGTTGACAATTACCGTCCCTTTTTGTTTCCCCTACGAATGCAAAAGGTTAAGTATGTAGGTACCTTAATTTTGATATTTTAGCGGCCATGCCGAAATTGAGTCCCATACTTGGCTTGATAGTTAATTCACCAAATGACTGCATTTCAATACCATAATATACGTTCCTATCCTACTGCTGTATAAATAACTGAATTAGATTAAAGGATTCTCCTTTCCGTTTTTTATTGCAGACGATAAGAAATACTTATGTAGCAATGAGTACATTTGCTCTATGTACTTTGTGATGACTACTTTTTCCCAAAATGGAGTAGGAGATATTCTACCACGGCAGCATGCAGAGGTAGGTTACTTAATATTTATTGCACACACGAAATATACAAATGATACACAAAGAAGAATAGGACACAGCAGATAAGTACTGTTTGAAGATAATGTAAAGACAATAGGTACAGCAGACTTAGGAGGGAAGAGAGAAGGAAACACAGAACAGAGGATCAGACGTAGGGCAAACTTAGGGCCTAAAATGTATTTAGTATGTTTTTTTTTTCACTGACATCAAAAGGTACTAAAGTAAGAGAGTGGCAAGTGTTTTTGCGTTTCCTAATCGGAACGGGGATTTAAAAATTCTGTTAGAGATAAATTAGTAGATAGAGTCTGAATATTTATAAACAATCACTTACTTAATCACTACATAGTATAAAATAAAGTCGCTTTCTCCGTCCCTATGTCCCTATGTCCCTTTGTACGCTTAAATCTTTAAAACTACGCAACGGATTTTGATGCGGTTTTTTTTAATAGATAGAGTGATTCAAGAGGAAGGTTTATATGTATAATACATGCATAATATACTGAAGGATAACCCACAATAACCATTTTCCCGTGCGGAGCCGGGGCGGGTCGCTAGTACTTAATAAATTAATTAAAACAGGTGATATTCGTAATTCTGCTGATGATTCTGTCAACGATGATGTACATGATCTACGTAGGAGAGTTTTCTAACATAATGCAGTACCAGTTTTTTCGATGCTTCAGTTTTTA
This sequence comes from Teleiodes luculella, assembly GCA_948473455.1. Lineage (NCBI taxonomy): Eukaryota > Metazoa > Arthropoda > Insecta > Lepidoptera > Gelechiidae > Teleiodes > Teleiodes luculella. Next base: position 3,221,749 of record OX419598.1, on the reverse strand, counting down.
CAAGGAATTTCTAGAATTGAAGGTAAGCATATTATTCTATTGAAAATATTTTGACTCTAGTAAATTCATATCGCAATCATGAATCAATGTAATTTCAATAAAACACAGGTTTTGTAAACCCATAAATATATGAAAATTAAGCTGTATACACCGTGAAATTTAACTAGTTGTTTATCCGCAATATAGTGGTAGTAAGTATACTCATAAACTGAACATCTTTCCCTAACATAGGTTGAAATATTAAAATTTCAAAAGTTGCCGGTCACGTGACTGAAGTTTGTATGAAAGTTAAATATTATTTTTGAGATTTCAATCTATGTTTATTAGGGAAAGTTGTTCAATTTCATTAGTACTACCACTACTTTGCGGATAAACAACCAGTTAAATTTTACGGTGTATAAGGGGTGTTATCTTTATGTACAGGTTCACAATCCGTTGAAAACATCTACATATTAGAGAATGAATATTTTTTCTATTTATACTTAAGATTCGTTTTCTGTCCTTCATGAAATTTTTAACTGTTCATTCTTTTATACTGACCTTTTTATGTATCTTTAACAATTCAGGAATTCCTCAAATACAACAACGTTTCTAACAACTTGGTGAATTTGACGAACAAATATACGCTTCACCTTTGGCGCACGTCTCGTGGCTTGCAGGTTTAGTATAGATTTTCCTTTTTATCGACTTGAATTTTTTTAATCAAGATTCACTAAATGTCTCTCTTACCTTAAGAGTCTTAAGTGGGGCTTTGCATCCTTTCATCATGCTCACTTGCTCAGTCTACGATTTTGAATAACTTTCCAAAAGAAAATTTAATCTAAAACGAAATACAATTCGACACTCCCATACAAAACAGTCACTTTAATCGGACAGTTGACTCGCCATCATAGTAGCGAAGTTCACTCTTTCGAATGTTAACCCGGCGAAAGTACGTAATAGCGATGTTCATAATTGAGAAAGTTCTTTGCTGATTTTTTTAGCACTTTCAATTTTTACCCTGTACCTATGTCATTAAATTATAGCCATTTATAGCTAGTTAGTAACTAGTAGTTACCTAATTCAACTTACAGGTAAATTGCAAATCTTCTTGTGGGTTATTATGATTTTGAATTGTGATTGTCAGAAGTTGCTAAGTTATTTTATAGGGTTTTGGAATTACTGAATTTGAAAATCTCTTAGCACTTCTAAATGTCTACTTGTGCCTAAAATCTCCACAAAAATACCATATCAAACGAAAGGCATCTCCAGTAAATTATTTTTTTGATTAGAAAGAGCAATATTTAAAATTAACTTTGAACATATCTAATGCCTGTTTGCACTATACTTGAGAATCGCCTAAATTGATGCCTAACGTATTTTAAGTGACTCTTAATGCAAGTTCGGTTTGCGTGTGTGTGTGGTGTGAGGGCCACTTTGCTTAAACTCAATGAAAATATGACCTTGATTTAGTGTGCATTGCAAAACAATTGTGCAGTTAATATCAGATTTTGTGCAACTCAATTGAGCGAGTTGTAAGCTGAAATGTTGGGCCCTCAATCCTCCAATGGAGGATTGAGAGCCCACCTGTAACAGAGAAACTATGCACACTACAGAATCGGTCTTTACGGCAAACTCTAAGTCCAGACGTAACAATAATTGTGTCGTAGAGATATTATCGCAAAACGCTACAGTATTTTGTATAATCGCATTTTATTTTATTTAATAATATATTTTTAATGTTTTAGTAACTTATTTATTTTTAGCTAATGTTATCTTTTTTTAAATTTCATTAAATTTTTAATTTATATCAATTTATAATTTTTTAAATTGTCTTTTCTTATAATCACAATTTTGTAAATATAGTAATAATAGTTTTAATATGACGGTAGAATAGGACGAAATTCTTGTCACCCTACCTCATACTTGCATCAGAAATAGTATTTTTGAAGATTTCTACTTAATTAATGATTTTTATTAAAAACAAATTATACACATTTGTTGCACAATTATTTTCACAATTAATGACGGTTTTGTGTTTGTCATATGTTTAATACTTACGGCGTAATTAACAAAAAACAGGAAAAAGTGGAGGATTGAGGGCCCAAATCTTTGCGACGTCATAACTTAAAACTACGAGAGGTAGCGAAGTTTTCTTGCTTGCACAAAATCGCACAATTATTTTCACAATTACTGACATAATTTGTTTAATCAGAAAGCAAAGGGTTTTCTTAATATTTGACAAAAACTGAGTACGAAAAATATTTCTGAGGGCCAATTTCGACCGAAGATATACAAAATACTATAGCGTTTTGCGATAATATCTCTACGACACAATTATTGTTACGTCTGGACTTAGAGTTTGCCGTAAAGACCGATTCTGTAGTGCGCATAGTTTCTCTGTTACATTTCAGCTTACAACTCGCTCAATTGAGTTGCACAAAATTTGATATTAACTGCACAATTGTTTTGCAATGCACACTAAATCAAGGTCATATTTTCATTGAGTTTAAGCAAAGAGGCCCTCACACCACACACACACCGGTTTGCACTAACCTTAAAACATTCTTCAAACTGCTAAAGTTATGCTTATCTTTATGAGCCCGATTTGACAGCGCCTAGAGCTTACAAAACGACCTAATTTGTGTTTTTTTTATTCTATGGATCATAAGACTTTATTCAACAGGTACCGCTCTTTCTGAAAGATGCACCGAATCGCCTTCGGCACAAATTGATGGCTGCTGCGTATATGCAACATCTAAAAAAGGTAGGAAGCTTTTCCAACCATCATTATGTATTAGAGCGGTTACGCACTACGTCCGATTCTGTTCCTAATCCGATCCGAATCCGTTAACGTCCATACAAACTGTGTCAGACGGAACCAATTCTTGGAAGTTCTCGGATTTGGAACGGAATCGGATGTAATGCGTAGGTAAATGCCCTTACGCTAAAACGAACTAGATCGGTTCGCAAAACCCAATCTACTACATTCATTTAATTCGGTTTATTTAATAGCCTTTTTTTGATAGCGTCAATTTCTGCTCTTTAATTTGTTTCGTCTGTTCTTCTTTAATAAGATCAATAATAGAAAGGGATAGTATAGTCTTTAGGACAGAAACTTAAATATTCTCGAATCTTTTTGATTCTTATTGAAGAATAGAAAACGTGGGTTAAACTATAAAATAAACGGACAGACAGCAAATTTTATCTTGTTTCCGATTAATACTACCTATAGGTACCTACATGCCCTTATTCGTGGTAGGCTCGAGTCCCTCGTTGTTACCAAGTCGGTGACCATAATATTATGTAGGTATAGACTGACCAAAAAGTAAAAATAAATAAGTAGCAACACGTTAGCAACTAATCAATCGTGAAAATGAGACGACACTACAGTGTTGCTACTTTTTAATTTATATTCATTTTGGTCAGACTGTACGGAGATGTTTGTATTTCTGTACACACTACTGTTCGCCGCGCCGTTGGATTAGTATGTCGGCTACTTTAAATTGCAAGAAAAAATTCCGCCAATGGATGAACAATTTATTGAGTAACTTTTTTTGCAGCATCCCGCCTTTAAACACTGTGAGCGGCCATTCCTCCGACATGTTGTAGGACATTTTAAACCATTCTTTTATCACGAAGGCGAGTTAATATGCAACACTAGATAATTTAAGGGTAGGTAGGTTTATTACGCACCTACCTTTGAATTATCTAATGTTGCAAAATTATTTGTTAATTTGGTTTAAAACCTAATTGTACCTATAAACTTGGTTACCCAAACTTCAGATTGCTTAAAACGCTCCAGTCTGTTTTTTTTAACTATAAAATTTGAATAGAATAGAATAGACAGACATTTGGTAATTTAGTTTTTTCAATGCAGGTATTAATCTAGCGAAAATAGGGATTTTAATTTTGTTATTTACTGTTTTTTAAATCAACAAGTATTTTAAATTGTTTGTAGCGTTATTACCACTAGTGACTTGAGTGACTTTTTTGATTAAACTTTTTTTTTTCAGATATGTTTGTGGTGAGGGAGGGAGAGATCACAAATTCCATGTATTTCGTACATCAGGGCAGCGTTAAAGAGTTAGCTGATGATGATTTTGAAGTCGACGAAGGTGGTCAGATATTAGAGATGGGAGACTTTTTTGGAACTGTAAGGAAAAACCTATAGTAAAGCCTGGTCAGATAAATAAAAACCCTGAACCCTGCTCTGGGGGCGCCACATGTCTATTTTTATGTTTATGGCAACAACTTTCATTATAAAATTATTTTCATTGAAATTCCGCAATATGGGGAGGTTTTTTATTTTTATGGTCAGGCGATTCGATCGCATCATAATCCTAAATTAATGAATGAAACTTTTTCATTAGAATATAAATGTTGGAAATTCAATTGTAAATAAAAAAAAATTGTTACAGACCCAGGGCCTAAACCATGAAACGCCTTACGTGCACTCATATAAGACAACAACAAAATCTCAGATTTTAACTCTTTCATTAGACGATTGGGAGTATTTATTGCAACATTTTCCTGAAAACAAAGAAACAATTTATAAGCCTCACAAAGGATTAAGCGAACATAAAGAAAAAAAACGGGTGGTGATAACAAAAACTACAAACGTACGTCATTACGCTCTAGATGACGAAGAAACTCGGGATAAAAAATCTGTTAAGTCAAAACGGCTCGTGGGAATTCCATCGGGTCGGGAATCAGAAGACTTAACCATATCCAAACCAAAAGGTTCCATTCGATTTGGTACTCAAGAAGAGCCGGTGAAACAAGATAAACCTATGTCAGATGACGCAACGGCAGGTACATCTAGAGTGCTTTCTCGAGAACGTGTGTCAATAATACCAGCGAGCAGCATCGCAGCAGCTTCACATACAGAGTTAAACGTACGAGATGCTGAATCAAGTAAAGACACAGATAGCATATCAAGCCCACCACCTCTGAGACGTAAATCTACTGTTCTTGATATCGAGAAACTCACGGTAATAAAGAAACAGGGAAAAGCGGAGGATACCGTTTCTTTAGATAGTAGATTGGCCACAGATGAATACGTAAGATCTCAGTCGAAAATGTCACCTAAGCCATTATCTCAGACTTCCCCTGAAATGAGCAAGTGGCCTCTTGATAGTCGACGTAAATTTTCTTTACAAGAAACTGCAAATATTAAAGAATTTGAACCAAAAACTCATACAAGTAAAGGAATCAATGAAGATACACGTAAACCTGCATCCCAATACAGTAGGCGTAAGTCAACAATATACGGACTTGATAAAGGTGCGATGGGCTTACCTTTAACAGACCTAAAAGATCAAGGGCTTGTATCACAAGATTTACCGACCACATCTAAATCAAAGGGCACCATTCGGTTTGGAATACCTCAGGAAAAATCACCAGAAGATTTGAATCAATCTGTTCCTGTGGAGAAAGAATTCCCCTTGAAAGAAACTTCTAAAGAACTTATAACTTTATTGTCAGCATCAAGCGTCATAAGTGTTGCATCTCGTTCAGCTGATAATATAATTAATCAACCAAGTAAAGATCCCGAAGATATCACACCCCCATCAACACTGTCACGTAAATCAACTGTTTTGGACTTTGATAAACTTTTACTCAAGGAAAAAAATAAACATGGTAAAGACATTGTTCCGCTAGATAGCAAACATGCAACTCATGAACAAGCTCATTTGAAAACATTCGACTCTGAAAAGTCTCCAAAAATGATCCGCTGGCCTTTTGAAAGTCGGCGAGAATTGTCTTTGCAAGAAATTCCCGTGCAAAAACAAGACGAATCAGCATCAAATAAAAGTAAAAAAACAGATGGCTCGAAGCCGAAATTGTTTCGACGTGGCACTACTATACAAGGCATCGATAAAGCTTCAGTAGACAAAGAATTAAAAGATTTAAGTGATGATGATTATAACGATGAAAATACACGAAAACCTGCTCATGACTACATTCGACGCAAGTCAACAGTTTATGGTATCGGTAGAGGAACAACTGATAAAACCTTGCCAAGTACAATAGAGAAAACTAAAGATGAAGTAGTAAAACCCGAGGTCAATTTACCTGCGCCATCAATCCAATCAGTTTATGGTATCGGTAGAGGAACAACTGATAAAACCTTGCCAAGTACAATAGAGAAAACTAAAGATGAAGTAGTAAAACCCGAGGTCAATTTACCTGCGCCATCAATCCAATTAACGGGTATCCCCTCAGGACGGACATCAGAAGATTTACCGACCATTTCTAGGACGAAAAGCGTTATTCAGCTTGGAGTTCCTCTGCAGCTAAAACCACCAGACGCAACTAAGGGACGTTTAATGGAATCTACCGATGTAGTGAAAACCGCTTCTTTGAAACAGCATTCTAGAGAACTATTAGCTATATTGTCAGCGACAAAAATCGCGTCTGCAATATCACATTCAGGTCATAACATATCTACCTCCTCGAGTAAAGATTCAAAAGATATACCACCCGATAAAATACACATACGTAGATCTACAATTTTGGACATAGAAAAACCGACATCAAAAAGAGAAACAAATAAAGAACATAGGAGGTCTATGTCATTGGATAGTAGACAGGCCACAGATGAATACGTGAAAACCCAGTTGAAATTATTAGCTTCGGAGAAATCACCTTCACTAACACAAATTCGTTGGCCCCTTGATAGCCGGCGCGAACCATCTTCACAAGATATTCTTGGGCAAAAGAAAGACAAACAAGCAGGTGATAAAAGTAAAGAAACAGATGACTTGAGAGATGATCATCATTATGATGAAAATACACGAAAACCTGTTCATGACTACAGTAGACGCAAGTCCACAGTGTACGGTGTCAATAAAGGTACAGCTGACAGAGAGTTGGAAGAAATAAAAGATACACATAAAGGGACCAGTCCAGAAAAACAAACACTGAGTATCAAAAGTCCTTCGTTAGAAGAAACCGAATTAAGAACTACTTTTTACGAGTCAGGTAAAGGACGTTCAATCCTTGCTCCAAGTGAAAGGGACGAAGCTGCAACAGAAAAAATAATTAAAGAATTAAGTAACGATGATAAGGACGAAAATTCACTAAAACCTGCTTACGATTATAAAAGACGTAAATCAACAGTGTATGGAATCGATAAAAGAACAGCTGACAGACAGTTGGAAGAAATAAAAAGTACACATACAGCGACCACTCCAGACAAACAAACATTGAGCAGTAAGAGATCTTCTTTAGAAGAAACTGAGTTAGGAACTACTTTTTATGTGCCAGATGAGGGACGTTCAATCCTTGCCCCAAGTGAAAGAGGCGAAGCTTTTGAAAGTTTGATGTCAGTTCATATTCCAAAACCGTCACTCAGAAAACCAGAAACCGGAAAAGAGACAAGAAAATCAATAATGAAAGAAACATCAGAACTACAGTTTAAAGAACCATCACCACCCCATAGAACCAAATCATTTATGGATAGATTAAGAGGTGTGACCAGAACCAAATCGTATTTCGAAGGATTAAAAAAATTAAGCAAAACTAAATTGAAAGACACGGGAGAAGATAAATTAATGCGACAGCAAGACGAGGCCACTACGTCGGCACTACTTGAACAATTTGAAAATAAGCCATCCAAACATCCAAAACCTATTCATCGTCGGTCAGCTGTGAGCTTTAGCGACTTAACTAAACCACGTGAATCAACCATTTTATTTAAAGATAAAGTAACTACGTTTGAAATTCCTGAAGAAGATTATAAGCCTTCCACGTCAATGGAAAAACAAGAGCTAGAGCAAAAATTTTATGATAAAATTAAAGAAAACCCAGCAAAACGTGAAATTGAATTAAAGATTCTCAAAACACCAAGCATCGCATCTATAGAGAGTGTTGTGAAAGTTCCCGATAAAGATAATGAAGCAGCAAATAGTAGACTTAAAAAAGATCAGGTCGGCCTACTGCATCCGAATGACAGCGATCTGAAAGATTCTGAGGCTTCCTCCTCGAAAAAGCCTTCAGCAGCAAAGCAATCTAGACATTCAGACAAGCCTGATTGATGTTAAAATGCTGGCACCCCCAATTTTGTCATGTTTTACAAAAAGCTATAAGATATCAGCTTTTACTCTTTTTTCAAATTCAAGTATTAGTAAGTATTTATTGCAATTCACAGTTGGTACATAACATAGAGATCTTAACAGAAATATACAGACAGTAGTGACGCTCTGAAAGAACACAGCAATATAGCGAGAGAGCGCAGTATCAAAGGTTAATGAAATATGCAATACAAACAAAGTAACTTTTGTAGGTAGATAGAAGCATACAAAAACTAACAATTAAAAATGTTACCTTCAAGGAATTCTCTACTGCTTATAGAAACTTTTAGGATTAAGAAAATATTTTAGATGTTTGGTGAACGAAGATAATGTTTGGTATTTTTTTATTAATTGGGTATTTTATTGTATATTTTAAATGTCATCGTATGAGGTCCAGACTTTCATAGGTATCTTTATTTAGGGATGGTATATTTAGACTGCTTGGTGCAATTCTATGTAAAATATTTACCGTTGCTATAGTCGTTTTGGTTATTTTGGCAATAAAACATTCATTACTTACCAAAAAGAATTTTATTATGTGATACCCCAACATCCCACCCAACATTACCAGTAATATTCATTTTACAAATGTTTACTCCTTTTACTCCTAGTCAGTAAGCACCACTGCTGAAACCCCTTGGGCCCTCAGTTCAAACACACCATAATGTCGCAAAATGGAATGGGGTACATACATACCTATCCAGTTCTCGAACTGTTATCTTGGGTAATGGAGACCCATATCTTAACATAACGAACAACTTTTCAGTTGTAAAAAAAATATTACCTACATATAATTCTTAAATCGAAGAGTATCTAACATAACTACCCAAAAAATCCTTATGTATGTAACACACGTAATTTATGTCCAGCCGGGCGATACTTATAGCTCACTTTCCGAATTACTACCAATAAAGTGAAGCTAAAAAAAAAACAAAGTTCATAGGGCGTTACAATTTCTTCAGCCGTGTCTAAACACACTATGCCGAATTTACGCGATTATGCCCGCAATGCTATTTGAATTATTGGCTAGTGCCGAAATTACGTTGCGTATAGAAGAGTACAGCTGATAAAGCATACATATTGCCGCGTAGTTCCGACGCTTATGTAGTGTCATATCAGCTGAATGCGTCGGAACGTAAATTCAGGCGCGCCGATCTTTCGGTTGCGTAATTTCGGCATAGTACAATGTCATGGTCCAAGAAAACAAGGTCTAACCGTTAGACCACGTGACTGACACAAGCCTACGTCATTTTGTGCTGTTCATCCTTGTCTATTACACGCATTCGACAAACATGAATAGGCAAAATGACGTAGGCTCGTGTCAGTCACGTGGTCTAATGGTTAGAGCTTGTTTTCTTAGACCATGGTATAATGTTTAGACATTTTGTTCTAGACACTACCATCAAAATATGCTACATTTCCAATCCAACAAAGTTTAGTCTGTTGGTAAATTGGACTTACTAGGTAGGTACATAAGTATAATAATACATAAAAACATGCTCTTTTTTCTGACGGGATGAGCAGTTTACGTAAGCTCACAAGGGAGGCCAAACTAACACTAATATTACTAAGATGATTATGATTAAGTATTATAGAGCATAATGGAAACGTTGTTTTGTAATTTATTTCTATGGGTTTTTTTAATAGCTAGTCTTCAAGACTAGGATCAGGTAGGTTGAGGTTAGGAAAAAGTTAGAAAGCCCATATTTAAATTATCATTTAACATTTTATATTACTAATCTATACTAACAGTCGAATCTAAACCTGTTAGACTGTTGGTTGAAATAACTTATCTATACTAATATAAAGGGAGGAAATATTTGATTGTTTGTTTGCATTAAATAGGCTCCAAAACTACAGAACTGATTTTAATTGAACCTGATACAAATATATTATGGAATAGATCTTGGGGAAGGACAGGCTACCTTTTACCGCGGGAACATTCCTTATTCCCACGGGAAAAATAAACTGAACGCGGGCGGAAAGCTAGATAAAGTTATTGCATAAGATCTTAAGATAAATACTAAAACATTAAAAATATATACAACGATTTTTATATAAAAAGAAAACTTAATGGTTATTTTCTCCCGCAATAAGTTCGTGGTGTGGCTGAAAATAATGAGAACAAAATGTAAATAAAATCAGCAATATTGTTTTAAGATGAAAATAGAAAAAAAGCTAGAAAGTCAATGAAATATTACAAAGCCCAACTATAACAACCAGATTCAGTTCTAACATAAAGGCAGACAACAAAAAAGATGTCTCCCCACAAACTTTAAGCAATTATTGTACTAATATTAGTATATTATTCGGGCAGAATATCTCTCCACCCACATCGTACTTTACCTTATTTCTTAAATGTTATCTACTATACATAAAACTGCATAAGGCTCACATTGGCGCAGAGTCGAAGCGGCGCGACGCATCATGTTTTTTCACTCACACACAGCATATTCATCTCTATTGTTCCATTATTAAAGTACACATTTGTTCTATGCAAATATAGAAGCGCGCGTCGGCGCGACAATGTTCGAAAGTCTCAGAACTGGTTCGGGCACTGTGACGGCGACGCGCGCCTTTGCGCCGTCGTCGCTTCGACTTGCGCCCTTCGTTCGTTATCAAGCGAACCTTTAGTCTAGCACCTGGAATCTTGCATCCAAAGTTACACTACTGAGCTTTCATAGCTCTTGTCAAATCAATATTGGTCAACATTGTCATTTTATACCAAAAGTAAACATGCGGAATCAACCGAGTCAACATATTTTATGGACAACAGTTTTACTCACATGGATAAGTTTGTCAATGTGACCTCTATTGATATATTCCCTTAATAAATAAGGTCTCCTTATACTTAATATCCTACTTTGTGATCGTCAGACAAGTTTTCCATAAGAACTCTTCGGTTGAGTTTAGTTCAAAGGAACAACTGTCTTTATTTGTGTCATAAAGGTAGGTAAGATATACTAAATAAACAATAATTAGGCTACCTACATAACAGTGATATGTATGTAATCAGTGGTAGTAAAACAACAACATTTATGTTTTGAACTACACAACTGACACATTAAAGGGCACACACTTTTATTGCAATCTTATATTTAATATTCGTGCCTATGGCACCCTTAAAACTATTCAACTAGCAGAATACAAAGATCCTGCAGAAAATAAGAACTAAGTCATACCCAAAAGTGCCACTAGACCATAATTCAGCAATCTCCAGTATTCGGCATACAATTTAGGGTAGACTTGGTAAAAAAAAGTGCATAGCTACATTAGCTACTAATTATCCATCGGCATTTTGGCCTGCCTGATTGCTTTTAGTCAAGGTAGGCTTTGACCCTTCGATGGATACAACTTAATAATAATAAGAGATAATATTTGACTCTCTTATTATTCAATAAACAACGTATTACTAGGCTCAACTTTCATCCAGCATCTAACAATTATTTATTAAGCCTAAAGTAAATAAATCCATGTTTTGCTTACCCATCTTATATCTTAACCATTTAAGATATAATTCGTACCTCGATGATATGCCCGTCGACTTTAGATTTATGGAAAAGTTCTGAGACGTGAATGTTAAAGAAATTATTTTATCAGTAATTAATATAACATTAAATAAAAAAAAATATAACTCCCGCCACATAACAGTTACTTAGATTCTTTCAACAACTAGAAAAGAGCTGGTAATTTTCAAATGGCGTAAGATATTTTATTGCATCATACAACACCCTTGATTGTAACACTTTGCAAACAAAAAAAAAACTACATCAAAATCGACGCATCCGTTTAGGAGCTACGATGCCACAGACAGACAGACACACACGTCACTTATAACACCCCTCTTTTTCTTCGGGGGTTAAAAATATAATTATGATTGCTTGTGTTGTGTGGGTTCCTGAATTCAGCAGGGTAAGTTCGAGCCCCTCGGTGGGGGAGATTTTAAAATTTCCGATAAGGTATGGAGCGTTGCTATCCTATATGTAGCATTATTTAATCTGTGGTAGTTGCTTAGTTTCGCAATGAGTCGTGAATAATTTCATAAAGGATACTGTAACATCTTTTAGCGTCTGTGGCGGTCTTGAATCGGACGACGGCGCGGCCTTTGCCGGTCAGCTCGCTGAACATAAGGTCACCCACCTCTCTCATCTTCCGAGCTAGCGCGTCAGCAGACACGCTCGGTGGCAACTGGTTAAAAAAAAACTATCAGTTATTGTAAACAATAAACCCAATATAAATAGGCAATATGCATGTTTTGTTTTTGAATTGTTACTTCAAATCTACTTTCAAAACCGAGTATAAAGAAAATTTTTCAAAACTTGAAATTATTTTACCAGTTATATTGATTTGAACGCTCGTTGGCAATTGGTTAAAAAAATAACTATATTGTAAACAATAAACCCAAGTCGCGCCGCGCGTCGCGCGAAGCTGTGGCCAGGCCCAGAGCTACAGAGTGTACCAGTCTCATACCTGGACGCGAAAAACATTACCCTAATATGTTATAACCCCCCCTAGATGGAGTGACGATCTGCGAAATGTGGCTGGAAGCAGGTGGGTGCGTGCGGCCGAAGTGAGGGCCAAATGGCGCGCAAAGGGAGAGGCCTATGTCCAGCAGTGGACTGCCGCAGGCTGTTAATGATGATGATGATGATATGCACTAATTGCGTGCAAATAGAAAAACTTAACGTTTTGGTACGATTTACAGTGAATCTGAAATGGTTAAGAAATTGTCCCAGAGTAGGTTGTATACGAGTTATGTCAGACGATTTATTTCCTACATATAGTGTAAAATATATATTTTTATTGCCGCCAAGTACCCAATTATTTGATGGAGTAGATTATGTCGGTACTTACATATTTAAACATTAACGTGTCTCCTTTTTTGCTATCACTGCTGGTTTTATCTTGGTCTAGAACAAAATAAAGAGTTCTTTAAATATATTACAATAAAAAATAAAGTCTTTAATAGAGCTGCTTTTCAAAACTAACCAACAAAGCACAGAAATAGTCTGAAAGTAATGAAAAAAGGCCCAATTCAAAATAAACAACTCAAATATTTTACAACCTAATTATTGCAACAAAGTCTAAAAAACTACATGTAGCAGGTTTTATATTCAGGTTGTTTGATCAGGCACACACAGACTCACGCACACACACACGCTCATACCCACGCACACAAGCTTCGGGACATTTACCTTTATGTTTGCTGTCTTTCGCAGGTTGGCTAGTCTGTGGCGCGCTGGTCTCTGAGGCAGATGTAGATGCAACGGCGGGAGATGGGCTCCTAGGGTCATTCCATCTTGATGGTTTCAGTTTTTCTGGTTGCTCTACGGGCTTTTCTGCAGCAGGCTGTACTTGGCTCGCACTTGGCGCGGAAGTAGTATTTTGTTCCGTCGCGGAAGTCGCATTTTGCTCCGTCGCGGATCCAACAGAATTTTGCCCCGTCATTTGATTTGGATTTACTAGACCCTCGTTTCCAGCCTTTGCCATATTAGCTTGCATCATAGCTTGTAGCATATTCGGTTGCATCATATTAGGCATCATGCTGTTCGAAGTCATACAAAGCATGAATTGGTTCATCATAGCTTGGTTTAATGCATTGCCTTGGTTTGCCAAATTAGGATTAAGACCCATGGTACCAGCCATATTTGGATTGAACCCCATTGCACAAATCATATTTGGATCCAGTCCCATTATACCAGGCATATTCGCATTGGGGGCCATTGCACCTAGCATATTCGGATTGGGGCCCATTGCACGTGGCATATTCTGATTGGGACCCATTGCACCAGGAATATTCTGATTGGGACCCATTGCACCAGGAATATTCTGATTGGGGCCCATTGCACCAGGAATATTCTGATTGGGACCCATTGCACCTGTCATATTGGCATTAGGGCCCACTGCTCCAGGCATGTTCGCATTAGGGTCCATTACTCCTGGCATATTGGGATTGGGGCCAAGTGCACCAGGTATATTCGCACTGGGACCTATTACACCTGGCATATTCGGAATGGGGCCCATTAGACTTGGAATATTCGGTTTGTGGCCCAATAAACCTGGCATATTCGGTTTGTGGCCCAATAAACCTGGCATGTTCGGTTTGGGGCCCAATAAACCTGGCACATTCTGATTAGGGCCCATTAAACCTGGCATATTCGGATTGGGGTCCATTACACCTGGCATATTCCGATTGGGTCCCATTGCACCTGGCATATTCGGATTGGATCCCATTGCACCTGGCATATTCGGATTGGGGCTGATTGCACCTGGCATAGTCGGATGTTGACCAGCTATATTCTGTCTTAGGTTATCTGGAACTGGAATGTTGTTTTGCAAAGCAATTTTTAGCAAATTGCCCAAATTAGAGCCAGGTGGGATTCGTCCAGTAGACAAAGCAGAAACTAGAGTCACAACATTTAAATTGTCCAAATTAGTAATTGTGGTTCCGGTATTTTGTAATGCATTGGGTGGAATATTTTTATCCTGAGGATTGGCGTTAGTTACCACAACAGGTTTATTTACAGTATTAGAACCTGGAAGTTTATTAGGCACAAACTGTAGAGGTGGCTCTTGTGGATGTTTTTCGCTTTCCAGAATTTTATTTAGTCTATTTATCTCCACAGTAGTTCGAACGCCTCTCAAGGGGATTCCATCTTCGCCCAGCCCTTGGCCAATGGAAGCAAGCCCTAAAGGCAGAAGTCGTTCTTCTCGCATTTTGTTAATAGTAACTTGCATTTTCTTTCCATAAAGCGCGTGACCGTGAAACAAAGACACAGCCTGAAAGATATAAATGTCGCTATAGGAAATTCAATTTCAATATTTTGTAAGATGTAAAGGTAATGTTGAAGTGTTTACATAAATACATGATGTTCCGTATTCCTGTATTTTTTATGATTTTTAGTCTCTTGATTTCTATTAATAAATGAAGGCACATGTATCTCTTTCATTTTATTTTTATTTGTATTTATTTATTGAGTATTTGAGCATTCATAGCTTTTATGGCTCATGTAAAGCGTCTAAAGACCCATTTGGAAGTCAGATAAATTTAATTAATATTTGGTTTTATGACCCGAAACTTGGCAAATATACTTAGGAAAGAGTACACAATTAAAATTATGCCCCCTTTACTGGCAAGAATATTTATATAAGTATTATTATTTTATTTATTTTTTTCATTTCAAAATTATAAGGACCTCACCTGCACAGCCTCTATTGGATGATCATAATCGATGGTGGCTTTCGGTGATTTTTTTCCAATAAACAAACTAATTCTTGTAACTATGCCAGCCAATGAAAACACCTCTAGTAGCTTAGTTTCGTCTACTTCCATGTGCAACTGAAAATCACATACGTAATTCACTGTTAAAACCTGGGAACATCAACAGTCGAAAATTTTTTTTATGTTGAAAAACAGCAAAATTTCAGCCGCCAGCGGTCTTCGAAAGACGAAAATAATAAACTGCGTGCCCGTGCCGGCAGCTGTAGGCAAAGTGTGGCGAGCTAGAATTGTTTTTTGCTGCACTAAGTTAACACAGAATAAAAGACGGCTATATAATAGTCGCTGCTCCCGCCATTTCATCAGTGCTCTAGTTTGTCTCGTATGTAGTAATTAATTAATGTCAATGGCTCCGCACAGCCAAAAATTAAAATATTTTATCAGGTGTCTGACACCATAGTACAGGCTCTGCCTGATGGTCGTGTGTAAGGTGTCCCCACACGGTGTATTATTTTATATTATTTTTTTACCGTATGACAAGCATGTTCTGTATAAAAAGCGTTGAGGAAGCGTACAATTCTTTGCTTAACGTCTTAAAATTTGTGAAAAAACTAACTTTAGCACCACAAACTTACGTTTTCAACTGTGACTGATGGAAATAAGGGAGGTTTTATCCCCAATTTATTAAGAAAATCAATTTTGAGTCCAAATATGTTAAAAACTGCTTTGTCCATTGGCAAAAATCCTATTGATAAATCGACAGGGTCACTGCAAGAAAAGAAAACTTTATTAAGGGTCAACTCACACTGACGCTGAGTCGAAGCGACTCGACACGTAACATTTTTCCACCCACATTGATCTCTATTGTTCCATTGTTAAAGTACACATTTGTGCTATGCAAATATGGAAGCGCGCGTCGACGCGCGTTTATGCGCGTATTTGCGCATCGACGCTCGGCTGGAGTCAAGCGGTTTCCTGCCCACATGCGGTTGGACATTGGTACTCCGGAATTATGTCCCTCAAGGTATAATCCTCCCCTATAAAACCTTAATGAAATTCCATTCTGACAATGCTAAAACTTACTACTCCCTTGATATTCATTGGTATCATTGTAAGAAAATTATACCATTATAATTCCGGAGATATAGCTATAGTTTAAGGAGGATTGTAGCTTGATGTTCAAGCCATAATCCTCCCCTCTCGAGTAGCCAAACGGTGGGGTCTTTCGAATTAGTTTATATCCAAAAAGTTAGTATCAGATCAGATTGCTATTCATTGCTCAGTAAAGAAAGAACACTGGTCGCGTTGTAATTCCGAAGATATAGATACAGGTTGGGGAGGATTATGGCTTGAGCATTTTAATTTTCCTCTTTTCTGCACAGCGCTTACCTTACCTTAGGAATACCGTCGCTCTCAAGGTTAACATAACCAGCTGCATGTGCTGTCTACTGTACTTTAAAAATAGAGATGAATATGCTGTGGGTGGAAAAATGACGCGTGGCGTCGTTTCGACTGTGCGCCAATGTAAGTTGGGCCTTATAGCTTACTTGAAATTAGGCATATACTGGGGGCGAGTGTACGCACAAATACTGCAAAACATCCCATTACCTTGAATACTAGACTTCTTATGGGTTTTTCTATAATCTATAGGCACAGAGTAGGTAAGGATATTTCTACAGAATTTTTAAAAAGTTTAGAATCAGTAGTTCCGGAGATAAGGGGGTAAGATGAAAATGACCACTTATTTAGAAAAGAAAAAGTTCTAACCATTAACTTAATTCCTTCTGTTTTTTCTCTGTGTAAAAATAAAATTGAAAGTGATTGTCATATTGAAAGAGCTGTAGTTAAAAACTAACTAGGGTTCTTGCACCAATAGTTGACCATTTAAGCAGATTTCAAACTATGCAAAATTAAAGAAATCGTACTTTTTACTAATCGACGTTAAGTATTGCCTCGTGACAACTAATGATCTGTTGAAACTGCCCGTGTGAATGTTAATGTTAGTGACTTTCACATGGGTACGAAATTTAATATCAAACTTGAAATTTTTTTTTATTAATACATGACTGGTTATCTTGCAATCATTAGGAAGCGACTTCCGGATGTCTTTTGACGAACGTTATTTTCCATGATAAAAATAAAACAAAAAATAGCATCAATAATAACCTCATGAATTGGATTTTTTTTGCGTGCTGGTCAGCTATTGGTACATTCCGGCCAAAAGAGTATAAATAAAAAGAAGCAACACCATAGTGTCGTCCCTTTCCAACCAAGTATGGTGAAAATGAGACGACACTACGGTGTTGCTACTTTTTAATTTCTACTCTTTTTGGACAGACTACATTATTTTCTTATACATATTTATTTATTACACTTTTACTTACTCTTTTTGTAGTCTATACAATAAATTTAATCCCACGAATTCGAAACCTTAAAAAAAAGAAAAGTATTATGAGTTCTACAGATCTAAGGGCAAGGAAAATCGCGCTTTCTGCAGACATTAAATAATTTGTCGCTTAACTTCTAACTCGGATAAATCCACTTTTTGAGATATTTAGGAAAAACCTTTACAGACCACAATTGAAAGAATTAAAGGATAGCAATGTTTTATTTATCCTAGTAACAATCTACGTAAGAATGATCCAGATAACATTTTTTTTGCAAAATTAGTCAGTTTTCCCTAAAACTTAACATTTAGTTTTGATTTACTTTCTTTTGGTATACAAAGGATTTTTTTATTTTATTTATAAATCTGGTGTTGGATTTATCTAATACATGACGGCCATCTTGATTAAATGCAGTTATCTGATTGGCTGTCCTAACTATATATTATCCAAATTTGATAAAATTCATTAATTTCAAAGTCATTTTATTTAAAAACCGTGCACATCTATCGGATCTGATAGAAAAGTCTGTACAATAAAGTCATTTTTACTCTTTATTGTACAGACTGTACAATACTACTGAAAGCGCCCGTATATCTTAGTGGTAGGGGTGAATAGGCTATTTGACAATGCAAAAAATAAAGTGTTAATTACTGTAATCAGTATGTAATGTAAGTTTAAAAATGGATATTTACTATGGGAAGTTGAAAATAATAATTCATTTATGTAAAAATCCGTAAATAAAAATGTATTTTTTTTGGCGTTTGTCACGTGACTCAAAACGCTCCTGATTGTTCGGGTATAGGACATATTATGTCACTAGCCAGTAAACATCGTTTTCTACTTAAGCAACTTGTAGTAGTAGTACTGGCTAGTGACGTCACCGATGCCATTGCGACGCCATATTGTCAAAGTAGCGTTTTGGCGCGCTACTTAAATATTGAATTTTTATTTTGATATTTTTCAGGAAATATGTACCAAAATTAAAAAATACAACTATTACTGGGATCCACAAACTCTACTGAATAATAAAAAATATATTTTAAAAACCAGTCAAATAGCCTATTTAGCACGTTTAACGCACCTTTCATCAATTTCGCCTCAACCTTACACCCAGCTACGACGACTCCGTTGAGCTTCTCAAAAACTTCCTTTGCGTCTTTGGTGTTAAGGAACTTCAACCTGCAGCAGGAAACAGTTTGCTGCGGACCCTCGTTTATGGAGCAGTGGAAGAATGATACATGCTGAAATATAAGTATTATGATAATTTTTTAGTATTTGACATGAGTTAATTTACCATTATGGTAATAATAACAATTTTTATTTCTACTTTTTGACATACACATCTTTTCATTATTACCGTGACATAAATGAATTTCTTTAATATACTTTTTTTTTTACGTTTTTATACTTAACATACTAATATCGACGATCATACGACGGATGTCCTTTTTTATACTATTGTAAAAACGTGTGTAGGTAGTATGTGATAAATAAAACTAAGTTTACAAACTGTTTTGAAATTTTCAACTGTTTTGAAATTTTCTCATTCCATGCGAAAAAATGTTAAAACGGGCTGAGTTGGCACAAAGATAGAATAGACCTTGCGGAGGGATAAAGGCTAACTTTTGCAGCGGGCAAATACTTCATTCCCACGGGAAAAACTATTAACGCGGGCGGAGCCGCGGCGGGAAGCTAGTATATTATATACTAGCGACCCGCCCCGGCTCCGCACGGGAAAATGGTTATTGTGGGTAATCCTGCAGTATATTATGCATGTATTATACATATAAACCTTCCTCTTGAATCACTCTATCTATTAAAAAAAACCGCATCAAAATCCGTTGCGTAGTTTTAAAGATTTAAGCGTACAAAGGGAGGGACATAGGGACATAGGGACATAGGGACAGAGAAAGCGACTTTATTTTATACTATGTAGTGATAGTGAAGCAGGATTACTTTACTCACCCTTTTTACTAATTGTCTGATCAGTTTAAATATCACCGGGCGCCTGATTTTAGGTAGGTTCCTCACTTGAACAACGATATCGTCATTATCGTTAGCTTTATTCGTATAATCACTGTCACAAATTTGGCTGTTTGTTCCATCATCAACAGAGTCTGCGTCTGATTCATCGCTGTCATACTCGGCTACTGTTGTTTGTTCTTCTTTTGTTAGGTCAATATTAAATGGATTTACAAAATCGTCGTTATCAACGAAGGTAGCTCTGGAATTGGAATAACTTTCAAGTGTTAATGCGAAAAACTATCGAGAGTAATGGTGCCTCATCTACCGGCCGGCACGGCATCGGATCGAAACGAATTTTACAATTTTTAAACGAAATTAAACCTTGTATACAGTAATTAAAGTCTACATTACCAAGTCACGCACACACGCGCAGCCAAGCTGTTGTGCGTGACTTGGTAATATAGACTTTAAATACTGTATACAAGATTTAATTTCGTTTAAAAATTGTAAAATTCGTTTCGATCCGATGTCGTGACGGCCGGTAGATGTAGTTGCACCTTTATGGACGATTGTGTTATATTTATTTAAGATACTTTTACTGCAGTAAACTGACTTACCCTTTGCTCCGGATCCCTTTAAGCTCGGTAAAACGTCTTTTCATAAACTCCAGCTTCTGTTTCAACTTTTGAGAACTATTAACTCTTGCTTTAAAACGTTTCTCTTCTGAAATGTTACCAGGTAATCTATTTTTAGACATGGTGCATTACTAAACCACAGAAGAAAATAATAGTACTAACCCGTACAGAAAGGACACTCACCCCCCCGCGCCAAAATGAGTTCCCCGCCCGATATAGCGCCCCACGCCCCGCACCCCGCAGGCGCCGCGGGACTACGCCGGTGGTGTTCGGGGATGTCTTACATAGCGCCTAGCGCCATTGATTTGTAGTTGATATTCAGTTGTTATTCAAAAAGAAGTAGCTTGTCAAAATGCGTTTTCTGTATGGAGTGACCGCCCAGTGACTAAACTTCCCAGTATAAAATTGAACCAACACTGCTGTTCTGTTAGTGTAGTAGTACAGTCAATAGCAATCTAAGCTGAACACTTTCAAGATGGAAAATAATTTTTCACACAATTTTACAGTTTCCTGCTAGAAATAAAAGCTTGTAAAAAAAGGTTTCTTTTGGTAAAATCCATTTAGTGAGACTAGGTTGATCCCCACCCTCCCTAGAATACCTTACGTAATTAATTACGCCTCATAGACAGTATTTTAGTATAGCCACTCCAATACTTTGTCTCCTCCTTTCGAGTTGTACAATCAAGTGCTGTTTAGCTTAGCGTGCTATTGACTGTTCAGGCTGTGCACTGTAAATTATAACAAATCTAACTAATATAACCGTAGAGAAAGCATGTACAACGCTTATTTGAAACTGACCCTTATGTTTACGGACCCGATGTTCGACCCCCTAACTTTAGGGGACTTCTTTAGGCCTTAAGGGACACCTAACTGTTGATGTAAACCAAAATTGCGTTAAGGATCACCTTAAATGTATTTAAGGGACACTTAAATTTAGGGGACGTTGGTGAAAATATCAAAATTAATTCATTCGAAAAAAAAAAACAAATTTCAAACGAACTTGTGGCCAGACCCACAAGCAAAAGAGACGGCATAACCGATGCCACAGTATACATGCTGGTGATGGGAATGACACAAAGTTGGCGATTTGCGGTTGCCACGCCAATCCACTGCATCAGCAATATTCAGCAAGGACACATCATTTTTTTCTGAATACAATAGAATCTTTGGGTCACAGTGGTCTTTGTTGCAGTGGTACAGTTTACGTAAGGTTTATTGCATAAGAACAAACTGTTAGCTCTGCTTTGAACATAAGCTTAGTATGATAGCTAATAGGCTATTTGACAATGCGAAAAATAAAGTGTTAATTACTGTAATCAGTATGTAATGTAAGTTTAAAAATGGATATTTACTATGGGAAGTTGAAAATAATAATTAATTTATGTAAAAATCCGTAAATAAAAATGTATTTTTTTTGGCGTTTGTCACGTGACTCAAAACGCTCCTGTTTGGTCGGGTATAGGACATATGTCACTAGCCAGTAAACATCGTTTTCTACTTAAGCAACTTGTAGTAGTAGTACTGGCTAGTGACGTCACCGATGCCATTGCGACGCCATATTGTCAAAGTAGCGTTTTGGCGCGCTACTTAAATATTAAATTTTTATTTTGATATTTTTCAGGAATTATGTACCAGAATTAAAAAATACAACTATTAGTGGGATCCACAAACTCTACTGAATAATAAAAAAAATATTTTAAAAACCAGTCAAATAGCCTATTAATGTACTTACGATTATCCAGTACGACCACTAATTCTCTACCAAAAATAACAATTTTCTGTAAATTTGCAAACACATGCTGGCAATCAGCTGGATTCATGAAGCGTATAAAACATTCACTCCTGATTTTTTTGTTTCCTGGGACCACATCTATTAAGTAAAATTCGCTGTTTGTATCCTGAAAAAAAAAAATGTTTGTAAGCTTTGTACAAATTACAACGGTCCATGTATGTATCCTTGCCTTGCCCCCTTTTTATTAATTTATTGCTCTGCCGTTTAGTCCATTATTCATATGGGTATCAAGTATGGACTAACTTATTGAGTGTGATGTATGAATTATAATACTTCTTCTGCTCCCCCTCTAATCAAGCATAGGTCAAGATTAAACATAGGATAAGCATTTGTCTTCATGTTAATGTATGTGTGTGTGTCTGGGGTGGGATGTTATTTTACTGCATTTTCATACAATATATATCCCAAGGGTGGGATATTGTTGAATCTTATTGCAATAAAGATCGTAAATACTTACGAAATTTGTAAATATCTCCAACAAGCCTCTCACATGTACAAAATTAAATTGATTAGGGAAATTAGCAATTTGTACTACTTTGCATCTTGTACTTGGATAATTTGCTAAAGCCATGTTAGATAAGTTTTTGCGTTTTTCTCTTATAATTTTTCTATTTTCTTGAACTGTCAATGTGGGATCCAAATTGAACACTTGAAACAAATATGTCATGTAGTGTTTGTACCGAGACTGAATCTTTAAACTATCCTTCCTACTTGTAGAGACAATTCTCTCACTATCCACAAACTTTATAGTTCCACGGGAAGTTGGAACCACACTTTCTGCACTGTTTGTCTTATCACTTTTGTCAGAGGTGCTTCCATTTGCCCCGTCTGGTTTATCATCTGTCGCTTTAGGTGGTTCAGGAGGCACAGTGGTATCCATGGGCTCATCTTCTAAACCTGGTGGGGCTGGCTCTGGAATGGCATACCAATAACAATACAACACATATATTCTTAATTCTTCATACTATAATTTGACTAGATAAGTCTTCTATCTATACCTACTAATATTATAATAAAGAGAAAAGCCCGCCCTGAAGTTGACTCTCTGACCGAAAAGAATTGATTGTTTGTTTGCATTGAATAAATAACCTCCGAAACTACAGAACAGATTTCAATGAAGTTGACTCTCTGACCGGGTATAGAGACAGAATAGACATAGACTACCTTTTATTTAATCGCCGGAAAATTCTCCATTCCCACGGGAAAAACTGTTAACGCGGGCGAAACCAGACAGACACTCACCGAATTTGACTCTCTGACCCGGTCAGTCAACTTCAAAGCAAAGGAAAAGAAGACAATAACGCGAGCTAGATATTATAGGTACAGTATCCAGCACATGCGGCTGGACATTATGATCTTCAGAGCGCCTGTATTTCGTAGCGATAGGGGTGAATTTCGTAGTACGAATTTGCAGCCGCATGTGCAAACACACATCAGTTCTAAAACTACATTACCTAATATCTCATACTGACCTGACATAATTAGAAGTTGAAATTAACAATCACAGTCACAGGTCACAGACCGTGCACAGACCTAATAGCCAATTAACTTTAAAATAAGTAAGTTTTAACCGCTCCGCACGCACTGCACTTTTGTTGCACAAAACAAACACGCACAAAAACAGAGCAGTGTTGCCATATATTCATTAACAAAAAATTTAATTTGAATAACATTCCGTGTGAAATTCGTATAAAAACGAAACTATGATTATTTATATGTATCTTAATTCATAATTTGTAATTTGTCGAATTAACATTTAGTCAAAACATTTTCCTAAAAGTTATTTTGTATGTCGCAACTTCGCAAGCAAATTAAAAATTATAGTTCCGATCCGATCCGATGGATAGAAACTATGATTAATAATTATTATTACGAACAATATATCGGAATATTCTCTGTGCTGTAAATCCTTACAAATATCCGTATACATCAATAATTATCCGTATTGTATTGGAATTCGAAAATCCGTATAAATACGGATAAATCTGTATATATGGCAGCACACAACAGACAGACTGTCAGGCAGGTATTTCACTGGCGGGCGACGAAGACAAAAGGGACGCAGTTATGCGCAAGAGTGAGCGCGGTGTATTTGTATCTCATTCTAACGCATTACGGCGTCCCTTTCGTCTTTTGTCTTCGTCGCCAGTGAAATACCTGCCTCAGATTAGCAGCGATGTAGGAGGAGTACGTAGGAGATGATAATAAAATAATGTAAAGCCTGACCAAAGAATTAAGAAACCTGCTCTGGGGGCGCCACGTGTATATTTTTAAGACTATGGCAACAATTTCCCTTATAAAATTAGTTCCATTGAAATTCCGCAATATGGCGAGGTGTCATACAATATTTCTTTAGTCGGGGTTTACAGCTTTAAAATTTTAGAAGGGAAATTGTTGCCATATTCGTAAAGATACACGAGGCGCCCGCCGCGCCCCTAGAGGTTTTTTATTTCTTTGCTCAGGCTTTACTTTGATTGATAACATTGTCAGCAAGAAAACATGTACTACCAGAAAAAATACTACCACGTGCTACACGCGAGGGCCCGTTTCACGAAGCTACAAGTTACAATTCCTTGTAAAATTAAATAGCAACACTGACCAAAAGCGGCAACATTAGTAGTTACAAGTGTTTCTCAACGTAACTTTTTAACAATTGTAATTTTTTGGCTACAAGTACAAATTTACAATTCATAGACATTTTTTTTGTTTCTATTGTAAAATTTCGATAAATCGAACAAGTGTTTCACAAAATAACTCAAACTTATTAACTTTTTATCTGTCAAACTTTCTACAAGTCTACCTAACTCTGGAGCTAGGTAGACTTGTAAAGTTTAATAACATTTAAATTCAAAAGTAGCTGAAGCATATTCTGCTTAGTAATATATTGTGAATTTAAGTTTTATTAAAGTTATTTATGTTTTGTAGGTACAGTCAGCAACATACACTAGGGGAATTGATTCAAATTTATATGGATTTGATTATGTACTATTACAGATCAAGTTAATTGTTTTTACCCACTGATAGGAAACTATCTAACTACCCAGGATAGTATATTTAAGTAGTAAGGAAATTCAGTTACAATACTATGATCAAAGGTTTCAATAGTAAAACAGAGCAGTTTGGTAGCTATTTACAATTAAAAGTCAAGTTCAACCTTTTATCGGTATGTACACAATAAGATCATGGAAACAATATATATAAATAGAGAAAAAAGTATGTACCTGGTTACCATGGAGGACTTTTTCATATTTTGCCAAAAGACGTCTCGGGTATAAGATAAATATTTCCCGGCTGGTACAAGCCCTATTGCTAGGGCAATATTATGAACTTCAGTCGAAGACTTCAGTACATGTGGCATTTTTATCCTGTTTCGTTAATGTTGGAGAAAAAGCCCCGCAAAGCAAATCTCTTTTTAAAAAAATCTTTTAGTAGAAGAATTTTATGCTCCTTCCTTTCAATCTTGTTCCTTGCAAAGTTCCAAAGTTTTCAAAGTGATTTGTTTATATAAAGACTCATATGGTTGCTTTTAATTTAATTGCTAATAATATGAATTGTTACCAAACAAACTATAGTATGTACCAAAGGCTCGCTAGTTTGGCATTTACATGAGTCAATGGTTTAACGAATATTTTGTGCTATGTTATTTAATTTTTGGGTACTACACTTGTAAAATCGAGAATTCGTTCCTTGTAATCTGACTCTATAGTCATTTGACTATAGTGATTCTCCAAAACGATGTTTGTGAAACACTTGTACTTGTAAATTATTAAATTTTTGAACTTGTACTTGTAGAATTGTAACTTGTTACTTGTTGCTTTGTGAAACGGGCTCCAGAGGGCTTACTTATTCGCCTTGATTTTCTTGCTGCACAATAGGAACCGACTGATTATGACATGACAGATTTTTATTACCTTCAAAATTTTTTATTTTAAACAAAATGGCAAAGAATCGTAGCTGTTCAGCCTAATTACAATATTTTATTTGCCCGTCCTAAATTCATAATCCGTTAAAGCCTGACCAAAGAAATATGAAACCTGCTCTGGGGGCGCCACGTGTATATTTTTACGAAAATGGCAACAATTTCCCTTATAAAATTAGTTCCATTGAAATTCCGCAATATGGCGAGGTTTCTTATTTGTTTGGTCGGGCTTTACAACTATTGATTCAAGAGGGTAAGTAAAATTAAAAATCTGTTAATGTGATATAGAACTTTATTTTGACTACCATGATAATTATGAATTAACCAAGGTACCTACTTTTTTATAAATAGTAATTATTACATACTAGATTATATTATTATATAGAATGCTTGGAAGTCAGCGGATCAGTTTAACTGAGACAATACAGTTACTCGTAATAAGCCATTGGGCTCAATTCTGCCGTGGCCGCTAAAATATCTGAATTTAAGTTGTTGGTCTCTTTCATTCATATGGGAATCGATAAGGATGGGGAGATGAATGAATTCAATTTTGAATGAATGTCATTTAGATAAGCAGCGCAGCTGTCAAATTCAGCTTAGTTTAGTAGGGATGTAATTACGCGTAAAATCGATGTTTGACGTGTCTAAATGTAGGTTGGTAATCAAATCACCTGTCCCTTTTCGTTCTAAAGAACGTGAAAGAGACAACAACTTAAAATTAAATATTTTAGCGGCCACGCAGAATTGAGCCCATTATGTACAGTTAAATTACAAGATAACAGCCGTACAGAAGTTTGTAGGTATTTCCTTGCTGCTGCAGGAGCTAGTAGAGTTTCTTTGCTTCTTAGTTGGTATTTACAACATTACAAGTATCTCACTTGTATGATCTGCTTGTCTACCTTGGAATTGTTGAATAATCCTGAGACAATTTGCTGAGGAAATTATAGATTTCTCTTTGCATTTTCAAAATGCCTTATCTACATGATATTTAATTACCAGGGTTAATACGAGAGTGGTAAATTTCCCTTTCCAAGTTTATTCCTAAAACTAAAAATATATATAGACTAGCTTTCCGCCGCGGCTCCAGTTAAGTTTTTCTCGTGGGAATGAGGCATTTTCCCGCGATAAAAGAAGATAGCCTATGTTACTCAGGGTGAATGGAGCTTTTTTAATGTTGAAAAAATTTTTGAAATCGTTTGAGCAGTTTTTGAGTTTATTCATTAAAAACATACACACACACAAATACAAATTTTTCCTCTTAAGATGAATTCCTGATAAGCACCGACCCCTTAAATTTTCCATCCGTTGTATACCTGACACCAAATCTTCAAAATATGACCTATCTGATTTTCGAAAAAAGCGGTTGTCTGTAAAGTCGGTTTACTGACGATAGTTGAACGTGACAATGATTGTGCCTCTTTGTCGCTCGTTCTGCGCTCTCGCTTACACTTCAAGCCTTAAATGGAACGCCTCAGCCGCGTGGTTACGCCGCATTGCGTCATGTTTTTTCGTGCGTGCAGTCGGTTCCTTCGAATTATAAGACGTTGTCACGTCAAAATGAATTACTCAGCGAGTAATTTTTTTTAATGTATGGCGGCGCAATTAGAGACCCCCCCACACTAAGAACTTTCGAGCGTCGTCGTTGTGCCAACGTGCACGACATTCTTTTGTTTCACTCGGCTTGCGGCCTATGATCGTATGAGCGACGTCGTCAACGCTCGATAGACGCTATATTGTGGGGGGGTCTTATCGTCAGGTAGCCCCTTATTGCAACATTCGTAACGACACGCTCTTTTGTCTAACGGGGTGAGCAGAGTTTCAGTAAGCTCACTGGGAGCCCTAACCAAAACCATTTTCAAACAAATTATGATCTAGGCGAGGCCAGGATCTAGGCGAGCCGCGGGCGTGACAAGTGTATATAAAATTAGTGTAAAAGGATACGTATGCAAGTGTCGGCGTCTTGCGGGCGCGTGAAGCGCAGGAAGGCGCGGCCGCTGGAGGTGGATTCACACATGTCCACTGGGCCCACTTCACCCATCTTCTTCTGCAACGACGCGATCGACACGCTCGGGGGCAACTGGAATAACGAGCATCATGGTCTAAAAAAACAAGGTCTAAAACTCCGACCACGTGACTTGACACAAGCCTACGTCATTTGCTGTTCATCCTTGTCGAATAATACGCATTCGACAAGGATGAACAGCATGATGACGTAGCCTTGTGCAAAGTTTGCAAGTCCGATTGTTAGACCTTGTTTTTTCCGACCAAGACGAGCATGCATTTTATCTTAAATGACCTTTATGCTTGTCGAAAAAGTACGACGAATCAAGCTTCATCGGACTTGTAAATGGTCATTATGGTAAAGTGGTCATTTTGTAAAAAGCAGTAGTCATTATGAAAAAGTGGTAATTTTGGTGAAGTGGTCATTTTTATAAGTAGACTTTTGAGTATCTAAATTTTAAATTAATAAAAATAAAATATTTATTTCACTGCTCGGTGGTCGACTCAATAAATGCTGACAACAGGGTCTGTGTAGGTTAACCTCGAAATTCACACGATAAGCAAGCATTACTTTATCACACAGTTTTAAGTTTGCATGCCAAATGTTTATACTAGTCATATTCTAATTCACACTTAACTTAAATTTATGTCACGGTCTTTATCGTTCGTATGGGAACCGAAAAACACGGGATAAAAGAGCTGCTTCCACCCTAAACTATTACTTCAAATATAATATTTTGTTCATTAAAAAAAAGTTAAGTGCTTACTTACATTGTCAAATACTAATAGTTTTGACACTTTACTGGCGGTTGACTGGTCATCTCTTTCATCACAACTTCTAGAATCTTTACCATCGTTAGAACTCCCGGAAGATCCATCTAACTTCCGTCTTTTATGTCTATAATCCTTTTCTTTGTCATGTCTACTGTATTTTGAAAGTTCTTCACTGCTGTCTCTATGTCTATATTCTTCTGAGCTTCTTCTTCTTCTTTGTCTAGAACTTCTTTCTTCACTGTATCTATGGCGTTTGTCTCTTTCTTTACTACCCCTGTTCGGGGAATCTTTATCTCTGCTATGTAGCCTTCGTCGTGAATCCTTTTCTCTGCTACCTCTTCGGTCTCGGCTTCGGTCTCGGCTTCGGTCTTTTTCTGATTTTTCTCTTCTACTTCTATAGTCTTCTTTTCTACTTTTTCTCTCCTTGTCACTTTTTTCAATACTACCTCTTTCTTTCCAGGGATCTCTTTCTGAACTTCGATTGCTTTGTGTAGTTTCTGTTACATCACTTTTCTCACATTTGTCTTTGTTTTCTCTCTCTTGTTGTTGGTTGGAATACATTACTGCATTGCCACTTATCGAACGGTATCCTTCAAGGAATCTACTGTATCTGATATCTTTATCTGCAATATAATAAATAATTTAACAAGCTTTTATTATACTTTATCAATGTATGAAATATTTGTAAACTTTTAGTCCAACATCAGATTGCCTTTATTTACCAACGCTTTACAAGGCAGTGTCCACTATATTGCCACCGTAATTTTAACCTTATACCCTAAACATAAAGTGGAAAACGAATGAATTTTATAAAGTAGTTTTGCCTTATAAAGGGTTAAGAAATTCCTGCAGTTTGAAAGACATCATGATAGGAGTCTAAGAGCAGGCTAAACTGTACAATTGAGTATTGAGTAACACTTTTAAGGCCTTGGTTTGTTACTGCAAATTCGAACTTTATTTTTAAAATGAAATCGCAGAAGTCTAAAATATCTCATAGAAGGACGAGGATGTTTCGAAACGACTAATACGAAGTGACAAACAGTAAAAATCCAATAGAAAAAAACTTAATGAAATTATAGGTACCTTGTGAATATCCTGGTTGCGTTGACATCACATTAATAGCGTTTGGAGTCAACAACTGCATAGCGGGCTGTGTTAAGCTTTGTACAGGAGTGTGTGTCGGGTTAGGGAAAGTTTGTGCCACATTCGATTGCAACATATTTAACGTCACTGACTTTGGAGTCATAAATTCTAACACCCGATTAATAGCTACGTCTAAAGACGCTGTATTAGCTTTCTCTGGTATTGGAGTTTGAGAAATCACAGGATTTGTTGAACTGAAGCTTTGGTTTTTTTGTTGTATTATATTAACGTTTGGATTCGGCGCTAGCGTCAATTTAGGTGTCTGAGCTAATGGTTTAGGATGCGCCTGTGTACTTGGTATAGTTGTCAGTATATTTTGCAAAGCTTCATAGTTAATCTGTGCTTTAGATTTTTCTATTGTATTTCGATCTGGGCGACGACTAAGATTGCTTTCTGCATGAACGTTTGAAGACCTCAATGGTTTGAGTTTTTTGTAAGAATATTTGAATGCAGGAGTAATTTTTCGTTTAGATGTCTTTGTTAGAGGAACTCTGTCCATGCCTTTAAGATCGGCTAGAGCTTCATACACATTAAATAGTTCAGCTTTTACGCAAACATATCTTAATGGTTCTCCGTTGGTGCCAAGCCCTTGGCCTATTGATTCTAGGCCCAGAGGCAAAGGTTTCGGGTGATTGGTGTAATCCATGCTTACTTTCATTCGTTGGTTATATAATCTGTGGTTGTTAAACATTGAAATCGCCTGAAAATTTACACCAACAATTGTACAATAAAGTAAAATTACTTTACGATGTCGACGCCTTATATCAAGGGTGTGAATAAAGAAAATTAGGTAATCAAAATACGGTCTGACCAAAAAAGTAGAAATACTGTAGTGTCGCCTCATTTTCACGATTAATAGGTTAAAAAGGGACGACACTACAGTGTTGCTACTTGTCAGAGTATAAGTAAAATTTTGGAAAACAGAGAGAGAAAGGGAACCAATTCTCTAAATTACAACAACAAACCTGAATCGCTTCTAAAGGGTGATCATATTCGATGTTAGCCTGTTGTACGCTTTCACTGGTATCCTCAAAGCATACACTTCTTACTTCGCCAGCCAACGAAAATACTTCGATCAGTTTCTTTTCATCTACATCTGGATGAAGCTAAAATAAAACAAACAGCAGAAATTTGGCATATGTGATCGATCAGTTGGACAGAAATACAAAAGTAAACAAAAAGTAAACGGAGAGTGCCAATTATTTTAACTAAACCTAATTTTGTATAGATTTTGCTTCAGGTAAGTCAATAGATGGCACTATCGAGCGCGTTCAATTTAGTTACAATGAGGGATTTTCAAGATGGCATTTAAGAAAAAAAAAGGTTCTATTGACTCAAATAGATGGCGTGCATGTCGAATAAAATGTCAAAAGCGAGCTTGTCAAACCAATCAGGGCAGATAAAAAACTGGCAACACTGTTGTTGTCACGTCAATCGTTACGCACTTTGTTGTGTTTTATTTTCGTTTCGTGTTTTTGCGTGCTGAGTTGCGTTTAAATTTGCGACTAAATTTTGTGACTTCTTTAACTACGTTCAAGCACGTCTATTTTATTTGACGTAAGAGTTAGTGCAGCGCCATCTCTTATTATGACCATAGTGAAACCTTTTTTTTGTTTTTAGAACTGTCAAAATGAAAATCCCTCATCCTCGCACTCGGCACATTGCTGTTGAACTTACGACAAGTTCATTTTAATTAAAACCCGTCTCGTCATTTGTCATTTGAAAGTTAGTAAACAGAAATCCACATTTAAGTGTTACATTATATTTGTCGATTAATTGATCCCGACTTTATGTTATTAAAAATAGGATTTTATATTTAATGCCATTGAAATTAGGTTCTTTTCCATATAAATTGAATTATACTGTAATTGATCGTACCTTTATATTTCGTGACTCTGAATGTTCACAGGAAGCTTTTGAGGAAAATATTTGGTTTGTTTTTTAAATTATTTTTTTAGAACAAAAGAACAAGTCATACTTACATGATAGACTGTAACTCTACTAGTGAAGGGAACTCTGACTCCTATTTGTCTAATAAATTCCTGGTTAAGTAAAAAAAAGGTATCTAAAGTCTGGTTTACTTTTGGGAAGAAACCCGTTGTATAGTTCTCCGATCTATTGGACACAAACAGATAAATTAGTTAAATAAAAAAAGGTAATGCAGAATATAACAAACTTCATTGCAAAGGACATAATGCAAATAATTAACTCACTAAAAAGACGGAAGATTCACTCCGCAAAATAATTTATATTGAAAGCAACTCTTGCTTTAAAACAATAATGTGAAATTCTGATTGCACAGCTCCAATTTACGCTACCCTAGAGCTCTTCTAGAAGTTGCCTCTCTTTCTAACGAGTCACGTGAAATTTTTCCGTACTCTTCTAACCTACTGAGTGTGGTCTAGGCGGCGATCTCGCTTATGTACAGTAGCCAGCAGATGCGGCTGGGCTCTCGCACTACGAAACTCGCCCCTACTGCTATGGAATACGGGCGCTCTCAAGGTCAACATGTCCAGCCGCATGTGCTCATGACAAAATACCTAATATAAATAACTTAAACCAGTTTAATTAATATAAAAAAAACTTAATTATTATGTTAAATACCTGTATGTATCATCTGTGCAATCAGTAGCGGGCTCCACATTTTCCCGACTATCGCTATAAAGTTGCATCCTTTTGTATTCAAAGCTCCTCAACTTCGTCCCACTTGTCTTTTTCTTGAACTGATAACCTAAAATAAAAAGGTTTCTAAAACGTAAACTTTTGTATACGCAATTCGAAATTAACACGACAGTTGCTAGGCTACTTCCGTCTTTATATTTTACTCCCTCTCACGTTGGCCCCTGTGGGGTCTCGCCATATTGCGGAATTTCAATGGAACTAATTTTGTAAGAAACATAAAAATATACATGTGGCGCCAGAGCAGGTCTTTTTTAGCCAAAATATTTATAAAGCCTCATTTGCGCCAAGGCAACAACAAGCAACATTGTTGCATGTGAAATCATGTGGTATGCTACAAATAGAAAATATTTGCGGAATGCGGCAGTCTATTTTACGCCGAAGCACAATCATCGCGGCTCGATAATTTGTTTAGCAAGTATGTGTGTTTAGTTCTGTTCACCCCATATCACAGAATAAATAATAGTACAGTCCACGGATACAGCTATATAGAAAAATTACAAGTTTTTATGTATATGGTTGCTTTCATATTAATTCGGACAAAAGGTCATCTACGCCTGCATCAATGCGCACATTTTTTTAAACGATACGATAAAACTATAGGAAATTATAGCAAAATGCGTAATTTGGCATACCGTAGTAGAAGGCGGGGTGAGCGTGTGACCTTGCCAGACATTTTGGCGTTACATTATTATTAATAACTTTCAAGAAAAGAAAGAGGTCAATGAACTTTTGTCCGGATTTATATGAAACAGACCATAGCTGTATTTAATTAGTTTGTTTAACTCACCTACGCCCATAGATGCGTCGATTTGTTGACCCAACACCGTAAATCCATGTAACAGTTTACATGCACTTTCTGCGTCTTCGTGTGTTGGAAAATTCAATAGTATATTGGTCACTTCCATGGTTATAACGTTAAACACTGGGCAGCATTCGAAATGTGCTTCCTGTAATCATTATTATTTTTATTTATTATTAGATGTCCGCCTCACGGTTTAGCCCTATTGTATTTTTTCCCTGGAAATGAGGTCCAAAAAGGCTTTAAAGCTGCAAAAAGTTCATTACAAAAAGAAACTTTTATATGTAGACTAGCATGTTTGTAATGAATAAACTCAAAAACTACGGAACCGATTTCAAAAATTCTTTCACCATTGGAAAGCTACATTCACCCTGAGTAACATAGGCCACCTTTTACCGTGGGAAAATGCCTCATTCCCTCGGGAAAAACTGTTAACGCGGGCGGAGGTGCGGCGGAAAGCTAGTATAAGATAAATATAAATGTTCGTTCAATCTGCTACATAATAATGCAAAAAGAGTTCGATACATACAGTGCCAATTTTGTCACTGATTATGTTAATGCTCTCATATAATTTACTTCCGGGGATATTTTTAATATGCACTATTCTGCAAGTGTCGTAGTAATTATTATAATCGTGTGAAACAGGTATATCTTCTATCCCTTTACTCAAAAGATCTCTCTCAATTTTCCTAAAAATATCTGCATTTGTTAACCCATTCCATCCTTTGAAGCCATATTCAAAATCTTTTACATCAATTGTACTAATTTCATTATCATTTTCGTTTGCAATATTTTGATATTGTTCATTTTCAAGAGTGTATCCTTGCAATGGTTCAGTTTTGATAGATGACAAGTCTTCTTCAGATGAATCCACTTGGATAACATCCTGATTCTGACCATCTTCTTGAAATTCTTCTTTTATCATTGTAACATTATCACATCTGGAACAAATATAACATTGTAAAGCATAATTCAGTTTTTATGATATCTCATCCCCATGTGAAACTGCACGGAAAAGTCAAAAAACAACGCGGGCGTAGTCGCGGGCGGACGGCTATCTATCTATCTATCTAAGTGGGGCTTAGTGGGGGACGTCTGCGCCACACGTCTGCGAGTGGCGCAGACGGGTGGTCAGCTCCCGGTATAGGAACTATTTCACCCTTAATCTCAGCCTGATGATGGTAGGTAATGCGTGTAATATCACAAAAGTAATATCACCCTAAAAAGTAATGTGATATCACACATTACGCGAGTATTTTAACCAGTACGCTACACCAGTACACATCACACATTCATTAGCAAAGCATAGTTTAGCATAGCTTAACTACTCCGTCCGTCACCGTATCATGTTCAGTACCTTAGTACTCAGCTCAGTGATGGATAGGTAATGGAAAAGCGCGCGACGCGGTGGCCGGTCAGTCAGATAAGTATTTTACGGGAGTCAAACAAAAGACAAAAAGGACGCAGTTCTGCGCAAGAGTGAGCGCGGTGTATTTGTATGTGTGCTGCTATGGTACGGTACTGTACGTACGGAGATTACAGAGCATTTTTTCGTAGGAAGTGTACAATTTCGTTCAAAATTTTGGGTACTGTTTAGGGTGATGTGTACTGGTACGGGGTGATATCACCTTTTCGAAAGTAATGAGTAATGTGATATGTCATAATATAAAGTTGCTTTGCTCAAACAAAGGCTGGCTCTCGTAGGAAACTAATGTACAAGGTCTAAACAACAATAAATGAATTTAACAATATAAAGAAAGAGGCAACTGTACTTACTCAACTTTTATTCTTGGTTCGTAATTTTGCTTATGGCGTTCGCGTGTTTCGTTGAACTTACGCAGTAGCTCTTCAAATGTTGGATTTTTGCGATCTCTTTCATCGGATAACTGGTTGCCTATAGCAAAAAATTATAAAAAATAAAAGTAACAAAAAAACTACAACTAACTATGCTTAAAGATTAAGTAGTCTTTTAATTTTTCTATAGACATGTTAGACTGTTTTAACTAAAATGATAAATATAAAAATAGTGGTAACCTTATTTTAAGCTAGATTTTTTTTGTTTTATTTATTTTGTAAAATTGATAGTATTTAATGTCTATGATAGTAGGACGATAGTACGATAAATTGATACACACCAGCATCTAAACACACCGATATTGGCTTGTAATCTAGTTCCAGTCCATATAAATCTCTGTACACTTGTAGACAATCCTTGGATTCTTTAAATCTTAACAAACATTTTCCAGTTGGTTTGTTGATAGGGCTTTTAAGCATATCAATATAGTAAGAGGAGCTGTTTGTGTCCTGAAATACATGAAAATAAAATATAATTCACAAAAAAACTTACTAATATTATAAACGCAAAAGTTTGTAAGTATTATATGTTTGATACTTTTTCATGCAAAAACTACTGAATGCATTTTAATGAAACTTTACAATAATTATAGTTAGCATCAGAATGATAGAGGCAACTTTTTACCGCGAGAAAATACCTTATTCCCACGGGAAAATCTCCGCGGGGTGGAAAGCTAGTATTAAATATAAAAAAACAAACAAAGGACTTCAGGCAAAGGACATGAAGTTGAAGTTGAAGCAGGGCCGATACTTAATGGGGGAACTTTGGGGACGGCCTTGTCCAATAATGGATGTCTTTCAGCTGAAATAATGGGCTCAATTCCGCCATGGCCGCTAAAATATCTAAATTTAAGTTGTTGGTCTCTTTCATTCATATTGTAATCGAAAAGGATGGGGAGATGAATGAATTTAATTTTGAATGAATGATATTTAAAATAAGCAGCGCAGCTATCAAATTCAGCTTAATGTAAAATCGATGTTTGACGTGTCTAAATGTAGGTTGGCACTCACCTGTTCCTTTTCGTTCTTAAGAACGTGAAAGAGACACAACAACTTAAATTTAGATATTTTAGCGGCCACGTAGAATTGAGCCCAATGATGATGAAAATTGTGAAGAAAACCTATGAAAATGTGTGTTAGTGCAATTAACAACAGTGAAAATCTAAGACTGTTCATGATGACGATAGTCTATTCTATTGGCTTTAGGGGGCAATACTAGAGTTATAGACACATTTACACAGGGAAAGATAAAATGAATAATGTTTTAAAAATGTCTATTACTTACAAAATCCGACAGCAGTTCAATCATGGCTTTTACATGAAAGAATTTGAACCACAGTGGCATGTGGCTGATGAACATTGAAGTGCAATTTTGGTCTTCTTTATTTCCTTCATAGTAATCTTGAATTGAAAGAGCCTTTTTAGTCCTTAATTCTTCTTTAAGAGTGGGTAATGGCAATTTGTGATTTAAGCGCAGTAAATTACAAACTTGCTTAAAACATTTATCTGGACGCTTTTGTGATACTGTTGAATCAGAATTTATAGCTGTATCTTCTGAAATATTGTTTTCTTGTTGGTCTTCATCAATTCCTATTTTCAGAATAGGCTCTTGTTTAATTTTGATTTGTTCAAAGGCAGGTTCATTTATTTCCCATAAAATTTGATGGACATTCATAGTAGACGTTTCTTGCTTAAATTCATTCTGCATTTGGGCTGAAGATGATGGTAACTCTTGTCTTCTTTCTGAAATAGAAAAGAAAATTTTAATATACCTAGCTGAACAAAACATAATACCAAGAACATAAATAAATAAGAAATTTTATCAATTTTGATATTGGTTATGGCCGCGCCCCCGCCGGCGGGTACGGGCGTTGTTACCTGAAGGGTAAGAAATTACTTATTATAACCTAAAATTTGACCAATTTTTGTTTTCTTTTCTAAAATAATTTAAATTACAACACACTGAGTTCAGAAAATTTAATTATAGAAAATAAGTAGGTAAATAGCATGTGAAAGAGGCAAGTTTGCAGTTTTTAGTTGCTGGATGCTGAAAAGATGATTGTGACCTGAACTGTGAACAAGCTGGTAAAACACTCACCAGACATTATGAAATAAATACTACATTACTTCAATTAAATTTATTGCTAGTTTACAATATTAAAATATTTAATCAATAATAATCATTATTCACCACAAAACAGAATAGCAACAAGGAAGGAACAGAGATAAATTTTTTTTATATTTACCGTTCACCCAACCACTGAGCTTATAATCACTACGTTATACACCAAAGAGATTTGAAGAGCCAGCTTCGCTTTAGATAGAGGGAGCGTTAAATATCCGCAACACTTCATGGAGAGCTATCCTTTTTACTCTTATGACAGTTTTGCATGTCAGAGTGATACAAACGTTGTTTTGACAGGACGTCAAATTTCAAGTTGTATGTCATTTTTCGAATTGCTAGGGATGGGGTCTAGTTAAAAACATCGATATCGATAGATACAAGGTGTTAGTAAAATATATACCTAACGCAAATCTTTCGGTTCAGGTAGAGTTCTTAATGAAAATTAAATAATTTGTACAGATATAGGAACTACTCGTGCACTCTCTACGTTTAAGTAATAATCTAATAATTTTTGATATTGTATGGTGTTAGTAAGGAAGCTATATTCCACCTACAAATTATTAATGCATAAAATTACCTGTGAATAAAAAAGAAACGAAGTTATTAATTACACTACACATTTCATAAATTAATGTTTCTTATTCAATTATCTTTTAAAATTGCAAATATTTAGTTTTTTATTTTTGTTTATTTGATCATAGTTGATCATATCTACACAAATATTATAAAGAGGAAAGATTTGTATTTTTGTGTGTGTGTGTGTGTGTATGTGTGTATGATTGTAACGAATAAACTCAAAAACTACTAAACTGATTTCAAAAATTCTTTCACCATTAGAAAGCTACATTCACCCTGAGTAACATAGGCTATATTTTATTTTCAAAAAAATTAGGAATCCTTACTAAAACTTCAATAATGTAACGTGTAAAAAAACCTAAAATATTCCTTATAATTGCATGGGCTCCGAAACTACTGAGCTGATTTTGATGAAACTTGGTATGAAGATAGAATAGACCTTGGGGACGGACATAGGCTACTTTTTACTGCGGGGAAAATACCTCATTCCCACAGCAAAGACTGCAAGCGCGGGCGGAACCGTGGGACGGAAACCTGGTATCAGTACCAATGAGCTTGGGGTACAGTAATATAAAAGATTCTGGGGTGATAAAGGTTACCTTATACCGCGGAAAATTCTTTATTCCCACGGGAAAAGTGGTAGGGTGGGTCAGAAGTTTTGATGAAACTTGATACAAGAGATAGAATAGACCTTGGGAAAGGTAACAGACTACCTGTAACCGCGGGACAATAGCTTATTCCCACGGGAAAATGGTAGTTCGGGAGGGAATTTTTGGTGAAACTTGATACAGAGGTAAATTAATTTAGATTTTGGGATGAACAACAATTTATTTTGCTGCCACAGTTTCGGAGACTAACTCGTACAAACAGATAAAAAAATTTTTTTAAACTGGATTATGTTCTATATCACGTTTTAAATTCCCTTGACCCGGTTTTTATAATTTTCTTTTCTATGTACAGATTTTCGACTTCTACATTTTTATTATACATATAGACGAACTTAACATGTTTTTATTTGAATTTATTCTTATTGAATTAAAAAAAAGATTGTCGACAATTTTTTTTTATTAAACTGTTTTATATAATGATACCCTTTTTATTTTTCATGTGGACATTTAGTAATTGATTCTAACATCTAAAGGTAGCCTTTATGTTACTCAGGGTGAATGTAGCTTTCCAATAGTAAAACAATTTTTGAAATGGGTTCAATCGTTTTTGAGTTTAGGTATTCATTACAAACATACACACAAGTATTGGTGAATTTTGTGCTTGTGAAACTTAAAAAGGGCTTAACTAGCAGATAATTATTTAAAAAAGCAAACAGAAATATTTTAGATTTACAGTTTTATTAATAAAAGATCACATATTACATTTAAAGCTGAAAAGTATTCATACAGTAGGACGTAGTTGGTAGGGCACACCACTTCTCTGAATCTACTTTTTCTCAATAATATGTACTTCTTTTTTTTTTATTGACCTATGCTTGAGTCGAAAAAGCACGGCGAATCAAGCTTCATCGGACTTGCGGGGATAATTTTCACGTTCTTCTTATAAGAAATCTGAAAAAAAAGAAAATGAAGTAAGTTATGTAGATTTTTTAAATAATAATTTTAAAGGCTGACCAAATACATCAAAACCCTGTTCCGGGAATACCACAATATGTTATAATAAGTTTTACAGAGGTATTTCATTTTCCTTGTTTACAACTCAAAAGCTTTTTCGATAATTTTATCGACTATGTTTTTCCAACCCTATTATAACCTTTTTGTACAAATATTATTATTGGAAAATATAGCGAAATTTGATTAATTAGATAAGATTAATCAGTTGAATTAGTTTTATTACATAATTTAGTGTAGTTTTGGATTATATGCTACAAATATTATGACGAAAATACATATAATAAACACAAAAACACAGCTTACCTTTGAAAGCTGATCACATCGGGTCTATTTCCTTGCTTTTGATGCGTGATTTACACATTTTCACCATGCACGACATAACTTTACATTTTAAATTACACTATATCTCAAAATTTGTTACTAATAACACTAGGCAACAAAAAAAATCTTTTATTTTTTCCCAGAGATCTGATTGTGTGATTCTGAACCGCCATGCAATAGAAAACTTAGAACAGGAAATAAAACATCCCAGTCACGTATAGCTTTAAAGAGAATTTTATTTTTAATTTAAACAACTTTTCGAAGTAAGTGTGTTATTGAGACATAAAAAATAAACTAGTTTTTGTCCTTTTGGCCTGTCTGTTCTGTTGTAAGAAGAGGTTGGTGTCTCTCTAATCAAAAACCAACAGTAGTCTGCAAGCATTGCAGTGGTCCATTTTCCCTGATAACGCTTTTCCATTGAAGCAATATCTTGGTGGAAGCGCTCACCGTGCTCATCGCTCACTGCACCTAGATTTTCTTTAAAAAAATCTAGATGCGAGTGCAGAAAGTGCATCTTTAATGACATATTGCAACCCAATTCTTTATAAGCATCTAACATTTGATTTATAAGGCTTTCATACTGAGGCGATCGTTTATTTCCGTATAAAAAGAAATTTAGTTATTTCCTATTCTATACGTGATTGAAATAAATTATTATTTTTCTGATATTAGATACCTGATTATCTATAAAATACGCTATAAATTTTTCCCGGGAAATTTTGAGTGTTGCCTAGTGTAATCAAGATACAACGTAAAATTTTATTTTTGAAATTGAATCCAAACATAAACAATTTGAACAACTATAATACGACTAAACTAAAGATGACGCAATTTTTGACATTTGTCACTTTGAAAACTTGAAAGACTAGCGACTCTCAAATTTTGTTGCATAGTTTGTAGCCAAAGGGTACGTTTTTGACATTTGACAAAGATTTTCGGGGTACAATAAACACTTGACTAGGCTCTCTCTATCTAAAGCGAAGCTGGCTCTTCAAATCTCTTTGATAGACACCCTCCCAACGTTCACTTTTTTTAGGTACCTAGGTAGGCAAAGAAGTCGAAGTTATACATCCACATCTTTTGTGCTGCGTCTGCGTGGTGCGTGCCGTCGTGCGTGCGTGCTACTATTATAAACTGACTACTATTTGTTATTAATTATGTGCCGGTCAAGGATATGTAATTATTAGCTTATGACATCCTTGGTGCCCCGGTACATTCATAGAAAGTATTGTTCCCTATTCCCTAAGAAACGAAGCGAGTCTCTCTCTCCACGACGAGCCTCCGCACTTCTTCTCATCTCAACGATGATGGTCGTTTTACTCTGATCTACTAAAAATCGTATGCAAATGATAGTAAAAATAAGCACACTAACCCACATTGGACCATGGGCGACGAAGGTCTGAACGATCACCTTAATAAAAATATAGTTTAAAGGAAGTGGCTGGTAAGGTGGCTCTTTCGTACCAAGCTGCTGTATATCGTGTGGGTTTCCAAGGTTAACGCATACCTGATCTCAGAATTCATAGTTTATTGATTTTTTAACAGATGACGCCTGTTACTTTATACTCTGCACTCTAAGCACGTAGTAAAAAAAAATAATCGAAGCGTTAATGGGCTTGTACGGAGACTTGGTGGCACAATTGGTAGTGCGCCTGTACGGCCCGGATAGCCCAGGAGATGCGGGTTCAAGTCCCTGCCCAAGCTCAATGATCTTAATTTTTCGCTTCGATTATAATTTAACTCAGAATTCATGTTTGCCTCGTCCAAGGCTTCTGACCAAAGAGAAAAATAACTTTATACGCTTCTGACACGCATGATGACTAAAGCCTGACCAAAGAAATAAAAAAAACCTGCTCTGGGGTGCCCCGTGCCACGTGTATATTTTTACGCCTATGGCACAGAAGATACTAATCCGTACCCCTCCGCAGCAGAAGGACAGATACGCAAAATCCCGGAATAGCAAAATCCCAGATTAGCAGGACAGATAAGCATAAAGACAGAAGTACAGACACACAGAAAAATAAATGAATTTATTAGTTGACTTCATAACAAAAAAAATAACATAGGTACGTACATACAGAGAACAAAGAAGAATTAATCCGTTTTTGTAATTTTGGCCAAACGTATCAAACATTCTATATTATTATTATTATTAGCCTACTTGATCCCACTGCAAACAACATTCAAACATTCTATTGCAGAAATTTTATCAGTGACTAAACTCGTGATAACCTGATCAATTTTTTTATCCTTAAGTGTAGTAAGATATGACCTAGGCTATGGCAAAATTAGTTCCATTGAAATTCCGCAATATGGCGAGGTTTTTTATTTTTCTGGTCGGGCTTTAACTAAAACTTTCCCACTGTTAGTTGTTTTACAGTCAAGAGCAGGTATACTTTGGACTTTGCACTCCTACTCACCATCGGTAGGTACCTACCACCCACCACCCTTTAGGGACAGCGACCAGCAGCGTGTTGTAGTTTGATCTGATCTTTGACAGACATCTTTGTAGGTATCTACACAAGTGGTAAAGCCCGACCAAAGAAATAAGAAACCTCGCCATATTGCGGAATTTCAATGGAACTAATATTTATAATGGAAATTGTTGCCATAGCGTAAAAATATATACGTGGCGCCCCCAGAGCAGGTTTCCTATTTCTTTGGTCAGGCTTTACATGCAGCATCTATGGTTAGTAGGATAAGACAATAACAGTCGGTTTTTAATGTAGGTTATTATTTATTTAATAATAATTAATGTTGTAAAAACCATTCAGATACAATCTCCTTCATCCTAGAGAATAAATATACATAGAGCACGCGCATCGCTCCGCTGCCTTTATGTCAAGCGTAAGCAAATTTTGGCAGATTTTGTATGGGCGGTGAAATCAATAACATTTTTCTTTTTTTATTTGTTCCTCGAGTCATGTTTGCAACTTATCACTGCACAATTCAAAATGTTCTATTAAATTTCTTATTTTCACCGGGAAAAATAACCAGCTCTGATAACCATTGATACTAAACGAACGCGCTGAAGATATTCGGACTGTTCATATCCGTGCTTACGGTTCATACTCGATTAGGCGTAGGTACTCTATCCCTCCCAGAAATTTTTCTATTTATACTCTAGGCCTTCATCTATCTTACAAAGTCCGACAATACTTTAGTTCT
The DNA here is from genome assembly GCA_948473455.1 of Teleiodes luculella. Classification (NCBI taxonomy): domain Eukaryota; kingdom Metazoa; phylum Arthropoda; class Insecta; order Lepidoptera; family Gelechiidae; genus Teleiodes; species Teleiodes luculella. The sequence continues at coordinate 3,178,710 of OX419598.1, read as the reverse complement.
TACAAAAGGAACTAACCACCGCCACCGCTGGCGCGCCGCCTTATGTATTCCTCTTGTTAGCAAGCATCCAGCTTCTATAGATGGCGCTCTGCATAAACTATAGTCATTCCAATTTCTGACACAGAATACCTACGTAGTCGGAGGCACTATATTTACTGCCCTTCTTTAAAGCTACTTTGACGCTATAAGGTCTAATTCACTGAATATCATCTTGACAAAAGTTGTGCACACATTGTGGAGAACATAAAATGGACAACAATATGAACAATAATGAGAAGAGTAGGATACATTTACCACAGAAGTTTATACATGTGTACCTAAAATTTATTTATATTAATTTTTAAATTAAATATTTAAGTCTTTAACTTAATAATTTTATTAGGTAAGTAGCACCAGCTATACTACATAATGTGTCTTTAAGCAACTCACAAAAAGTAATTTTTATTACGAGTATGTAGGTACTTAGGCAGTATGCTTAGATTAATTATCAAACCAATACAATCACAAATTAAATCTAAACATAGGTAGGTAGGTACTTATAAAATAACGTCCAAATAAACAATCAACTGACCGGATCTTCTTAGACTTAAAATAGTTAGTAGGTACATTATCTATGTAATAAATCTATTAATAAAGGATTTAGCGAAATCCCACTACATCTTAAATCTAGGGATCAAACATCGAGTTGGTCGAAATTCAAAAGCTTATCTACGTAAAATTTAAACAGATATTATTAAGGCTAAAACACACCAATTTACAAAGTGTCATATATAAAATACTATCTAATATTTACATGCAGTACCTACATAAATTAGAACGAAGTATAAATATCGGCTAACAACTTGCAATATGCACATTTCGTGTGAGCGCAGTTGTACCACATGGCATCTTGTTCAAGATGTTAGCCTCTTTAACTAGGTATACAACGACGTAGTAACAATCAACGTAAAGAAACTTTACGCAAGGCGGTACTCGTTGCCACCATTATTTCTTGCCAGCAACTCTGAGCACGTGTAATAATGTAATAAAATAACCGCTCCATCTACAGTACGTTCGACAGGGATCAAAGTAAATGATCGAGGACGGCGCACTGCTCGCTATACAAGAGACTGACAAAATACGTCTCAAGACAGCGGCGTCAGTAACCTTTTAGCCACGTTCATTTAGATCCTTACCAGACTGTAGAGAGGGAGTGTTTCACACTATGCCGAGACGTAGTTTCCACTGGTAGATGTCGCTCGCTCCAGCAATGGCAGATTCTGCGACCAATATGATCGGTCCACTACTGCCATTTCTGCTTGCTTTTCCGAGTGACTATGTTAATGACAAGTAACTTTATTTCTCTGATGGATTTCATGCTTCCAAATGTTATTCACCAGAGACTTCAAGCATAGTCCTCTGTGTTTGTTATTATTTAGCACTTATATAATATTACATTTGTATTGTAGATTGTAGACTCTGTCTAATAAGTTATTGTACTGGGGTAATTTTTTGGGAAATTTAAACACCAGATTAACTAATGACGTCACACACTTTCGTGGTTTGGCAAAATTGCTAGTATAAGAGGTAGTTTGAAGTATAAAAACTCGTTGTATCTTCTATATACTTATTATGGAGTTGCCTATAGACCTATTTTTAATTTTCCCAAAAAATACCCAAGTACAATAACTTATTCGATAGAGTGTATGATCTTAAAGGGTAAAAGTGTGCTTGTTTGTTAACCGTCATACAAGTAAAAAATACGGAAAAAAGGAAAAGTTGCCAGCAACTTTCACATACGCAATTCGAAAACTTATTAATTAAGTATAAAGTAAGTAAAATTATGCATTCTATTGTATTCCAATTTATAGAACTAAAGCTATGGAATTATCTTAGTATTTTACGTCTATCTTTAAAACATAGAGTCCCGTATCTTAAGTCCATAAATAAAATTACTTACGTTTAGTTTAGTTTTTGTGTTGTTATAATGTATTTGTTACATTATAACAACACTAAAACTATATTTTGAAGTCACGCAACGGTTTTTGGAGGTACTGAAACGAGATTAAAACAGAACAAATTAATGACTATTATGTTAAATTATACGAAATGCAGATAACCTTATAATATGTAAAGTGATTGTATACCTAAAATACATCCATATAATTTAATTTCAAATACATTACAAAACTTATATTCTACCGATGAATAGCATAAATTATTATAAAATTAAATAACACCAAGATTCATTAAGTAAAGAAAATTATTAGACAGACTTTTTTGACTTACAGACTAAAATGTAAATCTAGTATAAGATAACTTAAAATTGTGTTCTTAGAACCACTACAAGGCTATCATGAATGAATAGCCACCGATAGGATTTAGCGTACTAAATGGCCAACAGGGGTTATTTTCTCAAAGTTATACTTTGAAACTCCTCTGCGCAACAAATATGCATATCACAAGGCTTACCCCTGTCGCGCCTGCGACCCACCAGGAATTTGGCGAGCCAACAGGAACGGCTGAAGATTGAAGGTTTCCTTAGGCACTAATATAATTTTATAATAATATAGGTAGGTACCTATAGATATAAATTAGATTATTAGATATAAATTACAAGAAAATATTGTCACGGACTTGCCAGAAAGTGAGACTCAAATTCGATATAAGTACACCTATACAACTAAAGGATAGGGAATTCCAATTGCGTCATCAGAAAAATCGCGGTGCAAACGAAGATGGTTGTTTACTCGAACTTGGTGACATCGCGCGCCTATTGTTTACTGACGAGCATTAATGTGCGTATACACTGGGAATGCTCTAGAAATTGAGTGATTACAATGGGAATGCTCCAGAAATTAAGAATCGCGTAAACAACCCATTGTTTCGAGGGAGTATATAAACGCCCGAGACAACTCCGAATGCCAATTTCCCTTCAGGTAACGATGCCCGTACCAGCCGTACAAAATCAATAATCAGAGACTCTTCTCCTTCACGATGTTTTCCATATCAACGCGCTAGGCCGTCGTCGTCCAAGGCTACCCTCGAGCTGCTCCTAGACGCTTTAGATGCAAGTCAGGTTAAACTTGATTGGTTGTATGTACCTTTTCGAAAAAAGCATAGATCAAGTAAAAAAAATTGAATGCCAGTTAATTTCTGAGCTATCGAAGCGATCACAACAAGCGATCAAGGAAGAAACCTGCGACTAGAGCGACATCTACGGACTATGAACGACCCTGTGATTTGGCTAAACGTGATTGGAGTGACCAGTTGAAGAATTATAGCTGTGTTTTCCAACCTGTTATCGTGAAATAAATTCGTAAATCAAGTCATTTGGGTTTTAATCCAAATCCTGAATCCTATGTCCGTAACAATACTTAAAAATAAATAAGTTACATAAAATTTATAAGTATAACAATTACAAAAGACTTAACTCTAATGATAATTATTTACCTTAAATAAATATAACAATAATGTTCAAATTGAACCACGGTATGGGAGGGCAAAAATATAAGGAAAAAGGAAACAATTATATGGATAAGACGTTATAAGTGTTTAAAAGAATTTACTTACCAGGTTAAAAGTAAACTCACCATACGTCATCCCGATCTCTAAGAGATATTTACAGAAAGCTCACATGAATGACTTGCCCATCTACTTTGGAGCGATGGAATAAACCTGTGACCAAATGTTAAGGAAAGTAGGTAGGTAGGTATGTATCACAATTTGATCCAAAAGGAAGATATGGATTCAGTTATGAGAGAACCGTATTACCATACTCTAACACAGAAAAAATAAATATGAATTTCAGACGATGTTTATGGTGCCTAGGGCTTGCATACTAGCGACTTTAGACTATGGAAATACTCGTAAAGTCACATTTTCATTGCGTTTCTGCGTTTAACCCCATTTTACACGTAACCTTTAAAGAGTTATATTTCTCAAACGTTCGTATGTCTTGGGTGAGGGGGGCAAAGTGCGCCATACTTTTTTCATAGATGACATATATGCAGAAAAATCTTTTGTTATAGTTCATTAATAATCTCAACTTGGTAAATTTAAGAACCTATGATATTTTGACACTACGACCAATGACATATAAATGGAATCCAGCGGTAAAATAAAGAAATTTTAGCCTGAAATCAGAAACGCGTACGCTAGGCGCACTTTCCCGCAAAGGTGGGGAAGTGCGCCTGGTAGAGTTAAAACGCATTTTTAAAGCGTTAGATTGAAAACTAACACATTTTGTAGTAGACCATAAACAACAACACGCACATTTTTGTCTTTTTTATTCATTGTCTCATCCTAAAAGTATCTACAGAGATGAAAAAAAGAATCGGGTAAGTGCGCCATACAATTGTAAATCAGGAGTTGTGAACATTTTTTTTGGCTCAACTTTTAAACTCACTATGACAAAAAGTATGACAATGATAATGGGCTTTAAAAAAAAAAAAAAAAAAGTAAAGTAAAGTAAATAAAGTAAAGTAATAAAGTATTCTACTGCTAGGCGAAAAGAGACCTATCTATATTCCATGTTTTTTTTTTTTCATTAACTCACTTATACGTCTTACAGATAAGCAAGAGTCTCGCGCGCCTATGCCAGACGAACGTGGCGTCCCTATCAGCTTTAGTATTTTTTTATTTAAATTTGAACAAAAAATACATTGGTAAGCAGTTAATGGCGTGCAGCATAATGTAGTATGTTAACTACAGCACATTAGTAATTATTTACCAAACACTGACAAGCATTCACTAACATGCTTATAAAATTTGTTACCGTTCATTATATGTTTTTTTTTTATATTTGTTCTGAAATAAACAACAGAATACAATAAAAGAAATAAATAAAAACTGACCTATACCTAACCTAACCTAAGCAGAGTTAACAATATCAGGTTTTAAAATGTTTACTACCTCTGTATTGCGGGAAAGTGCGCCATATGAACAGGCAATGTGGCGCACTTAGCCAACTTGACAAATTTGAGTTTAGAAATTTTAATTCGCTATAATTTATCAATTTGACTAGATATAGCTAAAATAAAGTCAAAACCTTAAGTAAAATATTTTATTTATATACCTACCCCATTTTTTTGTTGGAAAACACTTATTTTCCTCAGATTTTTAACGATTACTTCCACGATGTCAATTCTGCTCCACCACTTTCAAAGTCAGAAAAAAAAGATGGCGCATATTTCGAGTTAACGATTACAGAGCCATCTGTCTCTTTACCAAGAACTATGTTTTAGTTACTTATATCGATGTAAGATGTCGTTACTAGTACTCTGTCAGCAGTTTACGATATATTTATAGTAGGCGCACTTTCCCGGTAGGCGCACTTCACCCCCTTCACCTAAACATTATTTTAAAGGATACGAATGCATCGTTCGGCGTCAGCGCGCTCACAAAATCGGACAAAAGCCTTTCCCTGTCCAGTCATCTTGCAAAACCTGATTTCGCCGATTTCCGACATCTTAGCAGTTAGGGCGTCTGTTGTAACACTAGCCGGCAGCTGGAAAATAATTATATATTTATTACATATTTTACGTAAATATGTTTTTAGTTTGGGCTCTCTGTGGGCTTACTAAAATAGATTACTTCCCGAGGTTACCAATCCCCGACGGCACAAGATTCAAGATTTTCTAATTATTTGTATAAAAAACAAAACGAAATCGTGAACCCTCGGGACGTTGTCCTCGGGGATTTGTAACCTTGGGGAGTAAGCCACTACAACTATGCTCAACCCGTTAGGGAAAGGAGAATATCCTTTTGTTATTGGTGACTATTTTTCCAAGTCACACTTTAAACTTGAATTTAGACTGGGCACATTTAGGAATTCAGATCAGGAATTCAGTACACACCAAGCGAGCTACTAGAGCGAGGCGGGCTGGGCGTGCAATGCGCCATATATAGCTCGCCTGGTGTGTGCTCGATAAATCCGCATTCCATTCGGTTTTTCCGTCCGTGTGCGCCCAGGGTTAAGTTCTTATTTTTTATGGCAACCGAAAATGAAGGGAAAAGAATGAGTTTAATTTTGAATAATATTTTAAAATAAGAGTGCTGGACAATCGGCCGTAATTATAAGTCGGATTCGGATGTAGGTACCCGAAATAATGCGATCGAACCGTTAAGTCAATGTTTGACGTCTCTAAATTTAAATTATATTTATTATTATATTAATTAAATTAATTAACGGGGAATTATAAAACGAGCGAATAAAAAAACTATTTTGCGACTGACGATGACATACTGTTTTAATAACTTGAGCGACTAAATTACCAAGTGAGCGACTAAATTACTAGTGAGCGACTAAATTACCAAGTGAGCGACAAAATTACTAAGTGAGCGACTAAATTACCAAGTGAGCGACTGGAAATACAGAGAGGGCAACTGGCAACACGAAGGTCACTGGCTTTGATAATAGTAGTCAGGGCGTTAAACGAAGCGGGGGGACGGGGGGGCGCTAAAAAAAACAAATCTACCCAGAATCAAATCGGTTGGTTAGGTTAGGTTAGACTGATGTCAATAACAGAGCGGAGGGAGCCGAGCGAGCGGAGCGAGCGTGCCGCGGCAGCGGCCGGGGACCGCCGGAGTTTTAATTTTTTCAAAGTTGTTTTTGTATTCGAAACACTTTACTTAAGATAAAATGACGCTCAGTATAAAAAATAAATTTTCCAAATATTGAAAAAAATGCAGGGCGTAACGTTGACACTCAAACAAATATTAGGTCGCTCAAATATTATAAAGCTGCTCATTTTGTATTTTAAGTAACTCAAATTAATGTTTGTAAGTTGCTGTTCTGTTGATTTCTCGTCGCTCGCAGTCAGTCGCTCACTTAGTAATTCTATAACCCAAATTAATTAATTTTGACACTCAAAACTGTAATTTACAGTCACTCGTTTAATTACTACCCTTAATTAGACATAAGACATAGACATAACGTTTATTTACGGATGCAGCACAAACAAATAAAATTATTTACAAAAAGACGGTAGGATAGTGAGACAATAAATGATAAATTTTAAAGTGAGTACCGCACCCGCAATATAGGCCCCAACTCAGCATATGCAGCGCTGCGGCGCGATTGCGTCACAGCGCTGCGCTGTTATTCTGTTGGTACCTGTGACAGGAGCGCGCGCTGTCAGGTTGGAGACGAAAATACTTGGACAGATTTTAAAAAGAATCAGAGTAAAATCTTTAGAATGTACAGTGTTATGTATGATACCTATAATGTCATTGCAACAGAGCTCAATAATTTTGAGGTGCATGGTAAATTTTTTGGTAAATTTTTGGATACCTGTAGACTGTAACGTATATCAGTTGAAAACATCTCAAGGTAATTTTATTCCATTAATTTAAAGCTGTGATTATTATTCGCACTAACAGTACCTGCCTTCTCATAAATTCTAAAATTTAAATTGAAACATGATGTACCCACGCGGATAAAAGCAAAGTCATTCGTGAGACGAAAAATCATTTTACTAATATTAAAATTCCAAAATCCTACTGTTCAGCCTTCTGTATCGTTAAAAAGTAATTCCGAACGTGTTTTTTAAAAATTCGTTTTACTTTTATGGATCTGAGCGGGGGAGGAAGGTCATTCCAACATTTGGAAGCTTGGAACTTATAGCTTCCACGGAAGGCTGCTGTTCGATGTTGTGGCGTGATCAGCACAGGGGAATTATATCTCGGCATATATTCTCTATCAGTGTACCTCCAAGCTAGTTTGTTAAACAGGTAACTAGGCTTCCCAGTTTTTACAACATCGAATAGGATATTTGCAAGGTTTAGTTTAATACGACCATTTAATTTCAGGATATTAGCAGAATTCAAGAAAGGAGTCACATGCGAACGGAATGGTATATCAAAGCAATAGCGAGCACACGCATTTTGAACTCTTTGGATTAGAGACAGTGTTTTTCCAAATATGCAATTGCCATACACAGAGATACAGTGATTAAATTTTGACAGTATGAGAGAGTCACAAAGCCTAACCCGCAACTCACTGCTTATAAAAGGACGAACTTTGTATAAGATCTTGAGACGATAGAAGCAATTTCTAGCCAGATCAGCGCAGTGTCTCTCGAATTATTGCTATCCATGAGTAATCCCAATTAACTATCTCATGTCTCTTTTTGTTCTTAAAAGCGTAAAAAGAATGTACCGACAGACATGTCAGACATAAAATTTAAGTTAGAGGCTTAGAGGGTAATAAATGGAATCAGTCCCTTTGTGTTCATGACTGAAAATTTGATTTTTGAACACAACTTTTTCTGACGGTGACCTATGAAGTAACTAAATAAAATATGCATCAGACTCTCAAGAAAGAAGTCGATTAGCGGTAATACTTACTGTACCACGTAAATAGAAGTAATAGGTAACTAACAGGTAGGTAGTTAAGTGAATATGTATACTCACGTTTTTAAAAGCAAGCATTTCAGACTTTTTAAAACTTTCTTCCTTACTCGAACTGCTGTTACTGGGATTTTTTTCTGAAAATGAATTAAGTTATATAATTTTTAGCAATAACGTCAATATCGAAAAAGTAGCCAGTAATTGAACTGCAACAGGCGCGAACTTCGATCATATTAGCCAGGCAATTTAAATATTTCCCTGAAAGTTTTGATATAGGTACCTTTGGTTGTCCCCACAGAACATTTAAAAGAGGTTAGAAAGGCGCTGTGGGCGGGGCCGGCGCGCCAAAACTATGAGCAAAACGCTCATACTTCACGCAAAGAAACGATCGCGCTGTCTAACTCACACATAGCTATAAAAATCTACATCAGTGTGCGTGCATGCCTATGATTCGTTTCCATTTGAAATCGCGTGATTGAGCGGCGCTATGATTGGCTAGATTTGAAATTGCAAATATGTGCGTAAACTTCATCTTTATTGAAGTACAGATGTAGTGGAGGTGAAAGGTGGGGTGGAATCGGCGACACCGGATTTCATACGGACGGCGCATTATCGCCATTCTAACCTCTTTTAAATGTTCTGTGGTTGTCCCTGGTGGTACAGGTTGTCGCGATGGATTTTGATTCTGAATATTGCTTGCTGTTGGAGTCATTGGACGGATTTGTGGTAAATTTTGCGGCGGGGCCGGATTAATCGGAACTAAGTTCCGTGTAGGTCCAGGGTTAGGCGGCACTATGTTTCGAGGAGGTTCCGGAATAATCGGAACTAAGTTCCGTTGCGGTCCCGGAGCTACATTTCTTGGCAGTCCTGTATTAATCAGAAGTAAGCTCTGTGGCGGTGCTATATTCATCGTTAGTAAATTCTGTGGTGGTACCGGGTTAGGCGGTACCATGTTTTGTGTCGGCCCCGGGTTAAAAGGTGCTAAGTTCCGTGGCGGTCCAGGGTAAGGTGGTCCAAAGTTTCGTGGCAGTTCTGGGTTAAGCGGCAATGGCAACAAAGCACGGGGTCTTATTTGTTGAGGGGGTAAGACAGGGTCTGTGCCGGGCACATTTGTAATCATAGGAGCAGGACTACCATTGGGTCCAATGTCAAATCTTGAAGGAAGATTTCCGTACGCCGGATAAACATTTCCTGAAACTGGACTAACTTGTGACGGCGTAACATTCTGGAAGTTCTGAGCTGAATTATTCTGTCCATTTACGTCCTTCAATTGTATCACTTGACTTAACGCGTCGATGAGAGCGTTATTGGAAACATTTAGATTTTTTTCGTTGGATTTCGAGTTCTTTTCTTTCGAACGATTTGCAATCAAAGCGGTTAATATACTTTGCGAGTCGCTACAATTAGTGGTAGATGGAATTAAGCCTTGGTTTACTAGAACTACGCCGAGGGTATGTACGGCAAGCGCATCTTTGGATATTTCCGCGTCCCGAGATTTGACACGTTCGGAAGATTTTGAAGTAGACGAAGCAGATTTGTCAGATTGAGACTTCGTACTATGGCTGGCTTTTGAGTCGAAATATAAGTTTTTTAAGCTCTCTTTGGGTTTACATTTTTTGTAACTGAATTTGATAGGTTGGTCGTTGTAACTTGTTTTCATCATACAGCCGATGTCGGCAAACATTTCGTGAATAGGCATAAATTCTGCGAAGGTTCTCAGGCCTCTCAAAGGGCCACCGTTGAAGGATAATCCAGGCCCTATACCGGCCAAGCCTAAAGGCAAAGGGCTGCTATGCTGGAACACAGGCTGCATCTCTATGTACATTTCTTTATTGTACAGTTTTTGTTTATGAAGCATGGATATAGCCTGTAAAAAAACATCGTAATTTATGACACCCTTTTTTTTCAACTATAACTATAAAATGATGAATTATTTTATTTAATAAAGGTAGAGGAAAGGTTCGAGAGTATTTACAATTAAGTATCGCGGTAAAAGAAAAGTACTGTCTTGTAACGAATATTATTTTTATGGATAAAGTTTTACCTGAACAGCTTCCAAAGGGTGATCGAATTCGATTCTAGCTTTCTTCCACTGGTTGCGAGCTGGATCTGCAGTTATGGTTATTTTCTGCACCTGACCAGCCAACGAGAATACTTCTTGCAGCTTCGCTTCGTCTACCTCGAAGTGCAGCTGAAATTTTTATGTCGTGTATGTTTTTAACCTTCGACAAAAAGACGGGCGTTATAAGTTTGACGTGTCTGTCTGTATGTCTGTCTGTGGCATCGTAGCTCCTAAACGGATGCGCCGATTTTGATCTAGTTTTTTTTGTTTTCAAGGTGTCACAATCGAGAGTGTTCTTAGCTATGATCCAAGAAAATATCTTTAGCCATTTGAAGATTATCAGCTCTTTTCTTGTTGTTGAAAAGATCAAGTAACGGTTTTGTGTCGGGGATTTATTAAAAACATTAATGCAACTAGGCTCTTCAAATCTTTGAGCACTATATGCGTCATTACTTTTTTGTGCGGGCTACGGAACGATATCCAAGGTACAACTTCAAGTTAGGCCTCTTAGCCTGGTTGGTAGTACGTCTGCCTACGAAGTACAAGGTCGCGGGTTCGAATCATGCCCAGGGCAAACATTCGTGTGATGAGCACTTGTGTTTGCCTTGTGTCTGGATGTTATATATTTATATATGTATGTATATCAACTGTCTGACACCCATAGTACAGGCTCTGCCTAGTTTGAGGTCAGATGGCCGTATGTGAGATGTCCCACATATTTATTTATTTATTTTATTAAACCATGACATTAATCGCGATCATGTTTTTCCTGCCTTTGTGGGTACGGGCTTCGGAACGCATCCTATATTTAGATTTTGGGCCGTTGGATGTGGGCAGCGTAGGACCAGGTCGTTGTGGACAGCTTTGGAAGTTTAAAGACTAAAATAAATATAACTTATGAGCATTTTTCAACGAGTAGTACTATTATAGGCTATTCCGTTTCGTCATTTTATGACGTCTAAAGGTACAGAACCTATCACATGCGGTTGGACATATGCATTACGAAATTCACCACTACCACTACGGAATACGGGTACTCTCAAGGTCAACATTTCCATGTTTGTGGGAAAGATAGTAAAAGAACATACCCTGTGAACGACCACCGTGCGGCTCAGTGGGACTTTGACGTTGAGTTTCCTCATGAATTCGGCACTTAGGCCATACGCCTCAAAGCAACGATCTTCCGGATCCATGAAACCCGTTTCATATTCTTCAACACGCCTGCAGAAGATAATAGTTTCCAAATACCATGTTGTAGGTGTGTAATTTTAGTAACTCTAAAGAAGACTCGATACAAGGTCTTCTAAGTCAGGTATCGATGGAAAATGCTTACGCCATGGGCGATGGAAATAGAGAAAAGTATATAAATTACCGTACGTGCAAGCAGCTAAGCCAGTAAACCAAGTCCGGTGAAACTTGATTGGTCGTACCTTTTCGACACAAGCATAGGTAAATTTTAAAAAAAGGCCGGTAAATACAAGCAAGCATGATGACAATGTAAAATTTTGATGACGTAGGCTTGTTCCACGAACTTAGGGAAATACCTGGTGCAGAATATTACTATACCATTAGACTTTAGTTTGTCAACAACGTTTTATTTATGGGGTACAGGTGTAGGCATATTTAAAGCATATTTTTTTAAAAAGGAGGAAAATACAAAAGATCCTGTGGAGTTTCTTCGGCGGGTTCTTTTCCAGAGCAGTTGCGCGAACCTGCCAGTTAAGTTCAAACTGAAATAGCATCGCCTATTTTGGATTGTTTGATCTATTTTTTATTGCTTAGACTAGTACATTTGTTTGAGACGAGAGGCGGTCTTGGTTCGCGCTAAGCTTTTTAGCTTCTTATATGACGTCATATGTTCTGGATAAAAACATTTTGTATTTTGTATTTTGAGGCAGGTCGCCTCGAGTTGCCGCGTACTTCCTCGTTCCCGCCAACGCCTGTGCCCCGAAGGCGCGGTGAGTACGACGTTGACAAACTATAGACTACAGAAGGAGTGTCAGTAGATTTTTTTTATTTTTTTATTATTTATATCAATATAAATAACGTTCATAACCGAATATAAAACGTAATTCAAAAAATATAATTTATATTACGAGTTAAGTATATTGATTTGACGTGGAAGAAGCCTGCCCAAAGAAATAAAAAACCTGATCTTGGGGCGCCACGTGTATATTTTTATGTTTATGGCAACAATTTCCATTATAAAATTAGTTCCATTGAAATTCCGCAACGTGGCGAGGTTTTTTATTTCTCTGGTCAGGCTTTAAAGAAATCTGGCAAGTAAAAATACAAGACAATTAGAAATAGGTTGTTTTGCAGGGAAAGACAGATATCCTAGTAATTGCATATTTCCTATTTGTAACTCCAGTAAGTAAATACTTACTCAGAGGTCGAAGGCGGCGGCGTTTCAGTCTTTTGTCTTTTGGCAGGTTGCGACCCTTCCCCGCTACCATCGTAAAGGCTCTTCCTTTTCAATGCGAACCTCTTCAGGTCCGATTCAGTGATTGTTTGCTGCCTTTCATATCCTAAAACACAATATTATAGTTAAATACCTTAGAGAATAAATATACATAGAGCACGCGCATCGCTCCGTTGCCTTTATGTCAAGCGTAAGCAAATTTTGGCAGATTTTGTATGGGCGGTGAAATCAATAACATTTTTCTTTTTGGATTTGTTCCTCGAGTCATGTTTGCAACTTATCACTGCACATTTCAAAATGTTCTCCTATTAAATTTCTTATTTTTACCGAAAAAATAAAAAGCTCCGACAACCATTTGATACTAAACGAAGGCGCTGAAGATATTCGGATTGTTCATATCCGTGCTTACAGTTCATACTCGATAGGCGTACTCTATCCCTCCCAGAAATTTTTCTATTTATACTCTAAGTTAAATACCTATTTAAGGTCTGTATGTCATGATTGTATCGGTTAATTTAACAGATAGGTATGCCGTTAGTACATGGTCTAAGAAAACAAGGTCTAACCATTAGACCGTGACTGACACAAACCTACGTCATCTTGCGCTGTTCATCCCTGTCGAATGCGTGTTAATAGACAAGGATGAACAGCGCAAAATGACGTAGGCTGTTCATCCTTGTCTATTAACACGCATTCGACAAGGATGAACAGCGCAAGATGACGTAGGTTTGTGTCAGTCACGGTCTAATGGTTAGACCTTGTTTTCTTAGACCATGCCGTTAGTATATACCACTTCTTCAAGGATGAACAGCCTACGTCATTTTGCGCTGTTCATCCTTGTCTATTAACACGCATTCGACAAGGATGAACAGCGCAAGATGACCTAGGTTTGTGTCAGTCACGGTCTAATGGTTAGACCTTGTTTTCTTAGACCATGCCGTTAGTATGTACCACTTCTTTTCTTTTCCTACACACCATCTTTTTACAACAGATCCTGTATATCTTTACTGCGGGGCTAGACTCTACCCCGAATCAGGCCAAACGGACCTTAGTCGACCACCCTAGCCCAGTGCGGGTTAGTCAACTTGAATTTCTTCGGGTTCCTTACGATGTTTTTCTTCACTGAAATTCTATTTGCACTGGGGCAACACTGTGCTGCTTGCGGTGTGGCATTACACATAATTGATAAACAAATTCTCCTGTAACATGCTTTGACAATTGTTTTGCCACGATGTTGCCATTATGTAAAATACCCTGATGCATGCCGTAAAGGCAACAAATGAATAAACAATATAAGGTACCAGTTTCATTTAAATCGGTCCAATGGTTCTAGAATTTAGTATGTACAAACAGACAGACAGACAGATTTTTTTCAAAACTTGTATTTTTGTGTTCAGCTACACTTCCCTTATCACTTACAATCAGTTTTCTGAAAAACAAATCAATGTACAGATACGCAGGTTCTTCAGTTATAGTATAGAAAGAAGCGAAAGAAGTATGTTTTGATCGTAGCAAGTGGAAGGAAGTATGTATGTGTATAGAAAGAAGATAATCGAACTTACCCACAGCCACTACAGCTGATAATTTCCTGTTATTGAACTCAAGTCCATCTATTTGTTTGCAAACTTTCCTCGCCAGTCTATGTGTTGGAAGCTCAACAATAACATCACCAGTCGGCGTCTTGCCATTATCTTTTGTAACTTTCCAAAACGAAAATTCCTCATCCTAAAATTTTATTTCATAACAAAATACTTATTTTGAATTGTCATTATTATCATAATTGCAACCAAAATACTTGGAAATGGAGTAGGTATGATTTTTTTTGGTACCAAACAAATTTTTTTATCCGAAAGTTTAGCTCATTTTAAGAGATTAATTTAGACAGTTTTTCTTCTTAACACGCTTTTATTAGGTCCACTTGTATGTAACTAACTATGTAATGGAATCTAAGGTAGGTAACTAATTTAACCATCTTCCAAGGGTCGTAGCGTAATAAAAAATTGGAATGTGTAGTGTACGTAATTTCGATGACAACACTAATTTGACACAAACAAGCTGATCTGATGCTGGAGTCGGAAGGTGGATAGTGGAAGTCTTCAACGGCTTTGAACACGATCAGGTTTCATGGTTATAACAAATCGATTATATATTGAATTGTGTAAATATTGACATAGGTGCCTGTATAAAATGGGCGGCCCCCGGACTACCGAGTAAATTAAGAATTTTCAACCTTACCTACCTACCTCACAAACCCTGGTTTCGGAATTTTTGAGTCGCCTTAGGCTTCCGACATGGTTCCTATAACGACTACCTACTAGATATGAGCGCCGATAGGGTTTGGGTCGGCGGCGGCGCGCCGAGTTTTTAGGGTCGGCGGCGGCGGCGTCGGCGGCGTGACCTTGTTCTTTCTTGACCAAAGAAAATTTAGGAAAATAAAGTAAAAATAATGGCAATTTTGTCCTTTTCTCACAGTCTGTTGTCGATCCTACAGTATCAACAATAACAATAAAATATTTTGAGAATTTTCGCATTCAACCGCGGGACAAGTAGATGTCGGCTGCTTTGAAAGCAAAATAAGCGAAGGACATCTTATTTTGTAGCAACAGTAGACAAATCAATTGATAGATTTGTTATAAAATAATGTAAAAAATGCATTAAATCAATCATTTATAATGAAAATTGTGATAAAATTGGGAAATCGGCGCGCCGACGTTTTTTCACGGCGGCGGCGGCGCGAGCTTTTGGTCGGCGGCGGCGGCGCGCCGGCGCGGCGCTCATATCTACTACCTACATCTGCAGCACGGATTTTTTTTTTCGGACAATAAGGTGATTCAGCTTGCAATGTCCTAACCAAACTGGGGAAAGTCTCATAAAGTAATATTTGTTCGACGGATCCCCACCGGGATTCGAACCCGGTACCTCCGTAACCTCAGACGAGCTTTTGACCACTCGACCATGGAGGTTGTTGTATCTTTAATAGTTAATAGGTTTCAGAAAATATTTGCATTACACTTACAATGCCTGCATCTTTCTTGATCCATGAATTCACTAAGTCATGAAAGTTAACACTCTTGCATATTCCCAGAAGATTTTTGATATGAACTATCTTGCAATTGAAAAAGTTGTGGTCATAGACTATCGGTTCTTCAATCACTTCATCACTAACATTCTGTTTTTTAGATTTTGCCTTGTCTTTTTTTGTGTTATCATTGGTTTCTTGCTGTTTTTGTA
The DNA here is from genome assembly GCA_948473455.1 of Teleiodes luculella. NCBI lineage: Eukaryota > Metazoa > Arthropoda > Insecta > Lepidoptera > Gelechiidae > Teleiodes > Teleiodes luculella. The sequence goes on along the minus strand of OX419598.1, from coordinate 3,162,664 downwards.
ATTTGCTTTTAAACGGTTCAAGTTTTGGTGAATGGCCAAGTATTACAGTATTAATATTTGCAGAGGCATCTATTTCAGTTTCTTTTTTAATACAGCTGAAAATTTTTTATTAAGATTAATGTAATTTTAGGGATAATCATGAAAATAATATAATGTTTAGAAATGCAAAACATTAATTTAAATAAACACATACAATACTTTGTAAATTAAGCATGTAGTCTGCATGATTTAAATACAAATTACATTATTTACTAGCGACCCGCCCCGGCTCCGCACGGGAAAATGGTTATTGTGGGTTATTCTTAAGTATATTATGCATGTATTATACACATAAACCTTCCTCTTGAATCCCTCTATCTATTAAAAAAACCACATCAAGATAAGTTGCGTAGTTTTAAAGATTTAAGCGTACAAAGGGACATAGGGACAGAGAAAGCGACTTTGTTTTATACTATGTAGTGATTAACCTCAGGGTTCTTGAAGAATTACATAAAGATTGACAATATTTTTGTTGATTTTGTGTGATTGATTTGAGCTATTACCTATTATCCTGAATCACGTTTTCTTCAATTTCAGATTTAACTTGTACATTTGTTTCTTTATTTTCAAAAATAAACTGTACATCATCTTCTTCATTTTCAAGTTTCACCTGCACATTGTCTTGATCATTTTCGCATTTCACTTGTAGACTCTCTTCCACAATTATTTCATGTCTCACCTGACCTTGGTTTATTTCATTTTCACACCTCAATTTAAATTTTATAAATCTTTCATCTGTATTTTGAATAAATTGACGATCTCTACAATCTGTAATTACATGATCTGAAAAAGAGGGAAGGGAGTAAATATTTACAATGAGTAAGGCATGTTTAGAACAATATTTGAAGGGTCCACTGCAATAATGACGAATGTCCTTTGACCTTTGTGTGAAATTTTGTAAACAAGATTTTATACCTCATTTGCCAAGTGACCAAATGACATTACATATTAGTTAAGATTCAATTTCATTATTATTGCAGTCCCTTCATTCATGTTTATTGTTTATACTTGACAGGGTCTATCTACCCTGCTAGACTTTTCCAGCAGTTTAAAAATGCAATTTAATAAGCTAAAATGTTTCACTTACCTATATCAAGATTGACTAGTAGGGGTAAATTTTTTAATTGAATTCCTTGCAGCGCATTATAGAATTTTAAGCACTCTTTATTCTTAGTAAATCTAATTAAACATTCACCTGTTTTTTTGTTCGACAAATCTTTAACAATATCAATATAGTAATTGTCACTATTCTCATCCTGAAATGAAGCAAAAGTGTGGAAGTTATTTATAGTCACACAGGAGTACCTATTAGTTCCAATTAACTAATAAGTAGTACTAGGACTTGGCCTTGTTTTTTGAGTTTGATCAATCTGAAATTGAGTTTAATTTCTAGGGCAACAGTGAAAAATCTAACTTAGTTAGTAGTAATGAATAATAATGTTCAAGTAAAGCCCAACCAGATCAATAAAACCTCGCCATATTGCGGAATTTCAATAGAACTAATTTTATAATGGAAATTGTTGCCATAAAACATAAAAATATTTATGTGGCGCCCTCAGAGCAGGCTTTTTATTTCTCTGGTTAATTTGATCAACCAATCTTAGGCAGGTATTTCACTGGCGACAGCGACAAAAGACGAAAGGGACGCAGTTATGCGTTAGAATGAGATACAGATACACCGCGCTCATTCTTGAGCATAACTGCGTCCCTTTCGTCTTTTGTCGCTGTCGCCAGTGAAATACCTGCCTTAATATGTGATTGTCATTGGTTTTTAATTTTGGTACAGAGTAATTTATTTGAGGTTTTGAATACAAGTAGGGATCCGTAAATTTTCAAAAGTATCGATACCTACTCAATACCAAGTATCGAATCAAAAGTATCGATACCGATAAAAGTATTGAATCAAAAGTATCGATACTACTTGGTATCGAGTACTTTTTCATCATCTCTGAAAATGTGTTATAAAAATCTCAAAAAACGTATTATTAAGCATTATTTGAATTAATAAACTAAACAACAGATCTGTGACCACATAATAACTAAAATACTCTGTGAAAAATCAACAATTTTTAATAATTTACCGTTTAAAATAAATCAAACAAAAACTACTAGTTACTTTGCATGAAACAGAACGCGCCAGCATTGTTTTGTCACTCACTAATCTGTCAATCGTAAAAAAGTGAAAGATTTTTGGCGCTATCTACAAAGACATTTAGAACTCGTCCGAGAGGGACGATGCTAGTACATGAAATATGTCAGAAGAGAGGTACTCATTTTTTTTTCGCTGCACAATATAGGGAAGGTTAAAGAGTATCGAGTAGGTTACAAAGTATCGATACCTAGTAAAGTATCGGAATAAATGTATCGAGTACAAAAATACTAGGTATCGCAACGAAAGTATCGATACTACTCAGGTACTTATCAATACTTTTTGCGGATCCCTAAATACAAGCAACATAATAAACAAGTTGCAAGAAACACTGAAAGTACCTACTTACATCCAGGCCAGAAAAAAAAAAACAGTTCCATCAAACCAGTTTGAGTTTACTTATTAAAAATCAAAAACATACTTACAAACTCAGAAGCCAACTGCATCAATATCATCATATGAACAGTATCAAACCAGAATGGCAATTTAGATAAAAATATAGATTTACATGATTTCACTTTACTATCACTCATATTGATAACATGATATACCTTTTTCCTTTTTTTTAACTCATTTCTTTTAGTATTTATATGCAATTTGGGATTGAACCCCAGGGCTTCACAAACTTTGACCATAGCTTTGTTTTTTTTACTTTTTGATATGTATTGATTGATGATTGAAGGTTTAGACAGAACATTTATTGATTCAACTTTTGTGATAACTGGTAAAGTTGCAGTCGCAGTAGGCTCATAAGCATCAACATCAATCGGTTCATTCAGTTGCCATATAGTTTGGTGTACTGTAGAGGTATTACTACCATCTTTGGATTTTTCTTGACTAGGTTCAGAAGTTTTCTCCTCAGCTGAAACAAAAAGTCAGATGAGAGGGAAGAATTGACGTAGGTTACACAGGGTTTTATATTTATTTATTGTTTCCTCCCTTTTGTCCCCGACATTGATCTATATAGCTTGAAATTAAAAATCATCTCATTAGGGTGGTTTAGGCAATAGAAAAAAAAAGAGAATTTTCAAAGACAAAGACTGATCTAACTCCTTTTAGTTTCCTTCGTCTCATTCAACTTAAATTCATAGGAAAATGTCTATTTATTGTTATCTAAGTAAAAATGTTTAGAAAAACATTTGAGGTTATTTGCCGTAAAAAATATTGAGGAACTTGCTTACCAGACATTATTCATAAGCGAGAAAAGCCTGAAAACTCAGAAAAATATTCTTTTAGAATTCTGCTGCTAAAAACCCGTAAAAATGTGATGAAACAAAAAATCACTGAGCATTTATTCACTACAAAAAATTAGAAATTATGTATACAACTTTTTTTTTAGATTTTTTTTTTTAACTTTCTTTCTCCCTTATGGGAAAGGCAAAGGGATCTAAGCCCATACAGCCTAGTCTTTAGTAGTTTCTTGCATTATCCAAGTTTAATGTCTTCATCTTCAGTCATTATTTCTTCAGTTTCATTTCGTCGTCTTTAGTCATTTCTTGCATCTATGTTAAACTTCTTCGGTAGTTTCATTTCTTGTTACGGGATCATTGGAATGCAAGGGTGGTTCTTACATTCCAATGATACTGAAGTTTAACGCGGGGTATCAAACCAGAAACAGCTAACCACTCATTATTTCTCACTTTCATTGAATAGTTCTTCTTTAACGGCACATTATCGCACTAATTCCACCATATTAACACCACAATTACCATGAAAAACTATTTTTAAAAAGGACGAAACAATGATCCCGCCATCCTCTCGATTCCCGCGTAAAACCTCCTTTTTTTTTAGTTTATATTACATATGGGAAAGGCAAAGGGTTCTAAGCCCATACAGCCTAGTCTTTAGTAAAAAAAATCATTACAATCACGTCGTGTGGCCCCAAGTAGTTAGCCTTCCTCACCTCGCTAGTGTGACGCAAAAAACATTTATTATTTTATTACATTGTTATTATTATTTTATTACATGTGACATTAGATTAAAGCCATACCTAACAGTTCTGTCAATGAAATCAGTTCAGTAGTTTTTGAGATTATTCATTACAAACATACACACACACACACACACACAAATACAAATCTTTCTTACCTATAGTACCTAATATAGTACCTACTCGTAGTTTAGTATATTCTTCCAGAAAGCTTCCAGACTATCATTGATGTTGATGGGCGGCAAATAAACACGAATATTATAGGTACGAGAAGCTTATTTATTAGAATAACGACATGGATAACGAGAAATCACAATTCTGAACAAAAGCATCTAAGTTATATTATAGAAAACGTAAATAAACGCTGCTACCGAAAAAACCTTTTACGTGAACGTGGTTGAAGCATTTGGCGATAATATCTCTCTTTTAAGAAACATTCGTTTTCTAATTCGTACTGTTTTATTTCAGTTTGCAAGCCTTGCAAAACTGTCTCCAAAAATGCGTTGGCTTCCGACAACCTTTCAGCCTGTCCTTTCGCCTCCAAAATCATGCTCTTCGTATACGCTAGCTTCCTTAATATATCTAGATTCTCATCCTTTAAAACTTTCAAACGATTCTCACGACTTTCTACCCCTGTCATTTTGTAAATAACAATTCAAATCTCTGAGCTCACTTAATCTTATCTTGGCTTGTGTAACTTTTCGTTTCAGTTTATTATTCCGCTCTTTAAGTCGAATAGCTCTGGTCATTTCAAGATGTTGCTGTTCTGTATCATTTAAAAGCCGTTCGCGAAGTTTTAGGTTTTCTGCCATATAATTCCTTAGCGTACAGGCTAAAGGTGACTCCTTTTTCAGAAGTTCATAGCTCTCCCATTTATCTTGTTGCATTCCCTTGATTTTTTATTTTATGTTTTTTATGCACAAAAATTTTCCTTTTTTATTTCAAAATGACATACTTTTGTCAACCTGACTTTTACACTTTTTTTGTCTGATAGCTGAATGAGAAAAACGATGAAGATCTTATTATTAGGTAATAGTGTTCTGTGTCTTATTCTAAGACATGTCATATGATGGTTCTGTGCATCTCTTTATCAGCAAATAGTCCACTGCTGGACAAAACAAAGGCCAGTCCAGTCGCCTTGCTAGCGTTGCGGTTTCACGTCTATGATGGTTCTGTAGGTACATCTCTTTATCAATAATGTCTTTAAAAATAAATTTGATTGACGGCGTAGCACTACCTCCCGAGATACAGGATTCTTCCTAGTTCGGGTGATAGGGGTTTCAATTTATATTAGCACAAAATTTGTACTTTTTGTTAAGTTATACTTTTAAGAACACTTTTGTAATTTTTCTGAAGCAATAAAGTTATTATTATTATTGTATTATAAGTAATAACAAACACAGTCCAACTCTTTAGAGCGTTTTCGGATGCCTCTCGAGCCGCTGCGCTGTCGTCTACAATAGAGCTAATCAATTTGTTTTCGATTTTTTAATTACCGAGAGCCGAATATGTAAAAATATGTAATATGTAAAAATTCGACTCCCTTACAGTGAAGGAAAACATACCTGTTACCTACCCACCAAGGTATGTGTGTAAGTAAAGTCAACCTACCTGGGCAACGTAGTCGACTAAAGCCTATTCACCCTGGTTCAGGGTAGGCTAATTAAGCCCAGTTTTATCTATTATCTATTGACGTAATACCTCATATATAGAGCGTCGGTGGCCAAGTGGCTAGGGCCGTTGACTTTCATTCGGTACTTCGCGGGTTCGAACCTCGGCACGTTTCAATGTGACTTCGATTTTTGAATTCATATGTACTCGACGCTCTTACGGTTGAAAATATCGTGAGGAGCATACCTGCGAAGTAATTCAAGGGTTGTGTGTGAAGTTGACCAACACGCACGCCAGCGTGGTCGACTAAGGCCTATTCACCTGATTTCAGGGTAGGCTCGAGCCCCTCGGTGGGGACATAATTATATGAGCTGTCAATGACCCTCATACCTATATCTAAACAAAATTCTCGGAGTGTTAATCAGCAAAGCTTCATCGCACCTGTGTAGATTATCCCACTACAAATCGCCCGTGACACGCACCAGTTTCCCTCGTGGAATGATACCGTGTTGTCAGTCAGTAGTGACTTAACCAGCCCGTATGTCGCGCGCGCGCACCACCGTTTTGATCTGCGTCTGCGCGCTCGTAGCGAACGTCGCCGCGGACCCGGCGCCCGCGCCGCCCAAGAGGCCAGAGAGCAAAGGTAACAGTAACAATAATTTATTTACTCAACACAAACATGAAAAACAAAAAAAAAAAAACAAACAGAATATGTAGAAATAATAACAAGTAATAACGTTTGACACTTAGTAGGAATTTTATCTTGAGAACAGTGGCCAGCCGAAAAAAGTTCTGAGAGCAAAATATTTAAAACAAAAGATTAATACTTACAGTATATTAAGAAAATAAAGTAAAAAAAGTCAAAGAAAAAATTTACTGCAGTTTTCTACAAATTAATCGGTTTTGAAAGTTCTTTCATACAAATTGGACGCTACATTAAACAATATCTCATTCTCAAAAATTAATTTAATTCATACAAAATTAACAGGGTGCGTAGCTGGGCAGGGTGCTGATGATGAGGAATAGAAAGATTGATGTTTTTAGCTTAATATTATTGTTAATATTACGTTTACAACTGTGAAACTTTTTAATATTCATAATAGCATCTATAAATTCTTACCCATAATCGGTACTGTAAATAACTTAGTCAATTAGCAAAATCGAAAACTCGTAAATGTGTAGGTACATAGTTACAGAACATCCATTATTAATTTTATATTTATTGTAAAAATATCTTTGACCCCTACAAACCTACTTTTACTGAAAATAAGTTCACCCAAAAATTACCCTTTGCGCTTTGGTGCGAATGATTTATTAATTTTATTGTAGAAACACGTATTTATTGAAAACTGAAATTTAGGATAGAAAGATCTCTACAGCCGTAGACTGTTTCAGATTTTAGTGGTAGGCTGGGGTTTAATCTGATAGAATAAAGTAACGGACAAATTTACGTGTAAATAGATTAGCGAATTTTTGTGCAAATTTAGCGTGTTTGATTTTCAAATACCTACACTTAGATCCTAGGTAAATGTAACATTTTAAACCATGCTTGGATAATTAGTTGACCTACTTCCAGAAAACGAAAGATGAAAATAAGGACTTCCTCTTTTTAAAGTTGACATGGTAAAATAACACGCACAAATTTGCACTTTAATAACAACAATTTATGACACACTTACGACCTAAAGTTCAGCTGGATTGAGGTCATCGGTACTCGCAACACAGGGTCCGTTGAGGATGAGGGAGTATTTTTTATTAGTCACATTGCCTCTCTTGACATTCGTTTTTTAAGACCGTTCTCAATTCGAAATCGCGTTTCCGGCCAGCACGCTTGGGCCTTCAATTGGGTCACTGTGTCTTGTGGTGTTTCAATTATTAAATAAACCCTTGGGACAATGGTCCCTGTCGTAAATAATGTTGTATACCTATGTAGATGGCATATATGTTGTCTACTTGCGTCTATTTACTTTTTGTTTATTTTTTTTTTAGGCTATAACTATGCTACCGATACAGAATAATGAATTGAATGGCGGCCGCGCGGTGGAAAACGTAGTGTGGGCAGGCCCCCACGAGCTGGACCGACGATCTAGTGAGGGTCGCGGGAAGCCGCTGGATGCGGGCAGCGCGGGACCGATTATTGTGGAGATGCCTTGGGGGAGGCCTTTGTCCAGCAGTGGACGTCTGCTGTCAGCCCGCGACTGCGCTTGCGTTGTTTTTTGAGTTTTCTGTGCAGTTTCCCGTAGGAATGAGATATTTTCTCGCGGTAAAAACTATCTAAGATGTTGACCGGAGATATAAGGTACCACCATGCAAATGATATAAGAGAGAGATAGAGAGAGATATAATTCAATTCGGTCTAACAGTTTTGGAGATTAGCCCGTACAAACAGACAAACAAAAACATTGAATAATATCTGGGTATGTTCTGTATCACTTCTCACATTCCCCTGACTAGGTTTTTAGATTTTTTTTCTATTTTCAATCTAAATTAAGTCTTAAAAGACGCTGTATAAAAAACTTCGGTAAAGTAAAAGGATTTTTTCATTTAATTAGCTCTTTAACGTGCCTATCATTAGATTGCAATCACACGCACGTTATCGACCCAACTAGGCCTATGACTCGTTCTATTTACGAGCAGATTTAGATCATTGCCACTAGTGTGTATCTAGGCGAACTCGCGCGCATGTCAACCGAATGTCAAAGATCCCGCGCCGCGGTACGTTTGATCTGTCAAGCTTGACCCATATAAGGCGCGACGCCGGATGCTAATCGGAAGATTGTCCCACCCTATTTTGAGATGGCGTTATGTAATGTTCAGTGACCGTTAGCTTTTTTAACCTCCGACAAAAAAGAGAGGTGTTATAAGTTTGACGTGTCTGTCTGTCTGTAGCATCATAGCTCCTAAACGAATGCGCCGATTTTGATCTAGTTTTTTTTGTTTGCAAGGTGTCACGATCGAGAGTGTTCTTAGCTATGATCCAAGAAAATGTCTTCAGCCATTTAAAGATTATCAGCTCTTTTCTAGTCAAAATCAAATAAAAAAATCTGACTTTTCTAGTCGTTGAAAAGATCAAGTAACGGATTTGGGGCGGGGGTTTTTTTAATTTTTAATTTAATGATATTCTATCAATTTGGTGCTTGTAAGTTGGAACTATGGGAAATATAAGTATTGTGAGAAATCATCTAACTTCAAGGGCTTTTCGCTAAGCTAGTAGGTACGGAAAGTTAGTACAAAAGAATATGTAACTGAATAACTAAGTGATGTAAATATCCTAAAGTAAAATAAATTATTTGAACTGAAACAAACCATAGTAAGATGTTGAAAGTGCGCGTATATACGTATATTACATGCATAAAGGCACCCTCTGTTTTCCCTACGGGGTGAGCAGAGATGTAGGTTCTTTGACCTAGCGTTTTCCCAGTCTAATACCTGGGTCTGCTTTCATAATAAATCTCCTCCACTTAGCCCGGTCTTCGGCTATCTCAGGTATGAGATCATTCTCTTTCATCTCCGCTTTCACGATATCCAGCCAGCTGCTGTCTTTGAGAAACTGACAAAGAATGAACTAGCTAGAGCATTTGAGGAAGAAAATTGTTTGGCCCAGAGATTATTAGAGAGTGGAACTCAAACCTTATTGGAAGTCTATAATGCTCCAAAATCTGGGGTTGGGCAATGCGAAACGATTTTTTGGAGCCTATCATGACAATTTTACCACCTGCTCCAGAAGATTTGCTAAATACAATTTTCTGTAACTGCAAAAGTGGTTGTGGTTCCCGATGCGGATACAGGAAAGCGGGCTTGCAATGCTCTTTAGCTTGCGGCTAATGTAATGGGCAAGCTTGTCTCAATGCTCTACCTACCATATCAGAGCGACATTAACGAAGATGAAACCTTTGACCCGGAAATCATGAAAGAACTTGAGACGAATTTCGTTGAAGGCGATAATGAAGACCAGTTTGAAATTTACTGTGTTGAAACCGTTGCTGCTGCTGAAATGCTGTGGAAACCGTTCTGCACTTACATCTTGTCACATTTCTAGGTTCAACGAATGTTATGATGTGTGTTACCTTTATCTATACAGCGCAAGCGGGTCACTGTCATGTCTCATGTTTACGTCGTACCGTACCCACCCACCGCTCAATTGTATGTCATTTCCTTACTGTCCTGACGGCACGCTAAAATTATGCGTAGGAGACCCTGCGGAGTCAGTAAAGAGATTTATAATACGCTTCCATTATCTGTTCCTTAGTTTTGAAGTATAAGTGAGTAATATGAAACCTTTACGAATAAAAAAAACAATAAATAATACAACACAACAGTTAGCGAACTTTTGCAGATAATCTTAGGATAAAGAATACTTACAGACTAAATTTCAAGAGAGTTTTTTAGTTTTTACTCCAAACAAAACTAACTGCTGACTATTTGCAACAGCCAGATCTTAGTCTACTCTTGGACATACTAATGCTTCCCTTGGGGAATTGTTTCCTTAGTGATTCCCGTTAGTACATGTATTTTGCAGCTTTGTAGATTCACAACTACAAAAGTAGTTTGGTTGGCCTAATTCTAACCGGGAACTAAGCGGTCCGGTTATCCTACTTGTTTCCTGATAATTATAAAAAATGTTATAAACTAAAACCTGACCAAAGAAATATGACACCTGCTCTGGGGGCGCCACGTGTATATTTTTACGACTATGGCAACAATTTCCCTTATAAAATTAGTTCCTCTGAAATTCCGCAATATGGCGAGGTGTCATATTTCTTTGGTCGGGCTTTACAATATAGAGTTATTTTGCAGTGACGATGTAGTACAAAATCTCCTAAATTATGAAAATGCTATGCCCAAGCCCAGCGTAGTGTCAACGCCCAATGTTTCGGTTGTTCAACTAATAAAAGACTACAGAAGATGATTTCTAAAGGTTTGAAAGTATTTTTATTGTACTTTTAGTCACAAAGACAAACAAAGAAATGTTGTCTCAAAAATTCAGACTTTTGATACTATTGAGTATACAGGCTGTATCGTTTATGATTATTTGGCTTGGCAAATTGGTATCACCAGAGAGTTTGGAAGAGCCGCTGCGAAGCAAACTCTCTGGGTATCATAATAATTTAATCATTATTGTTGAAGTAAAAATAAGTTACTCTATGATAGTAATATTGTGTTTCCGTTCCGCCCGCCTATAGAGGGCGCTGTCGTCCACAATTATTACAACATGGCGTTTTCTCTTGCTCCGGATAAACTGTGTGTTCCGTAAGTTTCTTTGTTTCCTTTGACTAACCACTGCGTAGGTCCTCTGAAGCCCATAATTCTCATTAGGTTATGGGCCTAGCACGCTTCCACTGCGCCTTTATTATGCTTTACAACGTTATAGATTATACTTGTCATAAAACTTTAGCTTGTTCCTTCTAGTTAGTCAGTACGATGGTCAGTAATATTGTGGTAATATCTTAATGGTTCCTTCTGTCCGATTTGATGATTATTCTTCTAAAGATCGCCTCCTCTCTGTCTGCCTAATCTGCCTTACATCAGAAACCTCCTACGTATTATGTTGTGTTTACCTTTTCTAGTTCATTGATCCTATACAGAATGAGTCAAATAAATAGCGCAACAAACTCATTCATTAGGTGTATCGAAATTTAATATATTTTCAGTTTAAAAACGGGTCCTTATTTATTTTTATTAAACGATAGGCGTTAATATCGGATTGTAATTAATTCTTTTAAACTGTTGTTAGTTTGTTGTTATTATAAGGTAATCAAATGTATAGAAAATATTATGAAGAACATACCAAAACTTCCATGACGAAAAAATCCTCTCTCAACAGCGTGTCAACAGCGGCAAAATACTAACGGAAATTTTCCAATGAAATTTCCCGATAATTTGTGAGAAGACTTGTGTAAAAATATACTATTCTTTTAAAATGTAATGTTTTTGAATAAATAAAGTCGACTATCGCGGGTTGTATTTTTTCCGGTGTCCATGGGATGCTTTATGAAGCTGTATTGTGTTCGTCTTTTACAAAAAAACAGTTTTTTTTTGTAAAGCTATATAACTTCTGACCTAATTAAATATTTTTAAAATCCTATAAATTAATAAAATAAATTAATAAAATCACTTTTATTTGGATTTTGAAATTCTCCATTCTGCTCTACAAGTACTTGACACTCACATTAATCAGAAACCAGACACCTCTATAAATAAACCGATTAGTTTATTCTACTCTGCGTAGACTTCCCTTAAAGTAGGAAACCACCATTTACCACAGTAAATTCATAGCCATTTGTCTGTCATTCTTGATGGAGTACGCTACGGGTTAATATAAAAGATTGGTTACGCAAAACCTAGTACAATTCATTGACTGATAAATGAGATGACAGAGATGCGTAAAAGACGAGACATGTCACATTGCACGTGCGATGCCTTAGGTATCATCAACATAGTATAAAACAAAGTCGCTTTCTCTGTCCCTATGTCCCTATATCCCTATGTATGCTTAAATCTTTAAAACTACGCAACGGATTTTGATGCGGTTTTTTTAATACATAGAGTCATTCAAGAGGAAGGTTTAATGTATAATACATGCATAATATACTTAAGGATAACCCACAATAACCATTTCCCCGTGCAGAGCCGGGGCGGGTCGCTAGTACTACATAATCTAACTTTTTGCTTTTGTACGGTCAACGTACATCGTCTTGAGGACGCAAGCAGCGCATGTGACCCAGATTTAACATCTTTGTCGAATATGCGGCGCTGCATGGCTCGGTCTACGAGTATGATCGCTATTCTTTTTAACAATTTTAACATTTATTAAACACTAGCTTTCCGCCGCGGCTCCGCCCGCGTTAACAGTTTTTTCTGTGGAAATGAGGAATTTTTCCGCGGTATAGCCTATGTCCTTCCGCAAGGTCTATTCTATCTTTGTGCAAACTCCACCCGCTTTCACAATTTTTCCTGCGGGACTGAGAAATTTTCGCGCAGTAGGTAAATCTTAGCCTATATTGTTTTCCAAGGTCTATTCTATCTTTGTACCAAGTTGCACCAAAATCGGTTCAGTAGTTTTGGAGCCTATTCGATGCAAACAAACAAACAGACAATCAAACCTTTCCTCTTTATAATATTAGTACAGATTATAATTTTTAACAATTTCTTTAACAATTAAATCAATATCTCACATACAATCCCTCCAAGGCACTCTATGGGCGCATCCCTTACAGTTTTCATTATTTAGACCAAAAGAACTTTTCTTACTTGAACGTTGTGCGAGGCGATAGGTACATAAGCCCTGGCATCGTTTAGTATTAATTCGCCTGTATAATAAAACGTAACTTCGATCCTTGTTTCGCTTGTCAAGTACCGAAAGTGGCAACGACCTCTTAACCGAGAAATATAATTTACAGTAGGTACCCAACTCTTGACTTATCTCACGTATAAGTATATATATAATGACAATTTGACATTAAATCTATTTAATAAATGACATATTTATGATTCCAAATAACGATGTCTGTTTATTATTCTAAAACTACGAGTATTTGCCGCTGTTCATTATTAAAACACAATAAATTATTATTAACTAGCGACCCGCCCCGGCTCCGCACGGGAAAATGGTTATTGTGGGTTATTCTTAAGTATATTATGCATGTATTATACATATAAACCTTCCTCTTGAATTCCTCTATCTATTAAAAAAAACCGCATCAAAATCCGTTGCGTAGTTTTAAAGATTTAAGCGTACAAAGGGACATAGGGACATAGGGACATAGGGACAGAGAAAGCGACTTTGTTTTATACTATGTAGTGATTATGTATTCTGAAAATAAAATTTATAAACATATAATATATCCGGCAATATGGAGTTTTGATATACCTATTTATGTTTGCAATATATTTAAGAATATCAATTTATTTTTTAAATCTTCAAGGTTACTTTTAATTCGTGAACCATTTGTACCAGGCAAGCAGGTGTTATGAAGAGGTAATCGAAACGGGTCCAACTGCCACTTATGCTGCTCTAATGACTTTGGCATTGCTATTCCAGCCGAGTCTTCCTACTTTACTATGTAGGAAGCGATGTAGGAAGGCTCAGTTTCGATTATTACCAACGCCCTAACACATCCTTGTTTGTTATGCTACCGGAATATTCTGTGCGGAATATAAGATTGCACCATTTATTTCTGTATAAACCCTTCTATTTTTGAAAGTAATAAACGTTTATTATTTAAAATCTTTCTAGTCAATCGTTATCGTATTTCAGTGACTAATAATAATATTATGTGATTAGGATTTATTAGATGTGGTACTGCTGCCGCGTCATCGTTGTTTAGAAGATGTTCTCTCTTTCTGAATTCAAGTTAATCAAAGATCTATGTTTATGTTTAAATATATATAGCTGTCCATTCTGTGCCTACGCCGCCGCCGCCTCGCCCGCATTATATTTTTAAATACAAACCTGTCCTGAGAAAAAATATCACAACAAATACAAAGATATCCAATTCAGTAAAATAGTGCGCGTACCTACCTAACATACATTTCGCTGATTATTATTTTTCCTGTACCTATCTAAGAGAGAAGTAGGTAGGTACTCTTGCTAGGTCAAAGTGTGTAATTTTGAGTTTATAATGCACCGTGTAAAATATACTTATTATAACTGTATGTTATTGATTTTTTAATGTAAATTGTTTCAGATTCGAAAATTGTGCAAGAGAACTCCATAGTCGTGAGAAGAATGCCGAACGCATATTTTTACCCATTTAGTTTGTGGCCTTTACCGAAATTTCCAGCTAAAGGTACATGATCAGAAAAAGATAAAATACCTACCTACGAGTGATTTTTTCAAAACTTTATTGAACAAAATAAATTACTAAAAATAATAAATTATACTTAATTAATTTCTGGTTCAATGAAGTTTATATAAATTATAATAAACATGTAAAATTAGATGTTGCATTTTGTTTTAATTTCTTTATGTATGTCTAGTGTCTGCATAATATTATAGACTTTGAACTGTTATTGATCCATTAAACTTAGTCGTTTAAGTACATGCAAAGTTTCTTATAAGTAAAGGATTAAAATTTTATTATAAAAACAAGTGTTAAAGTAAACAAGAAGTTATTTTCAGAACGTGAAGATTCAAACGAAAACCTTAACTACATACGAAGTTCACATAATATTCAAATAAAGCGGAATAAAAGGTAGAAGAATAAAATAAAAACTGTCGATGCGCATTCCTGAAAGACAAGAATGAATACGATTGGTGTAATCTCCTAAAATTATCTGTTTAATTTTACCGGCCTTATAGTTTTAAGACTGCTATTTTTGTATAATTTTATTATTAATATTTGGTTATTAAAATAAAATAAGGATAAAAACCTGAAACAGTTCTTTATTTCACTTTATTCCTCAATAACGCCATCTATCCAACAACTAAAGAACTACCACGAACTCGAAGAATCCTGTGGGATCTTATTTAGTTCCGCTAAACGCCATGCAATGCGCTCGGCACGTCTCCGTAGCAACCGCTACGCCCATTCGTAGCCGTACGTAGCATCCGTAGCTAGCGCATAGCCTATTGATTACGCATGCGTAGAACAATTTTATCTCGAACATTACAGCATCCTGAATTTGTAAACATGTCTCTGTGAAAATTTGTTGAAAACGCCCAGAGTTTGCTCAAAATGAAGTTGGGTTTTGTTTGGTTGTTCCTGAATGTGCTACGATGTGCTGTGGGTAAGTATATTCTGTAAAATTAGTTTGTTTTAAAAATTGTAGTTGTTCATGATAGTCATAGGTGCCTAAAGTGTGTGTGAGTTTAAATGATACCTTCTTAACGTCTTTTTATAAGCTGGTTTTTACATTTTATATTTTGATCTCTCTGATTATAGTCACTAGAAAGTAGTTAAAATAAGACTAAAGCTAATGTAACTATAATTTAAAATATGAGGTATAAATGTTTCTGCATTTTTTGTCCTTCACTAAGTACATTTTTCAACCCACAAATTTTCAGGTATAAAATTTCTGGAAGCGAATCCGGACGTAAAGCGGCTTTACGACGACTTGCTGAGTAACTACAATAGGTTGATCAGACCAGTAACCAATGTCAGTGAGATCCTTACCGTCAGACTCGGGCTGAAGCTGTCACAGCTCATGGAAGTCAACCTTAAGAACCAGGTCATGACCACAAACCTTTGGGTGGAACAGGTCAGTTCTTATTACCAGCTATTTAATCTTAAAGTTAGTTTTCGAAAATGGACCATCTCATTAGCTGCCCATCTTGTCCTGTCGCCTGCACGCGAGAGGACTTGATGAAGGCTACTGACGACGCTATTCGTGTGGATGGTTTTTGGGCCGAGACTGTCTGACTTTGCTGTCGACTCGAAAAGAAGAAGAAGAAGTTAGTTTTATATAAAATATCAAACAAACTAAAGGTTAATAACAAACTAAAATACAAAACACAACCTGATCATTCTTTAAAACTGTTAACAGTAATAAAAATAATACTAATCTATTCTAATGTTATTTATAACAATAAAGATTTGTTTGATTTTTTGTTTGCATTGAAAAGGCTCCGAAACCACTCAACCGATTTAATTGAAACTTGCTATAAAGACAGAATAGACCCTGGGGACTGGGGAGTAACATAGGTTACGTACGTTTAACTGTACGTCACGTAAAATCTGTTAACGCGGGCGGAGCTGCGAGGCAGAAAGCTAGTTAGCTCATACACGTCCCTACCGAAGGTTAGTTTTTGTTTTATTTAGGGTGATCAGACTTTAGCCGACCACGCTCGCTCAGTGCGGGTTCGTCAACTTCGCACACGTTCTTTGAATTTATTCCTGGGTCTTTTTTGCGCACAGGTAATATTCTTAGCATCCTAGCATTCAACAACTGCAATCTCTAACCCGTCCGTTCGCTAAACGTATGGTGAGAAGTGTTTCAACTTTTGAGATCAAATGTTTTTGAAACTTATAAATTGAGCGAAAACAATAATTATGTACTACAGGGGGACTACTATTTGGTATTCCGTGCTACAGGTATCATTTGGAGATAGGTACAGAAGGCAGCACATGTACATTATGACCTTGAAATCGCCCGTATTCCGTAGTGGTAGGGGTGAATTACGTAGTGCGAGGGTCCAAGCGCATGTGCTGGCTTCTGTACAGCATATTCTAGGTGTCAGTTTTGACATAGAATTATTCATTCACTTCTATTCCATATTTTAAAGATTCATGCAATGTTTCCAGAAATGGTTTGACTATAAGCTGACGTGGAACCCTGAAGAGTACGGTGGACTGGAAATGCTTTACGTACCTTCAGAACACATCTGGCTTCCGGACATTGTTTTGTATAACAACTGGGATGGAAATTATGAAGTAAGTATGATTGTGTTTCAATCTTATATTTCATGAACTCATTACATTTTAAGAAGTAAATAATACTTTATTTAAAAAAATAACGCTAGTTCGCCATCTGTCTGTTCTGTACCATCGGAATCGTAAAACCGTGTTGTGTCTGATTGGTACCGTATCTGAGAGAAATAATTCGAAACACGAAGACGTGATATTCTTAAATTTTCACTTAACTACACATGGTCTAAGAAAACAAGGTCTAACACTCCGACCACGTGTCTGACACAACCCAATGTCATTTCTACGTCATTTTGCCTGTTCATCCTTGTCGAATGCGTGTAATAGACAAGGATGAACAGCGCAAAATGACGTCTGTAGGCTTGTGTCAGTCACGTGGTCGGAGTGTTAGACCTTGTTTTCTTTAAGTACACTAATAATATACATTTTTACTTGTGTTCTCCGCTTTTTAATTTCTGTTCTGCCGTGAACATTTCGGTGTTACCCGCTCGAAATATTGGTATGCTCAAACCAGCTCAATTCAAAAACTAAATAAAGAAAACCCCCAACACATATTGTTTACGAATAAATAATTAGAAAATTTTAAAACCGTAAAGAGAAACCACGTACCAGAATAATATTTTTCTAGGAATTTCCCATTTATTTATTTATTTTTTCATGCACATTACAGGTGACCCTAATGACCAAGGCGACCCTTAAATACACCGGGGAAGTGAACTGGAAGCCACCGGCTATTTACAAGTCTTCTTGCGAGATTAATGTGGAATACTTTCCCTTTGACGAACAGACCTGCTTCATGAAGTTCGGATCGTGGACCTATAATGGGGCTCAGGTTAGAATAAGTAGATTTTTACCAAAATCGCCTTTTTCTAATTAATGATATTTTCTCTTCTTTTTTTCGAGTCGCCAGTAAATTCAATGATGTTTTAATACTTATTGACTTTAAGCACCTTTAAGCTAGCATTTACGTATCAAAACATTACTGTTGGGTACCTATTCTTTTTTTGGTAGCTAGGTTTAATTTAGTCGCCGTCATTTTGGTATAGTAGAAAAATATTTTATTCTAATTATTAACCTACGTACGCTTGGGGAGGGGGGGGGTAGGTAGGTAGGGGATCGTTATGGTACTTATTTTTTAGTAGTAGTTTTCGCCTATTCAGTACGGGTGCGAACGGAAGCACAGACGCATGACGTCATTAAGCCAGGTGCCCAGATACTCCCGACGGGTTGTACCTATTTAAATTATATTCTACCGTATTATAAATTTTCAGGTTGATTTGAAGCACATGGATCAATCGCCTGGTAGTAGCTTGGTTCACGTCGGCATAGACTTAAGTGAATTTTACTTATCTGTGGAATGGGATATTTTGGAAGTACCAGCTACAAGAAACGAGGAGTACTATCCATGTTGCCAGGAACCGTTTTCAGGTATGATGCGGATTTAACATTATTAAAAACAGAAGATGGTTATAATGATAATGACCTTATTAAATAAAGGATTAATGTTGCTAAAATAAGCAAGGATTTCCAGATTGATTTGTGGACGGATTTAGATGAGAATCAAGTATAAAACCTGACATTATCGGGCAATAATTAGTGTAATTTGAATGAATGGGAATCTAAAATTTTGATGTCTAGAATAGGGAAGAGTCTCAAGATTTTCTTTTTGATAAAAAAGCAGTGTTTTTTAAATTAATCAATAAATTTGGATCGTGCTGGGAAAGAAAACATCCTTGATATACAGTGCCAACATACGCGGCTGGTCTTTTTATACTTGTCTGAAAACCAGCGCTGGGCAATGATGCCTAGCATAATGCATATGCTGAGACTAGTACCCATTGCCCTAACAGGAACATAATTATTATCTTGTAACTAGCTTTAAGAATAGCATTGTTTTTCTGGCAATAACGAATTTTCTATTTCTATTTCTAATTTGACCTTAAGAGCACCGTTATTGCGTACCTAGCAGGCTGTCCAATCGCATGTGTTAGTTACCGTACAATATTATCTTCAATCTCTTACCATATGTACAATGCGCGCAACCAAAGATGAGACTTGACGGATCACGTGGTTGATCACGTGACGGACCACGGTTATATCTGCGCAGTAGATACAGCGATAAAAGCTATTGTGAAATTCAATAAATATCTTATTAATCCGATCTCATATTTTAGTTTAACTATTTTGAGCACGCGCGACTGTATCTACCAGCGCAAAGTCCCCTCTTTAGCATCTGACAGGTCTCATCTTTGGCTGCGCGCATATTACATTGATTTAACATTCTTGTTCCCAGATATCACATTCAAATTGACAATGCGAAGGAAAACATTGTTTTACACAGTGAATTTGATCATTCCCTGCGTCGGTCTCACATTTTTGACAGTCTTAGTATTTTATCTGCCGTCAGACTCCGGGGAAAAGGTAGGTGCTTTTATTTGACTTGCATAAGAAATAAAAATTTTAAGCTAAAATTCCGTTTGGGATGCAATCGATATTAATAAAGTAGAATGTTTTATTCCATTGCTCTATTTAATGCATTTCTGTTGTATAATTCTAAACTGAATTTATTAGTATGTCTATAGACTAAGGTGTAGGTATTGTGATGCATAGTATAGCATTATAATTTGATAAGCGATGAATAGTAAACTAATTGTCTTGTGAATAGATTTTACAGTCGAAACCAATCTAGTTTCGTAAAATAATTTTCCAAAGTTTCTTGAAAATCTTGACTTTTTGCCAATGCTTGCTGTATTATATAATTTTAAAATTCAAAGTATTATTTCATGTGTTTACACACATACAATTAGACTTGTACATATGCGTATATAATAAAACTTAATATCTTAAATGTATTTTTGATACATTTCAGACTATCGAAAATTATAAGCTTTTGCAAATTTTAAAATTTATTCCTAGATCGTATTCTGTCAATGAACTTTAACATGATTGTTTCCTTGATAGGTACTAAAACTCAGATTGCTTTCGACATGACTATTTCTTAAGAGGGAGAGTAGGGCATGCTAGTCCATCCTTCATCCATCCCATTTCCACTACCTCATATCCAGTAGTCTTTTTTGATCATTAGCTAGTCGTGTGGTTGTATTAGCATCATCTGAAGTGTTATCAACATTATTGTCTTTCCACTAATAAGGAAGAACAACTTTGTTAGATGCTATTCTGTGACTTTTCTTTTGTCTTTGCCTTGACTTTTTTTAGTAACTAGACGGTTACGAATTCTGTCAATTATTGTGTAGAGATGCTTTGATTAGTTAGTTTGTGATTGCATAGCCTCTGTAATATTGTATTAGGATTAAGCGATATTTATATCTATTTGTAAAAGGTCTTGCCTGTACATGTATATGCATTTTCTTTAATAACAAAGTTGTTCTATCAGATTCTTAACTTGTCTTCTTGCATCTACCTAAAGTACCTAAACATATTAGTATTCCATTCCATACTTACATTCAGTATTTTATAGTATGACTATACTCATCATAATACCTACACTGTTTGATATCTATAAAACCATACTTTTTTACCAAGTATGTATAAAACTATCATCAACTTTACTAATCTATCAATCTAACATATTTTTATACACAAATATACACACACCTATGTGCTTTAGATGTTTGCTTTCTAGATTGTAAATTTGTAACGCATTCTTCAGCTACTAAACATAACTGATTCAGGATTCATTTTATAACTGGCGGAATCGTCAAAATAAAAAGAAATATATCTAGCTATCTTCGCAAAAATCGACGGCTGTTTCATGCGCTTCTTTTGCACCGTCGTACATTCGACTACGTAACAAAATAAAAAGGAATGGTTTAGTGCTGCCCTGTTAATGTTACGCTATTACTTAATTACTGACGGGCGGGTGGTGCAAATACATAGAACGTCACATTCAAATTCACGGAGATAGCTAGTATATTTCTATATACAATTAAAGGGAAGCTTAATAAACTTTGTCAATGTGCTTTTTGTGTGCTGGCTGAAGTGAAAAAAAACCTTGATGACCAGGATGAAGACATAAACTGCTGAAAACCACCTCGCAAATATGTGTGGGATTGTTCAATGTTTCAAAAACACTTTCTCTCATTATTGTTCAAAACACACTTTCTTATACAAAGAGTGGAAAGACAATTTTCAGTGCCAATCATAGAATTTTCATCACAGTTTGGAAGGGTTTTGTTTGACCAATCATCTTCTTTGGTCATATCTTGATGAAAATTAATGTCGCCGTAATGGAGTTAATGTATGGTCTCAACTTTAGGTAAAGTAAGAAAATAATGCATACTACTAAATGTCATTTTAATGAATTTCGACCATAATATTGATCTCCTTATTTGTATTTAGAGTTTGGCACATGAAAGTAGACAATCGATGAAATTGGAAAACATTGTACAGGCAACAAAGTTACATAATAGATAAAAAAAAGTATCCAATTAGGTTAATCTATAGAATCGGGGTTGCCAGGATGATTTTATTCAAATTTGCCACGTTTTTTCATTGTCTACTTTCATGTGCCAAACTCTACCTACTAATTGACGTCTCTTTTTGGAGTTAAAAAACTAAAAAAAATAAAAAAATGCTACGAATATTTCGTTCGTGACTTAATATCAATGATGTTAATATTTTTTCAATAATTAGTCTGCCTATTTAAAAAAATACATATCCAATAAATAATCGATACGATTTTACAGCCTTTCACCCATCGCTTTCACGAAATCGTCAGTCCACTTATTATGTAATGTCACATGTTACCTGACTATACATATAGGTACATACGTTGGTCACTCAAAAACCTCACAAAGAGCAAACGCCTTGCCAATAACTTGCAATTCTAAGCGTATGATTGGTCGAAGCGAAACCCTACCAAATTGCGTTGGACCCGACGGGCGCTGTACTCAAAAAGGACTTCTTTCCCTTAGATATCGCTCTGCATCTCAATCCTGGTGTCCCTCACGGTGTTCTTCCTTGGTCTGGCCGAGATCATCCCGCCAACTTCCCTGGCGATACCCCTTCTCGGCAAATACCTACTGTTCACAATGATTCTCGTGTCGCTCAGTGTTTGGGTCACTGTGTGCATTTTAAACGTCCATTTCAGGTAATATGTGTATACGATGGTGCTGGTTGGGGGAATCAGAAACCTGTACAAAATCTACCTATCTATTATAGTACAAATTATTCGCCGGATCCAGAACAATTGCACCGAATTGGATGATTCTTTTTTGTTGTAATCGTTATTATCGGGGGTTAATTTAATAAAAATATTCCGGTAAATACTTTATTCTCACGGGAACAATTTGTTAGCCTTATTGACAGCTGAGCTTCTAGAAGAATATAAAAAATACCAAGGCTCTCTGGTTCAAAAAACGCTGTGGCATATATTTTTAATTATTTCATTACAAAGTAAACGACGTCAGATAGCTTTAAAAATTGTTTATAATTGACTCAATTTTTAAATGAAAGGTAGGTTGGTGTAGGCATACATTACCTGCTATTTTGCAAATATTTCCCGACTTAAAACCGAAACTTTAAAAACCATTGAAGCATCCAACAGGTTTCTGGTTCCCCCGACCAGAGCATAGCCAGTAAGCTGCATTAAAACCTTTTCTCCCGTAGATATCATTAAGCATCTCGATCCTGGTCTCTCTGACGGTGTTTTTCCTACTCCTGGCAGAGATCATTCCTCCGACGTCACTGGCCATCCCTCTTTTAGGGAAGTACTTACTGTTCACTATGATTCTGGTGTCACTCAGTGTGTGGATGACGGTGTGCGTCCTCAACGTACATTTTAGGTGAGATGCGACACATATATAAACCAGGATAAATATATATTCGTCATCATAAGACAACATGGCGGTAATGTGAGGCGGGCGGAATGCACGGTGAGAAGAAAAAACAAAAGACTAACGCCATAGAAGTTCAAATTCATATTACGAAGAAAATAATTAAAGCTTTCAAATAAGGACCTTTTACGGCACAGAAGAAAATCATAGTACCTACTAACCCGTACAGAAAGGACACTCACCCCCCCGTGCCAAGATGAGTTCCTCGCCTGATATAGCGCCCCACGTCCCGCACCTCGCAGGCGCCGCGGGACTCTACCAGGGGTGTTCGGGGGTGTTTTACATAGCGCCTAGCGCCATTGACTTGTAGTTGATATTCAGTCAAAAGAAGTAGCTTGTCAAAACGTGTATTTAAACAGTTAATTTATTCAAGCGTCAAATTGCCTTTGAAACACTTGCATGTGATGATTCTTTAGTTACTTCTAAACTATGATTGTTTTTCATGGGATATTTGAGGAAAGGAAGTAGCTAAATATTTATCGCACACTATTAATCTAATATTTCTGTGGATATCGTATGAGACAACTCCCAAGGAATATGCAGCGTTATTTACTTGTGTAACTACAACTGTGATTTCTCTACCCGTTTGCTAAGCAGTCCTGCTTTAGGTATGTATGAATCTCGATAACTCCCGGTTTTATCAGATAAATTGAGAACATGCTGTTACCATGGTGATTAGAAAGCATTTTTTACAAACACATAAAAAAATCTATTCCCAGGGACTATTGCCAGGGATGGCGACAATAGCAAACAATTGCCGTGCTTTTCGACTGATTGCAAAACGATACAAAAGCTCCATAAATTAATTATTTGTAATAAAATACTTGTAGCAGATAGTTGTTTGAACTGTAGGTACTTATAATACGATAATGTGAAGGTACTTTTCTAAATAAACACTACATTTTCCGAAACGTACAACTTTATTAAAAGATAAGTATCCAGGAAACATCTCTACTTACACAATAAACAGTTAAGGCTCTTAAGGAGCTCATAAACACATCTGCATACAAAAGCGCAGCGGGCGTAATAATGCATAAATTCCTCTATTGTTGCAAGAGCAGGTTTCAGGGAACACAATACCTGCCGATAGCAAATTTGGGTGAGAATATTGCACACTGTAATCAGGGACCGCGGAAGTACTCCATGACGGGGGGGGACTGATTTAGTCACCCTCTTCCTTCAGTCTCCGGCCCCAACTTTTTCCAGTCAATCAAATAGTTATAAATAAGACAAAACGGAGATGACTAGGTCAAGCAAATAACAGGTTAAAAGATAATAATTGCTTTCCTGCGTTCATTGAACGATACCAAAAACGTGGCGTCTCTCAGCCTAAATATAAAAAAATGTCTATTTAAATAATCAAAGCCCGAATGCTATCTCTTGACAATGTGAAGGATACAGATCTTTACCAGCGCAGATAATCCTTCTTTACCAGGTAGTAAAATTGGAGGGGGCGCGGGGGCCATTTGATTTTAGGGGGGGCATTTGTCCCCCTTTACCCCCCACTTCCGCGGTCGCTGACTGTAATAAGATGTAGTACAGTCTCCTGCAAAGAAATTGGACCCCCCTGTCGTAAGCAGCGGGTAGTCGCAGCTTACGAAGGGAGGTCCGATTTCTCTGCAGGAGACCGTACATGAACATCAAGGATTATGAGTATACAACTTCCAGAAGTATGGTTTAAAGTAAAAACCCACTGTTAGGAAAGTCACATTATTGCTTCTTATTGCGCACTGCGTGAACCTGAAAACGAATATAGCATCGTGTCTTTAGCGAAAGCCTGACTTGGTATGAGGAAAGCTTTTCAATTTCTGAATTAAGTGTTTTTTGCTTTCGCTTTTCGTGTGGGTTTTTAGGTTAAAAAGGTGCGGTAGCACAAACCCTGGTGTCAGAATTATTGAGCCGCCTAAGGCTTCTGTGTTTTTTGAAAACTTTTATGAAATAAAAATATTAAAATTTTAATTTTAGTATTAAAATGTAAACCCACAATTTACATAGACCCCTCTACCTTATACGAAAGAAAATCCGCTCTCTTATAGGAAAGTCAAATGGATTCCAGTCTTTTAGAGTTGAGAGACTCGGTGACTTCATGACTAGGTTGTTAACCATCTGAGATTCGCTACTGATCCTCATTCGTATCTATAATGTCCCCACCGAAGGGATCGAGCCTACTCTGAATTAGGATGGCCTTTAGTCGACCTCGTTGACCCAATGCGGTTGATCAACTTCACTCACTATACCTATCTGAATTTCGACTCGTTGAACACAGAATTGCTTCAAAAGATCTGTTGTAATTTACTTGCAGTTTACACTTCTCTGCTCGCGGATATTGTAAAAAAGGATCCAAAATTTGTTTTATCAGTAGATATATCAGTAGAGAATATTGGACGTAAACTAATTACAAAATACTATAGCAAAAAAAAGAGTGCAGTTAAAAGATTTTAAAATTATTGCGTGCAAAAATGGCCGTCCAGTAAATTGGTTGTGAAAATAAAGGCGTGGGACATAAATCCCCCCGGTTCATTGTAACGTTGTCACGTCGATAGCGGAACAATAGTGGGTGAAATACGGCGCCGTTATGACACTCTAAACTAGCGACTGCTCTTTATTGAATGCGCTGCTCTGTTTAAGATTTTTGATCGCGAAATTAAAGCCATATTTCTTAATATATGTTTATCTCTAGAGACAGTTTGGTTTTCACTAGCACTTACTTCTTTAGACTAAACCAGGATAAAAATGGTATGAATTCATCCACTATGCTCTACTAATAAACAAACTGGACACTTTTTCTCAAATTTGCTCTACTAGTCAGGACGATAGAGCAAATTGATAGCCATTTCCTTTGAAAGGCATTGTCAAATTATACGTACTTACTTACGCTACTAAAGCTAATTAAAACTAAATTAAAGCTAATTAAAACTAAATTAAGCTAGCCCCTCAATAGGAGCGCATGAGATGATAATGACAATAAATGAATTAAAGTATACTGGATCGTACCTCATACAAATTACATACCGCTCAATGATACCCACTCTAATATTAGTTGCTCTTCCATACGAATAATAGCGTAATAAATCACACGCCTTTGTTATTTTGTCATTACATTAATAGAACGTTGTGAGTTGGTGAGTTATTGCTAGATTGCGCGATATACGCTATTAGCACGTGAATAATTTTGTGAAGGGATGGGGTGCGTTGTGCATCATAAATAGCATGGAACGTAGGTGTATCTATAGATCTACCAGAATCAGATGGCAAAAAAAAGTTAAATAAATAGCGATTTTCATATGAAAACAAAAAGAATTACATCTGTCAACTGAAATTTTGAGGAATTCTTTTGGGTTTGGTTTCAAAGGATGATGTGTCAAAACGTCCCCCCAAAAAACAAATAACATCGACCAACAGATTTGAAATGTATCTCAGTATATGTGTCTTAGCTATGTGATTACTTTTTACTATGGCGACATCTTTCAAAGACGCGGGATATTCCGAAAAAAAATCGTTTTGCTATTATTATTGGTACCCAAAATAACAGATTGTAAGCATTCAATTTTCAAATCCCATTGATCATGCATTTAAAACTAGTTACTAGCCTTTCTATAGATCCATAAGAACCAATTGACACATACAAAAGATCTGTTGGAGGGGGGGGACGGGGCTCATATAAAAAAGGTCATCATCCTTTCCTTTAAAAAATTGTGAAAATGTCGAAGAAACCTTGCTAGCGTCAATTTTTTTTTCCATTTTTGCACGATTTTTACTATCAGATTCTGGTAGACCTATAGCTTATATTTGAACCAACTTAGCTTTTCCTATGAAAGCGTGTCAGTGGCCTAGTGGCTGCGGCTAAAGACTTTCATTCAGAAGACGTGGATTTAAACCTAGGCACGTACCTATGTGTTTTCAAGTTTCCAATTCATATGTACGTGGCTTTTATGGTGAAGGAAAACATCGTGAGGAAATCTACAGACCTGCGAAGTAAAGATTGTGTGTGAAGTTGACCAACCCGCACTGGGCCAGCGTGGTCGACTTAGGCCTATTCACCCTGATTTAAGGGTAGGCTCGAGCCCCTCGGTGGGGACTTATAGGAGTTGTTAAGCGTAGAGATTATGACAACAACTCCCTTTCAGAGGAGGGAGTAGTCTGGTAGATAATTATATTCAATCTTTACTTTGATAAAACTGAAGATTCGTCGTATCTGTACCTACATTGATTTGTTTAGAAAAAACTGATTATAGGTGTTAAGGGGAGTGTAGGTTTTAAAAAAAAATCCGTTCGTCTTTCTGTTTGTGTTTGTACACGCTATTCTCTGGAACCGTTGGACCGATTTAAATGAAAATTTGCATGGTGGTGGTACCTTACATCCCCGGTCAACATCTTAGATACTTTTTACCAAGGGAAATAAAAAAAAACAACGCGGCGGTCAGCTAGTAATTAATAAAAAAACTGGAACGTCTCTAAGTCTGAAATATCGGACTTCTTAACAAAGGCTGAGTGAAGTGGAATCCTTGAGTGAATAGTTTAGAACACGCACTAATTACAGCCTGGATATTTCTGTTAAAGATTGTACAGTAGCCAACATATGCGGCTGGACATGTTGACCTTGAGAAAGCCCGTACTCCGTAGCGGTAGGGGTGAATTTCGTAGTGCGAATATCCAACCGCATGTGCTGGCTTCTGTACTTAAATATAAAAGATACGAAAAACGGTTCTGACATTTGTTTTTATGTTATATCATGTAATTATTGTTTAATCAATTTAAACATTTGCGAACAAACTGTTAGATCATTAATTCACAGAGACGTTTTGTTGGTTCCCTGAAATAGAAAAGCTGTTTATTTAGGATTTCAGGGTACTTGGACCGTGTGTTGTGGTACAGTAGCCAGCACGTGCGGCTGGTCATGTTGACCATGAGAGCGCCCGTATTCCGTAGCGGTAGGGGTGAATTTCGTAGTGCGATTGTCCAACCGCATGTTCCGGTTTTTGTACATCCAGTGACATTGTTATGCAAAGTTTGTTGTAGGTGATTTTGAAATATTACTATAGAATATAATATAGTTACGTAGATACACATTTTAAGAAATATATATTACTAAACAATAAAATTATGTACTGTAATTTATGAAAACCTTTTATTGAGAAAGGGTTAAACTGATATTAATAATTTCTCAGCCTCTGTGGTCGAGTGGTCAAAAGCTCGCCTGACATTGCGGAGGTTTCGGATTCGAATCCCGGTGGGGACTCGTCGAATAAATATGAGTTTGTAAGACTTTCCTCAGTTTGGTTAGGACATTGCAGGCTGAGTCACCTGATTGTCCGAAAAGAAAGATGATTCCGTGCTTCCAAAGGCACGTAAAGCCGTTTAGTCCCAGCTACGGATATAGTTGTTATAGGAGCCATGTCCAAAGCCTAAGGCGGTTCTATAATTCCGACACCAGGGTTTGTGAGGTAGGTTAACCTCGAAATCCACACGATAAGAAGATGATTAATAATTTTATATTTCGTACAAAAATTATGTCAAAAAATGTACCTACCAATATTTCACACCAGGTCCCCTTCTACGCACACGATGTCGCCATGGATGAAGAAACTTTTTCTGCAGTTCATGCCTAAGCTTCTGATGATGAGGCGTACCAAGTATTCCTTGCCGGACTACGACGACACTTTTGTCTCCAACGGATACACAAATGAATTGGAAATGAGGTGAGTCCTAGTTTTTTTTGTACATGTTTGTTTTGGTTTACTTATTGGATTACGTTTAAATTTACTATGTAGGACATTTCACACACGGCCACCTGACCCCAAACTAGGCAGAGTCTGTACTATGGGTGTCAGACAGCTGATATACATATATAAATATAATAAATTACGAATGTTTTCTTTACCATCAAAAAAGCCAATTAAACATCAATAACAACAATATAATTTATTTCCAAAGATTAATGAAATTATAGTACCTTCCTCAAAACTATAAATAGTTTCGTAAAAAAGACTACCCTGAACAATTGAATACTTGGAAAAATCGCAAGAGATTAGTTTCGTTAACTTACTTAACCTATAATTAAAATAGGTAATTAACAAGCTAAATTTTATTGAAGCATAAATTGATTTAAAAAAATCTCCGACCTCAATCTCGACAAACGAAGTTAATCAAAACCGGGCGTCTATCACGACCGCCATCAAATATGCCGTCCATCAAATTACATTTGAATATTGATAGGACGCCTTTGAAACATGTTTACACTACGCCAGTAACCCGTGAGAGTCAATTGGCTGATAACACAAATTAGAAAAATGGCGCATGGCGGCGGCGGCGGGATCTCAGAATACGCTGCTTTCCCGTCTCTTTGGGCGGGTTACCCCTAAACATGGCTCACAAACATGGTCCAAGAAAACAAGGTCTTGCAATTAGACCACGTGACTGACACGAGCCTACGTCATTTTGCGCTGTTCATCCTTGTCTATTACACGCATTCGACAAGGATGAATAGGCAAAATGACGTAGAAATGACATAGGCTCGTGTCAGCCACGTGGTCTAACTGCAAGACCTTGTTTTCTTAGACCATGGCTCACAAACTAAGCGTCGAATCTCGCACGCACACATTGACGTGATATTTACAAGCCAGCTCAAGCAGTATGAAGCCCAGGGACTACTGTTTGGTATTCTGTGGCAGTACTAAGTCAGTGACAACCACCTAGAGGGTTCGGCAAACTTATGGCATAGTTTTTAAGAATGGCAGGAAAGGTATTTCTAATAATCCTATGCTACTAGCTGGCACTATCCTCTACTTTACACATTGCCTATTTGTACGAAAAAAGTTAAGTGGCATTTTTCACGTGAGTGCTGGTGCATACACACAGTCCTAATTATTTATTTGAAAAGTTTTGTTCTTCTTGTTATCCTATAAAACGCTTTGTCAAAATAGAATGACGATAATAATAGAAGAATACAACAGTTTTCTGATGCTACATAAATATGAATACCATTCATATTGACTTGAGATCAAGGGATCAAAAAGTGGAACCAAAAAGCGATATAAAAATAAATTGTATCAGTTTTTAAATAACTGTACTGTCTTAGTTCACTAAAATCGTGTAAAGGTCGATTCATTCCTGGATCATCGCTGCTCGGGGCGCCATCTTGCGATTGTCATTTATTTTGCACCGACGTAATGTAATTTGTCCCGTGGTAATGAATATTTGGCTAGATTGCTAATCTACCATACCTACCTATTTTAAGTATAAAATTCCCTTTACTAACATCAAAGAATTACACAAAAGCGGGCGGAAAAGCTATGCATTTTAATTTTTCCTGTACAAAACGTGGATAAAACAAAGTGATTCTTTAAGAAGTGACAGAAATCTATGGGTGGTGGCAATTTTAACAATTAATCGACATTCCACATTACGTAATGTGTGAGGCCTGAATTCACTGAAAACATAATGGTTGTTTAAAACTACTTCATGTAGCCAATAATTTTAAATGTTAAATGGTGTCATGTCCTGTTGCATTGTCTGTTGTTGAACTTGGACCATATTATGCAAATAAAAACAAAAAACTCATATACAGTTAAAAAAAAATCCACCGAATTGAGCAATTTTCGAAAGAGCAAATGAATGAACTGGCCGAATGCAAAAAACTGCAATTTGCCAATTACGTTCAGAGTGCTTGTTTATTGGCGGTACTGAAAATTAACTGCTATTGGTTATTGAAAACTAGAGCATCACTGAAGGGGCTACCGCGATGATGACGACGCGTTTTGATTGGAGGAGCATTGCTACTGATTGTCTATAAAAAACTATGGAAGCTAGAGAGTAAGTAATGAAATAACGCCTTTTGTATAACATCTGATTAATATTCTGCTACTTAATCACTACATAGTATAAAATAAAGTCGCTTTCTCCGTCCCTATGTCCCTATGTCCCTATGTCCCTATGTCCCTTTGTACGCTTAAATCTTTAAAACTACGCAACGGATTTTGATGCGGTTTTTTTTAATAGATAGAGTAATTCAAGAGGAAGGTTTATATGTATAATACATGCATAATATACTGAAGGATAACCCACAATAACCATTTTCCCGTGCGGAGCCGGGGCGGGTCGCTAGTAATATATAATTTAATAAATAATTATAAAAGCAACGCAACAAAAGGCCGGTATCCATAATACATGTAGTGTGCTTCATGTGAAATCGCAACAATGTTTCTGTGCATCAGAATTTCCCAACAACAAAAGCCGCCATACTGCCTTACGCGAGTCCGGGTAAATCCAGATAAATCCGGTTAAAACCCGATAATTCCGGAACGCCCATTAATTTGCCGGTGCATCGTGTCAATGACGTCGGCTAGTCTAGTCTAGTGCTTTATATAATAGGAAAGTACCAACTTATCGCGCACTATAAAGGATAGGTTACACAGTGCAAGCTGCTGATGTGACAGTAAATAGCAACTGTGCCTGTGTACTCGCATGACAGTAGCTCGACTCGCCTCGCTCGGTCACACCATGCAAACTGCTGGCTGACAGCTACTTACTGCACCAGTGCACTGGCATACTCCTCTCCGATCGTGTCTCGTGCAACGCTGTCGCAAAATAGACGAATAATCACAGTACATACTACAATAAAAGCGATTACAAAATTAAAAATTTTGCTATTAAATACATAGAATTGAAAGTGCTTTACAAAAAAAAAAGGAGAAAAGGAGTATGAGCTACTGTCTATATTTTTCAGTTATCAATTCTTATAAACATTGAAGTTTAAATAAGGATTACTATACCTACAGTCAAATAATAAACAAAGCTTTTTAACCAATCTAATTTCTCCAACTAAAACCCATCCAAAGATATCCACCCCAGAATCGATTCCATTTATTTATATATTAAACCAGCAATCTTTGCGTCATTAGCCCTACTCACCCTCTATCCCTGAGCAGCCGTATACTGCAATTATTTCCGCGTTGCGGTCTGTATCGCATCGTTCGCGCACCGTTTGACAAATGTGTATGTAAATACAATACAATTCTATTCGAAACTCGGGTAGGGTTGCTACACACGAAATATAAAAAAAACTAATCAGTAAAATAAAATTAAACATAATGTTTATTTCAATTAATATCATATCATACTTCATACTATCATACTTCATACTATCAAATCATACTATTATTATAAAGAGGAAAGGTTTGTATTTGTGTGTGTGTGTGTGTATGTTTGTAATGAATAAACTCAAAAACTACTGAACCGATTTAAAAAATCTTTCACCATTAGCTAAAATCTACATTCACCCTGAGTAACATAAGCTACCTTTTACCGCGGGAAAATGCCTCATTCCCACGGGAAAAACAGTTAACGCGGGCGGGGCCGCGACGGGAAGCTAGTACATAAATATATGTTTTAACAATATGCTTCAATCTTATAATTAAAGATTTTAGGTAGGCTAAATTATATTAATACTTAGAAGATGACTTGAAAAATAAATATTCTAAAGTTTCTTGAGTTTAGCATAAAATTATAATAATACTAGCTTCGCCGCGGCTCCGCCTGCGTTATCAAATATAGGGGAGGCAATGTTCTAAAGGTTTATTGCATCTTTGTACCAAGTTTCACAAAAATCGGTTCAGTAGTTCCTCAGCCATCAAAAAATCTCAACAATCAAATCTTTCCTTTTAAAAATATTGGTTTCGATAAATTGTTTTAGAAAAATCGTTTTAAACGGTTACTTTCTCAAAGAAACTTCTGTCTGGAAAACGAAAACGGTAATTTTAATAGGAGAGTTGGTACGATTTATATTTAATTAATTGTAAAGGTTTATTAGGTAAGGTAGTTAGATAAAATTTTCTTTCATTATTTGCCGTAGCCCATATTACAGGACATATGACTGGCAACCCTATAGCAGAATGTATTGTTCAATAAACGGATAAAAATTGAAGGATAAAGGATAAACGTGTTTGAATACAGTTTTATTTTTGTAAATCGAGAACGAATGGTTATTGCACTACGCCGTTAGTCTGGTACTTATTAACATCCTTGGGAATTATTCCCAATTCTACAGATTTTCATTACAGATTCCCAATTCAACAGATCCCAATTCTACAGATTCTCAGTTTTACAGTGTTATACCTATGTGTCACATGGACTTAGTAACATAGTTACACAAACTGTAACTATGGTAATTCGTCCAAGATGTGTCATTATACTGACAGCTCTTAGGACCGATTCGCTGAATGCACAAAATGGTTGTAAATTTTCGACCTTTACAGTTTTATTATGTCTTAAAGACACCCATAGCACAAGCTCTGCCTAGTTTGGGGTCAGATAGCCGTGTTTGATATGCCCTCAAATATTTATTATTTATTTTATATAATCCATATCTATACTAATATTATAAAGAGGAAAGGTTTGATTGTTTGTTTGTTTGTTTGTTTGCATCGAATAAGCTCCGAAACTACTGAACCGATTTCAAAAATTCTTTCACTGTTGGGAAGCTACATTCACCCTGAGTAACATAGGCTATATTTTATTTTCAAAAAATTAGGGATCCTTACTAAAACTTCAATAATGTAACCCAAGGTGTGAAAAAAATACGTAAAATATTCCTAATAATTGAAAATACTCCGAAAGTACTGAATCGATTTTGGTGAAACTTAGCACAAAGTTTGAATAGACCTTAGGAAAGAACATAGGCTACAGTTTACCGCGGGAAATTTTCTTATTCCCACGGGAAAAATTATTAAAGCGGGCGGAGTTGGCACAAAGATAGAATAGACCTTGCGGACGAACATAGGCTAACTTTTACCGCGGGAAAATTCCTCATTCCCACGGGAAAAATTATTAACGCGTGCGGAGCCGCGGCGGGAAGCTAGTAATATAATATAACTGGCTTTCCGCCCCGCGGCTCCGCCCGCGTTTACAGGTTTTCCCGTGGGAAAGAAGTATTTTCCTGCGGTAAAAAGTAGTCTGTGTTATTCTGTTATATTAGCTACATTATTGTAAAGTTTCATTAAAATCCGTCCAATTGTTCCGAAGATTAGCGTGTACAAACAGACAGACGGATTTTTTTTCATAACTTGTATATTTGTGTTCAGCTACACTTCCTTTATCATCTACAAACAATTTTGTTGAAAAACGAATCAATGTACAGACACGCTGAGTCTTTAGTTTTATTAAAGTATAGATAGATAGAAGAAGAAGATAGATAGGATAGAAGAAGATATATTGTATATTTTTGTTTGTTTCTATAGCCGAGACAGCTTGACGGATGCTTTCGGTGATGGGAAGACCAGCGAAAATGGAGACTACAGGAAGTCACCGGGTCCCGAAGACGACATGATGGGAGCGAGTGCCCACCAAAGACCTTCAGGTACGTACACGATTGAAGGCACTTCGGTAAATATTCGCTAAACAAAATTCGGTATAATAATATAACGTTCCTTTTCCTTTCATTTCGTATGCAGCCATTTGGTTGATTGTTTTTCGAGATATGATTCCGGTCACATTTTTATTGTTTTTGTTACTTACAGTAAAAAAAACTTATTTCATGCAATCAAATATCAATGAGTTCATGTATTTATTCGGTAAAATAAAATAACGTGATGAAACCTGCACACATTAACGAAGAAATTCTAAAGCTTTTTTTTCTTCTTTTTTTTTGAATTGACCTATGCTTGAGTCGAAAAAATGCGACGAATCAAGCTTCACCGGACTTGATATTCAAAAGTGCTATGTAAATTCGATCAACTTGTCGTTTTTCTTCGGCTGAGGCTTAACTAACGTGTTTCAGGGTAGGCTTGAGCCCCTTTCTCAGTTTGCGATGTATTTATTAATTATTACTACTGGAAGATTCTCTCAACAATGAAAGAATCTGATATCTTCTTTAGTATTTAATTATTTCTTTTTGAATAGCAAATTGGTCATTTCGCGACCCACACAATAATCACAATAAACGCATGATTACACTACATTGTTTATTAACATATTCAAGGTAACGGTGCATTTTGTCTCTAGACAATGACCATCTACCGTTT
This sequence comes from Teleiodes luculella, assembly GCA_948473455.1. Classification (NCBI taxonomy): domain Eukaryota; kingdom Metazoa; phylum Arthropoda; class Insecta; order Lepidoptera; family Gelechiidae; genus Teleiodes; species Teleiodes luculella. Next base: position 3,127,697 of record OX419598.1, on the reverse strand, counting down.
TTAATATTTTACTAACAGGGGTCGACATATTCAAAGACAACCTATAACTAATATCATGATAGCACGCTTCCGATATTACGGATACAGATGCACCTGTAATAATTAATAAATACATCGTAAACTGAGAAAGGGGCTCAAGCCTACCCTGAAACAAAAATATACCTATGTAATAATTTTATTTATTTATTTATTTATTTATTTTTATTTTTTGTTAGCGAACGTTGTTCCAAATGAGTAAGATATGAGTAATTACTTTAAATATTAAACGCTATCTTTATAATATATTGTATTCTCTGTGCAGTGACGGAATCCGAAAACATGTTGCCTCGCCACCTGTCTCCTGAAGTCGCCGCCGCGCTTCAGAGTGTACGGTTCATCGCACAACACATCAAAGACGCCGATAAAGACAACGAGGTTAGTAGTTATATTTTCATATGTTAATAAGAAATCTACTTTTCAATTTCAGGAGTTACCAAAAAGGATTTAAACTATCTTTTGTTCGATTTTCAATTAATAAAACAAATATGTGAACATTTCGTTAGATGTACGAAAACGATGCGATTATGTGTCGTGAAATTGAAATATTTGAAATAATTCATATTACATAATATATAAATGCCGAATGATGGTTAATTTTTAAGGTGGTTTTAAGTACCTACCATCTTTATGACGTCAATCGTATAAAATCATTAATTTATTTATAGACATCCAATTTAGGAATGAACACAATGATTGTTTTGCATTGTCTTACAAAGGTTATCGCGATAAAAAATATATTATACTAGCGACCCGCCCCGGCTCCGCACGGGAAAATGGTTATTGTGGGTTATCCTTCAGTATATTATGCATGTATTATACATATAAACCTTCCTCTTGAATCACTCTATCTATTAAAAAAAACCGCATCAAAATCCGTTGCGTAGTTTTAAAGATTTAAGCGTACAAAGGGACATAGGGACATAGGGACATAGGGACATAGGGACGGAGAAAGCGACTTTATTTTATACTATGTAGTGATTATAATACCCATGAAAATCGTTATAATGTTATCGCGATTTTTTGATTTTTATTCTTTACGAGGTACGAAAGTGTATTTAAATTTACGCGCCCAGATGGAGTAGTAATCATGCCCATTCTGTATCGAAACCTATGCGGCCGCTCGGATGGGTGGGAGGGTAGGTGGAAGCGGGAGACGGAGTTTGTCTTTGAACTCTATCACCATGGACTTAGTAACATAGTTACAGTAACTATTATTATACGTCCATGTCTATCACACATCTTCGAATACTTTACGTTTATGGGCGCATCTTTTTTTTCCTTCATGGTATTTGCACTACGCTCCTATATAGGTACAACGTATATACGTACAATACAAAACGAGGTTCTACAAAAGCAGGTTTAAATCCAAAACACAGTCTTAATTATCACGGAATAAGAGCACAAAGAAAAGAAAAAATCCCTTTGTTTATTCACGAAGCTTAAAATATTCATGTCGGGATTCATGGTTCATGTTTAAAAAAATAACATAACAAACCTTTGTTGTACGAAAATAATATTTACTTCATGATTCAAGAAAATAGTAGGATAAAGGTAGTAATATTGTGCAATCTAGAAGTATTACGGCTACCTTCGAAGCACAGGGTCGCGGGTTAGAATCCTGCCCAGAGCGAAAACTCGTGTGATATGCACATCTATTTGCCTTATGTCTGGGTGTTATATATTTATATGACTATGTATTTATCTATTTATGAAATTTATATCAGCTGTCTGGTACAGGCTCTGTCTAGTTTGGAGTTATGGCCGTGTGTTAGATGTCCCCATATATTTATTTACATCTAATCAAATTCTGTCGAATTTTTTTTTTTTTTTTTAATATATGGGTCTTCTCACACACGGCCATCTGACCTCAAACTAGGCAGAGCCTGTACTATGAGTGCCAGACAGCTGATATACATACATATATAAATATACAACAACCAGACACAGGGCAAACACAAGTGCTCATCACACGAATGTTTGCCCTGGGCGGGATTCGAACCCGCGACCCTGTGCTCAGTAGGCAGACGTACTACCAACTAGGCTACGGGGCCTCCTTTCGCTTAATAAGTTTATTTAGCAACAACCTATACGTGGTCGAGTGTTAAGCTCGCCTGACGTTACGGAGGTTCCGGGTTTGAATCCCGATGGGGACTCGTCGAACAAATATCACTTTGTGAGACTTTGTTCAGTTTGGTTAGAACATTGTAGGCCCGAACATCTGATTGTCCGAAAATAAAGATGATTCCGTGCTTCGGAAGGCACGTAAAGCCGTTGGTCCCGGCTTATATCTACGGACGTAGTTGTAAGTGTAATCCATTTTTACACGTGTATCGTTGTTGATTGTATTGCTTGATATTACTTCTTCTTATCGTTTCTATTACTGAAATGCAAAGATAGTATTTTCTATTTAATTATGTATATTTCTTTTGTTGTTATTTAGCTCTAAGTCTTCCCAAGATAAAATAAATAAATAAAAATAAATAAATATGCTAATCTTTTAATGGATCATTCTTCACTTGCAAAACACAATTATCAGATCAGTAGTAAAACAAATCACATTTTCATCTCAAATTTCCATAAGACCTGGTATAACGGAGTTTTTCCGACATTTGCTTACAAGTCAGACCCTTTTTTTGCTTCGTTGCAGTCGGGTGAATATTTTTAAAAGCAGGAAAATTACGCGAGAAGGGAGCGCTGAAAATGGTGTTGTTTTTGAACAAACGGGAACAGAAATCATTAACCTTAGAGGATGTAATAAAAATTGTTAAAAGCCCATTAGGGTGACAAGGAAGCTAATAATATATACGATGATAAAAATACACTTTTTCGTATTTCTTTTTCTTACTGATTTATTTCTTCAAACGATATTTCGCTATCGTTCTAACCTGGCCGGAGGTTGAGTGGAGATATTATGCATAGTGTTATGTTTTAACCAGCTTTCTGCCCGCGGCTACGCCCGCGTTGTTTTCCGAGTTTTCCGTAGTAATTTTTAACTATACCATAGGAACTCTTTAATTTTCCGGGGTTAAAAGTATCCAAGATGTTGACCAGGGATGTAAAGAACCACCATGCAAAATTTCATTCAAATCGGTTCAATAGTTTCGGAGATTAGCCCGTACAAACAGACAAACAGAGAAATAAAAAAAACGAAAATTGTCTGGATATGTCCTATTTCACTTTTTACATCCTCCTGACTCGGATTTCATCTTTTTCTATGTTTTCTATGCACAGACATTTGACCTCTACAGTTTTATTATATAGATAACCTAGTCTCGAATCTAGAATCTGTCCGGTGAAGCTTGATAGGTCGTATCTTTTCGACACACCTGTGAACTACACCTGTAGGTCAATATTATATAATATGTATTGAATTTTTATTACAAGTTATGAGTTTCCGTTTGTCCGGTGAAGCTTGATACGTCGAACTTTTAAGGCAAAAGCGTAGGTCAACTAAAAAAAAAAATCCTGCCATGGGTACGCGGCTTAATTCAGTCCAATCCTCGATTCTACTAGATCGTTAGCATTCACAGTGCATAGTCGCGGTTTTTAACAGTTCCCCAGGGGGCAAAACTCTTCGGCCAAGTAACGAGTAGAATTGCCTCGGGTCCAGAATCGATGGCAATATAAATGTGCTGATTTCACGAACGCTTCTGGCGACACTGGTAATGGGGCTGGCTAATTAGATTCTGGACACGACCAGAATAGGACTGTGGTTAGTGTTACCAGATTCTAAGAACTATTAGAATGCTCCTGTTTCTGTCATTTTAGACATGTGTAAAGTAAGATAAATAGAAAAAATATATTTTCAAATTTATGGATATTTTTGCTGCTTCCAGGTTATAAACAGGTAATAAATAGTTGAGGTACACATATTATCATAATTAAAATAAAACGGAAAGAAAATATCTGTTATTGCACATATAGACCGCGAAAATCTAAGAATTACCAAAATGACACTTACCTACTTGATTATGTCAGGAATATTTTAAAAGAAGATTACTTATTTAGTTTAATATCTTTTTAAATAAATTAAAAAAACCGGATACGGTTTGGCCCTAACATGAGTGACGCTGTTAATCTGCCGGAATATTTGCATTTAATCGGATTTTTTTGATCTGGTAACCCTAATTGTGGTTCTTAGTAACTTTATGTTGAACTAGCGAGAGACGTCGTTAGACTTAATTTGGTCTAAGATCTTGCTTGCTTTCTTTTTGTTTATTATTATAGGTATTAAAGTTCTGAAATGTGATAAGTATCTGGTTTTAAACAGAGGCAACTTAAGTTTATCTGCTAGGTTTCTGCCAGTGTAACCAACATCTACAATTTGCAATCCATTTACTAAAGGAGATACCACAGATATAATAAGACAATGCATCTCCCTGCATCTGTATTAAAACTTTTTAAAGAGCGTGCCACTTTTTTCTACTTACTGTGATGATGACGTCATGAGAGTGTCTTGGTTGATGGTAATCGTGAAATCGAATCAAATACGCCGCGCAATTTATAATTTGTAATTTTTAACGATTCGTCTGACATCCGGCACCGATAGATGTCGAAGACGTTTTATATTTATTTGGGCACGCGAAGTACCTACAGAAGCCAGCAAATTCGGTTGGACATTCGCACTGCGAAATTCACCCCTAACGCTACGAAATCAGGGTGCTATCAAGGTCTTCATGTCCAGCTACTTATGCTAGCTACAGGTACATAAACTTGCCGCATCGAATCAAATTTATATCTCACGTAGTTCGCGCGGTTTGTCGCCGCGATAAAAAACACTATAGTTCGATAAACGAATGTCTCATAGGAGGGTGTATAGTGCGTGAGCATGGTCTTAAGAAAACAAGGTCTTGTAATTAGACCACGTGACTGACACAAGCCTACGTCATTTTACGCTGTTCATCCTTGTCTATTACACGCATTCGACAAGGATGAATAGGCAAAATGACGTAGAAATGACGTAGCCTCGTGTCAGTCACGTGGTCTAACTGTAAGACCTTGTTTTCTCGGACCATGTGCGTGAGCGGGAACTTAAGCGATTTATTCAGAAACCGCTTACAGAAACACAAATCGCTTGCAGACAATCGCTAACAGAAATCGCTTAGGTTCCCGCTCGCGCACTCTACATTAATTTATTGATCGGACTACTATGTCTTTCGACTAAAAGCCTCTAGTTTTCTACGAAATGTAAGCACGACTAAGTAACACTTCGGCTGCCCATCAACCGATTCTCAAACCAAACTAGTCTACTTCTGAAGCGGAGCAACAGTGTAACTACGAGTAACTGCTGTGCTCGTAACTTAGCTTGACGACTTCACCAATTGTTGGACGTAAACTCAACAACACGTAGTTAAAGAAATTCGAGCTGGAAATTCTTGAGGAAATTTTAATTTTGTGTTATGTAAACAGCACTATAACTTTTTTTATACGTAGTAAGTAGTAAGTACTGGCGCAGGTGGGATTGTCAGTTACTCGCATTATTCCTAGATTTATAAGTAGGTATCGTACTGGCCTGCCTGTAAAGGCTTATTACAAAACCTATCATACAGTACATATTGTGGGTGCCCCTTATATTGCATAACATAAATATCCCTATTATAAAAATCCATAACAGACTTGCCATAACTTTAAATAGTATAACAATAAGAATCCATAATTCAAAAATATATACCATTATTTAGTATAACTATTAAAATCCATAATTGTATAATCTTTCAAAATCATAAATTTAAGATAGTTTGGTAAAAAAGAAGATAACAGCATTTTTGGTGATAAAAATAATAATTTAATATATGTTTACTATATTTGTCAAATTTATATTTCTTAATTATTATACATACTAACAGTATTCATATTAAAGTTAGGGCTTTTAAATATATGTATTTCAAAATTATGGATTTTAATCGTTATGACATTTGTCGATTATGGATTTTCGATATATACATTTTCAATTATGGGTTTTAATATAGACCCAAATATTGTAAATGTTATGTGACATAATGCCGATGGCGTGTCTTTTTTCAATAAATAAATAAATAAATTAGTACAGTCTGGCAAATATATATGTAATACTCTCCAGCTCCGCCACCACCTAACTTCGTAATTAATTAATTACAAAGTGTACGTCAGACGTATGAATAATGTACGTGTGTCAAAAAACCAATTACGTCGTTATAAAAAGTGAAAAAATAAACATTTATTGTAGCGCAGCTGGGTAGCATACTCTGCATTTGACTGTACTAGCTTTTCGTCAAGCGGAGCTCCTCCCGGGTCCCTATTTTTCCCACGGGAATGAGGTATTGTTTTTTACCGTGGTAAAATGTACTTATGCTGAGGTCGCAAAATCGACGTATTATCAAGCTTCACCGGACTTGCGGAAGAGAGGAAGGATCTACCTCAAAGTAGTCTGCCATAAACTGATTAACGTTAACAGCTCATATATGTCCCCACCGAGGGGCTCGAGCCTACCCTGATACCAGGGTGTATAGGCCTTAGTCGACCACGCTGGCCAAGTGCGGGTTGGTCAACTTCACACACAACCTTTGAATTTCTTCATAGGTGTGTGCAGGTTTCCTCACGATGTTTTCCTTCACCGTATAAGCGTCGAAAAACGTACCTACACATGAATTCGAAAATCGAAAACACATCGGTACGTGCCGAGGAGGTTTGAACCCGCGAACTTCGGAATGGAAGTCAAAGGACCTATTAGCCACTTAGCCACCGACGCTCTTAACTGATTAACACCTAGAACTTATACAAAATGGCTGCGGGTATTTTTTTTATCATTAACGTTATTAAATGTTTATAATTTATTTAGAACATGCTTTTTAAGTATCGCTAAGCCTATCGAAACTTCGCCGACTTAAACAAAGAGCTTCTCGGCACTTAATCTAAAATATAAAATGTCCCGAAATAATTAGATTTCGTAATAAAGCATCAGTGGCGGGACTGGCAAGGGCCGAAATTAAGTAACCAGTGTTGCCAAGTGCCACTAATAAGAAAGGAAATAAATAAATGAATTCGCAAAAAAAATGAATATTGGTAAGCAATTAATGATTGTTGAAAGTTGTTTGGCTAGACGTTTAAAGTGAAATTAATTAAGAATGATGCGAAGTTCAAAATTTACAAACTTTGTATGAAAAACAATCACATCGCTATTTTCATCGTTTTATTTTCCTTCTCATAATTTTATAAGGCAACGTTGAACGTTGTCACCAAACACGTTACTTCAAACTTGTACAAGACATTTCGAGTTGGCAACACTACGAAGCAGTCTCAATAATTAAGTCATCAACTAAATCTAACTTAATTTGAATTTAAGGCTCTTGACAATTTCCTCCCTATTTATAAAGAAGTTACTCTCCTAATACTGTTTCTTTTGTCCTTTGTTTGGGCTTTGCGTGTCACCTACTGTAAGTAATTATGTATTTCATTAGCGACCCGCCGCCGCGCCCTGGATATACATCTCTCTTTCTAAGTTTGTGGTAAAAAAGAAAACAAAAAAGATATGATTAAACCAATTTATCGGCGAACTCATACCACCATGAGATTGTCTTTAAACAAGGACATACCAAGTGTGTTTCAATCGAATCACAAGGAATAGAAAGGGACATATCAAGTGTGTTTTAATCGAATGATAATATAATAGGAAGTGGTCGAACCTTGCCAAACTTAATTTAAGTTGGCATATTTAATTTGCTGACAACTATTGTTAATTTAATGTTAAAAGGAATATTATTACATTAAAAATATAACATCACAGTGTCCCAAATAAACTGCTGCTTCATGTCTTTGGTTTTGTACATACCGTATTTTTATGTTATTTGTGGAAACGCTAGGTTATTTGGGACCCGATGTTTCAAAAAGTCAAAATTATAATCAAGTTTTATAATTTCAACTGTAAATCAGTTTGCAAAAAACTATCAAGCTATTGCCATTTAATATAAAATATTAATGTTCTTTCAAAGATATAATAACAAACAACAATCAAACAATGAAAAAACGTAATTTTTTTCTGAAAAAGCAATCAAACAAATTTGCTTCCGTGTATTAAATGTTAATAAGAATGTAACTAACAAGGACCTAAAATTAGATAAGGAATTAATTTGAATAATAAAGCCATTTTGATTCTATGTTTTTACCGAATAAATCAAACGACGGAAACTTATTGCTTGTCTCTTTGGGGCCTATCTACAATGGAAGCAAAAAATAAAATATAAAAGACGAAATGGGCTTATCTACAATGGAAGCAAATCACTACATAGTATAAAACAAAATCGCTTTCTCTGTCCCTATGTCCCTATGTCCCTATGTATGCTTAAATCTTTATAACTAAGCAACGGATTTTGATGCGGTTTTTTTAATAGAGTGATTCAAGAGGAAGGTTTATATGTATAATACATGCATAATATACTTAAGGGTAACCCACAATAACTATTTTCCCGTGCGGAGCCGGGGCGGGTCGCTAGTAAAATATATAAGAATAGTTGATAGCATGTCTGCCTGCCTTCGAAACACAGGGTCACAGTTCAAACCCCACCCAGGGCAAATTTGATAATTTGATGTCATGAGCACTTGTTTTTACCTTGTGCTTGTATGATATATATTTAATTAAATGTATATTATTATATATATACGTGTCATTTGCTTTTTTCCTATGATATTTTAGGTATATAATATGTGGGAACATATTATTTTGACTTAAACTAACGTTAAGAAGATTAATACAGTAATGGCATTTTCTTAAGACTCGCTAAGCCGAACGAATCGGTCGCCAGGGAATTGAGTACTTACATATTCCAATTTTGATAATGCCGCTTTTTTACAGAGTTTGATAACAATAAAAAACACTCAGTATTGAGACTTTTGGGAGACATAATGATTCTAAAATAAGTTTGGGCGAAACTATTTTGTTTTTGTTTTCCACGCTGCTGCTGTTTGTCGTGCGAGCTTGCCCTCGGCATATTACAGAATGCCAAATGTTTTTTTAAATGCCGAGTAAAACGATGAGTACTACGATTTGCTGACGACATGTACGAGTAACTCAAAAGTCTGGTGTAGATTCGACCAAATTGCACCTGTTTATACTTTTTCAAGCTTTTACGGTTGTTTTCATAATGACAGGCTCTCTCTATCAATAGCGAAGCGCGGCTTTTCCAACCTCTTTGGTCAAAATCATGGTGAATCGTGACTGACACCAGCCTACGTCATTTTGCGCTGTTCATCCTTGTCTATTAACACGCATTCGACAAGGATAACAGTAGGAGAACAGTGCGTGATGACGTAGGCTTGTGTCAGTCACGAGGTCCGAATGGAAGACCTTGTTTTCTGACCATGGTAAAAATAGTTGCATAATAATAAAGCGTCAAATCTGGCACGCACACATTGACGTGACATTTACAATACAATATAGCTCAAGCAGTATGAAGCAGTACAAAGTCAGAGACAAGCTAAGAGCAGGCTTCTAGGTAGTTCGTTATTCTGAAGTTAACCCTCACCCTTAGACGCTCCTGCAAGCTTACGTCATAATTTTCAATAATGGCGGGATTGATAGTCATACACCCAAAGAAAGGTTAAATTAATATATTATCTGGGGTAGAGCCTTCCGCTATCCCGCAAGTCCGGTGAAGCTCGATTGGTCGTAATTTTCGATACAAGCATAGGTCAATAAAAAATAAATAGTTATATTGTGTACAGTATGGCGGCAAAAATAACAAGACAAGTGACAAACAAAAATAAATGTTTTTATCTACTCACTTGATTCGTTTTCTTTTTTCTTATCAACTACGGAGCCCTAATAAATGCCCTCTTGCTGTGCTGGTTAACGAACCATGGATTACTCAAGATCAAGGCGAACACGCGTCGATGAAATCTTATTAGATAACCCACATTCCCAAAAATATTACCAAAGCGCCATGAGAAATGTTCGTAAAATAATATTATATTCTTTTTTACTATACAACCGGGATTCTGTACCCACTCTAAATTAAAGATGAACAAAGTTATTCATAAGAGTAAAAAGGATAGCTCTCTGTGAAGCGTTTCGGATTTTTATCGCTTCTTCTATAATTATTATATTCCCACTTCTCTGATTTTAATTTAGCTTTTAAGCTTCGCCCACGCGGTCAAAATATTCTTCTGGGATAAAAAGAAAGCTATTTTCTATTTCATTCTAATTCGTTCAACCTTTTTGCTACCCTTCAGGTAACAACGCCCGCACCCGCCGGCGGGGGCGCGGCCAGAACCAAAATCAAAATTGAAAATCAGAGACGGAGCCCCTCAGGCGTCGTCTCCTTCACGATGTTTTTCAATATCAACGCGCCGTGGTCCGAGGCTCCCTTGAGCCGCCCTTAGATGCGTTGGTATATGACTTTTTTTGGGGTAGAGTCTTCCGCTCCCCCGCAAGTCCGGTGAAGCTTGATTGGTCGTACTTTTTCGACACAAGCATAGGTCAATTAAAAAAAATCAACCTTTTTGCGTTATTGAATAAGCAGCATCCAATCTTTGACATTTATGATAGTAGACGGGTTAGTACTATTATTTTCTTCTGTGATATTATTAGTCTGTTAGTCGTTGACATACTTCTTAATTTAACAGTATTTTTATTCTCTTCACTAATTAGTTGATTCTGAGTTTCACCTAGGGAACACCACCACTGGATCTGGTGTCAAGCAATCACCAGGAGCTATAATATTTTAATGCTTCATCAGCTAAAAGCTGTTGAATATTTAAGCTGAAATTGTCAGGGACGTTTTTCAGAATGTAGGTCACGGTTTTATTTAACAACTAGCGTTTTGACCGCGGTTTCGATCTTCAATTTTTATTTGTTTCGTCGCTAAGCTGTTCTGTGTTAATTGGAATCAGGTGTATTGTATTCTTAGTTCCAGATCGGAATTTTCTTAAGTGCACTTTAAATAATATGATTTTTAAAATGGTATAAAACATATTTGTTACTATTCAACAACGTTAAATTGGTGTCTCTCAGCAGGAATTGAATTGGTATGACACAAACATGTATAAAAAAAAACAATATTCCCTCCCAGAAATTTTTCAATTTATACTCTAAGAGCAATATATTGGCGAGGTTAAAACTTTGAAGATGAGAGATTAAAACACCGTTTCTTTAATACCGGAAATAAAACTGATTTAAGTATTTCAGTAATCACTGGGTTTTCATAGTGCTAAATATGATACTTAAAAATGTTGTATGTTAACCTTTATAAAAACAGTATTTTCTATTTACTCAGGTCATACGTAAAGATGACGTAAGCGCCGATGCATTCATTTATCTTGTGCCCTAGGCACAGAAGAAAATAATAGTACTTAGGCTAATCTATTTTCTATATATCTACACTCTATTATATGTCTAATAAAACTGAAGAATCTGCGTGTCTGTACATTGAATCGTTTTTCAAAAAATTGATTGTAGTTGATAAAGGGAGTGTAGCTGAACACAAAAATACAAGTTTTGAAAATAATGTACGTCTGTCTGTTTGTCTGTATGTACACGCTAATCTCTGGAACAATGAAATTTTGCATGGTGTTTGTCACAGAGTAGTCAATATGGCCTTACACTATATTAAACAGTATTGGTGCTGTCAAGGCATAACGGATTATAAAATTGTTTTGAAGAAACGATTCTCTCAAAATCCTATAAAGTATATTGGCTACTGTCAGACGGACAAACATTACACTTTAAATTAAATATACTGCAAGATTTTTGTATAACAAAGGCTCTTTGGAGCTCTTGGTCTAATGCCTAGAGGTTTAAGGATCTGCGTGCTAAGTAGCTTGTCGTCGTTATTGCATTTACAATGTGGCCGGACCACTTTACATTTTTGAGTCGCTTTAGAATAGCTATTAAGATAAAGTAAATTTTAAAATAATTTGAACTTAGAATACTTTTTTTATTATTTTTAGATTTTCTCTAATTTTAAGATTTTTAAAACTCACTCTTTTTGTACGTTCATTATGTGCATGAAAGAGCTTCAATGTAAGGTTCTTTAGTAGTTAAGTTCGCATAATTCATGATATTTGGTTCAGTGAATTAGTTTGATCGTCAACTTGATTTTTGAAGTATTGGATTCTTAATGAAAATTTATAAACTAAGTACTTTCTTAGCCTACTACTTTAGTTAAATAGTTAAGTAATATATTTTTCTGACATCATGACTCGTATAACGACTACATCCGTAGACAGCAGATAGGACCAATGAGATGAGGTAGGTTCACCTCAAAAACCAACACTATAAGCAAGCAAGGAAAACCATAAACCCATCACTTAATTCAAAATTTAAATGTTAAATTATGCGCCAAACTTCATCTATTCCAACAAAGCGGGCACTTCCTAGCAACGCGACATCATAAATTCCCTTAACCAGAATCCCCACAAATTCCTGTATTTCTTAAGAACTCTCTATTATTACTACGATCCAAAGCGGGCTTATTTACACAAGAGTTCTCGCAAAGTGGCCAAGAGCAATCCAGTTGTAGCAACAAGCAGGATTTCTGTTATAGCCGCCATTGAATTACTATTGTACTAGCGTACATAGAAACGACAACCGTGAACCACACTCATAGTAATAAGATTTGGAGGTCGCGACCTCCAACTTTGTCTTTTGTTTTCAAAGAGTATCTAACAATATAGAGACGTAACGAGGCGACCCTGTCGACAAATAATTATGTGATTTTGTACAGATATTATATTTTTGTTTTCCGTCAGTTTCGACCAATAGAAAGCTTTATGACATTTGGAGCAATCACAACCCCGGGACAACCACCCCCGCACCTCAGCTCCAGAATCTTTGACAGAATGTTTTTAAGATTTGCATGATGACCTTAATTGACAGATTTTTTTTAATATTCGTATGATGTACGTCTCTATATATATACCTACTACCCAAAAAAATATTCTTCCTTACTCTACTCTTGACGGCCTCGTAGCCTTATTGGTAGGACGTCTACCTACGAAGCACAAGGTCGCAGGTTCGAATCCCGCCCAGGGCAAACATTCGTGTGATATGCACTTGTGTTTGCCTTGTGTCTGGATGTTGAATATTTATATGTATGTATATCAGCTGTCTGACACCCGTAGTACACTCTGCCTAGATAGCCATGTGTGAGATATCCTACATATTTATTTATTTACTTATTTATTTATGTTTGTTTTTCTTCTCGTCGCGCATTCCACCCGCCGCGCCATATTGGCGCATACAATATATTCAGGGTATCCTCTAGTACTTGTACGTAATTCCTCAATGATGGCCGCACGATATGGAAGTTTCGTATTTTTCAACGCGATTTTTACGATTCCAGCAATTGTGCACGCGATGAGGTCGTGAGGCGAGAACGGGAACATAGTTCTTTCTTACGTAATATTTGCTAACTCCGGTTTGTGGTTTGTATGTGCAGTATAAAATACTTCTATGATTTTATAAATCTGTACTAATATTATAAATGCGAAAATAACTCTACCTGACTGTTCGTTACGTTTTCACGCCGAAACCACTGAACCGATTCTTGGTATAGAGATAGAATAGAGATAGAATAGAGTTTCTGGAAGGGACATAGACTAACTATTACCGCAGGAAATGACATCATTCCCACGGGAACTGTTAATGCGGACTGTGCTGCATTTTAGTAAGCTAGCAATAAATATGTTGGGCATCTTAGACACCATTTAGACACTTTCTTCTGCCAGGCTAGCATAACGATTTGACATTGTGTGGTCACGTCTTTAATCTTATCTTATTGCAATAAAACAAAATGGCGGTTTTCTCACAGCATATTGACAGTAAAGTGTGCGACAGACTCTTGTCATAGCATTTCATGCTACAAGAGTACCAAACTAGGCAGAGCCTGTACTAGAGGGGGAATTGCTGATATACGAATATAGATAAATATATACGTATATAGGTAAACAACGTCCAAATACAAGTACTTATCACCTACTTACATATCGCTCTTGAATTATATTCTTTCACAAATACCGCCTAACATACTAAAAAACTGTTCGTAGGGGAGGCCTGATGACCTGAATCACAGGTTTACAACCATCTTAGGCATCAGTCGCCCACAATTTTTCTGACATAATATGTTACGCCTGTTCTGTAAACTGAAAATTTGTGAGAGAAAGAAATAAATACTTATTATTATTAGTATTATTCATCCTGGGTGGTGTTCCAACCTGTGACTCTGCTTCGAAGGCAGACACGCTACCGACTTAGCTACGGGGCCGAATTCAAAGTAATTCTTTGCTAATATAAATGTCCCCACCGTGGGCCTCGAAGCTACGCTGAAACAGGGAGGATAGGTCTTAGATACTACTGTTTCATATAAATCCGGACACTGCTAGACCTATGTGAACAATGATAGGAACATTTCTGTCCCTTTGACATTTACTTAAACACAATGTGATTCGATCTTAGGCCGGAAAATCCATTCCATTTTAACAATCGAATTCCTATTACGTACCAACGCCTACAAAAGTTTAAAAGCCTCTCCCAAATTTTGAATCTTCTTTTCTAATAAAAAAAGATACATAAAAACTGTAAGTAAAGTATCGCGACCAATTCCAGATCACCGTTGATTGCCAACATTGATGAGAACGAAACTTTGTTTGACCTAATTCGGCGGCACGTCTATACGTACGGCGCCAGTACTAAACTTGTAAGACGCTCGAATATTGCCAAATGCCTCAGCCAAATACAAAAATTGGATATAGAACTCTTATAGGAGGGATCGAACAAAATTTTCAAACAAATACAGTGTGTAAATGATGGTTACTAAGCCGAACTAAACATGTATTTTCAGTATTTGCTAAGCTATCACTTTATACTCTTGTAAATAATTTGGTAATTCCTTGAATATCTATGTGTACTCTAAATATATTTAGTAAGGTCTTAATTCTTCTGGGTTGTGATCACCTGAGAGCTAAAGCTAAAGTAATTAAACAACCATAGGTTTGTTTTGTCCCTTTTTTAGTACATTTAGTTGTCTACTGTGATAGAAAATTAGGCTGGCAATAGATAATCGCACGAAAAACAAATACTTACCTTATTACATGCCAGAGACTGAATCCGAATCGTTCGCAGATAATAAAAGGTTCAGAGAAGAATAAGCAACAAATCAGTCAATTTTAGAAAACAAGACAAAAGGTAACGATTACGACCTTTGGGAGTCAACAAAATTAATTCCTTATCCCCATTATTCAGTCACCAGTGCGCCCTCACAAATTTCTTTCATCAATCTTCGAATTATTATGCCAAACACGTTTTTACGTCTTCAAGATAACCGCACTTCATTTTTGAAACGGCGATATAAATAGCACCCCTGGGCCAAATAAATTTTAAAGCCATCGCTGTGGATTAAGCTAGTAATACATTTTTGTACGTGGCCGATTAATATGCCGTTTTTGGCGGTAAATAGATTTTTATTCATTCATTCATTCGGTTCGTTCATTTTTATTACGGTGTTTGTTAGGTGCAAAATAAATTTGTAAAGGTGTTGTGGGGGTGAGCATTTTTAGATGTTTGCTGCTTGGGTGTGTTTTAATCTTATGATCTGACATGGAATGTAGAATAGACTATATTCTTCTTTCCCTCGTTACACATTTGATAAAATTCAGTGAACCCTGAAACTACTAAATTCATGAAATGATTGTCCTGCGGTAGACGTCTATTGACTGAATGTTAAAAACCTTAAAAAAGTTAGTAAAATAAAAATTTTAAACTAAAAATCCAGAAAACTACGAAAACAGGGCAACGAAGTTGTTACGAGCTACGAAAACACGGCTACGAACGAAATTGCTACGTGCGACATGAAAAACCGAGATCCCAAGAAAACCGTTAAAACCAGAATAAGTTCATTCAGTTGAAAATAACAATTGAATCGTTAAAACGTCACTGTTAAAATGGAAATTTAATTGATAACAATAAATGTGGGGACATATTATTATATATGTGCTTTTAACGAAAGAACAATCAATGTAATGCTAATAACACCCGTTTGCACTAAACTTAAGAAGCGCTTTAAGTTGATGCCTAAAGTATTTAGGTGAGATTTGGTGAAAATTTTGTTTGTTAGTATTTTTCAGACTTTTTAAAAATTGCTTAGTTTCTGCCTTGCCTACCTTTGAGCCCAAGTAGACTGTTAGTGAAAACCAATTTTTTTAAGCTTTAGTTAACTAGATCTTTCTTAACTACGAAAAGCCTAAAACAAGGTTAGTGAAAACAGTTGATGTTCAAAATCCTAAGTAAGTGCCTAGACTACCTTGATATCCCTAGGCGTATAAATAATAACAATGAAAAACAATTTTCAATCCTTCAGACCCTTTAGTGAATATCTCTGACGTTTAGGTATTGCCAGCTACCGCTCTTTTGACGTTTCAAAAATGGTCTATCCGCTTTGTTTGGCGGTACCCTCGTATATTAATGGCATTGTTGCCTTATCTCCCAACATTGATATACTAACAGAAAAAGATTACGCTTTAATATGTAGTAAGGCCTGATGAGAAATAAAGAATTGAAAAAAAATAATTATCACAAAAAAAAATTGTTGAGTGTTGAGATTTGAAGTGTTGAAGTGTGTAAATAAATTTGTATTTATTTTCGTAGCATATTCTTGTTAATTGCTATATGTGTTTTTAGTTTAAAAAAGACATAGCACCTGCTCCGTAACATTCTTTTTAACAGTTTTGCTATTTTATTACAATCCCTTTCACTCTTCAGTTTCTGATTATCGCGTCAAACTAGGTCGTCAATTCTTGTGCTGTTGGTATAGGCAAATGTGGCTTATGTAATAATAGGAACTTAAAGGTTAATATCCGATGTATATTTTAATAGAATCGGATATAAATCTCGGGCTTTTGGTCGGACAAAAAATAATAAACTCCGCCATATTGCCGAATTTCAACGGAACTAATTTTATAACGAAAATTGTTGCCTTATACACAAAAATATACACGTGGTGGCCCTAGAGAAGGTTCTAAATTTATGTGTTCAAGCTTAACGCAAGTCACTATAACCACAGAATAAATAATAGTACTACTATAAGCAAGGTCTATAGTGATTGTTTATCGGTGCGTTGCCTTATCTGAGACGGACGGCGGATGAATGAGAGGAAGCATGAAATATATCTCAAAGCTGAGAATCAGGATAATTGGAGCTTGAGATTTTTTACCCGACTACGCAATATCCAAAAGAGGGGTTTTGTCCATACAACAATCATTTCGGCAACTAAGGTCAATAAGGAAAAATCACTAGGTATAATAATGACGACTTCTATTACAGTACGCCTAGCTAAAATTAAGATTATTAATCGCGATTAAAGTTCAAATTTTTGATGTAAGATTTTACGAACCTAATTTTTGATGTCAATGTAAATAAATACCGTTCTACATCTCTTTTATGTCAAAGGCAAATATCGTGAAGAAATTCAAAAGTTGCGTATATCGTACCTCTCTCATTGATATAAGGCCAATTCACCATACTATAGGGCAGGCTCGAGTCACCTCAAGTCCCCATAAAAAAAACGTACGTGAGCTAACAAAAAACTTCTCTCTAAAGTTTTGCATATAGGAAGTTACTATGTAAGTGCGAACTTATATTCCCTACAATAAACTTACCTTTCAAACGACCCGTTAAAACTCTATTCTGAAGTGCTGAAAGGAGGAAAATTTTAAAACATAGTAAACATAACAGGGTTGGCTCTACACACAGGGTGTGCATAAACTGGTATATTACCCCTAAAAGCTTGTACTGGCATGCATAGGATGCTCCCGGGAGCCTAGCTTGCCCGTATCAATGTAAACAAGGATTCCACTGCTGGAATTGCACCAGGCACGTATTTGGACCAATAAATTATCTACTTATTTATAGGGGAAACTTACAACCTTACCTTGCCTTAATCTCATCCTTATTTTTTAATTTAAGTATGATTTAAACAATAACATAAGTAGTATATTATTATTTTCAATGCCATTAGACCAAAACATCGAATTTTCTAGGCACGACACATTCTCTAAAACGAAAGCGCATAAAATAATTTATATTATAAATGTAGTGTAGGCGCATGTACGTAAAGTCATAGCTAATGTCACAGAAACGTAATAAGACCTTGAACAGGTTGATAATCCCAATTTCTTAGATAAACGACAACACCGTGACGACACCGTTACGTGTGACCCGATTAACTAGAAAATACTGTTCTTTTATCAAGGTTAACCTACGACATGGTTTCGTCACCTATGACTAAGAATGCACTAGATCTTAAGCCTTATATAAACCCTGTAATTATTTGGAATAAATCAGTTATTGTTCATCTTCCGGCATCAAACAGTGTTTTACTCTCTGCCTACGTAACCCCGCACATTTCATGGCGACCCTGCCAGTCGCTGCCTATCGGCAGTGCTGGTACGTTGTGGGTTCCGAGCCTAATGTTGCGATGTAAAAAGTTTCGTGAGTGAAATTTAAAAAAAAAAAAGATTAAAATAAAAGTGCAATCTTTGCGAGACTATATAAAGTGTCAAAAGAACTAATAAAACCGTGTTAAAAATAACGAAAGTATCCGCAACATTAAAATTAAACATAAATTAAATTTCGGTACCACAACTGCACCAGTTTGCGAACATTAAGAAATTGCATAAAAGCCGTATGCGAGGTAAATTACAGGTTTCTGCTTATAACATTAGTTAAATTATTATTTTTTACTTATTGATTTCTTTTTCTTATATTCATCAAATAAATCATCTATTACTGAATTCGTTTTTATTTTAAATTTGACTGCGTTTTGGAAAGATATACCCGAATAATTACAAAGAAACGTGAAAATAGAATAAGCAGTGAATATGAAACAAAACATTTAAAATATTACAGTTTAAAAACTAGAAAAGATAGATAGATCTTCTTATGACCGTAGATAAGCTTATATAAAAAAAAAACTGCAAAATTTTTTGGTCTCAGTTACGTAACGTTAGCCACTAAAATTGTATTACAATTAACTGAAAACTGTATAATATTACAAACAGTCAATAGTCCGGTGAAGCTTGATTGGTCGTACCTTTTTGACAAAAGCGTAGGTCAATAAAAAAAAATCTATATTAAGTTTGATAGATAAATGGTGTATTCTTCTGAGTGCATCCCTGTGCCATACTTGTATCGGTAACGCCATTTGCAGGAGGTTTCTTGGCACTCCAGCGCTTGTCAGATAAGCAGCTTCCGTGATACAGAATTTTTGAAGTGCACTGTCAAGTAGCAGCCCGTAAGCTCCTGAAACTCTGTTCTGTTTGTAAACACCTTGAGAGCGAGGGATTTCGTCTTTATGAAGGAAGTTTATTTGTTATTTGAGCAGAATAAATGAAGAGAATTGCTATTCGCAGACGTCATATAATTTTACACCAAAATATTGAGATTCAAAATTTTTTCGTACGACAATTACGCTTGTTTCAAAATACCTTTTAATGTTTTGTAATATTTGTAGTAAAAGATTATTTGTTGCTTAGTTGCACTTTGAATGGATTTTTATTATAAATATGTACATGAATGAAATGAGTATTCATAGAATTTTGAGGTTCTACTCTAGATGCACATAATAAGCCAATATTTATGTATAAGGAAACGTTATTTCGACGTTAAAAGTTATACCAGTGACACTACAAACTGTAAAAGAGTAGGTACGTGAGGCCAGTTGCATAAAGGCATGAAGCCCCTTCACGATGATGTAATATGAACAGAAAACGACAGTCATATATCGGGAATCGCTGCAGTTTTGTTCGAGTTCCGAAGTAACAAGAGAATCGAATCACTGCCTAAACGGAGCATTAAATTGCATACCTCCGGCGATAGTTTCCGAGTTTCAAGAAAGTGCGGAATCTGAGAAAATCGCTTTAAATTCCTCAGGTCTCCGCCAGATGTCGCCAGACCTGAATTGGACCTGATTGAGGCGGAATTCTTGCTATCGGGCTACGTAGATTTCCTTCCTATTCATTTTTTCCAATCCTGCTCAGTCTTGATAATAGAAAGTAATAAGTGAAAAAGTTTGCAAAGTTTAGCACTGCTCTTTCTATATTTTTTTGCGACGGGGCGTCTTTAGAGGTCATTGTTTAAAAAAGTATTTTTAATTTTATTTCTGTCAAAATATAAAAATGCATTATTCAGAATTAGCGATTTTAAAAATACACCCCCTCCCCGGGTTAACAAGGGTGACAAACTTGAACTAAAACTTTTTTTAATTAGTCCTTATTGCTCTAATTCATGATTGATGATATTATTTATACACAAAACAGGAACACTGACTCTGAAATAACCCTGTACGAGTATAATATTTATCTTAACAAATTTACACTGTTATTTCCACAAACGACACACTTACACTGTAATTTTGTAAATATACCGTCAGAATACAACCGAAAACATAGAAAAACAAAGTAAATATGCATGTCTCCAGTGATTGGTTGGACGTCCGCAGAATTCTTAAGCTCCACTCTAGTTGAGTGTACTAAGAGAACCAATTCCCACACGACCTTACTTTTTGAAATTTCTGCAGTATGTCCACTGAAACAATTTATTTCTGTCTCCAATATTCACCAAAGGATGACAGAGTGGAATACGTTACATAAATTGGTTTGAGTGCACGGTGTCCCAAGGGTGCACGTTTGTGGGAAATAGCTGGAGCACTGCTTGGAAACCGGGTATTTTTACGGTTTTTTTTTCGAATCGGTTATTTAACGGTGTCGGTTGTGTATCGACACTGGTCGGTCACTTCATACAGAAGACGCGTTTGACAAGCTACTTCTTTTTGAATAACGACTGAATATCAACTACAAGTCAATGGCGCTAGGTGCTATGTAAAACACCCCCGAAGTAGTTATCTTAGGCCGATCCTCGACCAGTGCAGTGCTCTCGATCGAGCAAATAGTTCCAAAAAAATCCGCAATGTAGAATATAGATGGCGCTAGCGTCGTGGAATTAGTTCTATAAAACGTCTGGACCAGTGCAGTGCTATCGAATGAGCAAATAGTTCCAAAAAAATCCGCAATGTAGAATATAGATGGCGCTAGCGTCGTGGAATTAGTTCTATAAAACGTCTGGACCAGTGCAGTGCTATTGAATGAGCAAATAGTTCCAAAAAAATCCGCAATGTAGAATATAGATGGCGCTAGCGTCGTAGCGGTCGTAGTCGTGAGCGAAATCGATGACGCACTAGATGGCGCTAGCGTCGTAGCGGTCGTTGCCGAAACATCCTATACCAGTGCAGTGCTCCCGAATGAGTAAATAGTTCCAAAAAAAATCTGCTATGTAGAATGTAGATGGCGTTAGCGTCGTAGCGGTCGTCGCCGAGTGCGTAATCGATGACCCACTTGTATAGTAGTAGTAGTTCAAGGTAAAGGTTGTAGATGGCGCTAAAAAAATTCGTTATGTAGAATGTAGATGGCGTTGATAATGGAATTAGTTCTATAAAACGTCTGGACCAGTGCGCAGTGCACTCGAATTGTATATTAATTCTAAAAAAATCCGCCACCGCTTGTAATTAAAATGGTAGATGGCGCGCGTTGTCGATGACGATGTCGAGGACGATGTCGACGACGATGACGACGCCGTTGTCGTGGTAGGCGTTAAAAAAATCCGCTATGTAGAATGTAGATGGCGTTGATAATGGAATTAGTTCTATAAAACGTCTGGACCAGTGCGCAGTGCACTCGAATTGTATATTAATTCTAAAAAAATCCGCAGCCGCTTGTTATTAAAATTGTAGATGTCGCTAGCGTCGTAGCAGTCGTAGTCGAGAGCGAAATCGATAACGCATTTGTTTAGCAGTAGTAGTAGTAGTAGTTCAAATGACAGGGTTGTAGATGGCGCTAATGGTTTGCTATAAAAATGTAGATAATGTAGATGGCTCTGCTGCTGCTGCTAATGACTTGGTTCTGGTTCAATACTATGCACGCACAGTGCACTCGAATTAGTTCAGAAAAAAATCTGTTGTTGTTTATTACGGCTGCTGCGGTCGCGACGACGACGACGACGACGACGACGACGACGACGACGACGACGACGACGACGACGACGCTAGCGTCGTAGTGGTCGTAGTCGAGAGCGAAATCGATGACACCACTACTAGTAGTAGTAGTAGTTCAAAAGAGAGGGTTGTAGATGACGCTAATGGCTTGCTATAAAAAATGTAGATGGCGCTGCTATGAGTTTGATTCTGATTATGCTATGATTTGATATGAGTTTTGGTTCTGGTTCAAAATTGGAGTACTGAAATATAGACGGGGAACAAGAACCAGTTTTTGGAGTCTTTTTACAAAGAGGAGCTTCAAAAAGTAAATTATTCTGATGTGTATCTAGCGGAGAAAGTATTAAAGCAAAAAGGAAATAAAGTCTATGTTAAGTGGCTTGTTACGTATATATACTTAGTATTGTGTAGGTATCTATAGTTTACTGCATGTGTATCATTATATTTTATTTAATAAAGGATGTTTTTTTAGTGGTAGTAGTAGTAATAATAGTAAGTATTTTAGTTCTAAAAAAATCTGCTGTTGTTTGTTACGGCTGCTGCTGCTGCTGCTGCTGCTGCGGTAGCGACGACGACGGCGGTGGCGCTAGCGTAGTAGTGGTTCAAAGTATGTATAATACCTACAATAAGATACAGTTATGAAATTCGTAAAACTTAGCTTGTGATTATTAAAGATTAGGAGTATAAAATATGAATGAAACTTTAAAATGAATGAAACTTATAAGTAGCTAAGAAAAGAACTATAATAAAAACATTATACTTAATATTGAACTTTGTAAAAACATGCCGTGTGAGTAGGAAACATCTTAAAAAATACTTATATCTTAGCTTTTAGCTTGGTTTTTAAGTTTTATTAATTGCGTCAAAAGATCTAAATATATAATTAATTATAATTTTAATAAACAAATTATAATTTTAGAATTAATTTTAAAACAAATGTACTTAATCATAGTTTTATATCGAGCGAGCACATTTTGAATAAAAAGAAGTATTTCGGTGATTTATCAAATCTGAAGAAATTGTTACATTTGGAAGCGATATTGATCCAATTCGCAGCAAAATGTCAAAAATGATCTTGACGAATTTATAACTAAATGTCAATGAAGGGAATTATGTATTTTGAAGAGCTAAACAATGTAAGCATAAACGTATTCGAGATTGAAGAAAAAACAATTGCAGGACCGATATATCATATAAAGGATGAGAATTTAAATGTATTTATTTATTTAAAGGTTTGCCAAACGTATGCGTGCTAAGTTAAAAGACGGGTAGACTACTGTTACAAAGAAAAACAAAATAGCCAATAAAACACCAATCTAATAACTAACAATCTGTTTGTACGCACGCACATTGCTTCTAGCAACTTTTTTTACACAATGTGAAGATATAGGTAATTATTATTCCTACATATCGCTTCCAAATGTAACTATTTCTTTAGCTTTGATACGGTTAGATCGGTTAACGTGATTTTTACAAACCTCTATAAATTATTTGACATTTACTTTGTGACTATATCCTGGTAACGCGAATACACTTCTTCGGCACCAACATATTCATCAAATGGAAAAATTGTTATTAAATCACCGAAATTCTTCTTTTTATTCAAAACTAGCGACCCGCCCCGGCTTACACGGGAAAATGGTTATTGTGGGTTATCCCTAAGTATATTATGCATGTATTATACATATAAACCTTCCTCTTGAATCACTTTATCTATTAAAAGAAACCGCATCAAAATCCGTTGCATAGTTTTAAAGATTTAAGCATACATAGGGGCATAGGGACATAGGGGCATAGGGACATAGGGATATAGGGATATAGGGATAGAGAAAGCGACTTTGTTTTATACTATGTAGTGATGTGCTCGATATAAAACTATAATTACATTTGTTTTAAAATTAATTATAAAATTATAATATTATGGTTATTACAAGTTTCAAAGTATATAAAAACTTAAAACTATGTACATATCTCCTTGATCTTGACGAATTTATAACTAACGAATATTTAAACGCACGTGTGCTAAAGTTAAAAGATGGGCGGACTACTATTACAAAGAAAAACAAAAAAGCTAAGCTAAGCTAGCTAAGAAAAAAAAAACTATAATTAAAAACATTATACTTAATATTGAAATTCGTAAAAACATGTCGTGTGAGTAGAAAACTTGTAGTTGTTGATACAACAAACCTGAAACAAACAAAACGGAAGGGTGTTAAAAAAATATTCGACATCATAGCATTGACCTAACAACCTAACCTTGGTTGTTTTATCTGAATAGGTCAGTGATTCATACAACAGCTATGATATTTTTAATGTGATGGATGACGTCAGAATGACGCTGTGTTGTAATCATCGGTTGTGATTGGTTGGTATCATGATGATGATGATGATGATGATGATGTGGGGAGGGGGGAGAGTATAAGGACCTTCCTCCTTTCACAATGCTGTGCATTTAAGTATAAGACACCAAATTGATATCAAGATGTCTTCGTTTGATTCTTCAATCTCTTTTAACATATTAGAAAAATTAAATAAGTGTGGTAGAGATGTTGTTCTGTGGATGAATGGTTATGATTTAGTTGAGGATATTCCTCATAAGATCATACGATGCTATAAAGAGAATGATGATGGCAAGGAAACCATTAAAGTACTTGTTGAATCCGGTGGAGGTATAACACTACCTGAACGTTTTAACGAAGTAATAGGAGATTTGGAGATGAGTTTTTTAAACAGCGGAGAAGTTTGTATCATTAACGAGGGTGTTAGAGGTGACTCCTGGCTGCTTTCATTTATTGATAGGAGGTTCGACTAGTTGATGTGAACTGTGAAATGTCTTGGTTCTCAATACTTTCATGAATAGTCTTAAGATTAAAATTGTATGTATGTATGTAGGTGCTAATATTATTAGGCATGTGTAATGAAATAAAAAGTATGAATTTAATAAATTATATACTAAAATGAAAAAAGGTTATTTTACTTGTTTTTGATAAGCTATTATTTTATTTGTAGGTTCTTTCAGTATCACAGATGCACAGAGATTATTATTATTTTCACGGCTAACATTATAAATATAATCATATCATAAAATGTACATGAACATGATATATTGCTATCCCCACCACTGCGGTTTTTACAAGTTAGCTTTATATAGAAAAAGGTTATTTTACTTCTTCATAAGCTATTATTATTTTATTTATAGGTTCTTTCTGTTATCATAACACAGATAGTGATACAACACATCCATTTTTAATATGCTCTAACCGATAAACTAAATACCTAGTCCTATATCGATTCAACAGGTAATAGGTAAACGGGTCTGTTTACGGATCGCTTTTTATCGGATAAGGGATATCGATTTAACAGGTAATAGGTAAACGGGTCTGTTTACGGATCGCTTTTTATCGGATAAGGGATATCGATTTAACAGGTAATAGGTAAACGGGTCTGTTTACGGATCGCTTTTTATCGGATAAGGGATATCGATTTAACAGGTAATAGGTAAACGGGTCTGTTTACGGATCGCTTTTTATCGGATAAGGGATATCGATTTAACAGGTAATAGGTAAACGGGTCTGTTTACGGATCGCTTTTTATCGGATAAGGGATATCGATTTAACAGGTAATAGGTAAACGGGTCTGTTTTTTATCGGATAAGGAATACCGATTCAACAGATAATAGGTAAACGGGTCTGTTTTTTATCAGATAAGGAATACCGATTCAACAGATAATAATAGGTAAACGGGTCTGTTTTTATCGGATAAAGAATACCGATTAAACAGGTTATCCAGGAAATACTTACTACCTAATATTTTAAATGATATACCCAAGGACTTACACTCAAGTATATTGCAAAGTAAGAATGCATGTAAGAAAGCAATAGTTAAAATAAAAAACAGACCCATTCACCTATTACTTGTTGAATTTATATTTGTTATCCAATAAAATCATACGCGTTAGTAAAAAAACACACACTCTGTGACAATTATTTTTTATTTGATAAAAATGTCTAGAATAATATTTACATTTACCACTTAATTAATTAAAATGTATTTCTATTCATAATCGTAAAATAAATTATAATATCGATCTATCTGATTGTGTCCTAAAGCCAACGTCTGATGTGGTTTGCCGGGGGGAGAGAATCTCTTATCATCATAATTCTTTAAGGCGATTTTGTTAAGGGTTTGGGTGTATATTTGGTGTGTTTTACTACGTATCACACTCATTTGCCGATATTGAGGTGGAGCATTCATTACACAGTTGTAATAGTTCGTGCCGGAAACAGATTGAGATACAACATTTTTCTTTATACCTTTAATTTTTTTAATAACATCACCCCCCGTTTTCTCCACATAATAACATTTTGATCTAATTCCTATAAACTTCCCAATGATTTCTCCATTAGCTTCATCCTTCATTTTTCCCAAAACCTTTTTATTGACTAAAGGTAACGCATACATGTTATCTACATGAAAATCTGAAGTATCAAATCTGTGCAAATCTGGCTTTATATCTTGATAGAAATCATTAGTATAAATATTATATATGAAAGAGTCAGTATCAGTATATAATAACTGAATATTATTATTAGCGTATTTAGACATCATATAATCATAATGAAAATTATACATAAGATTTTTACTCAGCTCCAAGACTGTGAACCCCACATATATGGGTTTGTTATAATTTATACTATTTCGATTCATCTGTATTATTACAACATCGTCGTTAATAATAGCCGAACTATGAAAATTTAATCGACTGATCAAAGCACGTGCTCCTAATCGCTTACCTCGGTTCTCCCAACTACTCACAACTTTAACATCAGTTCGTTTTTCAACGTTCTCAATCGTTTTACCAAACACTGCATTGTTCATCAATTTATAAAAATCTTTCTCAAACATATTTTTGGATGATGTTCTTTTTTGTGTGTTAAGATCTATGTATGTTTTAAGCCACGGACTTTGTGTAAACTCTAAGACACGATGAATTCTTTTTACTATCAAACCATATCTTATAGCTTGTTGTAAATTTAAGTAATGAATTTTATAGTTACTTTTCCCTTCTAATGTAGCCAACAATTTACGTGTTTTACCCTCACCTATTGATGGTATCTTATTCTCAGGACAAAATGGAAGATCATTGTGTGGATCGTGTAAGCTTGTGGGATACTCCAAGTCCACTTCCAAGATATAACCCTTCTCATCTTCCGAACACAATTTATTTATATTGAAATTATTAATTTCATCAATAGATAGCCAACGGAAATCTCCAACCGGTAAAAACTGCGACATAGCCCATCCATACAAATTATTAGCATCGAGATATATAATATAGTTAGAGGGTTTACTTGAGTCATAATTCATCATATATTTATTATTTGCCACAGCATATTTACCACAACACTGACTCAACCCCCCACGTATACCGCATGAAATGAATTTTAACATAGACTCGTCGGTTAGGAGTTCTAACTTTATTTTTGTATGTTTAAGCATCGCATCCCAACTAAGTCCCGGTGCTGTATAATAATGAGCGGGGTCTAACTCATATGTCTTTATGCATACATCTCGAAAATTTTCAAAAACTTCTGCTAATAAGAGAACATCGGTTTTTAAATATAAATCAGAATATTCACCTAATGTTTTAATATTAAACGTGTTCCACACAAGTTTCGCATGTTGATAATCATCTTCAGATATGTGAGATAAGCTAAGGGAGCTATAAAATGACTCTTTACTGGGTAATACAGTCTCTTCAAGCCTACTCCAAGTGCTTACATATTCGTATGGGAAAACTCCCTTACGGGTTAATAAGTCTGCTTTATCAAGAGGAAAATGTGATGTGATGTTACTGAACTGATCTTTTGGTAGATTTCGCACTAATTTATCTAATGAAGACGCCATGAATTTATAAGAATCTATAAACCTAAGATTTATGTTCAAAGTGGCGCTTTTAATTGTGAAAGATATAAAACTTTCCTTATTTTTAGGTAAAACGTTAATATTGTCATACTTTTGCAACGCTCTAATAATGAAATGTGAGTCATACCCATCCAGATTATGCATTACTATAGGTATAGTTTTAGTAATCCTATAATTTAGGTTACACTTAGAATGTGCGGCACCCCTAAACTCCCCCGTGAGGTGGCAATGATCACGTACCCTATCATCTTGTAACGCGTCTCCACAAATATGACAATTCACAGCTGATAAAAAATCCGTCTGCTGTTTTTGTGTGAGAGAATGCATGGGTTCTATTGTAGACAATTTTTCAACATAGGGCTTTAACTCGGTTTCTAGAGAACGTGTGAACTCCCTCGCACAGTCCTCTCCGCGATACATTACATATTTAGATAGTGAATCATCATAGGCACACTTAATTAAATAACCAAAGCTAAACGGTTCATGTATCTGATAGTTGTGGGTATATGAAGACGATGAGCTTGGTGAACATCCGGCTATAGGTAACAATAAAGCCTCAAAATCTGCATAGACAACTATTGGAGCTCGTAATTGATTTTGAAAATTTTTAAATTGTAAAATGTTCGCCCCCTCATTTGGAATAATAGTTTTAACATGTGAACAATCACGCTTTGTATGTTCATTATATTTTATCTCACTTGAGAATGATAACAGGCACCCATCACAAAACCACATCCGATGTCCATGGTGGGAAAGCTGTTTGCTTATCAATCTACTAAAATTTTTTATCCAACAGAAGTGCTTCATATCCTCATACTCAATTATGAGTAGATTTAAATGTCTATCACGTCTCCTCTTTGTATGATATATCGGTCCTGCAATTGTTTTTTCTTCAATCTCGAATACGTTTATGCTTACATTGTTTAGCTCTTCAAAATACATAATTCCCTTCATCGACATTGGGAACGATATCCCATCGAGGTTCAACACTTTCTCGTAATGTGGATATGAGCATATACGGTCAGTATGGGTGATCGCGGGGTATAAACCTGATACTACAGCCCATGCAAAACATGCATCGTCTTGATTTTTCACATTCACACACGCCTTCTTATCTTGAATCCATTTTGGTAGAGGTAGGTAGGATGATCCTTTGAGCGGACTAAATTTATTAATATTCACTTCCAGATATAATACCTCCTTGATAGACCAACCACTATCTCGCTCTTGAAACTCTTCGGTTTTAACACGAATTTCCTCAATAAATGAGTCATACATTTCATCTTTTTTGATGTCTTCCATTGATATCACTTTATTTTTTGTATTAAACGATTTAATCTCCATCACCTCATCATTATCATAATCACCTTCCTTAATACATTTGTAGTAGTGTCCAAAAAGCTCTAAATTCACTTTAACAGCGCTCTTAATCTCGACAATTTTACTTTCAATCAACTTAGTTACCCGTTGACGCACACTATCCATAAAATCTTCAGCGATCAGGTGTTTCTTTCCCTCAGAAAATAGCCTATATGAAATTATTCTGTTTTTAAAAGCGGATGTTATAATTTCCGTATTTTCATCGTATAACTCACATCTCTCATTAAGTCTATGTATACGACTTTTTAGATGATTATGTAAAGACTGTGTATATATGTTACAAGTATCACACTTCCATTTTTTTGTCTGCAACCCACCATTTTCATCGCATTTACGTTTCTCACCAGATTTAGAATTTTGGACTTTTTCATGCTGTATTGGTATTTTGTTTTCACTCTGCGAACATACTCCATCAACCGGATGCTTCTTACAGGAAGCCGCCACGTGACGACGCACACTGCTTTTTCGAGTAAAGCTTTTATCACAGTACTCACAAAAAAACATTTTTTAATTGCGAAGATATTGAGTAAGCGAACGCAATTGAAAACTGATAAGAAAATAAACTTGTTGTTCTATATAAAGCTAAACGATAATGGTGGGGATGGCAATGTAACATTTTATATGCATTTTATTCATGATAATGTTAGCCTTGAAAATAATAATAAAAAATTCTTACGTAATAATATAACAGAAGAAGATAATTAATTTTCTGAAACCTGTCTTAAAAACATAGAATAAACTCACCATAATTTTATTCAAATCGACATCTGCTGCACGACCGACGGATGGTGCGGCGAGAAGCGAGTTTCGTAGTGCAAGTGTCCAGCCGCATGTGCTGCTTACTGTACATTGTGCAGAAGGCGGGCATCGCGGGTGTAGTTGAGAATTTTGATGAATTTTCATTTAGTCTGCAAAAATAAAATAAACATGATCAGTTCTAAGTATTTTGAAGTATTTTCAATGAATCTGAATCTATAAAACTTTACTTTTTTAAATTATTTATCGGTTAGATAGAGCACAATAAACTCACCATGAAATAAAATCCGATATCTGCTGCATGGTGGTTACAGCAATAGCAACAGCGTGCGGCGCGTGCGGTCGACAGTGACGACAGTGTTAAAGTTTATTACACGCTTCATATTAGCTTCACTTGTAAGTAACTATGTATGTAAGAAAATCTTGGAATCTTAATTTGACCCACTTCCAGGTCTTCGATTAGGATGAAATTTTGCACACGCACTGAGTTCTGATGACAATACATGACTAAGAAACGTCATTACAAATCCAATATGGCGGCCGCCGCCGCCGCCACCGCCCACTGAAGAAAATTATCAACGCTTGCGGTGAGTTCGCTAGATAATGTTATCATCGACCTCGTAGTATGATGACACGAGAGGGTAATAGGGTCTTAGTCCATATATTAGCTATGATAATATGTTACCGCATTCAATTTGTATATTAAAGTTTGCATGTGTGTGTGTGTGTGTGTGTGTGTGTGTGTGTGTGTGTGTGTCACAAGCATATTATAGCAGAAGGTGGTAGGCATAAAAAATTAAAAAAAATGTTTTCTATGTTTGATTCGTTTATTTCACAATGTCCCCAAGATAAAGTATAAATACCGTTATCAATTAAATAGCGTTTATCATCTTTTCCACTAAGAACTTTTTTCTTGGTGATCTGTGTATATACATCATGTTTATTATTAACAAAGCTATCTTCGAAATTTAGTTTTCTAACATTTTGCCATCAATAAACCACATCCGCTGAGATAAAACCGTTATAACAACTTATATTTTTAATAGTATTTTTTATTTTCGTGAGACCTTTTGTTATCAGTAAACGATGGTTGGTATAAAAACCGCTATACTCTAAAAGAGGGCTACAGTTCAACGTTATATTCACAGTGTTAGTGTCATAAAAGTACCTAGTACTTAGTAAATTTATTTTTAATAAAAAATAAATAAATGAGAGGTTGTAACATATGGCTAAAAATGGCGTATAATCAGTATTAATTTAAAAGCAATGTTTTATTTACAACATCCTTTATTAAATAAAATTTAATGATACACATGCAGTAAACTATAAGTACCTACACAATACTAAGTATATATACGTAACAAGTCACTTAACATAGACTTTATTTCCTTTTTGCTTTAATACTTTCTCCGCTAGATACACATCAGAATAATTTACTTTTTGAAGCGTCGTCGTCGTCGTCGTCGTCGTCGTCGTCGTCGTCGTCGTCGTCGTCGTCGCGACCGCAGCAGCCGTAATAAACAACAACAGATTTTTTTCTGAACTAATTCGAGTGCACTGTGCGTGCATAGTATTGAACCAGAACCAAGTCATTAGCAGCAGCAGCAGAGCCATCTACATTATCTACATTTTTATAGCAAACCATTAGCGCCATCTACAACCCTGTCATTTGAACTACTACTACTACTACTGCTAAACAAATGCGTTATCGATTTCGCTCTCGACTACGACTGCTACGACGCTAGCGACATCTACAATTTTAATAACAAGCGGCTGCGGATTTTTTTAGAATTAATATACAATTCGAGTGCACTGCGCACTGGTCCAGACGTTTTATAGAACTAATTCCATTATCAACGCCATCTACATTCTACATAGCGGATTTTTTTAACGCCTACCACGACAACGGCGTCGTCATCGTCGTCGACATCGTCCTCGACATCGTCATCGACAACGCGCGCCATCTACCATTTTAATTACAAGCGGTGGCGGATTTTTTTAGAATTAATATACAATTCGAGTGCACTGCGCACTGGTCCAGACGTTTTATAGAACTAATTCCATTATCAACGCCATCTACATTCTACATAACGAATTTTTTTAGCGCCATCTACAACCTTTACCTTGAACTACTACTACTATACAAGTGGGTCATCGATTACGCACTCGGCGACGACCGCTACGACGCTAACGCCATCTACATTCTACATAGCAGATTTTTTTTGGAACTATTTACTCATTCGGGAGCACTGCACTGGTATAGGATGTTTCGGCAACGACCGCTACGACGCTAGCGCCATCTAGTGCGTCATCGATTTCGCTCACGACTACGACCGCTACGACGCTAGCGCCATCTATATTCTACATTGCGGATTTTTTTGGAACTATTTGCTCATTCAATAGCACTGCACTGGTCCAGACGTTTTATAGAACTAATTCCACGACGCTAGCGCCATCTATATTCTACATTGCGGATTTTTTTGGAACTATTTGCTCATTCGATAGCACTGCACTGGTCCAGACGTTTTATAGAACTAATTCCACGACGCTAGCGCCATCTATATTCTACATTGCGGATTTTTTTGGAACTATTTGCTCGATCGAGAGCACTGCACTGGTCGAGGATCGGCCTAAGATAACTACTCCCCGAACACCCCTGATAGTCCCGTGGCACCTGCGGGGTGCGGGGCGTGGGGCGCTAAGTTTGATGAAATTACTAAGTTTTGCTTAAACCAAGGCTGGCTCTCAGAATGTTCAAATTTACCACAACAGCCACTAATATACCGTTTTGACCAAAACGCACAAACGGTTATTTGTAACCGGTTTCAAGGTTTGACATCCAGATTGTTTCTAAAGATCGTCAGTATTTATACACTGGTTTGATTGGCTGAATGCTGCGGGAATATTTTATCAAGTGCTCCTGGATTTTCAGCATATCAAGTGTTTTTCGTTGTGAAATATTTCACTAACAAAACTGGATGAAAATCTACGTAATTAATTGGTTGCTTTTATGACTCTTAAACTTTCTAACATACGGGATATGGGATTATTAGGTGTTTTTTTTTATTCAGGTAGGATTTAAATGGAATTTACTTCTTTTGTGTTCCTGTAATTCAAAGAAGAGAAGTCCTTGGCAAAATTATGAACTGAACTTATTGTCATCACAATTTTAGACTTTCATCTGTGCTTTCGTTTCAAAATAGCGAATGCAGAATGTAAGCAGAAAGGTCAAGTTTTAAATACGTAGTTCCGGAATACTGCCTTGAGACGTAGTTGAGACCATGTTGGAACTCGCAATTATTACAGCGAGATAGAGCTTCAAAGAGAAATATGGGTGAAATGTTCTAACCGAATTCTTTACCGTTCAAGAAACTTATTAGACCTATTTATTCCTACAGCTGTTAAAGAACATTGTATTCACTAACATGTCTCCGTTTTCAGGCGGAATGGGGATCGCAGTTGTTATTTAAACAAGCAAATAATATTGCCTATTCTTAGGGAGCTGGGTCGGTCGCATTTTAAGCTTCTTTTTCATTAATCTATTCTACGAAAAATATATAAAAAGTCGTTTATTTTTTCTTACAAAAAAAGTAAATTTTACTTACAATTAAATAAATTAAAGGAGTTTTACAATTACTGTTCAATTACTATTGAAGTTGCTATATCCAGTTCCACGTGATAATTATGAGCCTCAACCGCAAGTATATTTACGGTAGCCAGCACATGCGGCTGGACATGTTGAACTTGAGAGCACCCGTATTCCGTAGTGGTAGGGGTGAATTTCGTAGTGCGGGTATCCATCAGCATCTGCTGGCTTCTGTACAATAATAAACAAAGATGGTGTATCTGTTTGCATAGAACACGCGCCCACCTTTATGGCGGCGTAAAAGCTTAACGCAGATAAAACTTCCATCTTTTAGAAGCCACCTCAATTCCCGTGAAGTTTCCTACACCCAACCACGGTTATTAAGCACCATGTCAAGGTGTGTACCATCAAAGAGTTTTCCGAGACTCAAAGACTATTCTCACCGCGCCAGTGCGTTATAAAAGCAATTTGGTGTAGTGAACGAATTTTAATTCGAAGCTTAGATTTCTGATAAGTGTTTTAAAATGCTGTAATAAATATTTAATTTAATTTTTTGTTATGTTTTC
Organism: Teleiodes luculella; assembly: GCA_948473455.1. Lineage (NCBI taxonomy): Eukaryota > Metazoa > Arthropoda > Insecta > Lepidoptera > Gelechiidae > Teleiodes > Teleiodes luculella. The sequence continues at coordinate 3,093,435 of OX419598.1, read as the reverse complement.
ATAGTTTTGATATAAACCAACTTATGATGTTGCTATAGATAATTTGGCTTTAAAAATTACAGCCATAACATAAAAAATCTAAGTTATAGTTTACCAAGACACATAACTAAACATGGATGTTTGGTTTTCATACAATCTGACAAAATCGCGTTAAACTTTAACTAACTGTTATGTTGGTGGTAAACAGCACATTATAATTTACTGGTATTATAATTTACATTTTCTGAATTACAAAATGTCTTCAAGACCAAGAGTATTTTTGTATGTATGGAAGTGAGTCACGCGCTTGTGCCAGTACTGGAGTAATTTTTTTTTTTTTTTTGAATTGACCTATGCTTGTGTCGAAAAGGTACGACAAATCAAGCTTCACCGGACTTGCGGGGGAGTGGAAGACTCTACCCCAAAGTCTGGAGTAATACCATATTAAATGACGTGGTGTAAACGAGTTCCCATGACGTATTGTTCTACCACATAATCGCTCGCAAACGGTTAATCCCTCACAGGAAATTGTTCCTTGATACGCTTCCCGTATTTACTCCACCCGCCTTTGAGGAAATAATGAAAAAGTGTCCTCTAAAAACTTTTTTTATTGTTAGAAAGGAGTTCAATTAAAGCACAAGCCTTTGAAAACAAGTAAACAAGCCCGTCAAATTGGCTCTTTAGCATAATTGGATGGGGTTTTCTTACTAAAACTTCTGAATTATGGCCGAGACCCAGTGGAATCGAATCTTGGGATTTTGTTTCTAATCGTTTGAAACTGAGACGTCTCGCTTTGGAGCAACACGGAACGATCAATAATTAAGACCGGGATCTTGAAATGTTAAAATTTTTCAATGTTGCAAATATTAAGCTAACATTACATCGTAAATGCTTGCTTATTGTATGGGTTTCGAGGTAAACCTACCTTACAAACCCTGGTGTCGAATTATAAAACCGCCTTTAAGCCGGGACACGTGCCTTCATTTCGCGAGCTTGTTCTAGAAGCCACCATTATTTGAATGATTAAATTTGGAATGTCTAGAGAGCAGTCTATTACTAGACTAAAATTTGGCCCTTGTAAGAAGGGTGATTCCATATTTTACGGTAATAAATCAGTTGGGTATAGCAGTTGTTTGTAGTTACACAAGTGAACGATGCTGTACACGGCACAAATATTTCCATTAGTCGTATCAAACGTTAAATTGGGAAGCCGCTGGATGCGGGCGGCGCAAGACCGATCTTTGTAAAGATCTTTGGCAAGGGCTTTGTACAGCAGTACTGATGACTATCCTTATCCATACCACAGATTACTAAATAGTTACTAAGTTCCATACTAACATCTACACATATAATAAAAATCTAACAGGTCTATCTCTGTCTCTATGTTCGCCATCGTTTCATGCAAAAACTACTGCACTAAATTGGATGTGGTTTTCAATATTATGTTTCTGGATGTCCAACTTAAAAGATAGGCTAGTTTTAACCACGAGAAAATATTATAGTTCCACAAAGTGTGTTTATTTGTTTCCCCTTCTTTCATGTCGCGACAAAGCTTCTGTATGGTACCATTATTTGTAAGGGGATAGATTGGTGGCTGGAGACTGTCATAGGCTCATTTCCTCAGGAAAAAACGTTATTGCGGGCTGTGTCGCGGGCGGAAAGCTAGTAATGATATTAATGTTTATTTTTGTCCGCAGATCGTTGAAGACTGGAAGTTCATGTCTATGGTCTTGGACCGCTTCTTCCTATGGCTGTTCACCATCGCTTGTTTCGTTGGCACCTTCGGCATCATCTTCCAGTCTCCTTCCTTGTACGACACCAGGGTTCCTGTAGACCAGCGTCTGTCTTCTATCCCTATGAAGAAGAACAACTTCTTTTACCCAAAGGATGACGTTGAAACTATTGGTATCGTTTGAAGGTATAATATTGAATGTAACATGACATACAGAATATTGTTCGTTCAGTAGATATGTTTATGAATAAACAAGTTGATTGATTGCACTTGGGTTAAATAGATGAAGTTGACAGAAGTAAGGGTTTAAAAGCCTGACGTAAAAGTCGTATATAAATAGAATGAAAAGTAAATGTTTACAACAAGTAGCTAGACTTCAGTTTTAGTCATTTTAAAGACAAATTTTTAAATTAAGTAACTATAAATTAAATATTATACTTAATGGCTGTGAATTTGAGTTCTTTAAGAATTTTATAAATACTATTATTGTACTTAGTATATTGTGGATGTGTTAATTAAATAAAGTTAATAATCTCACGAAAATTAAAGCACAATAAAGACATTTCATAAAGTTTTAGAAGTTTTATTAACACTATTTGAATTAAGTAATTTATCTACATAGATAAACAATACAATGAGATGGTTTAAATAACGGACAGTAAAGTTGTTACAAATTTTCTTTTTGCAGTAACAATCTTGTCTCCTTCGTACCCAAACAAAATGACTTTACTAAAGTATTCAGTTTTATCTTAAACGTTTAAAATAAAGCTTTCCCGTGTTTTATCTCCACTAGTCGAGTGATGATGTCGAAGAGGCTGAAAGGACATTCGTCGAGATATTTGTCACAGTCACCGCGTTTGCCGTCGATCTCTGCTTTATAATAGACATCATCCAGTCCTTCTTCTTTTGATGCTGATGGTCTATAAAAGTAAAATGATTAAATGCTATCACAAGTAAAGAGACAGAATTAGGTTTAGCAATTCGATAAAGATGTTGTTGAGTAAAAACTAATGAAAATAGCTAATAGAGATATGAATATAGGGACTACTGGTAAGTATGACATATGCATTTTGAAAATATTCATTTGTGAGATTTAACTCTGTTTGATTAGGACAATGCAGACTGATTCATCTGATTGTCCACGAAGTAAGGTGAATACGTATTTAGAAAATATTCCTTCGTGAGATTTTTCTCTTTTTGTTTAGGATATTGCAGTGCACTCTGAATCATTTGATTTATTCACAAAGTAAGATGATTCATTGCTTTAGAAAGTAGGTTAAGATATTAGCACAATTGAATTTTTTTCTACTAAAATAGTCGTTAAATTACCCAGTCAGATTAAAGTGGCTCAATATCTTTGATATCTGGATTTGCAAGAGAATATATATGACGTCTCACATGGAGATTCGATCCTTTTTTTTATACTTACGTGAAAATGATGTGGAATATGTGACCGATTAGACCATTATTATATAAAGGAGCTTCAGCAGCCTCGCAGATGTTTCTCAACATACACTCCTTGCCATTCATACCATTCCTGAAAAGCAACGTAAAGTATTTCATTAAAAATGATTTAGCAACACTATACGTGACTGATCAGGATACTGTTAGCACTGAAAAATTTGGATTGAAAGAAAGAAAGTAAAGAAATAAAAACGTCAAGAAAAAGGAAAGGAAAGGATGTTTTTGTCAGTGCCGGTGTAAAGATTTTTTAATACTTTATCAGGTCACACGCACCTTGCCGAGAAGCTTCAGTTTATTCTGAATGAATATGTTTGGATTAATGGATCGTCTTTACATACTACCTTTTAAATGTAGGTTTCAGAACAATGTTCTCCAACATTGTAAAAGCAAAAATCTAAATAAATTTAGAGCGACTTGGGCGTTGAACTATTTGGATGTTCTTTCTACCCTTTATGTGTTGTTGGTATAGCTACGCTAACAGACATTCTGTTAAAAAACTCAAAAATTAAGGATTTGAGAATTACAATAAGCTCAGACTAACTAGCAGCACGTCTTTGATATAGGTTCCTCGAAATGGATTTGTAGTAAGAACCCTCTGATACCCGCCACCTTTGAGTTGAATGTTGAATGCATGTTGTACGTTAGTTAGCTGCAATTCGGAATTTCTGGAAACTTCTATATGAATTGTTGACTCACTCTTTGAACCTATTTTCTAGTACCGTATATGCGAGCTCTCTGGTTAAACTTCGGCTTTGACGGGAACTTATAACCTGGAATAACATACACATAAATTATAAGTATGCGAAGTAATTGCCTTGTAAGTTTTTTTTGACAATTAAAATACACTTTCAGTTTATTGTCATAAGTTAAGATACTCGTACACTTAGCAGTTGAAAGAAAGCTTACCGGTAAATTAGGAAATATAACTTCATCAATTTCGGTGATATTGTTAACCGTGGCGTAGTTGGCTTCGAAGTTGTAAGATACGAACACATTTTTATCTGGTATGTCCACTGGCACCGCAATGGCCAAAAAAGTCTAAAAAAGTAACATTATATTTTTTAACATTACCTACTTTTTCATTTCGAGCTTGATCAGAAATGTTGAATGGAAATGGAATATTTGTTAATGGTTATTTTAATGGGCTAGTATAGATTGAATGCCCTTACAATGCTATACAATTTACAATTTATAAACCGAAAGGCGCAACATGAGCAGGTCCAAACAAGGTGGATCTACGATTTGGTGGAAATCATTAGCCATTATGCAACAATGGTTGTCTTGCGGCCGAAACTGTAATTATAACGATGGTAAGGTTTTCAAAATAAAGAGTAATGTTCATTTACTAGTTTAGCTTAAGTCTTTAAAACATGCCGATAAAATGTCATTCGCAAATGACTCCACAGACTAATCACTATAATGATTTATCTATGATTCAATCAGATAATATTGTCGTTAGTAAATGTGGTCGTTTCGGGAAAAAATACTAAGTTACGATAATGATACAAAAAGAAAAAAATAAGCAAACCACTTACTCCGTAAAGACTTGTGTCAAGAAAAACTAAACCTCGTTTATCTCTATCCAAACCAGACGAAAATGTAAACAACGGTATACTGAAAGTTAGAACCACATAAGTCACAGTTAATGGATCTAGCATTTCAAATGAACTAATCATATTTCTTTTTAATACTTACAGGATAAAGAGGAATTTTAAACACTTCATGTCTTAATGTCTATGCTGTCCTTTCTTCATACACATAGACACTGAGACTAACCAGAGATTACTGAACCAATATGGCACTGTGAAGTGTACTAATCTTTTAAACAGTTCTGTAAATAACATTTTCGCTGCATGCGTAGAATAACGGTGCAACTTCGTGATCGTGGGGTACCTCTTAGCTTCAAGACATATTTGACCGGTAGATACTAATTTCAGAACAAAAACCCAAATAAAACAACGACAATAACAGTATTGGTTTATTCAAATGATTCGTTTAGAATTGCATTTTTTAAAGTCAGTTACAAAATTATGCCCTTTTTGATCTTGTCAAGTTCGAAAAAGAAAATTGTACATTGATTAAAAAGTCATCGAGACAAACTAGTTTCATACTGCATTCAATCTAATTCCTGTTTTAAGAAATTATCTTAACTTAGCAATAAAATAAAGGTAGAAAATTATAAAACTGGTACTCCATGACGTATTTCTACAAGACGAGTGATAACATCAAAAAGGCTAAAAGGACAGTCCTCGAGGTACTTTTCACAATCACCTTCAAGACCGTCAGCTTCAGCTTGGTAATAAGCATCGTCCAGATCTTCTTCCTTAGAGGCTGAAGGCCTGAAATTCAAAAGATGCCTATTAATCTGATAATCATATTTGATATAATTGAGTTCTGGAAATATTAAAATAATATTATACAAATTTTATGTCATTTAGATCAAAGCGTTTGTGGTAATAGTGGTTCAAACCGTTGCCTTCCATTTGGGAGTCCTATTCATCCTCATCCTTGGGTAGGCTCTAAAAGACCTTAGCTAGGACATTGGTGTGATTTATAGGTGTACGCTTTTAACTACTTATCCAATCTGTATTATCGAGGATCTTTACAATACATTTTAATATAATTATCTCTTTAAAGCCAATGTTAGTATTCGACTTACGTAAATATGATGTGCATAATGTGCCCAAGAATACCGTTGTGATGGAGGGGTGTTTCAGCAGCTTCACAAATGTTTCTCAACATGCATTCTTTACCATTCATACCATGCCTGGAAAATAAATAAATTGGTATTTATTTATTATTGCACAGCATAACAGTCCGCTTCGTTTTCGATGTCCTTAGGAGTACATCAAGGAGTTATCGTAGGTTCTTTATTGTTCCTTCTACATACAATCGATTTATCTATACTTATGAAAGGCAGAATGAAATTGTTAAAGCTAGCGGAGTTAGCACAAAGATAGAACCTTGGGAAAGAACAAAGGCTACCTTTTACTGCGGGAAAACAACTCATTCCCACGGAAAAAACTGTTAACGCGGGCAGAGCCGCGGAAACCATAAATTATGTATGTGTTATTACTTACTGTTTAAATCTTGTTTCAAGAACTGTGTATGCAAGTTCTCTTGTAATACTTCTGCTCTGACGATTACTTACAACCTGAAATAAAAATCAACACGAATATTTTTTATTGTCAAGTTCTAGTTTTCATGTGAATTTACAATATGTTAACACACAGTAGCCTTTAATTATCATTTCAATATAATTTTTAAATGTAAAAATGTTTTTCTGCCTTTTATGGTGTTTTATATTTTCAATTAGGTTTATATATTTTCATGAAGCACTGTTTTATTTACTCACTGGTAAATTTGGAAATATGACTTCATCGATCTCAGTAATATTAGTAACAGCACTGTAGTTAGACTCGAAGTTGTATGAGACAAACACATTTTTGTCTGGGATGTCCAAAGGCACAGCTATTGCCACGAAGGCCTGTAAATAGATATATTACCTTTTACACAGGGCTTATTCTATATATGACAAAAAAATGTCTAAAAAGTAACCACTGAAAAACACTGAAAATTTGTTGTACCACATGGCAAACAAAAGTATGTTTTTGAAATAAAAGTGCTGTTCTAATAAAAGCTGTTGTTTGTTCAAAATCAATAAATTATGTAATGGTAATTTCTAAAGTCAAGCCCACGTCAAGTCAATAAGCTTTCTGTGATTATTGTTACTAAAAGTTGCAAGCACTTACCCCGAAAAGACTGGTAGGAGGAAATACTAATCGTTTTTGTCTTTCCAATCCTGAAGAACAAACCACCAGAAGATATCTAAAAATGTTACAACAATATTTGTCGTTGTTAATCATTTTTACTTCGATGATACATATACAATAGATACAATTAAGGTGTTTTTCCAAAATTAACACGATAAATTGAGATAGATAAATAAGCTACACTTTGATACACCTTGCTGCTTCATGTTAGCAGAGTGATTATCCTATGATAAAGCATACTTAACCACTATATTTCAATTAAAGTTGGCTACATTGAGGTGAAATATAACTTACACTAACAAAATACACTTCATATTAAATAATATAGATGCACAAACAGACACAAGAGTCAACAATACTGTTTAAGCTATACATATAAACTGAAACTGGCTGTGGCATTTGAAACAAAAGGTGCTAAATTTGTTAATGAAAAAACCGTTGGACGGTAACGGAAACACACGACACTATTGATATCATTAAACCACTACATTTTTGAGAAATAAGATCATGTCGAATAGACTAGGTACCCCTTCATAATCATTGTTGAAGAGAAAGGAAAAGACGAAAAAATCATAACAAATGAACTTTATATTAAAACATATAAAAAGCTTTGTATGAAACAGCTGTCAAGTCGGGTGAAGCTTGATTTGTCGTACTTTTTAGACTCAAGCATAGGCCAATAAAAAAAGAAACAGCAGTTTTTTTTCGCGATTACAGAGTTGGTCATAATAATGAGCAGAATCTTTTCCCCAAAGCTATGCAGCCAGTTTAGTTTCACGGTGCAGACGCATTCAAAAGAATGTGAAAATGGCCACAAGTAGCGCTACACTGAGATTAGTGGACTCAGAAAGAAGAGGCTTTGCCCAGCAGTGGGAAAATTATAAACCTTTTAAAAAAGTTTTTTTATGAATAATAATAGGCTAAATATATTGTTTACTATATTGTATATTAATAAAGTCCTGTGGCGAAAAACTAAAAAGAGGGCTTAGTCTTATTAGGATAGGAGAGGCAATCAACATAAAATAAACTAAAATATATTATTTTTCTAAATAAATAAGTAGCGCGTCTGATTTTTTTATCTATTCGTGATACAAATACACTAACTAATAAAATATGCAAACAATCATAGATTTCATAAATATTTCAGCGAATGACCGCATTTTCTCTTTCATACTGTCTCTTGAAGCGAATCAACCAAGATATCATAACGCGCTCAAAAAATTATCTCAAAAGAATTTCTATCTTATTTCCAAGAATCACGGAAAACGTGCGTCGGAATGCTTTATTCAGTAACGGCAAATTTAACTTGGTTTTGCCATACAAATTGGCTTTATGTCGCCTTGACAGATGTAATCGTAGAATTTACGTGACAAAAGCTAGGGAGCGGTATTTTGGAGAGCTTACATGCGTATTGCCTTAAGAGATATAAATTAGTGTGCTATTTTGATGTTTAGATGTGTTATAGCAGTCGTATTATAACCATATCACATGGAGCTAAGCTACTGACTAAAATCACGAACGAGTTACTTGACTGTCACCGCGCAAATTTTATTCTCAAAGAAGTTTGCCTTTGACGATGTCACGACTAGTATTACTCGTAATGACTAGTAAACGTACTCGACAATAATTGGTGTATTTCAATAAATTTTGATATTTCTTATAGTTGTTTGTTCTTTTTCGATTTCGACTTATTAATTTTATAGACGATTTATTGTTGAAAGATGTGTAGCTTTCAATACGATATAGTAGGTATTAACCATACAATATAATAAATACAAATATACCTACTTTATTGACACCAATAAAATATTATTAACGATACTCATATCTGTGGTCTTTAATTAGTTTTTTGATATGCTTTATATTCGTGTATACAAAGTTGATATAAAATTGGACCAAAATGTTGTATAAATCATCCAGTGAATTCGACTGCATCATCTTTACCTCATCAAGCTGAATTTTGGCCCCGAAACTGCAGAAAATTGGCGTAAACATTGACCAACTGCCGGCAGTTAATAAGTGACCGAGCAGTTTACCGGCTCGACTGCATTCTGCTGCTGTGTGCTGGAACGTGGTAACTGACAATTTTGATGGATAGGCTTGTGTGTTTAAGCATGGTCTAAGAAAACAATGTCTTGCATTCGGACCACGTTGACACAAGCCTACGTCATCATGCTGTTCATCCTTGTCGAATGCGTATTAATAGACAAGGATGAACAGCATGACCTTGTTTTCTTAGACCATGATTTTAAGATTATTTTCTTAGAAGATAATATATTTTTGGTATAGATAATTTGATTTTCTATTTAACTGGCGTATGCAAGACAACCCACCACGTTTTAGTTAATATGAGTTCAATGTTCAAAGATAACCTGATAAAATATCCGTAATTTAAGAATTGAGTTATTAGTTATTAATTTTAAACAACAACCGTCCGTTTTAAAAAGAAGAATTTTTAAAAATTTGTTTGTTGAAGGCTTGTTGCTTCTATTAATCAAGAAAAAAAAATGCAGGCAGCTTAAAAAAAGATTTTAATGTAAACAATTTTGACGGCAGGTTTCAATGGTTCAGATATTTTATTATTTGTTTTAACTGCATTCCTCGTGTTACAGTGTTTTGGTAATAAGCAAATCCCGACTGTAAGCAATTTATCAGCGATCAAATATTTGCAGTGCAGCGTCCGTGACGCGGTTAATGTTTTGATTGAAAGCTCAGGATCGTTGTTGTATAGTACTCGTACTCGACATCGATGGGTCTACTTGGTGGCCATAATACTTATTGTAAGAATAAAGGAATAGTATTTAGCGTAAGTTTTGACATTTAACAATACACACAGAAATAATTCCTGACGTATTATGTACATTTTATCAAGTCTAGTTACCTACCTATAGGTATAGGCTATACCTACTACACTAGACTTGATAAAATGTACACACACACTCACACATTCACAAACTTTCGCCTTTATAATATTAGTGTGATAGGTACCTACCTAAAATTTATTAAAAAATAAATAAATAAATAAAATGGCGGCTGGAGCGATTTCGATAAAATTTGGTATGGAGTTAGCTGACATAGGCTATCTTTTAAGTTAGCAAGATAAAAAGAAAATGAAGTGCCAACGATGTGTAATGAATGAAATCATCACAATTAGAAGAACCACATTCAGGTTATGCCGCGATCAAGACGCTGCTGGTATTCTATGGGACTTTTTATGTTTAGTTACGAGTATATCTGTGTATGCAAGTCCTATATAACTAGCATTCCGCCCCGCGGCTCCGCCCGCGTTAATAGTTTTTCCCGTGGGAATGAGGTATTTTCCCGCGGTAAGAGTTAGCCTATATTCTTCCGCAAGGTCTATTCTTTTTTGGTGCCAACTCCGCCCGCTTTAACATTTTTTCCCATGAGAATGAGACATTTTCCCGCGGTAAATCGTAGCTCAATGTTCTTTCCCAAGGTCTATAGAATTTTTTCGGCTCAGTAGTTTTCGAGTTTATTGATTACAAACATACACACACACACACTCTTTATAATATTAGTAAGTACCTATAGAGGTATAGGTATAGATGAATAAGTGTAAAAAATTAAAAAAAAAAACAGTTGCTCGTATGGTATACGATGTAAGTCTCTCCCAGTAGGCAAAATTTTGTGTTCTTGTAAATCCATGAGCCAATTTAGTGTATTATTCTCAGATGTCGTTTAGTAAAAAGGTGAGGCGAATTTTAACCTCGCGCCTAATGATTAGTTTAAGTTTATTTACGATTTAAATAGAAGCAAAATGGTATTTAAAATTATACACAAAATTATTAGAACACTATGGGTACGTTTATTCAAAAACTTAGGATTAATTATGTACAATAAATTTACATCACACTAATAACTATTTAATACGACATTAATTGTGTAACATTTTAATTAGTACAATAGTATAATGTTTATTGTATTTCAATTTCATGTAATTCACTTATAAATTAAATCACCTTAACTAAAGTATCAGTAAAACTTATTTGTGGTGTGTAACATTCAGATTTTGATATTATTTTTAGTTTACTTAATCTACTTAAAGATCTAGTAAAATAATACCTATCTGGAATATTCATATACCCCTAATAAAAGATTTTGTGATGGATACTTAACTTTAAAAACAAATATAAATAGCTTCATTACGTGATATTATTTGGCTCCTAAATAAACGAGACATGTCTTTTATATAACAATAATGACCCTTATTCCCTTTGGTTAAGTACAATAAATTTGCGTGAGTCGGTTTAAGAGATTTTGTAATATATACTGGACCAACCACAGTGTTCTTTTTACTTACAGCATTATATTCTAATCCGTATACATTGACACTTAGATTATTAAGCTTTTCGACTTTATGAATTTCTGCTAAATTTATTGGAAACGATAGTCCATTGAAATTTAGTTTATCTTCATGTTTTGAGTACGAAGAGACGCGGTCGGAATTTTTTCGAACTGGATACAATGCTGAGAGTAAAGCCCATTTAAAACATTGCTTATCTGAGTTTTTGATATTTATAATTGCCTTTTTATTTCTTATGTCTCGAGGTAACTTTATGTAGGAAGAACCACGATTCCACCTTTTATTAACGTTCATATCAATACTGACTATATTCGTCAAAACCCATTCACTATTCTTTTTTTCGAACTCACTTATTTTGTTTGAAAGGGTATCTCGTATGTTATTCAAAAAAGTATTTATGTCATCTAATTTATTAAGGTAATCGTTTGGAGTTTCAAAGTCAAACGTAGTTGATAGATTTTTACATTTCTGGATAAAATTAACATGTAGTACGAAATTAATTTTACAAGTTTTCAAAATCAAGAAACTTTCAGTTAACAAACTTGATAGTGTAAACTTTAGTGAATTAATCACTGATTTACATGTTTTATCTTTATTGAAATGGGGTGTAATTTTATACGTATGAATCCTTTCCTTCAATGGACTTTTAAGTAACGTTACGTTCGGGAAACTTTGATGAATAGAAAAGGTATTGTTTTTGGGAGCATGACTCTTGCAACGGTGAGCTAAATATCTCTTATTATCATGCACTTTACACGACTCACACTCCTTCATCTTTCTATCCTTGTCAGACACATTGTGATGATCACTTGTTGAAGTAGACGGCTCATTTAAACGTCTCTTCTTCTCCAAATTTTCATTTATTTCATCAGCTGGACGGCGTTTTGATCGTATTCCGATTTGTATACTGCGAAAAAGGTAAATAACTTACATCAAAATTTAAATAACAAAAATCAATGCATTATAAAAAAGTGTGGTATTTTCACAATTTTTTAAAACTATTTAAATTTTAATATTAAATTATGCGTTTTAATCACTTATAATAGAGACATTGGCATAAATAAAACTAAATAAAGATATCGTTCTTAATTCCAAATAGAAAAAAAAACAAAAATTTTGAAAATATCCTTTTATTTTTTATTGATACTTACTTGTTTTCTATATCTTCACAAAGATCGTACATTAGTTTATCGAATTCGGGATCGAAGATTTCAAAGTCGTCTCGTTTTACCTCTGAACTGCTGGAAACATCAGGTCCAGCCAAACGCATCTTCTTCCCCACATTGTGAACAATATCCTCAGCTGGACGCTTTGAAACTTCTCCAGGGTGAATTCTGCAAATAAATCAGATTAGTATAATCTGTAAAGTTATATTACATTTTGTTGCACATTACATTGCATTGACTGAATTTTAACTTTCGTCATCGTGATTCCAGAGTAGCCTATAACTTGTATTTTTGAATTTTTACATATATAAATAAAATCGCTTTATATATTTTTTGATGATCATTTTGATTGTTTCACTGTGTTTTGCCTTGTGGCATCATTAAATTTAAAAAGCCTTCTCTCTTTCGATTTTAAAATATATATTATAAAGAACAAAATACTTACAAGTTTTCAACATTTCGAACAATATTCGTAGAATCCATATTCACACACTCTTCGACTAGTTCTATATTGTAGCCATTGTCAAATACATTTTCATTATCACTTTTAACAGCAACACAAGGGTTAGACATTTTGAATTGTCAATAGCAAAGTTAACTGAGCAACTGATAGTGATTTTCTGCGTTTTCGACTTTTTATACACCTTCCTCAATTAATGTACTAATTACTATATTAGAATTAGGGAGTCTAATTACCTCTAAGGGACTTACTAAATCGGTTTCTAAGAAAGGTGCATGTTTATTTACAATCGGTTATGTATGACACTTCTAAGTAATAATGAGGTAATTAGTTTAATACGAATATTTATCTCTCTACTTAATAATTCCTCGTATTCTCCATTCAATCAGTAGACTTTTAGGGTAATATTTTTTGGATAATACCGTGTGGTTTCTGGCTTCGTATTGGACTAAATAAACTGGTTCCTGGCCTGACCTTTTAAAAGGCAGTGTCCACTATATTGCCACAACACAATACAATACGAGTACAATATAATATTCTTTATTGACACCAAAATAAACAGTACACAGAAACAATTTTTAAAATAAACCACCTTAAATTTAACCTTATACCCTAACATAAAGTCGAATACGAATGAATTTTATAAAGTTGTTTTGCCTTATAAAGGGTTAAGAAGTGAATATGAGGAAGCGGCAGAAGCATTCCGAAAAGAAACTGAAATTTTCAACCAACAATGTCGTTGGTGGCCAAGTGACTAAGGCCGTTGACTTCCATTCAGAAGTGCATGGGATCAAGCCTCCCTTTTCGAACCTGACGACAAAATTACTGATGTAGTTAAAGCAGCCAAAGAATTTAGATTAGACCTAGCAGAATGCCCTTTTGGTAGCGAATACCACTCAGGTAACAATAACCCTTCAGGCAACAATGCCCGTACTCAAAACTAATAATCAAAGACGGAGCCTCTCAGGCGTCGTCTCCTTCATGATGTTTTTCCATATCAACGCGCTAGGCTTAGGTTCGAGGTTCCCTTGAGCCGCCCCTAGACGCGTTGGTACATGACTACTTTAGTGGTAGAGCAATCCGCTCCCCCGCAAGTCCGGTGAGGCATGATTCGTCCTAATTTTTCGACTAAAGCATAGATGAATAAAAATAAAACCAAAAAAATGGTTCAAGCCTCAGCACGTACCAATATGTTTTCGATTTTAGAATTCATATGTACGTTTCTTTGTTCGGTTCTCTTACGGTAAAGGAATAAATCGTGAGGAAACCTGCACACACCTGCGAAGTAATTCAAAGGTTGTGAGTGAAGTCACAGAATAAGCGTGAAGTTGATCTATCTTTTTTTTTAATTGATTTATGCTTGAGTCGTAAAAGTACGACGAATCAAGCTTCACCGGACTTGCGGGGGAGCGGAAGACTCTACCCCAAAGTCGATTAACCCACACTGGGCCAGAGTGGTCGACTAAGGTCTGTTCACCCTGATTACAGGGTAATCAAATAATAACAAAGTAAAATAATATACTTCAAAATCCTGTGCAGTTGATATGATTCATTTTAATTCATATTTTTTTAAATCAAATTGCTTTATTGTTTTGAGTTTTGAATAATGTAAACAATTATAAACTTCTATAAAATCTTGATAACTGAAAATGAGCGCTAATTATTTAAAAAATTCTACGAAGTACTGTCATTGTCATAAGTAACAGATAAGTAATTTAAAGGGCTCATTGGACAGTCTCGATTATAATATTCACATTGATTTTCAATACCAAGATATTCAGCTTCGTAGTAAATATCTTCAAGATCTTCTTCCGACACTGATGTAGACGGCCTGCGAGCAAGAAAACAAATTAAAACAATTTTAGTAAACACTCTTATTATCAATTAGATACCTATCTATCTATCTTGCAATAATATAATAAAACTGTACAGGTCAAATCTCTGTACGTACATAGGAATAAAATATTCGATTCAAGGGCAAGGGGATGTAAGAAGTGAAATAGAACATATCCAGGATTTTTATGTTTCTTTGTCTGTTTGTATAGGCAAATCTACGAAACCTTAGGACCTTACCTGAAATAACATATTGAAGTGGAACAAATGAACAATAATGATAATAAATAATCCTCATTAGACTATTATATGCTATAGTAAATATTTTAATTAAGCTAAAAATTGGGACCGAAACTAGAAGTTTCTTTTTATTGCGAACTAGCTTTCCCATCTAATGCAAACATTAAATCAAATCTTTCCTCTTTATAGAATAATTTTAGTTAGATTTTAGCTATTGATTTTCTTAGAATTAAAGATTGATTGACAGGATTTGGTTTTAAATTAAGTAGCTTACGTAAGCAAAAGGTGAAGCACATCGCCCAATAACCCGTTGTGTAGAAAATGCATGTTAGCATTCTCGCAAATGGCTCGCAGAAGACAATACTCGCCTGGGAACCCGTGCCTGACAATCATACCAAATAATATAATATATGTCGTGCGTCGCGCACACAATCATAGGCAGCAAGATGAGTGAAACAAAAGACGGACGCGGATGCTTGTGTCGAAAAAGTACGATGAAGTACGAATCAAGTTTCACCGGATTTGCGGGGTTGCGGATGACTCTACCCCAAAGTAGGGGAACCAAGGCCTAGCGCGTTGATACGGAAAAACATCGTGAAGGATACTCGACGAACGGCGTCGACGCTCGAAATACGCTAGCGTGGGAGGTGTCTAAAGGACCGAATCCACAGACGCGGTAAAGCACAGGCTGCGGGATGATATTCCAGTTTATATGCAGATTGTAACACAGATCGTGCTCGCTTTCTATGGGACAGGCTGGATTAAACTTGTTTAAAATGATAATTTAATAATAATAATTTATTTATTTAAAAAAAGAGTTACAGGCATATAGGATATGTGCAGAAACATAACAAGTAAATAACAAAAAGCTTATGATTATTTAAAAACTCCCACACTAAGCTAGGCTTGTCTAGGACGAAAATGTCCACCATTGGACATAGGGCTATAATGGCTATATCCACGAGCAATATGCGATTAACGAAATTTTGTCATTGCTTTTTTTTCATTTAGTGCTTAAAACCTATTTTTGGTGCCATCTATACCGAGTGACCACTCGTTTGAATGAAATTTCGTTCGTTCGGATGAAGTGGACCCAATTCATGAACGAAATTTGAAATTCTTTGCATCGATATCACTATTTTGGGGTTTACAAGCTGGAATCGAGATACAGAATATCTTGTTCCAATAAACTGCCTCTCGAAGCTATTACGGTGTCGGTGTCAAAATAAATTACAAGGGTGCCGTGCGTGCGATACAGTACCGCAAGCGACCACAGATATATTGCAGGTTTGCTGACATTCGGGAGTTCTCATCGTGTGTTAAGGTGAAAGATGTACCCTATTACCATAAAGAGCGTTTGTGGCCAAGTGGTTAGGGCCGTTGACTTCCATACGAAAGTTCGCGGGTTCAAACGGCATTACAGTCAAGTTCATAGGTGCAGTCATATCACGTGTTTATATACTTTCAAATAACTTTTTTCCCAAAGACTTGATATTCTTATTTTTTGTGTTACTTATACAGTGTAAGGGACTCAATATTTTGCTTCAAATGATATGTTAACGAACGAACGAACGATATGTCCTGAATGCTTTTGGAAAAAAGTTAATTTGAGGTGCACGTGACATGACTTGACTTATTAACGTGACCGTATCTACTAAAGTGATTTCGATTTTCGAATTCATATGCACTTTTATTCGACGCTCTTACGGTGAAGGAAAACATCTTCAGGAAGCCTGCACACACATTTGCGAAGTAATTCAAGGGTTTTTTGAAAGTTGACCAAACCGCACTGGGCCAGCGTGGTCGACTAAGGCCTATTCAACCTAATTTCAGGTAGACTCGAGCACCTCGATGGGAATATACATGGGATTGTAAGGAAAATTTCGTATCTTATTATACATTCATAAGTACTGTCTATCACGAGCACTTATACAATATTATATTGAAATAAGTTTCTTGAGGCGAGTTTTTTTTATTTTTGTGTGTTACGAATACCTTACCTGTACGTTCAGAACTCAATTTTTTTAACCTCAAATGATATCCCATTACTGCTTTTAGAAAATAGGCTATTTCAAAGTATAACGTTTTTTAAACTTTATAAAACTTTCCCTTGTTTGTTTGGAATACGGCGCAAATACGAAAAAGGATATTGTTTTCGTGTTTCATAATTCATAATTCATAATTCATATGTTTATTTTTATATTTTCTCTGTTTGTTATTTCGGAAGGCACGTAAAATGTTAATTACAGTGATTAGTTTTTTTATTAGGGTTCCGTAGCCAAATGGCAAAAAACGGACCCTTATAGATTCGTCATGTCTGTCTGTCTGTCCGTCCGTATGTCACAGCCACTTTATTCCGAAACTATAATGCCTATACTGTTTAAACTTGGTAAGTAGATGTATTCTGTGAACCGCATTAAGATTTTTACAAAAAATTGGAAAGAAAGCAATAAATTTTGGGGGGTCCCCATACTTAGAACTGAAACTCAAAAAAACTTTTTTCGTCAAACCCATATCTATGGATAGGTCTTCAAAAATGATATTTAGGTTCCTAATATCATTTTTTTCTAAACTGAATAGTTGCGCGAGAGACGCTTCCAAAGTGGAAAAATGTGTGTGTCCCCCCCCCTCTAACTTCTAAAATAAGAGAATGATAAAACTAAAAAAAATATATGATGTGTATTAACATGAAAACTTCCAACGAAAATTGGTTTGAACGAGATCTAGTAAGTAGTTTTTTTTTTAATACGTCATAAATCGTAAACCGCAATTTACCTTTCACTATTATTAAAACATCGATCAAAGTCACAACGAACTACAAAAACTTTTATATTATGTTACTGGCTGCTATGGAACCCTTCATGGGCGATTCCGACTCGCACTTGGACGCTTTTTGTTATTATACTATTTAAAAATACGAATTTCTACCAAATGCAGATTAAAGAAATACAAAAATAAGTTATAAGTTGGTGTCTAATTAGAGATTCTTCAAACAAGACAGAAGAAAATGATTATATTAAACGACTGGGAAGCTTTTACTTTACCGAATTAAAGCAAGAAAATTATTAATTATACTGTAATTAGTGGAACGGAAGACGCAAATTGCCTTGTAGCCTAACTGATTTGAATTTATAAGTCCGCGATTATGTTTACACTCGTGCTTAATTATTCCAGCACCTTCTGGAAGATTAAATTGGAATTATTGTATTCTAATCTCTTTTTTCTTTGTATAGGTCAATGACCGACCTTTTAAAACTTTTGTTTCTGGTCTTTATATTTAAAATTTAGACTCATGGCGACTCAGTTTACAGTACGCGCACGAGTTGAATGCGGAGTGCGTTTCATTTAATTTTTATTTTAATAGCCATACGTAAGTTTTGTAAATAAAACAAGTATAATCAGTTTTATTTTAAAATACCTTATTACAATATAGGTATATCAAGATAGAAAATGAAACGCTCTCTCTATAGTGGAAGGTAGCAGTTGATTTTGAAAGAGACGAAATGAGATGACAATTCAGTTTAAGTAAATGCATTTTAACCGTAAACAGCTCATATATGTCCCCACCGAGGGGCTCGAGCCTACCCTGAAATCATGGTGATTAGGCCTTAGTCAACCACGCTGGCCGGCTGATTGGCCAACTTTACACAAAACTTTTGAATTCTTTCGCAGGTCACTTTATTTCACGATGTTTTCCTTCATCGTAACAGCGTCGGATACATATGAATTCGAAAATCGAAAACACATTGGAACTTGGCGAGGCTTGAACCAGCGCAATTCCGAATGGAAGTCAACCGTCCGCTTGTTCACCGACGTTCTTGTATTTCATTTTATACTTCAAAATCTTCAAAATATTAAAAAAAGCTACTGAGTGCCGAGTGCGGGTTTTGCAACCAAAGTAAACGCGCTCGATAGCGAGAGCGTAAACGCGATTTTGTATGGAATTGAAACTACGCCATCTGTAGACAGTTCGCTGAACTAAAATTTCTCCATACTAATGCTCGTTTACGTTGTAGTTATCGAGCGCGTTTCGTGAGTAAAAAACTCGCACTTGGCACGCTAGGGCTGTTGACTTCCATTCGGAAGTTCGCAGGTTCAAGCCTCGACACGTACCAATGTGTTTTCGAATTCAAATTTGTACGTTTTTTCTATCGTTAATTTACTCTTACGGTGAAGGAAAACATCGTGAAGAAAGCTGCACACAACTGCGAAAAATTTCAAGGGTTGTGTGTAGACCAATCCGCACTGGGCCAACGTGGTCGAGGTCTATTCACCCTGATTTCATGTTAGGCTCGAGCCCCTCGGTGGGGACATAATATGAGCTGTTAACAGGACAGGACAGACATATATACATACTTAAAAAGATAATGTCTTTTGAAATATCTTATTCGAGGTTACTGTCTGTGGCATGTTCGATGTTCGACTGATCGAATGTGGGTTGGTTGTTAATATTTGATTTATATAGGGGTGACTGACTACTTTGTGAGAATGCTTTATAAATTTATTCTTCAATATTTGATTTATAAAAGGGTGACTGAATACGTGTGCGAATGCTGAGGTCTTTTCTTATGTATGTCATTGAGAAAAATGTCATACTATTCTGTAAAATATCGTACGTACTTTTCCAGCATTGCTTCAATAAAGGTGTAGAGGCGTTTTCGAGTTATAATTTCTTTGGAGACTCCAGCGCTGCGTTCTTTTTTAGATTTTGATACCTAAAAAATACATTTTGTATAGGTAAGTAGGCAGGTATTTATTTTTAGTAAAACTTTAGGAATGCTGCATCGATATTCTTAATTAAGTTACTAGTATAATAAGGTGGGTTTTCAAAATTTCAGGCCATTACAATAATTTTTTTTTCAAAGTCAGTTCTGACTGTGCTTTTTTAAAAGTTCAATATAGCCTTTAACTAACTTTCCACTCCGCGAGTCCACCCGCGTTAACAATTTTTTTCCGTAGGACCGACATAATTTTACCGTGGTATGACCTTTCCCGACGTCTATTATATCTCTATAACAAGTTTCATCAAAATTGGTTCAGTTGTTTTGGCGTAAAAGCGTAACAAACAGACAGTCGCATTTATATTATTAGTGGGGATAATTTTGATTACTAAATCGTTTAAGTAATGAACCGACCCACGTAAAAAAGAGATTCATGCAATCTCATGCATATTTTTTATCAACCAACAGGCAAGCATCATTCGATGTATATTTTTTATATAACCTCACCTCTATATCTCCCAGCAGTGGGTCCAGCCAAGTTGCGTTGTCCACAGTAAAGTAGTTTGCCTCAAAAAACCAGGCCATGCTCACTAGCGTCTCGGGTTGTAGAGGCACTGATACTGTCGCAAACACCTGTACGAAAAACATACCTATTTTTTAAAAAAATTAAAAAGGCGAAGGGTTGACAGCCCATACAGCCTAGTCTTTTGTAAGTTTCATTTCTTGTCACGGTATCATTGAAATGCAAGGGTGGTCCTTACATTCCAATGACATCGGAGTTTAACGCGGGGTATCAAACCAGAAACAGTTAACCACCATTATTTTTCACTTTCATTGAATAGTTCTTCGTTAGGCACATTATCGCACTAATTCCACCGTAATAACACAACAATTACCATGAATAACGAATTTTAAAAAGGACGAAACAATGAACCCGCCATTTCTGCTCGATTCCCGCGTAAAATAAAACTCCAATACGTACCTAAATAAAGATTGTACAGTAGCCAGCACATGCGGCTCATGTTGTCCTTGAGAACGCTCGTATTCCGTAGCAGTAGGCGTGAATTTCGTAGAACGAATATCCAACCGCATGTGCTAGCTTCTGTGATTCCATCGTAATATACCACAGCTGGAGTACCTACCTCGTCTCTTAGAGGTATTAATTGTCGAATTAAAAAATATTAAAACCGTGGTGTAAACAATTTGTAGTCAAAAGTAAACACGAAGTGCATATTTCTTTGCAGATATTGAAGATTTCCCTTCACTGAATTCAAATATTCAAACGGCAGCTGAACTAGTCACAAACAATTTCAATTAGGTCTTCTTGGAAAGACGTACTTTGCCTTACAATATCATTAATTTTGCTGTTAGAATTGCCAATTATTTTTTTCTTGTTTGGATTTTCTCTAGTAACACGTCAAATGAAAATACCCAAAATCGTATAATTATAAAAAAAGAGACTTACTCCCCATTGCGTTGAATCAGTAAATACTAAGTATCTCTTCTGTCTACTATTATCACTGTTTGTAATTGTAAGAAAAATAAGGATACTGAAATAATAAACACGCATGATGTATTGTAAAATACTGCGAACGTAAAACTGTAAGGAGTTGTCATAATAAATTTTATTATTATAAGGTTCTTTAAATGGTATTTACATTAAAAATACACTATAAATCCACATGTTCTTTAAGTATTGACAAATATAGTACTAGGAATACAGAGCTTCCAGACCAGTTCACTTCAACGGAACTTCAACAAAATGAACTTATTTATTTAAGAAATTGGACAGTTAAACAGTTTAAACATTCTTTGGTGACACATACAACATTACGTCCGTACGTGTCAGCCTTAAAATTTTCAGTAGATCAAGTATTTATATGAAATTTTCTTGCTCTGTGGTTTAAAAATGGTGCAGTATGGTACAGAGAGATTAGAGCCGCTCTTCGCTTGTATGGTTGTTTGTCATCAAGTGATTATGAGGAAAGTGATAAGTGGAAAATATGTGACGTACGTACCATGTCATGCTTCGAGTAATAATGTCGGTGTGCTAATAGAGGAAGAAAATTTGTGTACTTTTCTAGGTTTGTACATAGCTTTGAGTATTTAGGACCTAAACTGAAACAACATATTGAAGTGGAACAAGTCAACAATAATGATAGTAAATAATTCTCATTAGACTAGAGTAGAGTATTTAGCCAAAAATTGGTACCAAAACTAGAAGATTACTAAGACATTAGACATTATCTTCTATAGAATAAAACTGTAGGGTTCTAAATCTGTACAATGAAAAAAAATGCTAAATACCGAGTGGGGGGGATGTAAGAAATGATATATAGAACATAATAAAATCTAGATTTTTTCAAAATTTTTGTCTGTTTGTACGGGCTAATCTCCGAAACTGTTGAACCGATTTGAATGGAATTCAACATGATGGTACCTTATATCCTCGGTCAACCAACATCTTAGATACCTACTTTTAATCCCGGAAAATTAAAAAGTTCCCATGGGATACTTAAAATACTATAGTATCACATACGAATCAGCACATTGTACGGGTTTATCTCTGAAACTGTTAGACTGATTTGAATGAAATTTTGTATGGTGGTACCTTTATATCCCCGGTCAACATCTTGGATACTTTTAATCGTGGAAAATTAAGGAGTTCCCTTGGGATAGTAAAAAAATACTACAGAAAAGTGAAATAACAATAATTAAAAAAAAAACAGCATAAAAAAATTTTAGTTTCGCTTCTATTTAAATGTTACTAAAAATCACCTACCTACTGTTTTGACATTGAAAATATCTTTTCGTTCGCTTCTCTATAGGCCCCGATTTCACGAAAATTTCGATTCCCTTATATCTCGGTGAGTTGTGTTGACGTGATATTGAAAAAAGACTCAAAATACGCGTATTTACTAGCTGTAACTAAGGTGCAAAAAAAAATTCGGGAAAGTCAAAAAGGAAAAAAAATAATTACCAAATATTTTATTTTGGCGATCGATATTTTTGGAAACGAAGAATGATATCAAAAATGTAAGGAATAAGGCTCTGGACAATTATTTAGTCAGCTACAATTTGAGTCTGAAACAAAGGAGATCGGATTAAGGGTTTGTATATCAACTGTCTGACACCCATAGTACAGGCTCTGCCTAGTTTGGTGTGTGAGATATCCCACATTATGATTTTATTTATTTTTATTTTAAAGGTTACTAAAACTACCTAGAAGTTAATATGCTTTTTAATGCGATGTACAATATTTTCTCGATGCTCATAATAATTATTATATAGATGTGGGCCAGGGTAGGCTCGAGCCCCTCGGTGGGGATGTATATGAGCTGTTAACAACAACAGATGTGGGCCTATGTGTTAGTAAGTTATGAAACCTAGTCAATTTAGTTATTTCAATTGACTCATAATCAATTCGCAAACAATTTTGAAACATATACCTACCGTACAAAGCTGAAAATAATATGCACGGCGTGGTTCTGCGAAATGTATACCGCGAAATCTCATTTAACTCCTTAATTTCTATAAATTGGCGCGACCGGGAAACGAACCCGCTTTGATGCGGTGCGCTGCTACAAATATTCCAGGGAACTTTCATGTGGTAGCGATATTAGATACCGAGTTCTAAGCCAGTGTACGATTTTCGAAGTTCAGTTTACACTACGGGCTAATAAACTGATATAGCAAAGCTTTTTACCTTCTGACATATGCGAAAGTAACAGTGTCAGTCTGTTTATTACGCTTTCGTATTAAAAACACTGAACAAATTTCGATGAAACTTGATAAATAGTTTACTAAAATAATGCTTGAGGAAGAACCTCAATTCTAAATACCTCATTCACAAGGAAAAAATAAGCTAAGGTGTGTGTATAAATGATGAGTTCTGTATTTTAACTCAAGAGTTTCTAATTCATTGATTAGGTACTTTTTATCGGATAGTATTTAACCGTACCTCAAATTATTCTCTTGTTCCACCTAAATATCTTCACCAAATGATACTCTTGTTCCACCTAAAATACTAATTGTGCACCAAAACATGCAAACTTGAGACTTCTTGAGTTATCAACTTTGAAAAATTCGAAACTACGGCGGTCGCCGGCCGCTGCCGCGGCACGCTCGCTCCGCTCGCTCGGCTCCCTCCGCTCTGTTATTGACATCAGTCTAACCTAACCTAACCAACCGATTTGATTCTGGGTAGATTTGTTTTTTTTTAGCGGGGGGCTGCGCCCCCCCGCCCCCCGCTTCGGTTCACGCCCTTGGATATTTGGTGCAAGATTAGTATTTTTAGTGCACGAATAATATATTTGTTGCAAGATTCGGTTTTTTGGTTAATAGACAATTATATTCCCTTTTTATCTTTTATATTTTTTCTTTTTATGTATAAAAAAAATTGAAAAGTAAATTTCCATATTCATAATGTTTAGCAGGTGGGTTAGGTTGGGGTTCGCAGTCGCTGTTGGTTACGGAGGTGAACGCTGATACCCATCTCCTGTGCTACCTATGTTTCTTTAGTTCTGTCGTACGATATGGAAATAGTTCGATTAGCATAGATCTGAGTACACAGCAATGTATTTGCAAGTTCTTAGCGACAAGCTTAGAATAGTCACACCTGAAACGAAGAGTAGATGAAATGAAGTCTCAATTTGTGTTTTGTTAACTTTTAGCTACTGCACGTTTGAACTCTGTATATATGCAAATATATTGCCAATTAGGTCAGCATGCATAGCTTTGAACTCTCTAGAATTAAATTTAGTAATGTACCTACTTCGTTTGAAAGCGTTGCTATATCCTATATACTGTTATCCAATTTGGTTTCAATAAAAATAATAAGCAATTACTTTAATCAAATTTCTGAAGAAAGTGGTAAATGCTTAATTTTCACGGAGATATTGGGTTCGAAGCCCGATGGGGAACTGACGAAAAGTTAAATTTATGAACGATAAATATTATGAGACTTTGTCAGTTTGGTTAAATTATTGTAGATCCTTCTATTCTTTCATAACATCATGAGCAGGTTGCAAAATAAGGATGTTACGCGAATGAATCATTTGATTAGGGGAAAAATAATATGTTTTGTGCTTCGGAAGTCACCTGTGCGGCTCAATCACACGTCAATAATGGCGCCTTAAGGTTAATGTGATCAATAAGCTTAGAAGCCCCGTATAAAAAGGTTTCAGTATTTCCGCATAATTTGTAAACGGTAATCTTTTCGAAGGCATTATGCAACTATCTGAAACCAAAGTAGATAAGGCATGTATGGGTATTAGATATATCAAAATAGTAAATACTAAGATAGACATTAAAAAATTTCGTAATAAAGTAGTTAATGAGGATAAACTTATGCAAGAGAACCTATCATCAACCTTAAATTGAAGCTTTGCCAATAGAAATACAGAAAATAATAATAATAATAATAATAATAATAATAACTTTTTATTAACGAAAATGTGCACATCAAATACAGCTCCAAGTACAAGAACATAAAAATTTTTCACTATAAAAATAGATTATATCGGTACGTACTTGGATGTCCTGCTTCCCAAACTAGGAGGAAATCCTGTGTCTTGGGAAAAACAGTTGTTCGGCTTAGTGTTCGTTAGTAATGTTTCTAGTAAAGTGATTTATTACAAGTAGGTAAATTATAAAAGTGGTAAAAAGAAGTAATTTGGAAAAATATATATATATATATATTTAAGAATAAAATAAAGAAGAATACGGTAAATCAAAAACAATAATGTGTGTGTGTGTGTGTGTGTGTGTGTGTGTGTGTGTGTGTGTGTGAAAAAGGTCGCAATCATGAAGGAAAAAAAAATCCACGCCCATGTGGAGTAGTAATCATGCCTATTTTGTATCGAAACCAATGCGGCCGCTCAGAGGGGTGGGAGGGTAGGTGGAAGCGGGAGACGGGGTTTATCTTTTAACTCTATCACACATCTTTGAATACGTTAAGTTAGAAAAGGATAGAGACATTCATGTTATGACATGCCCAATTAAAAACAAAATATCAATAAAGTATGACATTTATTTGTCTTTATTTGGCATGTAAAAAACAAAAACCTTCATGGTTGCTGAATTTGAAAATAGTGATGTGATGTGGTATGAAGCGTAACGTATATTTATCGATTATATTTACCGCGTCAGATTAAACATAAACAAATAAAAATACATTACAAATTTTAAAACAATATTTTTAATTTATATTTTTAACTATTAACATTATTGTATAACGTATTTACATTACGTGTAAAAAAACTTGACCACCTATTTTTCTCGTAAATTTATCATTGATGTTGACATACCTAATCACTACATAGTATAAAACAAAGTCGCTTTCTCTGTCCCTATGTCCCTATGTCCCTTTGTACGCTTAAATCTTTAAAACTACGCAACGGATTTTGATGCGGTTTTTTTTAATAGATAGAGTGATTCAAGAGGAAGGTTTATATGTATAATAACATCCATTAAAGAGTGGAGAAATACTGTTATTTTTGAGGTTTCTAATGTGAAGTCGTAAATAATTACATTTTTTCCGCTTACATTGCAAACGCAGGCTGAACCCTACGAGATTTATCAAAATACTGTACTAAGTATTGTACACATTAAAAAGGTCTACAGAAAACTCCGCGATGGTATATGTCTATCTCTTATGGATATCCCACAATAACTTTTTTTGTCATTCACTTTTTACGACAAATAATGGCTAATTTTCGAAGCGATTTTAACCAATACAGCATTAATCCTTATCCAATTAAATACCTTTAATACATTGTAGATTTAATATAGATCTATATTGCCCTTTACAGCATATGATTTAAATGAATATTTTCGAAGATATTACAGATTTAAAAATTGCGGGACGTAGCGTTTGTGGCGGTACCGGCCGACCGGCCGGGAGCGTGCCTATATAGCGCGTCGGAGGCCTCGGTTCTCCTTCAAGTCCGGTGAAGCTTGATTGGTCGTACCTTTTTGACACAAGCATAGGTCAATTTAAAAAAACCGGTTCTCCTTATAGCACTTTGAATTTAGCAGCGATCGGACGCGTTTATTATCGGAGCTTTCTAGCGAGGAAAATAACAATCTATATCTATTATACTTCTATACTATATACTATACTATTATTATTAATATAAATATTATAAAGAGGAAAGATTTGTATTTTTGTGTGTGTGTATGTGTGTATGTTTGTAACGAATAAACTCAAAAACTACTGAACCGATTTCAAAAATTATTTTACCATTAGAAAGCTACATTCACCCTGAGTAAAATAGGCTATATTTTATTTTCAAAAAAATTAGGGATCCTTTCTAAAACTTCAATAATGTAACCCAAGGTGTAAAAAAAATACCTAAAATATTCCTTATAATTGCATGGGCTCCGAAACTACTGAACCTATTTTGATGAAACTTGGTACGAAGATAGAATAGACCTTGAGGACGGACATGGGCTACTTTTTACTGCGGGAAAATACCTCATTCCCACGGGAAAGACTGCAAACGCGGGCGGAACCGTGGGGCGGAAACTTGGTATCAGTACCAATGACCTTGGGGTATGGTATGATAGAATAGACCTTGGAAATTAATATAAGCTACCTTTTAACGCAGGAAAACTCTTTATTCCCACGGGAAAAATGGCAGCGCGAGTGGAAATTTTGGATAAAACTTTGTACAGAGATAAAACACACCCTGGGGATGTATAAAGGATACCTTTTACCACGGGAAAATAATACCTCATCCCCTTTGGAAAAATAGTAGCGCGGGCGGAAAATTTAGATGAAACTTGGTACAGTAATATATAAGATTCTACGATGATAAAGGTTACCTTTTACCGCGAGAAAATTCTTTATTCCCACGAGAAAAGTGGTAACTAGGGTGGGTCAGAAGTTTTGATGAAATAAAGATAGAATAGACCTTGGGAAAGGTAACAGACTACCTGCAACCGCGGGACAATAGCTTATTCTCACGGGAAAATGGTAGTTCAGGAGGGAATTTGGTGAAACTTGATACAGAGATAAATTAATTTAGATTTTGGGATGAACAACAATTTATTTTGCTGCCACAAAATAAAACAACCTTCGATATAGTTAATTAACAGGGAAGCTACGATTCTAGAAATACAAAAAAATCAATAAAAAAAGTAAAACAAAAAAACATGATTAAAAAAACATTGAATTAAAAAAAAAATATACCCGAGCGAAGCCGGGGCGGGCCGCTAGTATTTATTACAATGTAAATCATTATCAACTAGCTAAGATATATCAATTAGACGTTTTATTTTTTTTCTTTGCTCTTCAATTTTGTATTTTAATCTGGTTTCTGTCAATATAGAGCTACCTTCGGAAGCATGCGTTGTTGAGTTATGAGGGGAAAACACTTGTTCATCCACCTGTAAGAATGAAAATACCATATTATTTGGACACTGCACAGAAAAACATCAATTATAAACGTACATACAGCTGTTTTCCAGATGGGATAGCTGGTAGAGATTATGGATTTCTGAGGATAGATAAAACTACTTTTACATTTACCTTGTGATATAGGTTTTCGGTTGGAATGGCATCTTTATGAAGTCTTTTTCTGCCGGCTTCAGTTAATTCGTAATTACTGTTATTAAAATGAGCTGAGCAGACTCTGCTATATTTGGTTGGAATCCAATCTTTGTCTCTCCCGCATGTTGGCACCCATTTACGTTTTTGCGCCAGATCTTTTGGAAAACTGCGATAAATAAATGAAATAAAAAAGTAATTAGCTGATGACTCGATTTTATATTATTTTTTATCGACTACTTCACATCACAAAAATCAACAACAATTTTCTGCTAAAAACTTGACCACGAAAAATGTAAAAACCAAGCGGTTTACTACTCACCAGAAAAATGTGATACCAGCAAGCTTTGTAGTTTTGCTTGCGGCATGGTTTCGGCACAATTTCACCGCACAATTCACCATTTCGTGTTATTTATTTTATTTCTGATATTTTATGACAGTGATGTTGTCCATGTACGAGTATTTGAAAGAAAAGTGTGAATGTGTGTGTGAGTTGCAAAATTGTATCATAGCCGGCACCCATAGTACGTTTTGATTACTACTCCATTTGGGCGCGTAAAATTTTTTCTTTCTTCATGGTCGCAATGCTTATGTAAAAGCATTTTTCCGAGTACACCTAAAATAAAACAGAGCTGTTTTCCATAAGACGTGAAGGACCCCCGGGGTCGAGTAAATGTTCAGTAGGGCTCCCGACGGGATACCAGTCTTCACATTGACAGATCAAAGGAACCTCGATATCTCAACATACTTTCAAATGTAGGGCTAATATCAACTCTATATTTGAGCACCGAAGAACGAAACAATTGGCGTTACGCAAGATTGAGTGCTAGAGACAGCTGCGACAGAAGATTGGGGTTATGGAATGAGTGCTTGTTCCGAGAAATACTTTTTTGCTCATGTTGTGTAATATGTTTCGATTTATTGCTTGCTAGTTCGTTTGGGATTTTAAGGTATTTTTTGTCAGCTTATTGCCATATGTGTTATCCTGGCAGTAGTTAAAAAGTTGTTCTGAATAAATATCTATGCATGTTTGAAAATCGATGATGATGATGATGATGAAAATCGATATGACATTTGTAAAATGAATATAACAGATTGCGTAAAAATCGTTCTTTGAAATCATACAACCATCGAACCGTACTCGTCAAATCTAAATAACGTTACAGACTTTCTTCCGGCACAAATTTCAGGTGCGAAGTAGCTCGCCTAAGAGGCCGTGCCATCCAAATCAGCGGGAAAACATAACGGTTCATTACACACGGGCGCTATGCAAACAGCATTTTATCTTAAACAGCGTTCACACGTCGCCGGGTCGCGGCACCTCATCCGTCGCCATGTTTCGTGCGTTAACATTGCTCAATTTGTTCGCAATTTGCGTCGCCTATAGACACAAAAGATACCTCGTGTACCCAGACGGTGGCCCCGCGAGAGCTCAGGTAATTCTTTTCCTCTTTCAATTCAAATTTACATAACGTAGCTTGATTTAACTTAAAAGTATATATGATGTTTTCCTTCCACGGAAGCTCGGCTTAACGAACCAGTGTTTTTTGTTCGTGAATTTAAATGCAATTAAGTTGCTCGCTCGACTCCTCTTTTGAAGGCGAGATTTAAGTTTCGTTTTGTTTCAAGTCTGACTCTGTTTATTTTGTATTCTTTTTTGTAATTTGTCGAGCTGTGTAGCAACCAGAAACCGAGTCAACGGTTCCCATTAGTGCTTCCTTTTGATTGTACATTCTATGAAATTTTATACGGATAATTTTTAAAGTAGGCCCTTGAATGATACAATTTTGAAAACGTCATCGTAATTACATTTTCGTCTGCTTTGTGGCTTCGGGTGATTTGTTTTCAGCCAATCACGCTAGCCTAAGCCTAAAAGTTGTCTAAAAGAAATAGCCGATGATAATAAGGCCGTTTTAATTCAATTCTATTTATAAGTATAAAAAGTATATATTTATAAGGTTTTTTGTGTTATTTTTTATGGATATGTCATACATAAGTATCACTTACTTCCTTTACACAACGTTTTAATCATTCAAAAAAACGATAAGAATACAATTTCTACAACCTTTGCCTCTTTAAAAGCTAAAAATAACACGACATTAAATATTTTTCTACATATACATACATATAATAGAATGTAATTATTAGCATTCACAGAGCTAAAAGTATTTAAAAACAATACTTCAAATAACTTTCAAAAAAGTTTCAATTATTTCCCTTTTGTTGTTATTGTTTGAGGATGTTGGATACTTTCATTTTATTGTAAATTAAAGTTTTATTTCTGATTGTTTTTCGTCGGCTACAAAAGCTTTGATTGAAACAATGTTTGCAAAGGTATTTGTTATTTGTGAAAAACGGAAGGCTTGTTGATGTTATCTTATTTAGATATAAGGGACTTGCGTTATTTTAGTTTTAAGAAGACTTTTTCCATAGCATTTTGTAGTAAAGTGAAAAACATAAAAGAAAAAGTACTAGGCTAGCAGGATTCCTGAGAGACTTTTTAAAAATACGATTCGTCATCTCGAAATATCTTTTCCTCATTTAGGATAATAAAAAGTGGTTGTTACGATTTACAAATTAAAACATGTTATTTAACATTTACAGTTCATCATCGGTCTCGGTATTCCCGTAGACCTCAAAGAGGCATCTGTTACCGTCGGAACAGTTATTAAGTTCCAATATGACTTACCAGATAACAGCTCCTATTACACTAGCAGAATATATGGCTTCGTTAACACAGTGTCAAGAGATATGGACACTGATACCAATGAAATAGACGATAAAACAGAAGGCAAGGAGGAAGTTTCTAGAAAAATAGAAGAAGTGAACGATCAAGACAATAACGATACTCTAGTTGATATAACATTTGATGAAAGAAAGAGAAGGTCACTGAATTACGCCGAAGGTGGGACATTTTCTGCCATAGATTTATCAGAAGTTAATACAGGGTTGCCTTTAGAAGAGGCGATTAAGAGACAAGAGGCTATAGATCAAAATAGTCTCGATAGAATTGAAGATCCAGAACCGCAGAGAATGAATAGATGGGACTTTTATAAGATTTTAGAACACATGGTGGAAAGGTGAGTTGTTTTATACTCTTAGTATCTCGTCCAATTCAGCCCCTCTAACATGCCCGGTCCACGCGTGACAGACATAATTTTGTCGTGCGTATTCTCTTACCCTATTGGAGGATATTTCAATATGGCGGGATTTTTGACATTAAATATGCGACAAACTTTTGTCATAGCACTGCATGTTACGGGGGCAGTACGACTTTGATTTTACAGTATATCAGTCAGTTTCAGTTTAACACTCCACTGAGATTAAAGCCTCTATATTTATATTTTTGAAGCAAAGGTGATGAATAAAAGAAAAATTCTTACTACAAGTAGGTAACTGAATTATCTAGAGACACGTAGATTATACGTATTGTAAGTACCTAATCGAAAATGTGTGAATAAAAATAGATAAATGATGACGCTAAAAAGGCTTTACAAGCAATAAAGTATGACTCTCGTCGACCTCGAACGGTATTTTGAAGCATAATAACAATAAATTTTAAATGTACCTGCATTTTACTTAGAGGCAGTAAATTAATAATTCGTTCGAGATCTGTAATTTTAATAACACAATTAAACTAGAATCAAAATAAAATAATGAGATCACCAAAGAGCAAAATAGTTTTATTTTGGTCACCATTCTTTTGGCGGTCACCATTATTTAGGGCCAAATATTAACTTTAGGCACTGTTAATATAATATTTTCGTGTTTTTCAGGTATGGGTACACTGGCAGACCGTGCTTGCTAAGAACGATATGCGAGGCTGCCGAGGTTCCTTTCACGCATGAAAACGGCTTGCTCGCTGAAATTGCCCATATATTATTCACGTGAGTATTGTTGGATCAAGGAGAGCTGGCAGGGCCGAATTAAGAGTCTAGACCGCTTTATTGCATTCAATACTAGAAATCTATTCTGATGTGGGTGGTGCAGGCAGATATATTTCTTTGTACTCTTCGCCCTTCGTATTTTTGCGTAATGTCTACATTTAAGCTCCAAAAAAAATTTGTATAGACCGTTGCAGCCCCACTGGTCTAGTCTAGTCACTGACTGACTAGGGCTGCGACGCTTTAAGTGTGAGTGAATAGAAATCGATCCTATTTACCAAGTTTCAAGTCATACGCCCACCACGATTTACTAAGCACTTGTCACTTGAAAGCCGTAAACATCTCGGCAAGTGCTTAGTGACAAGTTGTGTTACGCAAAATCAGGTTGGGGCGTCGTCGTTTCCATTTCGAATGACTGGTCACTAATACCTTCCACTAACTCCAACGTGTAAACGCTTACTTGTCACTTGTCATATTGGGGCTACTTGTAGTGACAAGTACTATGTGCTTAGCTTCTAAGACCGTGTAACCCAGGGTACGCTTAAACAACACGGGAGGACATATATGATTTTTTAACTAAAGAATATTCTATTGTAAGGCTTTCCTTCTAAGCCAGGAGGTGTTGTCATAATCCTCACGTTTAGCTAGTTGATCGGTAAATAAAAATATTTTTTTTATATAGTAGTAATTCCTAGATCCGGCCCTAGCCAGTTTGAAGTCCGCTTCAGAGAGCTTGTTAGAAATCCAGTGCAGCTAGAATTCCTTTCCTTTGTTAAGCTGAGAAGGGTTTTAGAAAATTCTACTTAAAGGTTTATTTCGATTTTAAATTCATTCTCCACAATGAATTTGTCAAGTTAATAAAGAAGTGATATACATATTAAAATCTACTTACTAAAATATTAAATTTCTGCAGCGAATACCAAGGTCCCTCCCTACAATTGTTAGTTTTCTATAAAATAACTATTTAAATCTTTCAATTCTTACATCCACAGACCATCAACCACGAAGGACTCGCTATCACATCACACAGACAACGAGTACCACGCAGCAGAAAGACTGGGACGAGAAATTGGTACCGATTGTGAGACATTATTCCCTGATTGCGAAGGTTCAGTTTTAGAGACATTCACGCAGATCGGAGAAGATACGTTGCATAAGTTTGGACTGTTTTGATTAAACCAAAATTAAAGTAAAAGATTTTTTATTTCCCTCGTTCCAAGTTGTGAACTTTTCCTTACTTTTCTTTTTCTACGCAAAATTGTAAAATAAAAAGAAAGATAATAATATATGTTTTTAACAAGATATTTAATTCAATTAACGAATTGAAGAGTCACTCACATTCATAAATAAATAAATTGGTACGCCTCGCGCGTCAGTTGCAAATTTAGATAAAAACTTCTCCGTTTAATATCTCTACTAACTAGGTACTTATTTATTTAACATAAAAGAAGGATATGGCTTAATATTTTAACATCCCAAAAATATAAATGTAAATATTTTTTATCTAAGAGTGCCAACCCTAAACTTTTATGAACCTAATACAGAAAACATGTCAATTAGGGATGTAGTACAACTGCCGTACATATGGGTGCAGTCTCGTCCAGCCTCGCCATCCTTATAAGCTTGTATATAACTGTAGCCTTCATCTTTCTCTGTTCTCACACCATGCGCTACGTCGTTTGTTGGACTGAAAGGGTAAATAGTGAAAAACCATGATTGGTGGAAAAGTTAGTGGTATTTTAGTCAGGACTTTTTATCCCTGATGAATAACATGTATTTTGATTTTTGATGAATTTTATAACATGGCCTATAATGATAGGCCAATAAAAATCCTTCACAGAAGTGCAAGGTTTAAAGATGAATTGAAAAATTTAAAAATCGAAAAATTTATTTCAAGGACACATTCGCACATCAGGAAAGAAATAAATCCAATGATATTTTACATCATGAAAAGGGAGACAAAAAATCACTCCATGCGCATCGTCACAATTTTTTTAAAGATAGTATTTTACTACTTTGTCAGCTGGTAAATAATGTTTAATGCTAATTAAATCTTTAAATCTAAATGTTTAAAACTTTTCTAGTACGAACAATCTTTAAAACAAATCACGAGCAAACATGAAGAAACTATAAAGTGTTCCTATAACGGAACTCTGGAAACGGGACATTGCCGTAAACAACTGTAAAAGTTTTAAAGTATATAAAAACTCACTTTAAAATGAAACTGGCCAATTCGTGCAACAGGTCGTCCTCATTGTGGGAGTGGAGGGGATGGGACCCGAGCTGGCAGAGCGTTTGTAGGACACACGAGGTCCCGTTGTGACCAAAGCTGGAATAGAAGAAAACTCAAATGATCATCATCATCATTTCAGCCAGTAGACGTCCACTGCTGGACAAAGGCCTCCCCCAAAGATCTCCACAACGATCGGTCCCGCGCTGCCCGCATCCAGCGGCTTCCCGCGACCCTCACCAGATCGTCGGTCTACCTTGTAGGGGGCCTGCTCACGCTTCGTCTTCCGGCGCGTGGCTACCATCACTCACTCATCGCTAAAATGATATTACGTCACAAATACGGCTAATTCATATTGCCAATGTGTGTTTGCCAGTGATGACTTACGGATCCAACACGTGGTCGCTTATGATAGGCCTCAGAAAGTGCAAAGTTACCAAGGGACAGGGCTATGCTTGGAGTTTCCCTGCGCGATCGTATCAGGGATCGCGGGCGGGATGGGAGGGCCATATTGTGCAAAGAATTGAAGATTTAATAAAAATCAAGGTTGTTTGCCCTAGGTGGGATTTACACCCGCGACCATGTGCTTCGGAGGTAGGCATACTACTAACTAGGCTACGGGGTCGTCATTATAAAATGCAATTTAACAGATTAAATTGTACCTCTCCAGCATATCCTCAACATTTCTGTAAAAATAGTACAATTTCGCGTCACTCTCGAAACCATCATCTCTGTTTGACACGTCCAATTCCGTATCTACGTCTCTTTTCTTTCTTGAATCACCAGTGTATCCAGAATTGGATTCGAGTATGTCGAAGGGTATTTGGCTTCGGTTCCAAGGTAGCTGGAAATTTCCTTGGAATGCGAAGTCAACGTTGATATGTTGGGCCGGAGTTGGAGATGCTACGCCAACGTTGAACTGAAATTTTGTAAAGGCATCGGTTTAGTAGCTTGAGCTGTACAGTAGAATTGGTACAGAAGCCAGTACATGCGGTTGGACATTCGCACTGCGAAATTCACTCCTATCACTACGGAATACGGGTCTCTCAGGGTCAATAATCAACATGTCCAGCCACATGTGCTGGCTACTGTACATATTAGTACATGGGCAACCATTTACCTGTATAAGTAATAACAGGGTTTGGATTTTGGCAACACAAAAAAGAGGCCTTAGTTCAGCAGTTACAGTTTTGTCATATAACACACAAAATATGTATCAAAGACTTCAGACAGGAGATTACCGTGGGTTTTTCCCAAAAAGGATAATACCGGATTAAGAGAAGGGGTTTTGGAAGATTTAAAAAATCGTAGAAAAGCGACTAAGGTATTTAGGGTTTTAGCACTAGTGGGGCAACATTATGGCATTTCGTTTATCATGCCGCAATGCCGCACAATGTTGCCCCATCGTAAATAAGCCTTTACGCCCTCACACTTAAGAAGCTAAACAAATTGCGATGGAAATTTAAAGAACTGGCATTATTGGAAGGGACTGATGTTATTATTACTAAGAGAAAATACCTCATTCTTGCGAGAAAAATTAACAGGGCATGCAAAGCCGCGGGAAGGAAATCTAGTTTAATAAAAATGAAGGTATAATCTACTTACCTGTAATATTGTAGAATTAGGAAACAACAGCTGTCTTCGATTCCTTATCAATACATCTCTTGAAGCGTCGTTTATAGGAATCCATATTAGAAAGATTTCTAATGTGACAAATACAACGTAATTTAGAAAACTTTGCGCCATGATTGTTGTGAGAATGATGACTTTAAAGACTTTGGTTATTTTAAGCAAGAAATTGATAAAAATATGTAACACTGTATGTGTTATTGAATGAAATTTTAATTTACTTTATAAACAATTTTTCATCTGATGATGAGATAATATGATCTACTCGTAACAGTAAAAAAAGTGATACGAATAAAAAAAAGCGTGAGTAGTCAGGAAATACTTCTCCAAGTATAAGGTAAGGCAGAGCATGTTTTATGTGTAGGTACGTACTGGTGGATACCAATCACAGCATATTTTAACAGTTACTTATACTAATATTTGGTATTCTGTGCTTATATTATGTGAAAGTGATGAAAAATAAAATTAATTATTTTATATTGCACTAATAAGCATCCAAAGAATCGGAAGTCATAAATTTCACACAGCATAAAACTTAACTCATACAAAGTCACTACGATTTAGGTAGGTATCATAATACATGAATGATGATATGATACTATATTCAGTCAGAATAAAAAAATAAGCATGGAAATGAAGTATTCATATACTTAAATGGAGAGGTGAGAGAAATATCCATGAGATAGTCTTTGCTTTTCTACTAATGGTTCTTACCTGCCTTATTAAAATAAACAAATGTGTATGTGGGGCCATTTCGCACACGGCTATCTGACCCCTAACTATCCACGGCCTGTTGGACTGTACTATGAGTATTAGACAGCCATTCGGTTAAACTTCGGGTACGTCTGCCTACGAAGCACAGGGTCGCGGGTTCGAATCCCGCCCAGGGCAAACATTCGTGTGATGAGCACTTGTGTTTGCCTTGTGTCTGGATGTTGTATATTTATATATGTATGTTGTATATCAGCTGTCTGACACCCATAGCACAGGCTCTGCCTAGTTTGGGGTCAGATGGCCGTGTGTAAGATGTCCCACAAAAAAAATAAAATAAAAAATAAAATAAAATATATATATATATATATATAATTTTAACTGTGATTACGTCACAGTGATAAAATACTAGTAAGTACAGAATAACTATGAACATCACAAAATTTTGTCCCGTAAAGCTATTTTAACACTCTGACTAGTTTCTTTTCAAATCATACTAATTTAACTTTTTACTACTTATTGACTTGTATTAAGACCACGGAACCGTTAAAACGGTTAATGGCGATCTATTTTCAAATGAAAATGTTTTCACTGTATTAAAAAAACTAGCTTTCCGCCGCGACTCCGCCCACGTGAACAATATTTATCGTAGAAATGAGTAATTTTCCCGCCGTAAAAGGTAGCCTATGTTCTTTCCTAAGGTCTGTTCTATCTTTGTATATTAAGTTTAAATAAAATTACTTTAGTGGTTTCGGAGCCTATTCAATGCAAACAAACAGAACATGACCTACTCAGAAAATTTCTCAAAAAGAAAATGACTTACATAAAATAGTGACATCCATAGAAAATGACCTACATCGCCTAAATGAAACAAACGACCAATTAAAAGTAAAGAATAAAGTATAGACATCTAGATTTTAGAATGGAACTCGATCAAAATCTGCCATTAAGCTGTAAAGCTCTATATATTTAGTTTATAATAGTATATCACCTAGTATGATTAGTGTATTAGTATACCTAGTCTCGAAAATAGTACTTATCAATATTTAGAATATAAATTGTGTTTGTTTCTTTAGAACAAGATAGAAGGTGTGTTTTGTTGGAAAGAGTAAAAAAAATGCAAGTTTCAATGGTAATTATTTTATTAGGCATCTTTTGAAAAGGGTTAAAGGTTAAAAGTAAAGAAAAAAAGAAAGAAATTGTATTAAGTACATAACATCTTTATTTTTCCGTATCAGGTATCCAAAACAGAAAACATATCAATCAAAGATGTAGAACAACTAGAATAAACTTCTTTACAGTCTTGTCCAATTTCTCCATCCTTGAAAGCTTGTATGTAGTGCATACTGTCATTTTCAGCAACACCGTCTTCTATGTCATTTAAAGGGCTGGAAAATAAAGTAATATTAGTCAAAAATAATATTTTATCAATAAACTTAATAGGTACCTATATTTAAAAGGTCACTTTAAAAATAACCGCTTACATTAAATTCCTAACAAATGGTATAAAATAATTACTTTAATATGCAATTACTTATAAATGTATCAAATGTTCCAACTAATTAACTAATGAGCTAAAAGGTAATTTTTACGGTAATCATTATAAATATATCCATTTACTCTTTAATGAGTAATTCGTCACAAAATTACGAAGCATATCATTAGTGTCAATAACAAATAAAATTTAACCAAAAATAGACCCTGTGGGACTCTTTTCCTTACTTTAGGATGAAACTGGCTAGTTCGTGCAACAGGTCGTCTTCTTTGTCGGAGTGAAGAGGTTGGGCTCCAAACTGGCAGAGAGATTGTAGAATGCATGAAGAGCCATTATGACCAAAACTGAAAAAAAAGGTATACAAAATCTCATTTAGCTATAATGATCCAGAGGGGCAACGCTGTAGCATAATGGGCATGTTGCCATCGAACACAGCGTGGGAAGGTTTTTTGACGTAGCTTCGATTTGGTATAGTTATTTTGACTATTTTGAATGTATCTGTGTGTATACTGTAATTTATAATAAATAAAATATATCAAAATTTTGCTATGTATATGATCGTTTTATCAAAGGCACAGAAACACTTTTAACTTGTAAGAAGTATATGAATTTCAAAAATGAAAAAGAATGATATGGTTTTTTTTTGTAACTAGGTACTACATAATACTGATTAAGTTATAGTTTTAGCTTACCCATCTAAAAAGTATTCTA
This sequence comes from Teleiodes luculella, assembly GCA_948473455.1. Lineage (NCBI taxonomy): Eukaryota > Metazoa > Arthropoda > Insecta > Lepidoptera > Gelechiidae > Teleiodes > Teleiodes luculella. The sequence continues at coordinate 3,054,532 of OX419598.1, read as the reverse complement.
TATTTTTGTAAAAATGGTGCAATTTGGCACTGCTGTCATATTCAACATCACTCTTCGTATCAGAAGTTGTTTCTGCTTCTCTTTTCTTTTTGGAGTCTCCTGTGTATCCAGAATTTGCTTCAAGCAGGTCAAAAGGGATTTGACTACGATTCCACGGGAGTTGGAAATTAGCTTGGAATGCCCAGTTTACGTTTATGTCTTTAACTGGCGATGGTGTTCCTACTCCGGCGTTGAACTGGAAGTGAAATACTAAATTAATATAAAAAAAAAAACAGATTCCGACGAATAGAAACTCCCTCCTTTTTTGAAGTAAGTTAAAAACTACATCTACGGGTACATTTACTCCAGAATTAGGGTCAAACCATGTGACTTCTATGTAGATTAAAGATGCAAATTTATCAACATCTAATTCAGATTAAGAAATAATATTACAAGATAAGAATGGGTAAAATTTATATAAATTGAAATATAGCATCTTTAAATGAGTTCTTATTAAGAAGCAAAGGCCTTAGCCACTACGTCAGAGACGAAGCAGTAGTTTGAAAGCCGACAAGAATATAAATATACGTAGCTAAAAAAATAACATAGTATGCTAAAGTTTTTAAACATATTTTTTTCCAGTCTCTTATAATTATAGTGAGTAACGCACTCACTTATCCACTTTTTCATCCATCTTTTAGATCCTTGACGGCCTACGCCATTTATAAATTGCGTATATAGAGTCAAAATAACTAAAATACAGTAAAAAAAAATTACCTGCAAAAGTGTAGAATTTGGCCACAGTAACTGTCTACGATTTCTTATCAACACATCTATTGTAGTATCGTTTAGAGGGATGAGTAGTAGAAAAGCACTTAAATTAATTAAGAACTCGTGTAGAGTCTTTGCCATGACAGGCATGATTTATTTGTAACTTGAAGCTCAAAGTGTAGTTTGGCTAAATGATTAGATGTTGATGTTTGTGGGCTCAAGAATTTGCGTCATTGAGTTTTGAATAGTGTAGTGAGCGACCGTAACAGTTGTTACTTATACTAAGTATAAAATAGTAGCAACTAGTCTGATGTGCTGATATGGCACAATACTAATTACTAATTAAATTAATAACGCAAAATAAATTCTTATTAAACCCATAACCTTGGAAATAATTTTATTCTCGAAATACTGAACGAACAAAATTTTGTCTGTGACGTCACCATGAACGTTTAAAAAATATTGAATTGCAGGGAATAATTTTCTATATAATAAAACTGTAGAGGTGAAATGTCTGTAAATAGAAGAAAAATAAACGTTTTAAACCTGAACAGGGGGAAGTAAGAAGTGATGTGAGACTTTACAGTGAAGTGAGAACATATCAAATTTTTTTGTTTCTCTGTTTGTCTGGGCTAATCTCCGAAACTGTTGATTCGATTTGAATAAAATTTTGCATGGGGTTTCTTTATATCACTGGTCAATATCGTAGATAGTTTTTACCGCGAGAAAATATTCCATTCCTACGGGAAACTGTGCACGGGAAAGTAACAAAACAACGCCGGCGTAGCCGCGGCCGGACAGCTAGTAATGAAAAAATAACAATCACGAAATGAAACGAAAACTATAATGACGTCATTGAGATAAAAATTGTTTTTCTTTATTTAACTTAATACGTCAGGTGAGTTTTTAACACACAAACAAAAATGGTTGGTGAGTTGACTGTTCCATTTAAGTATTAATTATTACTTACAGGCATCACTATTGGTTTAAAATTGTATTAAATGTACGTACACTTTAAGTTCACTGAACCGTTATGATTATGGAGTTTTAAAACGCTTTAGAGTTAGCACCTGTCTCGTGACTTGACTGCCGATATTGGAAAAATCAATACAAACTATATTCTTTTGTGCCTAGTAAAGGTAAAGGTTTGGATAAGAAATTGTGTTGTAACATATTCAAATTAAGGTAGTTTTTTGATCGGCTACTTTGAAGTTGTAGGATTATGACATAAGAGATTTTTTGTGAGCTGAGCCTGAACATTGCAGATTAAGATTTGATATACGTGAATCGTTGAATTGTTCTTCTATTCCAATTTTAAAATGATGCCAAGATATCAAAATTTGGTCATGTTGTGTTTTATTCTAACCACTTTAACTTCAGTGATAGAGGTGTCATCTACGGGAGGCAATGTGACAAAGGACGTCAGAGTCAAGAGACAAGTCAATTCCTTGCCTCTGGTCTTCCCTTACGGTGGAGTTTGCAAGGTACCGATATAAATACTTTAAGAACAACCTTTAAAAGGATCCCATAGGATCTTTCAATTACTTATATTTTTAAACCCCGACGAAAAAGAGGGGTGTTATAAGGGGTCCCACCGTACGGCAAAAGCTTTTCTCGTCTCCATGTTTTTAAAAATAAATTAGGTACATTTAATAAACTTGTGTGTCTGTCTGTCTGTAGCATCGTAGTTCCTAAACGGATATGCCGATTTTGATCTAGTTTTTTTGTTTGCAAGGTGTCACAGTCGAGAGTGTTCTTAGCTATGATCAAAGAAAATATCTTCAGCCATTTGAAGATTATCAGCTGTCTACGATCGCGATCTATGACACTTTCTTATTTCATGTCTCTTTAACTGTTTTGTAATTCTGCATACATTCATACCTATCTATTTAGTGTTGTATAGAATCATTTCATACTATAGGCAGGTAAAGCTATAGTAATGTATAAAAATCACCTCATTTTAACGTCATACGAGTACTAGCCAATAGTAAATCAACATTTGTACGTTTTGAGTTTGGTAGGAGCAGTTACAGTGTTAACCTGCGCTTAGTTAACTATGACGGAGAGCTTATTTGTATGTAAGTAAGATCTATTTTTGATTTATATAACTCTTTGCAAATTTAAATATTATTTTGGCATTTTTGATCTCCGCCACTTCACATCCTGATCTCGATAATCGCACACGGTCGCACTGTCCCTGTCAAATACAATTTTTCTTATAATAGAGAGTTTAAAATTTAATTTATATTTTATTTTCTTTCCCCTTGTTCCCGTCGGGAACAAAATTTTTTGGCGACCGTGACAGGACAGTACCATTTTTGAAGCGATTTTGGAGTTTTCCAGAGCTCTTTGTCTGAGAACGGACAAAGGACTGCCACGCATCCAGCCGCACCGAGCGCCCGAGGGCTTGGAAGCCTACAGCCAGCTGTTCCAGCCTCATCCTGTGCAGTGCGTGCCGACGTGCAGTGTGTGCGCCCTAATTTCCTTCGTGCACGCTTGAGAAAATTGAAGAGACCCGTGACGTCATCATCAACGGAGCAGCACCTACCTAGCAGCGAGTCTACCTGGACGTGGGACGCATGCGCATCCACTTTCTCCTGCCTAATTATCAAGTGAGCCCGTTCCTATACATTTTCCGTCTAATTTCCTCCTCGATTTGCTAATTCAGAGGAATAGTTCCTTAAATAAAGTGCTAAGCCTATTTCCTACGTGCTTTCTAGTCTTTGTGTGCCTATTCACTGTTAGCTAGATAGGTTACGTGGCTATTTTTCACACAAGCTGTTAATTTAAAGTACGCCTATTTGCTTACGCAGACAAAATATTCGCTCCCTAGGTAAAGAACCCAGTTAATTTTAATCTAATTGCGATTAAACAACGTGTGTGTGTGTACAATTTCAGTTTTTAAAAACTTACATTCTTGCTAAATCATCATCACACTTTAACTATCACCTTGCACTATATTCACTCACTTTCACTGCATTTTTGCATTTTATTACCCATTTTTACAATTACGCTAATCACTGCATTCCTGTCTTCGCGTTGATGGCGTGAGCCTTGGCCCTTTAAAGGTTTTTCTAATACTAATTAGATTGGCACGCGCATTCTATTATATTGAACTCGCATCGATCCTTATCTGCTTGCCCCGTGCATTCCAGCCATCCACCGCTGCGCTTAGTAGCTGCGCTTCCTAGCTGCCGCCTGCTGATTGCGACGCTGGCCTGCTGACTTGGCTCGCGCATCATCACATCAGCTGACGGCCGAGCGGTCCCGTTAGCTACCTATCTACGCTGCGCCGGCCGGAACAAAACGAGGAGCGTATCGTATGCGATTTTAATTTTATTTTAGTGTTCTATTACTTTTATTTGACTTTGCATACTTAAATAAAATGCCTGACACTGAAGACGTGAATTCGGACATGAGTGATAAGTCCATTAAAGAATTAAATATAAAGCGCGGTTCCATAAAAGGTCGTTTAACTAAATTTAAAAGTTATTTACAGCCGTTTTCGACTACAAGTACGATTCCAACTTTGGAGCTTCTTAAGCTTAAGAGTAAATTATCTAAAATTGAATGCTTATTTATGGAGTTCGACACAGTGCAAGGTCAGATAGAAATATTAAATAATCCTTCGCTTGATTTAGAGTTAGCCGTAAGGGATCTTATTGAACAGGATTTTCATGACTGTATAGCCTTGGCCCAGCAGTTAATTAATAGTCAAGATGATGATGATAAATCCAGTACGTCTTCTTCTTGTCATCACGAGCATGATCCCCTCGGGTTTAAATTACCAGTCATAAAAATCCCTAATTTTGATGGCACATACTTTAAATGGCTTGAGTTTAGAGACACCTTTATATCGCTTGTTCATAACAATAAGAAAATTCAGGACGTTCATAAGTTCTTTTATTTGAATTCTTATTTGGAAGGAGAAGCGGCGCGGGTTGTTAGCAATTTAGAAGTAACCGCTGATAACTATGTACATGCCTGGAAGTTATTATGCGAGCGATACGATAATAAACGTCAGCTTATTAATAATCATTTAAAGTCCTTATTGAGCCTTGAATCCGTGCGGGAAACAGAAAAATCTTTACGATTTATTATAGATCATATAACTAAAAATTTACGTGCCCTTCGCTCTTTGGGGTTGCCAACTGATAAATGGGACGTATTAATTATTTTTATAGTCGCTGAAAAATTAGATTCAAAAACCTATTTTAAATGGGAGGAATATCGTAATTCATTAGGTGAGATACCTACGCTCGATGATTTTTTTAAGTTTTTGAGAAGCCGTGCTGATGTGATTGAGACGGTGAATCGTAGTAAACAACAGCCACCATCTAAGCAGGCCTCGCAGACTAACAATGCTACTAAGTACAAGGCACAAGCCAAGGTCATGTTAGGCACCTCGACAGGTGATAAGGAGGGCGGGGGCGCGTCTTCGTTCACGTTGTCTTGCCTGGTTTGTAGTGGTACGCACCGAGTGTATGAATGCCCTGCATTTAAGGCGAAGTCTAATGAAGATAAAATTTCGCTTGTTACTTCTTTAAAATTATGTCATAATTGTTTGAGGCAAGGTCATAAAACGCAGCGCTGTCGTCTTCCTGGCGCTTGTAAAATATGTAAACAGCGCCACAATTCCCTGCTTCATGAGTTGCTACATAAGGGCGCGGACAGCTCTTCGTCTCAGCCTGTTAGTATGTCTGCATTGTCTTCATCCGAGGTGCTTCTTTGCACGGCTGAAATTGATATTATTAATCCTGTGGATAATAAAACGTACACTGCGCGGGCGCTGCTAGATAGCGGGAGTCAGTCTTCGTTTATTTCTGAGCGAGTTAGAAATATTTTACAATTGACTTCTCAGCCTTCAAATACCAGTGTAGTTGGTATAGGCGCCATGCCATTGTCAGTCAAGACTGAGCGCTGCTCAGTGCGCATTCAGTCTAGGCAAGAGTCTTTCAGCGCTGTCATTTCTTGTCTTGTTTTGCCCGTGATTTCAGATAATCTGCCTAAGGTGCCGATTAGTATTGGGCATTTAAATTTAAAGAGTTTTAAATTAGCCGATCCTCAGTTTAATAAGCCGTCGAATATAGATATGCTTATAGGCGCAGACTTATTTTGGGACGTGGTTGGTTCGGAGCAACAGTCGCTGGGTGATAGGAATCCAGTCTTGCGAAGCTCTAAATTCGGATGGCTTGTGGCGGGTCCTATCTTTCCAGCGGTAGTGAGTGTTAATAACGTGCACTGTAAGTTATCGCGAACTGAAGACGAGGCGGATTTAAAACAAGACTTAGCTAAATTTTGGGAATTAGAGAATATACCTAACTTGCCGAATCTGTCAGAAGAAGAGGTATCGTGTGAGCAGCATTTCATCGCTAACACTACTCGTGATAGTGACGGCCGCTTTATTGTTAAGCTTCCACTTCGTAGTGACAGGGATTGTCTAGGTGATTCCTTTAGGCAGGCTAGGACTAGATTTTTCAATCTCGAATCCCGACTTAATAAACAGCCCTTATTGAAAGACCTTTATTTTGATTTTATGAGAGAGTATGCTGATCTCGGCCACTTGTCCGATTATGATGACGTGAGGTCGTGCCCTGAAATTCAATTTTATCTGCCTCATCACGCTGTAATGCGAGAAAATAGCGAGTCGACTAAGCTTCGCGTTGTGTTCGACGCCTCGGCTCGCACTACATCCGGCTTTTCAGTTAATGATGTGCAGATGACAGGGCCTACTATTCAGGACTCGTTGTTTAACATTTTAACTCGTTTTCGTTTATACAAGTACGTCCTCTGCGGTGACATCGAAAAGATGTACCGTCAGATTTGGATTCACCCTGATGATCGTAGCCTTCAATTAATTTTATGGCGCGAGACTGAGTCTCAGCCTTTGCGCACGTTGAAGCTCAATACGGTAACGTATGGGTTTTCAAGTGCCAGCTTTTTGAGTACTCGTTGCTTGTGGCAGTTAGGTGAGGAGGCTAGTGATCCTACTATTAAAAATATTATACAAAATGATTTTTACATCGACGATTTATTGACGGGGGCCCAATCGGAGGGTGAGTTGCGTAATATCCAGAATTCTGTTGCTGAAGCTCTCGCCAAAGGTGGTTTTCATCTCAGAAAGTATCGATCCAATTTATCTTCTTTGCTTGAGTTGACTAATGATGCGTCGTCGGGTGATCTCACGATCAGCAATTCAACAAGCACTTTAGGAATAGGTTGGATGCCTGAAACAGACGAGTTTCATTTCCCCATAGAGGTGCCCTCGTTAGATGGTGTAGTGACGAAAAGGTCCATATTATCGTCAACTTTCAAGATTTTCGACCCCCTCGGCTTATTATCGCTGGTAACAATAAAGCCTAAAATGCTTTTACAAGAACTTTGGTCAGTTCATAATTTAGGATGGGACGAGCCCGTGCCTGAGAAAATAAAGTCAGCTTGGTTTAGTTTTGTAAAAGGTTTAGGTACGATTGAGAACTTAAGATTGCCTCGCCACGTTCTAGTTGACGAACCATCTTATGTAGAAATGCACTGTTTTGGGGATGCCTCTCAGAAGGCTTATGGAGCCTGTATTTATTTAAAATCTGTTAACGAAAAGGGCGAGAGTAAAGTAAGTCTGCTCTGCTCCAAATCGCGCGTCGCGCCTATCGCGCCTACCACTATCCCCCGTCTGGAGTTGTGTGCTGCGCTTCTTGTTGCCCGTTTAGCTTCAGTAGTTACACAAGCTTTACGGCTCAGGGTAGATCGCCATATTTACTGGTCTGACTCGCAGATAGTATTGTGTTGGTTGCGAACTGCGAAAGCTCTAAAGGCTTTCGTGGCAAATAGAATCGGTGCCATAAAAGAGTTAACAGACGTGCATTCTTGGCGTTATTGCCCAACCTCTCAAAACCCGAGTGACCTCGTATCACGTGGTCTAGACCCGCAAGATTTGGCTACTTGTGAGATGTGGTGGCATGGGCCGTCTTTTCTATCTCTTGACGAATCTCATTGGCCAAACGCGGACGTTACTGAGCGTGACGAGCTTGTTCATGAAATTAAAGCTTCTCCAGCTTTGGTGGGGGAAGACCCTTTCGATCTTTCAAGGATCTCTAGGCTGGTTATTTTGCAACGTGCTTACGCACGAATCTTGAGATGGTTTCATAACGCGAAATCGGTAAATAAAAATAATAAACTCACCGGGTCCTTACAGGTTTCAGAAATTGACAATGCCTTTAAATTATTAATAAAAATTTCACAACGGGAATCATTTAATAAAGAGATAGATTTGTTGTCTCAGAGTAAGCCTCTTAAAGCTAAATCTGATCTCGCTTCTTTAGATCCGTTTGTGGATAATGATGGTATTTTACGTGTTGGTGGACGCCTCTCTGCCTCTGAGTACGGGTTCGATAAAAAACACCCAATCTTATTGCATGCTCGTAACCACTTAACTAAGCTCATTTTCAGGCAAGAACACACTCGGCTTATGCACGCCGGCCCACAACTTCTTCTCGGGTCTATAAGAGACCGATTCTGGCCTGTGGGCGGCCGAAATTTAGCTAGAAGTGTAGCCAAAGACTGCGTGGTGTGTCGTCGATTCAAAGGGCAAAATATGGTTAATATTATGGGGGATTTACCGTCCGAGCGCCTTAATCCTAATTTTCCATTTATAAATGTAGGAACAGACTTCGCTGGACCATTTTTAATCACCGACCGCAAAGGCAGAGGGTGTAAAATAACTAAAAGCTATCTATGTATTTTTATATGTTTAAATTATAAATGCATTCACTTAGAAGCTGTAAGTGAGCTTTCTAAGGATGCTTTCATGTTGTCACTTAAACGATTTATTGCTCGTAGAGGGTGTCCAAAGAAAATTTTCTGTGACAACGGTACAAACTTTGTTGCCGCGGCTCGTGAAATTAACGATTTTTTTAAGTCTAAGGACAATACTAATGCCATTTTCGACTTCACGGCTCAGCAAGGCATCGAGTTTAAGTTTTCGCCCGCATACGCTCCTCATTTTGGAGGTCTTTTTGAAGCTGGGGTCAAGTCAGCAAAATTTCACTTGCACAGGGTTTTGGGGAATGCACATTTGACATTTGAGGAACTATGCTCTTTGTTTTCGCAAATTGAGGCCATCCTCAACAGCCGACCCCTTTGTCCTCTCAGCCCATCGCCCACAGACCTTCAACCTCTTACCCCGGGACATTTTTTAATTGGCAGGCCACTCACCGCGCTTCCAGCTCCTTCACTAATGGAGTGTAATGCGCTGCGCCTCGACCGCTACCAACGCCTGGAGCAGATTCGCCAGCATTTCTGGAGACGTTGGACCCAGGAGTACGTCTCTGAGCTTCAACAGCGTACGAAATGGAGGACTCGCTGCAAGGACTTGCAGATTGACGACCTAGTCCTCCTGAAGGAGGATAACGTTCCACCCCTTTGTTGGCGCCTTGGAAGGGTCGCAAAGATATTCCCGGGCCCAGATGGTGTTCCACGCGTCGCCGATGTAGCCACTTCGCGCGGCCCCGTGCGCCGAGCTCTTAATCGGATTTGCCTTTTGCCAGCGGACCGCAAGGAAGATTCTTGAAGGCTTCCCTTGATGCCTTCAACGCCCCGGAGGATGTCTACGATCGCGATCTATGACACTTTCTTATTTCATGTCTCTTTAACTGTTTTGTAATTCTGCATACATTCATACCTATCTATTTAGTGTTGTATAGAATCATTTCATACTATAGGCAGGTAAAGCTATAGTAATGTATAAAAATCACCTCATTTTAACGTCATACGAGTACTAGCCAATAGTAAATCAACATTTGTACGTTTTGAGTTTGGTAGGAGCAGTTACAGTGTTAACCTGCGCTTAGTTAACTATGACGGAGAGCTTATTTGTATGTAAGTAAGATCTATTTTTGATTTATATAACTCTTTGCAAATTTAAATATTATTTTGGCATTTTTGATCTCCGCCACTTCACATCCTGATCTCGATAATCGCACACGGTCGCACTGTCCCTGTCAAATACAATTTTTCTTATAATAGAGAGTTTAAAATTTAATTTATATTTTATTTTCTTTCCCCTTGTTCCCGTCGGGAACATCAGCTCTTTTCTAGTTGTTGAAAGGATCAAGTACCTAACGGTTTTATGTCTGGGTTTTTATTTTTTATTTAGTGTTATTTTATCATTTATATGTAGTAACGTCTAAATATTTAATATGGTGTGTGTAAATAAGAATCGGCTATAAACTATTGCATGAATAGTGATCACTATTTAAAAAAGAAATATATTTTTTGGACAGCTATTGCCGGTGAAAAAAAAAGTTTTTGCCTAGTGACTTCATGTTTCACAGCGCGGCTTTTTCAGACCTCCCTGTGTTTCGTTAGTGCTAAAAATAAGGAGGTTCTCAATGCCGCCGTACATATTTTTTTCTATTAAGATACACATGAGATACACCAAGGCTGTTATAACAACATCCTTGAGATATACACACCACCAAGGATGTAATATATAAGTACTACCTACCGTACAGTACTTATAACATGCTTGCACATCACACACACACATAGATGACATTAAATTGAGGTAATATTTTTCTGTCCAACTTCAGTTCATCATAGGTCTGAGTATCCCAATCCCCGTCAGCGATGGCATAGCAGTGGGGTTCGCAGTTAACCTGCAATTCCAATACACCGAATATGACAATATAACTGAGCTCTCCCAGTACTACTTCATAAAGACCGTTTCCAGAGAAGAACGAGACCTGGAGCACAGAGCTGACGAGAGATTGATATTTTACAAATCTGTCAGTAGTTTGCTTGAATCGTGAGTAGATATTTATTACAACACTTAGGTGTCTCTTAATTGGCATAATGTAATTGGTATAATAATAAAATATAAATCCGCATAACAGACTTGGCATACTAGAATGCGCATAATATCTAATTTGAATAATAATAAAATAGCATAACACATAATGCGCATAATAATAAATGTTTATACTCGTAGTTTACATTTTCATAACATTAATTAGTATTACTTTAATATAAAATCAAAAAACAATTTTCATAATACTTGTAATACCTAGTAGGGACGTATTAAATTAAAAGAAAACAAACATAATCATACTAATCAACATTTATTTGAATGGGCAAATAAATATTTATCAGATTTATGCTTTGTTATCTTTATGCACAAAATAATTATGCGTATTCATTTATATAAATGAAGATTATGCGAATAATATTATGCGACATTGAAATAGGAGTATTTAAGATATGCTTTCTAATATAGACCCACAATACTTCTTTGTGATTGTGACGTTCTCAAAGTGAAGGGACCTTATTGTCGTGGCGGTTAGCCTCGCGGCCCATACGTCAAACCCGTGAACGTGGTGCTGCTTGGGGGGACTGGTCTGCTCTAGTCGATTGCCGGTTGTTGTGCTTGTGATAGATTTTTGGTTATATAGTTTAGTTTTTTAACTTTGACTGGTTGCCATCCTCTAGTTGTATATTTCGTTTGCACTCTTTGTTATAATAATAAAATTGTATAAAATAATAATTTATAATTTTGTAAAAATATTTTGAAAAGATCCAACGCCTGTGGAGTTTCTTTCAGCGAGTTCTTCTCCACAGAAGACAGTCAAATTGTGAACTTGCCTCGACGTCAAAAAGTGATTTGTAAAATCTTACTTCGAATAAAAACTTTTTGACTTTTGACTTTTGACTTTTGACTTTTGACTTTTGACTTTTGACTTTTGACTTTTGACTTTTGGCTTTGGACTTTTGACTTTGTCTGGGACAACCGCAGCGGTTGGGCGGTAGCCGCATCACAGTGCGTATGGAAACTCATATTTTTGATTGCAGCTGACCGCTTTGCAGCAAACCGCTTAGTGCGTAGAGAGCCTTATTGATATTTCTGTAATCTATTGTCCGCTTTCCAAAAGTATTAAAATAATACAGACAAAAACCGACAACAAGGTCCCTTTTCATAGAGAATATCACAGTTAGTTATTTGTCTTGTGACTTTCATTTGTATTCTGGCTTACGTGGATTTGGGAAGTGGATATTCTAGGAAGTGGTCCTTATGAGCCGAAAGGAATCTGACCTTCATCGTCGTATTTTAAGAAACTGAACAATATTTACTTATGGGATATTTTTATAAAATTTTACTACAAAACCTTTGTTCGGACATTATTGTTTTCGATTTCTTATATTATTAATAGCCTGAAAATACTCATTTTTTTTGAGGAATACAATGTGTATACTTAATTAACTTTTCCCCAAAGATTTTAATAAATTTCTTCAAATGGTTTGAGCAGTCGCTAACATGCAATCTAATGGTTGCCTGGAATAAATCGTTTAGAGCGATAAGGCCGCCACTTGCCTTCTCCTCTTTGAGTATTGTTACTGTATTTGTTTTATTTCTGTTCAATAAACTATATTATAATTTGATTTTATAAAATGTGACTTTATTGACTAATGGTCTCGGATCTTACAGAAGAGGTATGCTTGGCAACGACTGCGTGTTACGAGCTATCTGCGAAGCCGCTCAGTATCCTGTTGAAAAAGAGGGACTTGTTGGAGAAATCGTTCACATTTTGCTTACGTGAGTTAGAAAAATGTTCTTTCCCTGACAAAAGGTTTTCTAATTTACTGCAAAGAGTATTTGAACAAGACAATGGTCTGTTTCATATAAATCTGGATAAAACTTTACTGATCTCTTTCTTTTCTTGAAGTTATTAAAAATAATGTAACGCCAAAGTGTCTGGCAAGGTCACACGCTCACCCCGCCTTCTACTACGGTATGGCAAAATTACGTATTTTACGATAATTTCCTGCAGATAGATTTATCGTATCCTTTGAAAAAAATGTGTGCATTGTATGCAGGCGGATTAATGTGAAACAAACCATGGAATCACTTTGGTCAGACGAATTTTTGACAATGTAAAACGCGTCCGCAAAAGTTGTCCATTGATTATTTTCTTAAAACACTGAAATACATATCAATGTTTGGTCTGTGTCAACATATAAATTTGTCTAGCAGTGGAAATCTTTCATTCTAAACGATGATGATGAATGATGAAAGTGAGCCCTGCTCTATCCATCTATCGAAATGTTTACAACTAAAACTAATCTTTTTGAATACTATAGGCCTGACTACGGCAGATCTTCGTTTGAACGAGTCCTGGACTGGGATGAACCCATGGCTCTTTACAAGGACGCGGCCATTGCTGGCAGACAGATGTTCAGCTGTCCAGCCATCTACAGCGGCTGCCCTGACGGAGAAGGGTTCTTTGAGCTGGTCACAGAACTAGTTGACGAATGATGGAAGAGTTTCCTTGTGGGTTCCTGATTTATCTGTAGTACTGGCAAAACTTGTAATCAAAAAACAAATAAAAAAAGTTCTGATTCTGATTCTGAATTCTAATCTTGAACTTTTCTTACCTAGATAGATACATAAAATATTTATTCACTACCATGACGATAGCATTTTTACAAAAATCAATGGTGGGTATCAGTTATCACAATAATAGTTTATACGGCTATATTATATTGATCAAGAGGGAAAACTGTTCTAGGCTTTTTTTTTAGTACAGGTAATTATAGTTGTATCAAAAGCTACGTAAATCTATTTAAATACTAAAAGCTTTAACACAATTATAAAAATATTGCTCTATGGTTCTGTACGATCGCAATCATGAAATTAGTTCCATTAAAATTTCGCAAAAATATTAGGATTAATAAGTATTTTTTCAGGTTGGGCTTTACCAAAATTTTTTGTTAATTACATTAAAGTAATAATACGTTTTTGTAAGTTTACATCAGGATATTTTGAAAATTGTTAATTAATATAATATTATTTCCTGAGTTTAGTTTCATTCTTCCTTTTCCCATTATAGAGTCTCCATTTTGTCACTGAGTTAGAATAATAGTAGAGGTGAAAAACTAATGAAATCGTACATGTTTACTTATCGACGTTAAGTTTGGCCTTGTGACAACTAAATTTATCTGTTGGAACCGTCTTTGTGAAATTTAATGACTATCACATAGGTACGGAATTTGATATCAAACTAAGAAAAACAACAACAAAATTTACCAATTTATAGAAAGGAAAATCGAGCTTCGCTTTGTTCGTTATTCTGAGGTACCACCTTTTATACACGACCACCTTTCTTTCAACCAATAGGAAGCGACTTCCGGATGTCATTTGAGGAACGTTACTTTGCCGTGATAAATTTAAAACAAAAATTGCATAGAATAATAACCTCATGAATTAAATCATTTTTTTGCGTGGTGGTCAACTTTAGGTGCCTGGTCAGCTCTAACTAACATATGTTTTGTAATTTTATTTTGAACCGTGGTCAAAAGAAGCCAATGTATTAATATAAATAGACAGATTTTTTAATTTTCTAGTAATAGTTTGAGATAGTTTATAGACGTTTTACTGTTCTTTTCCGTTTTTTGAATAGTTTGTTTTCATAATTGAACCAACAACGCCCGTAATCGAATTTTTCGAGGCGTGGTGATTGTTTTTTTTTTTTTTCGTACTATACATATCCGGTTTTAATATTCACCACCCTTCAGCTAATAACAGCGCGTTACTTTGAGCCCGGGTCGGCCGGAGCAATCAAAATCGGGTTTAGATGGGGTTTTACTGACAGGACGGGTCTCCCCTATTGTCATGTCTTGCATGCCCTGAGTCTTGCACGCCGGAGGAGCTCATGGGGGCCTCAGAAAGAGCAGTTAGGGTGGCAGGGTATTGGGCAACAAATATTTAATAACATTAAATTTAACGCCACAAAACCGTTACTTGATCCTTTCAATAACTAGAAGAGAGCTGATAATCATCAAATGGCTGAAGATATTTTCTTGGATCATAGCTAAGAACACTCTCAAAAAAAGATCAAAATTGGCACAGGAGCTACGATGCCACAGACAGACATACACACGTCAAACTTGTATCACTCCTCTTTTTCGTCGAGAGTTACTCGTAAAAAGTAGCCATCGACGCGACAGAAGAAGCGCGTTAAACATAATATATGTAGTTGTAGATATATGCTATCTTGCTTATCTATTTATTTATACTTGTTTGAGTGTACTTTAGCGGATAGTCATGTGACACAATGTTTACTAAAGTAAAACCTCGTACACACTGATGCAGGAAATATTAAATTTAATCGAATAAAAATTTTATTTTTACGGATTCATGTACATACCTACAGATATTATACTTAGTCAATGTGACTGTGACTTGATAAGAATCATATGATCTGCCAAGTATTTTGGCATGCACAAATTTCACAATGTCTGTCTGACTGTCTGATGTATCGTAGCTAAAAAACGGGTGCACCAATTTTGATCTAGTTTTATTTTATTTTCAAGGTGTCACAGTCGAGAGTGTTCTTAGCTACGATCCAAGGAAATATGTTCAGCCATTTGCAGATTATCAGCTCTTTTCTATTTTTGAAAGGATCTAAGTAACGGTTTTGTGGCGGGTGTTGTTTAATTTTACCACCATGCAAAATTTCATTTAAATCGGTTCAACGGTTCCAGAGATTAGCGTGTACAAACAGACAGACAGACAGACAGACGGACATTTTTATCAAAACTTGTATTTTTGTGTTCCCAAATATTTTAACACTCCCTTTATCACCTACAATCAGTTTTTAGGGTTCCGTAGCCAAATGGCAAAAAACGGAACCCTTATAGATTCGTCATGTCTGTCTGTCCGTCCGTCCGTCCGTCCGTATGTCACAGCCACTTTTCTCCGAAACTATAAAGACTATACTGTTGAAACTTGGTAAGAAGATGTATTCTGTGAATCGCATTAAGATTTTTACACAAAAATAGAAAAAAAAACAATAAATTTTGGGGGCTCCCCATACATAGAACTGAAACTCAAAAATTTTTTTTTCAATAAACCCATACGTGTGGGGTATCTATAAATAGTTCTTCAAAAATGGTATTGAGGTTTCTAATATCATTTTTTTTTAAACTTAAAAGTTTGCGCGAGAGACACTTCCAAAGTGGTAAAATGTGTGTCCCCCCCCCTCTAACTTCTAAAATAAGAGGATGATAAAACTAAAAAAAATATATGATGTACTTACTATGCAAACTTACACCGAAAATTGGTTTGAACCAGATCTAGTAAGTAGTTTTTTTTTAATACGTCATAAATCGTAAACAACAATTTACCTTTTACTATTATTAAAACATCGGTCAAAGTTACAAGAACTTTTTATTATGTTACTTGCTGTTACGGAACCCTTCAAGAGCGAGTCCGACTCGCACTTGGCCGCTTTTTTTATAAACAAATCAATGTTCAGACACGCCGATTCTTCAGTTTTATTTATTATAGGTTAGAAAAAGATAGTATCGAGGTGTAGTGTGTGTGCACGCTGCTTAGAGCCGTCGTATTTAGTTAGACTTATTAGTCGTTAAATTCAATTCGGAGTGGGTAGTCTACAGAGCAAAATGACCACGTTGATAATACGACCGTAACGCAGTAAGTCATTGGAGCAAAACGTCCGCAATTTTATAAGTCCATGGAACAAGTTGTCCTACCTGAGTATCTGCGATTGTAAGTAATCCATGTTCTGAAGTTTAGTTGTGAATATTGAAAAGTGAACATGCTGTATCAGTATTGGATTAGAATATGCTAAATTGTTATGATCACATTTTTCACAAATTGCATACAAGTGAACATTATAATAAAATGAGGTAAGTTTTTAAAAGATAGCTTTTTCATTTCACATCTATGTAATAAAACTATAGAGGTCAAAAATCTGCCCATAAAAAACATTTTATAAAAATCGAGTCAGGGAAGTGATATAGAACATATCCATATTTCGTTTCGTTTCTCTGTTTGTTTGTTTATCTATTTGTCTGTTTGTACGGGCTAATCTCCGAAACTGTTGGACCGGTTCAAATGAAATTTTGCATGGTGGCCCCTTATATTCCCGTTCAACATCTTAGTTAGATAGTTTTTACCGCGGTCTATCTACCAGTCGCTGTTTTTACTAAAGCTTTAAGGAAATTTAAAAACCAGCAGTCCGCGTTTTTTTTTTAATTTTCCGTGCAGTTTCACGCAGGAATAAGATATTTCGCGGTAAAAACTATGTACCTATGTTGACCGGGGATATAAGGTACCATCATGCAAAATTTAATTAAAATCGTTCTAACAGTTTCGGAGATTAGCCCAACAAACAGACAAACAGATAAACAGACGAAATAGAAACGAAAAAATTAGAAAATGTTGGTCTGGATATGTTCTATATTCTTATCCCCCTGACTCGGTTATTACAATTTTTTCTCTATGTACAGAATTTCGACTATTACAGTTTTATTATAGGTAATATAGAAGATTCTAGGTATCTACAATTTCAATTCTTAATTAATTCTGCTTTCCAGAGTTTTATGTATATTACTACTATATCTAACTTTAGCAAGATCTAACGAAATTGATGTTATAAACAACAAATGGAGAGAGAAAAGGCAAGTAAATACACTGCCGCTTATTTATCCTTATGGAGCAACGTATAAGGCAAGTATTTTTAACATTTAATATTATTTATTTTTACAAAAAGTTATCAACACAGCCACGGAAGCAATGATAGCGAAAAACATAACCAAAATTATAGCAAATCTAGGGTAGGGCGTGAACTGAAGAAATCTGCTCGGGCAAACAAATTCAATGGATATACAGTCGGCTGCAGAATACGTTACCCTGCTGCGGCACAATAAAATATATTTTTTTCATTGTTTTAAACGGTGTACACAGTACATGATTTTTCGACACACGTACAGTAGCCAGCACATGCAGTTGGACATTCGAACTACGAAATTCACCCCTACCGCTACGGAATACGGGCGCTCTCAAGGTCAAAATGTCCAGCCGAATGTGCTGCCTACTGTACATTTTGTACGTCTGACGTACAACACTGTAAAAATTCTAGTATTAATGGTGATGGCGCAACTGCAAAATATTACATCGATTTTTGCTTAGAAGTTGGGAAAGCTGGAATAAAAAGGTGTGTGTATGTTCGCCAAAATATTAATAATAAGCTTTTTTTAGCACATCACCAATATATATTTTTATATTTGACTTCCAGCTTCTTGTAGGTTTCAGTCTGCCAGTACCAATGAAGGAAAAGATCAGCCTGGCTTTTGCAGTGAACTTTCAGTACCAATACGTACAATTCCAAAACATCACCCAGCTGTCACAATACTACTTCATTAAAACTGTCGCCAGGGAAGACAGAGCAGCTAACTTGAGGGTGAAGAGGAATGAAAGGTTGACTTTCTACAGGTCTATGGAAGAGTTGATGACGAAGTGAGTGAGCTATTTAATTATTTATTACTAGCTTCACGTCGCGGCTCCGCCCGCGTTAATAGTGTTTCCCATGGGAATGAGGAAAAAGTTAGCCTATGTTCTTCCGCAAGGTCTATTCTATCTTTGTACCAACTCCGCCCGCTTTAACGATGTTTCCCGTAAGAATGAGAAAATTTCTCGCGGTAAATTGTAGCCTATGTTCTTTCCTAAGGTCTATTCTAACTTTTTGCCAAGTTTCACCAAAATCAGTTCAGTACTTTCGGAGCATTTTCAATTATTAGGAATATTTTACGTATTTTTTTACACCTTGGGTTACATTATTGAAGTTTAAGTAAAGATCCCTAATATTTTTGTAAATAAAATACCTATAGCCTATGTTACTCAGGGTGAATGTAGCTTCCCAACAGTGAAAGACTTTTTGAAATCGGTTCAGTAGTAGTAGTTCAGGAGACATTTATGTGTGTGAAGATATTATAGAAGCGACAATGTCAAAGTTTTAGTTCTGTCACAGAAGAAAATAATAGGACACAATGCAGTGAAAGATATTGTTGCCAAGTAGGGGTATTTATATTGTTTTCTTCCCTAAACCTGGCAGGACATTATTTACTTTTCAGGTGAAAATTGTAAAATTTCCTTTTTTTTCTAGTAGTTTATAAAAGTACGCATACTTGGGAGAAAACTATACAAGTCTTCGACTAACAATCATTTCATTAATAGAAATTGTTTTAGTTCTACTTGGGTTGGTAGACCAGAAAATTGCTTTTAGAACTTGTTTACTTACCTAGGGGTTTTACAATTTCAATCGGGATTGCACCTGAGTCCTGTGGTTGGAACCATTTATTTGTGAATGTTTTTGATACAGCTACTTTCTTTGTTTCAATGTTTACAAAACTTCCGCGTGAAAAGGTCTATGGAAACTGAGTATTATTAGGTAGGATAACTGTTAATCAAAACCATAATTTTATCTATTCTATCTATACTAATATTAGAAGGAAGGTTTGATTGTTTGTTTGTCTATTTGTTTGTAATGATCAAACTCCGAAACTACTGAACCGATTTCAAAAAATCTTTCACTGTTGGGAAGCTACACTATCCCCGGGTAACATAGGCTATATTTTATTTCCAAAAAAGTTAGGGATCCTTACTAAAACTCCAATAATGTAACCCAAAGTGTAAAAAAATACTCACAATATTTTTAATAATTGAATAGGCTCCGAAACTACTGAACCAATTTTGATGAAATTAGATAGAATAGACCTTGACTTGTGCTTCGGCAAAGAAGATTGGCTACCTTTTACCGTGGGAAAATTCCTCATTCCCACGGGAAAAACAGTTAAAGCTAGTAAGCAATAAAATTTAAACGTGCTACAACAGTCTGCAGAGTATAATAGCTATACTAAAATAAGTTTTTTCTAGCTATACTAAAATAAGGAAGGCGTGCTATAAAAAATATTCAAAATATTTATAAAAAAAAAATTACAGAAAAGGTCTGGATGGTCGGGAGTGCATGCTACGAGCAATTTGCGAAGCATCTCAGTACCCAGTTGAAGAAGAGGGTTTATTTGGAGAGATCATGCACATAATACTGACGTAAGTAATTACTTGAATAAAAAAAACAATTCATTTAGAGGCCAAAATGATATACTTTTAAATTACTTTTAGGAAAAACTTCAAAGTAGGTTTGTTAAATAAGTAAATATACATAAATAAAGGTGATAATAAGTGCCACATAAATCGGTGGTTAAAATATTAACATCAATCCAAAACTTACTTCCTTCATTGGGTTCCCCAAGGACCAACGTTGGGGCCTATTCTATATTTAATACATATCGATGACATGAACCGAAAATAACCTTTGAAAAATGGAATCAAAATGCAGCAAAGACGATAAAAAATGGCTTTGATTAGCCATGCACCTGCGCCAAGTCATGTGGCCTCTAAGTGAGCCACTCGGAATTTCCCGGAGGGCCGCATAAGTGCCGTCTAGCGCTATTTATCTCAATCGTGCATTCCGGACAGGGCGAGATTAATCGCCTCGTGTGCACGCCACGGAAAAGTAGTTACGTAAATACCTTTTTTAATTTCCTTCTATCTTAATAGAAATCTAGTGCAATATCGTTGGCATCAATTATTTGAGATTCATTCGTTTACTTTTATCTTTTGACATACCATTTAAATTACATTATTTAAGCACAGAGTGCAGTCTTATCCTTGCTTGTTGTATGTGTTTAAAAAAAGTGTTTGAAATTACACAACTTAGTTACTTCGTATTTGCAGGAAGCCACTGAATGCGGGCAGCGCAGGATCGTTATGGAGATCTTTGGAGGAGGCCTTTATCCAGCAGTGGACGTCTACTGGCTGAAATGGTGATAATGATGAGATACTTCGTAATAAAGCATACGGTTACGAAATTTATGAACATAAGTCGTAATAAGGTCATATTTTTGTTTTTCAAGAAATAGATTCCTAGCAGTTCATACTAGACGTAGGTAGCCGGTATGCAAATTAAAATTTCAAATGAAATAAAACTTCAGCGGTATAAAAAGAGCCAGTTATCAAATCGCCTGACTACTGCAATTTCGAATGTAATGTTTCCTATTGTTGTTATTATGTATTTTATTTTCAACTTCAGCTTTAAGTTTTTTGGATGCTGTCCAAATTTACTCGTTTCGTTCATGGTTTGAAATTTCTCTCTTATAATTTATTCAAAATAAAAAAATATGTAAGTAGGTAGTCGTTGTCAACCATGGTTGGCATGGTTAATGGCAATATGTAAATAATGCCCGTATTACTTCTCTTCTTTTTCACACTTAATAGATCCGCGGTCTTGTCGGTGGAGTCTACGCCATTCTGTTCTTTCTGTCTTCCGTCCTCTGTTTGAATAGTATTACCACCATGCAAAATTTCATTTAAATTGGTCCAACAACGGTCCCACATATTAGCGTGTACAAATATACAGGCACACAAGTTTTGTAAAAAATATATATTTTTTACAAAACTTGTATTTTTGTATTCAACTACACTCCCTTTATAATCAATGTACAGTCACGCCGATTCTTTAGTTTTATTATAGTATAGATAGATAGATGTGAAAATACTAGGTTAGGTCACCGCTTATTCTATTTTGCGCCTTAATGTCATTTCATTAATATTTAACTAACATAAGCCACTTTGTTCTCTATTTTCAGTCCAGACTACGGTCGTACACATTTCGATGACACAGATCCGGAGTGGGCAGATGCCATAATGATATACAAGGATGCAGCCATAGCTGGGATGCAGATGTTTGACTGCCCATCCATCTACAGCGGATGCCCTGAGGGTCAAGGAGTGATGGAGCTGGTGACTAAACTTCGAGATGATTAAAAAGAATGGTCAAAGATATAGGATTTCTTTTGGGATGGCTGTTGTTAGCTTTGTGCCAGTAAATAGATAGTGAAATGAAACGCCCATAATTTTAAGGTTAGGTATTTATTCCATTTCAACGTCAAATTCATCATAATGTTATATGTTATAATAATTATTACGATGTCATTGATATTTACAACTTTTATTGGTTAACGGTAAAGTCGCTATATTAAGAACCCTCCGCTTTCACCTAAGGTTAAGATTCCGTATTTTTAAAATATTTTCTATTATCTTAACTGTCAATTAACAAGGTGTCAATTAACCTTTGTGTATGATTTTATCATCATCATTACAGCCAAATGACGTCCACTGCTGGACAAAGGCTCCCCTAAAGATCTCATCAACAATCGGTCCTGTGCTACCCGCTTCCAGCGGCTTCCAGCGACCCTCACCAGATCGTCTGAATAATTCGAATAAATGCATTTTTATCAACGCATCATCAAGTTTGCCTGCTATAAATTGCTACTCAGTAAATAAGGCCGCCTACATGCACACTTTCGATCTTTTTTTGTTTATGAAATTACTGAATATTTTGTTTTTTAAAATAGAAAGTGAAACGAACAAAAAGTCCATACTTTCACAGTAAGTATATCGTTCATCGAAGTCTATAAAACTCTAATACACTCCACCTATAGGTTGCAAGCAATATCACTGCAAACTTTCTTCATCTCGCGTCTTTTCAATCTCCACTCTCAGCGAAATAACGCTTGATCCAGTGTAATACGTTTATCCTGCCGAGTTCAATAACGGTACAATATAAGTGTCGTACAAAGGACGAGTTTGCTCAGCAAGAGGCACGTCTTAGCAAATGAAGTAGGTCTCATGCGAGGTGCAAGTCACGTGCTAGCTATCGCGTTTGGGATAGGTACGATACTTACCTCCATTCACGTTTCCTATAACTTCACTTTGCCGATTCGTTTTTACACTTTTTTGATAAATACATTTTATTAACAGCTCGGCTCTAATGACATTATGTTTAATATAAAAATGTTTTGAAATTACTTTTTACCAGATGTTCTACGATACCTCCATTCACATTTCTTATAACTTCACTTTGCCGATTCGTTCTTTCACTTTTTCGTAAAAATAATTTTATTTACTGCTCGGCTCTAATGACATTATGTTTGATATAAAAAATGATTTGAGATTACTTTTTAACAGATGATCTAAATTTAGCTGTAATTAATTAATTTATAAAATATAAGTGCTAACATTCTTTGAAATGTCTTTTTAACTTTACAATCATCGTGGTAAATTTTTATCATTTACGTTATAAAGTTCTATACAATTCACTTGTTTAATATAATAAGTATAATAAATTAATTCAAATTGCTTATAACTAAATCTATTGGAGTTCGAGAAAAAGGTCCTCGTACTTTTTTGAATTTGAAATTTTGCAGCTACTTTATGTAGGTGTAGTAAGAATGTTCGATGAAAAGAGTTTCGAAAATTTATAGCTACTTTAAGTAGGTTTAGTAAAAATGTTCGATGAAAAGTGTTTCGTCATTATATTATGTTTATCTTTGGGGTATTTACATCGTCTCGGTAAGCACCATTGGTTCGATGCTTTGTCTAAGAAGATAAAGAGTTGCGGGAAGATAGTGCCTCTTAAAGAGAGTTCTATATAGCTTTTAGAAGGGTAAGATTTTCAATAGATATAAAAGCTTCGACAACAGGCTGATATGTATACTAATATTATAAAGATGAATTATTTGATTGTTTGTTTGCATTTTATGTAAATAGGCTCCGAAACTACTGAACCGAATTTATCAAATACATAACTATGTATTTGATAAATTCTAAAACTACTTATTACAATAATAATTATGTATTTTTTAAATTGGTTCATATATGGCCCCACCGAGGGGCTCGAGCCTACCCTGAAATTAGGGTGAATAGGCCTTAGTCGACCACGCTGGCCTAATGCAGGTTGGTCAACTTTACACACAACACAACCTTTGAATTACTTTGCAGGTATGTTTTTTAAAAACATTTACAAGCCAAAATGATTACATTTCACGGTAGGAGGTACCTACATTGATTTACTTACATGCTTATGGCTAGTGGTAGTTCCAACAAAAGGAAATAGCTGACATTTAAAAAAGGAAGATCCTAAAGATGTGCAGGTTTCCTCACGATGTTTTCCTTCGAATAACGTCGAAACGTGGAATAAACTCACATTATAAATTCGAAAATCGACCGTGCCAAGACTTGAAACCCCGATCTTCAGAATTATTATGGCAACCCATACAATGTCTTATGCGCTTGAAAACGAAACGAATTTTTTCAAACACATAAAATGTGCCACAGAGTGCCAAGTGCGAGATTTTTACTCACGAAACGCGCTCGATAACGCCTACGACGTAAACGTGCATTTAGTATGGAGAAATTTTAGTTCAGCTAACTGTCTACAGATGGCGTAGTTTCAATTCCATACAAAATCGCGTTTACGCTCTCGATTTCGAGCGCGTTTACTTTGGTTGCAAAGCTCGCACTCGGCACTCTGTACAATAAATAAATAAAAAATCTAGCCAAGTCTTATCCACCGACGCTCTTATTTATGTAATTCAGATCAATCGTAACAAATGTGGCTAAGTTTACTAATGAGCTTATTAATTAAATGAGGAGTAAACTGTACATGTTTTGTCAGCATATCAGATCAAATCACGAGTTCGTGGATTATATGTAATGGATATTGAGTCAACAATATAGCGAATAAATTGGATCTGTATTTAGATGTGGTTTCGCGTTGATTGAAACAGACAAAGTGTTTTAAATGAGATACATTTCACTGATCAGCTATGTGGTTTCCAATTTAGTTTTGGATCAACGCAACTGTTAGTATATTCAAGTAGATTGAATAATATTGTATAAGTAGATTGAATGTAGATTGTAATAGTCTTTTTCAGGCGATTCATGTTGCATAACCTACTAGTTCTTCTTATCGTGTCGATGGCAAGTCAGATTCAACTATATTTTGTCGGCCCAATATTCTACCACTCTGATCGCATCCACATTTGTATCCACCTGTTAATTTTATAATAAAATGACCAAACAATTAAATGCGGATAGGAACTTTTACAGACAAGGCGGAAATTTTTCAATTTCAGTTTTTTGACAAATTGTATTTTAATTTCTCGCAAGGCACCCCGTAGCACCTCGGACACTCCATAATAATACCTGAATATCAAGTTAAACACTGACACGTTATGTAAAACACTCCAGAACACCCCAGAGTCCCGCTGCGCCTGCGGGGTGCGGTGCGTGGGGGGCTATCGGGCGGGTAACTCATTTTAGTGCGGGGCGGCTAAAATAAATAGTAGAAATAAAACAAACATTCTATTTTAGCTTTTTATTATTATTCTGTCCATTTTAAAGGTCTGTATAGAGCGACACATCCAGCATAGAGAGTGGGCAGAGCTCGCTCGAACCGCGACACTCATCGTTGGTCACGTTATGCCATTTGTCCGTTCCCGAAGACCTCTGGCTGAAAACATTGAAATATAATACACTGGTTTGTTATTAATTACTTGTTATAGTACCAATATTTAATAATGTTTTACGTTTAAAATGCGATACAAAACTACAAGCTTCATTCTATGTTGGTTTATTTAGATAGAGTCCGTTTTTTAATTTATCAGTAAGCCTACTATGTAAGTAGCGACAGGCTCGAGAAGCTGTCAAACGCGACATATTGACAGAACTGCTATGGCTCTAATGTCACTATGTCGCGTTTGAAAGCTTCTCGAGCCTGTCGCTACTTACATAGTAGGCCTAGTCAGGTAACTCAAACTACTTAACCAAAGCTAAACTTAAATCACACGCGTGCTGTACGAAACAGTGCATTTGACATCGGTTTTAGTTAAAGTTTAGTTTTGGTTAAATCGTTCGAGTTAGCGCGATAGGAGCCCAGGTTTCAAACCGTCACAATAATTGCTAATCGAAATCGTAAACACAAATGTTTTTGAACATTTACTGGTTATGCATGTACGGATGAGGATCGGCTCTACCAAACTCTAAGCGTTACATATGGTAATCAATAACAACTGTAATCCCTAACCCTTAAAAAGTGGGGATTATGGCTACACCTTTGTTCCTTCTAAGGACTGTGATAAGCTGCAAATATTATAAATTTGATAAAAGATTTGCAAGCTATGGAATACGCGTCGAACTCATCCTACATTATATTTAAAACTAACTTTCCGCCTCGCGGCTCCGCACGCGTTATCAGTTTTTCCCATGGGAATGAGGAATTTTCCTACGGTAAAGGTAAGTTATATCCTTCCTTATGGTCTATTCTATGTTTGTTTCATTAAAGTCGGTTCAGTAGTTTCGAAACCTATTCAATGCAAACAAACAAACAATCAAAAATTTTATCTTTATAATTTTAATAATAGTATACATTAGATAGAATAAGCCTTACCTAAAAACAATTTTTAAAATTTTGTGGTATATCTCTCGCGGTTGGTCGAAGCCTCTCATCTCACAAATGGCTCGGCGTATGCAGTGGAATCCGTTCAGACCATTCCTGCAAGTAATAGCGTGGGATTCATACAGGGTGTCATCTCAATTATCACCTTTATTTCACTATCCACTTCTACAAGTACCAGAGAAAAAAACCTCGAATACAACATTCTTTGTGCCAACATGGCGGCAGCGGGAGGCGGGCAGAATGCACGGCGAGAAAAAAAACAAAGGACAAATGCTATGCGCCACAGAACATTTAAAAGAGGTTAGAAAGGCGATGTGGGCGGGGCCGGCGCGCCAAAACTATGAGCAAAACGCTCATACTTCACGCAAAGAAACGATCGCGCTGTCTAACTCACACATAGCTATAAAAATCTACATCAGTGTGCGTGCATGCGTATGATTCGTTTCCATTTGAAATCGCGTGATTGAGCGGCGCTATGATTGGCTAGATTTGAAATTGCAAATATGTGCGTAAACTTCATCTTTATTGAAGTACAGATGTAGTGGAGGTGAAAGGTGGGGTGGAATCGGCGACACCGGATTTCATACGGACGGCGCATTATCGCCATTCTAACCTCTTTTAAATGTTCTGTGCTATGCGCCATAGAAGTTGGAGCTCGCGAGGTACCTACAATTTAAATGACAAGAATGCGATTCGCGGGTGCTAGTATATGGTAGTTCAGTGTTATAATCAGCTAGTACGTTCCCTTCAGTAAATAGTGGTGTATTCACCCTAGAGAGCGAAATATAAAAAAGTTATTATCTTATTTAGACACAACCACTAAATAGGGATTTTTAAATTTATGTCTTCTTTCACCGCCGTGGATGTTTAAAGAGCATTCCTACACCCCGGTAGTTCTGCGTCTCTGTCTACCGTACATAAAAGCAAATAACGGTATGTATATGAAAGCAAATAAATGAATTAACATACAATTATTATAATGAATTTGAAAATCGAAAAAAACATTGAAATATGGTGTTAATAGAACTACAAAAAAAATATAGGCATTAGGCACAAACGGAATAAAGTACACGCATTAGGTGTTCCTGTTACGTTTTCAATCGAAACATTAATGAAAAACGAAACTAACTGCTCAAATTTAATACCTATAGAGAAATGGGGAAAAAAGTCCAGTAAATGTTTTTTTTTTCACCCTGTATACGGTAAAAGTAGCGAACTGCAAGTTGAAAACTTGGCCCGGGAACGCATGGAACGATGTTCCTGTAGTAAGTGAACATAACATATCAGTTCATAACATTTTAGATTAAATTCTAATAAAATTAATTCTAATGTAAATGTTGATACCGATCAATTTGATTCGAAGGAATTCTTATATATAACATTTTCGTGTCACAGTTTTCGTTCCCATACTCCTCCGAAACGGCTAGACCGATTCTCATGAAATTTTGTGAGCGTATTGAGTAGGTCTGAGAATCGGCCAACATCTATTTTTCATACCCTTGAGAGCGGGCGGAGCCGCGGGGTGAACAGCTAGTAAGTACTATGAAAACATACCTATTTACAATTATCGCGTAAGGACCCGTAAATATACAAAATAATGTATACTAAACGCGAAAGCCTGAAAAAAAAAACGATACTATGACAGTTATTTAGCATGTTTTATATGATTCTTTTGTAATCAATTCATTCAGTCATTTTAAATCCAATAATATGACTGTTATTCTAAATATAAGTCACTTTTTCAGGGCGTATAGTTGATACCGCAAAAGGTGGCGAGACGAGTTAGATGCTTCGGATCAAATAATTATATTTATTCTCATAAAAAAACAAATAAGACACGCCCCATGTTTCAATCAAATAAATGAGATACGATTTTACCAAAGAATTATATATTGTCATTCGCACTCTTTTACTTAAATGGGCTTCGCGCTGCATACCTATGTAGCGAAGTATACCCCGTAGAAAATATATAATAATAGGCATACACTGCTGCTGCTTATATACCAAATCTTTAGTGATTTGACGTTCCCGGTAATATTCCCACAGTAATAATGCTACTTCCCGTTTGAGGCCAACTATTGAGTCAATGAGATCCGTAGGGACGATCTATCACAATTTTCCCGGGAATGGGAATTTCCCGGGAATGGTGGGAATATATCCGGGAACGGCACATCTATACATATATTCCATGTTCTTGTAATTTTCTAAATAGGTTAATGAAACGCAACTTACTTGTCCATAATGATTTCAAGGTTCTTGTAAAGGCTTCTTCTCGCTACATGATGATAAGGATGGAAGGAGTCAGGAGGCTCGTCCCAGTTCAGACGGAAGCCATAAGCCATGGCTACGATTTGGGTGAACTTTAGCACTGTGGCTTTGATGTTTAGACGTAGCTGAAAAAAAAAACAAGTTATAGAAATAATTATTGATGTGAAACAGGTGAGGTGAGGGGTAAAACCGGGCCTCGCCACGCTATATTTACAGCTTACAGCAACTTATAGCTTACCCTGAAATAAGGGTGAATAGGCCTTAGTCGACCACGCTGGCCCAGTGCGGGGTGGTCAACTTCACACACAACCCTTGAATTACTTCGCAAGTGTGTGCACATTTCCTGAAGATGTTTTAATTCACCGTAAGAGCGTCGAATAAACGTACATATGAATTCGAAACTCGAAAACACATTGGTACGTGTCGAGGTTCGAACCCGCGAACTTCCCATTTTCAAAATGTATTTATTCATTACACTAAACTAATAAGTTATAAATCTGCCTACCCACACAAATAGATACCATCATCTCAGGAAAGCACATAGGCTAATTAATTATTATCGCGGGAAATATTCCATGGAAGTCAACGACCCTAACGGAGCTCTCACATGACATAAATAGTTAAAAATCAAGAATTTTTAAATTGAAGAATACTTACAAAAATATGTGTTATATTTCTAAAACTCAAGAATCTTCTTTGTCTGGAGAGAATTTGAACATTATCACTGGCATCACCATAATCCATGAACAGGAACACAATTAGGCAAATATAACATACGAAAACAACTTGATATATCTTTAACATATTGTCTAAAAAAAGTTACTTTTACTGCCAGTCTTATTTTAACAAATTCACTTGAAAACGTTTTATTTCTGCCGGTGGTTCATTTGGTCTTCAAATTTTGAAAGTAGAACTTTAATTTATGATTTAATAGTTGATAAAAAAGATTTTAATTTGATTTGCAACACGTGTAATGTTTTAATATCACGTTTTAATATTTGGTGAAGAAATTTTGCAAGTTCTTTTCAACAAGCATTGATTGCTCGCTGTGATATCTAGTGGTTTGGTGTAAGTAAGTCACTGTAAGGTATTCAAATGTAGTTTATTTGGAGTACAAATTTACACTTTTTTAACCTCGTAGCATTTGAACTGGTTTATTTTACAAAGTACCTAAAATACAGGGTGCGATAATTTTACTTTTTATTTTAAAATTGTGATATATTCAGCTATAATCCTTTTGCATTTTTTATTCGACGTTTTGTAGGTCTTCCCAATTGCTACGTAATTTCTCAATGGTCGCCCTTCTCACATTTGTGGTAAGTAAATAATAATAATAAAAATATAAAAACACCATGAGGACAACTCATACAAGTGTGCCTCACTCATGTTTTCAGTGACAGTAAAATTTATTTACCGCGGTAAAAAATATATTTCCTCAATAAATTAAAAATAACACTGTTATACTTAGCGGCAGACAATTTGAACAAGATGTCACGTGGTACAACTGTGCGCAGCGCACACGGAGATAAAAAAAACATTTTTTATTTTTTTTGAAACGAGTTACAGTAATTTGGTGATCGGAGACTCCTTTTAAGCGTGTAAGCCTGTATCAGGGGCACTGGGCGGTCACTCCATAGAGAAAACGCGTTTTGACAAGCTACTTCTTTTTGAATACCTATCAACTACAAGTCAATGGCGCTAGGCGCTATGTAAAACACCCCCGAACACCACCGGCGGAGTCCCGCGGTGCCTGCGGGGTGCGGGGCGTGGGGCGCTATATCGGGCGGAAACTCATTTTGGCGCGGGGGGGGTGAGTGTCCTTTCTGTACGGGTTAGTACTATTATTTTCTTCTGTGTCAGGGGACTGCGCTCCTCCAATAACAACTAGTAATACTAAAACTTTAAAATAATACAACACGGTTGTTTATAATTTTACACTTGTAGACTACATAAATTAAGCCATTTAAAAGAGTGATGTGTGCTGCGTTAATTTGAAAGTTCATAATAAAATGTATTATTTTCCCTCCACGCTCATTCCTCACCCCCGCTTACTTGCGTAGGTATTTTGCCGATATCTATACAAGTTTACTTATGGAACATTTATATTTTACACGCCGTACATAGTTGTCCAACTAATCCGCAACGGGTCATTACTATTTGTGAATCGTGATTATCGTTTCCGAGAAACGAAACCGAGTCGAGCTTGAGGTAAGTATTAACTCAAATCCAGCATGCGATACTTCTTTTATTCAAATTCAGAACGTAATTTCTTTTCTTTTTATGAAAAATTTGTGCCAGTGTCAAATTTAAAACATGGTTCTGTAAATTCCTAACCAAAAAAAGAAAAAGTGAAAAATTAATCACTAAAATTGTAACTTTATCCAGCCAGTGTTTTAATTTCATGACAATAATGATTTTTCGTTCTTCAGCCATATTTAATCTGTTATTTCTTTTTGTGACTGGGCAAGTGGTTAATGAAGATTCTGCCAATAACAAAGATGTGGAAACGCATGGCAGCAGCGAAATATTATCAAGGAGAAAAAGATTTCTTGTGTTTCCCGAAGGCAGTTCCTTGCAATTAGGTAAGGTTTGTTTACCGTTATTTTTTTTATATTTCTATTTACACACACATGTTTTATATATTTTATATAGCAATAGTTTATATGGATATTTGTAAGAAAATGTTAAGTAACTTAATTTGCAATGAATTCGCATTAAAGTCATGTTACATAAGATAAATATGTATATTACAAAAATCAAAATGTTGAAAAGAGTTAGGACAAAGAAGCATAGAGAACGTCAAATAAAAATGCTTACTTCATAGGTTAGAGAGGTTATTCTGAGTCATAGGTACATGATCTACCTATGCTATCCAATTTACTATTTAAGTAAATAAGTAAGTAAAAACACACTACGCACATTTATTAAGATCAATAGGTATTATTATTTTTTACACAAAAAAATATCAGCTTACTTAAACCTTATTAAAGGCTAAGTAATTGAATTATATCACAGGACTTTGTTTCACAGAAAAGAAAGACACCATATAAAAATCAACTTATTCTAATTCCAGTTTTCTGCAACACGTTCCCATCAATCAACGTTATAGGCGACATTATTCTTTTCGGATACACTGCTGCTTTAGCTTACGAACTGCCTCAAGACCCTTATTCTCCCTTCGATCATCATGCAGACCCGTTGCATAGGAGAGTAGACACCAAGGAGATCTACTATTTGAATGAATACGGAAGGGTCATTGATAAAAGACCTTATCAGAGGTAGGAAACTTTTTTAAAGCTGGTTTTTAATAAAATGCTAATATTCTTACATTAACATGATTTTTACGAGTTATCTTTATAACTTTGGTAAAGGAAGTAGACAGCCAAATTTTAGAACTCGCCAGAAAAGAATATGTAAGTAACTGATGTCAATATCCTATTACAGTTAAAAATAAATACTTTGAACTTTGAAGGTACTCTGACTCTGAGGTCAAGGTCAGATTTGGTAGACTTTACCAAGTTTGAGATCAGACAACTATTTCAAACTACAGAAAAAGATTCATGAAATCTCGCTATATTGTACAATAGCCAACATATAAGGTACAGGCAGCCAACTTTTAACTTTAAAAAACGTTCAATTCCATACCTATCATTTCCAGAAAGTTCATAGTGAATCCGGCTTTTGCGAAACGAAGCGTCGACTCTCACGCGAGTGGTGGTAACGGGACAGAATTCAAAAAGGAGCGATTGGGTATGATTATTTCTTTAAAGTTAAAATTGAAATAAAAAATAAATAAATTACATAAAACCATTTCAAGTTATAGTAGGGACTACTATTTGGTATTCTGTGGTTATAGGTACTAATTCGACCGAATTCCGACAAGACTCAGTTCCGACAAGACACTACTCCGACAAGTTCGGTAGGTTAAGTTAGGTTAGGTTTTATGTTTTGTCGAAGCAGTGTCTTGTCGGAACTCGGTTTTGGATTCTTCCTAACAATATTTGCCAAGTTCTGAGTCAAAACTAAAATATTGCGGTTATTCCAGTGTTTTCTGTTAATTGATTTATTTAGATGCTCTGTACGAGCTAAGTAAGATATTTCGAAGATTTCGAGGTGAATCTACCTCATAAACCCGGTGTCGGAATTATAGAACTGCCTTTAGGCTTCCGACGTGGCTCCTATAACGAACGACTACAACAGGATACAAAATTAAATCAAATGTAATGATATTTTATTTGACTATCATAATACAGATTAGATTGTGTAGGTGTATGTGTATCGTATTAGAGTATGTATCAGAATCAGTTTTTTAGAGGAGTGGAAAAGAAAATACTTGCTTTAGGACATAATGACGAATTTGATCACACAAATATTATAAAGGCGAAAGTTTGTGAGAGTGTGTATGTTTGTTACTTCTTCACGTCTAAAGCAATTATAATAAAATTTGGTATGGAGTTAGCTGACACCCTGGATTAACACATAAGTCACTTTTTACCGCGGGAAAATTCCTCATTCCCACGGGAAAACCTGTTAACGCGGGTGGAGCCGCGGGGCGGAAATCTGGTATTTTAATAAAATGGGCTAAACTTGCAGATAAACAGATTCTTTTGTTACCTACCGTAAAATTTAAACATACCCTATTCACAGACAGAAAAAAAATACATGAGTCGGCTACACGAGACTTTTTGAATGGCGAACGTATGGACAGGCGCAGCGCCGTATTTCACAGGACATCTAGGGCGCTGCTCTACCGAAAAATAGAAGTGATGCTGCAGGGGTACGCATGTTTTTTGGTGACGTTTTGTTAGTTGTGGTTTTTCAGATTCCACATTTTTGTTTGAATCATATGTGATCGCGGTACATGGAAATGGCGACGTTTCTAAGGGTCGATAATGTAGACTATTATTACTGGTGGAAAACGTGTTTTTAAAATTTACATGTTCACTCAATTCTGTTAAGATGAATTTAAAGGGTCTTTCGCATAGAGGAATGACTTCAACATATATATGAATACAATATATATATATTCAATACTTCAAGCTCCGTGCGCCAATTAATTTAAAATTTATTCGGATGTTTATTATATCGGTAAAGGAATACGTCGCGAGGAACTTGCACATATCATCAAAGAAATTTCAAAGTGTATGAAGTTTACCAGACTAGCCTGTTTTAACTATTGCTTACCCTGACTCTTAATGCTGACTACTGCTCACTTTTACTAAAATAAGACCCTGTTTGTTCACCATGGTTCAGGATAAGCTAAGCCCTACAAAGACATCATCAGGTGATGATAAATGATTAAAAAATGAATGCCAAAATCAATACCATAAATCTATACCAATCACTACATAGTTTAGAATAAAGTCGCTTTCTCTGTCCCTATGTCCCTCCCTATGTCCCTTTGTACGCTTAAATCTTTAAAAATGCGCAACGGATTTTGATGCGGTTTTTTTTAATAGATAGAGGGATTCAAGAGGAAGGTTTATATGTATAATACATGCATAATATACTAAAAAAAAAACCCGCAATAACCATTTTCCCGTGCGGAGCCGTGGCGGGTCGCTAGTAATATATTGTATTGTATAATGTATTGTATATTCGAAAGTAACTCTGCCTGTTGTGCTTTCACGCCAAAAAGTCTGATCCGATTGCAATAAAAAATTGAAAGGCAGAGAGCTTCAGGGGAAAGGACATGTTTCTACGAAATTATTAAGAACACTAGCGGAGCTGAGGGTGGAAGCTGGTATGTTTCAAGCAACATGAATTTCCTTAACTTTGTCAACTTTCCAGGCTTGGTGGTAACGGTAGAGAGTGCCTGTTGAAAACTTTGTGTCTGGTCGGACAAACGCAGCAGCATCCTCAAGGGAGCTTCTTCCAGGAGATACTAAGAGCCATATTCACGTAAGTTGGAACACGATGGTGACGATTTTCGCTGTTCCGCTCTATTTCTTAAAGTTTATATGACCTTTTTACGTTTTTAACAACAATAAGGGATATAATATCAATAGGCCTACTATGGCTACAGGCTCGAGAAGCTGTCAAACGCGACATATTGACAGAACTACTATGGCTCTTATTTCGCGTTTGACAGCTTCTCGAGCCTGTCGCTACTTACATAGTAGGCCTACTGGGTTAGAGACATCATTTAACCCACTGATTGCACTAGTTTATGGTTCATACCAATATCCGACTTAAAATAAGCGCGTAATTTGACAGCTGCATGTATTCCCAAATATAATTTATTCAAATTTAGATTAATTAATCTCCGATCCTTCTCGGTTCCGGTATGAAAGAAAAAGAACGCGCTTTAAACTTGAGGTTATGATGGGACTGAGGAGAATTGCCACCAATTTCAACGGTAGCAGATTTTATACAAAACTTGCATAGTGTTCTTGCATGTTAGATTTACAATGTTTGTCGACAGTAGAAAAATATATTTAGCCTTTATATTCTTGTGGTTCCGGTTTAGAATCTATGTAAGTGCCTAGAGTTGGATTATCCAAGCTTTTCTTCGTATGGGGAGACTAAACGATTGAATTAAGATTTTATTTAAAATTAAAGAGATGGACAGCAGTATTCATCAGTGTAACCTGCAATGACCGTGACCTGTGATGATGAAGATCATCCTTTAGCTACTGCTGGATTATTAGTCTTAGGCCTAAGTTCACCAACATACCTGACGGTCAGTTAATGTTTAAACGCCCCATTTGACATTAATTACACAGTTAAGCTCATTCATACCTAGACGCTCAAGCTTACTCTTTAATCAGGGTGGATATGTCGTAGCCAAGTGGTTAAAATAGCCGTTCAATCAAACAGCTAGCCCTTTGACTGAACATCGCCATTCAATCACACGGCTGTACGTCGCTTAGCCGACTTGTTGACTGCAACGTTCAACACTACAGCTTGACGACGCTTAGCCAAATGGTTAAATGGCAAATTAACTAGGGTGACCATTAGTTTAGCATGTGATTTGAAAAAATAGGAAAACTTTTTGTAATTTCTTGGGAGATTTTTCTTGGATTAAGTTTAAGGACGGTTTAAGAGGTGACCAAAAGTTTGAACAAATTAGTAAACATGAAAAACAAATTAATAATCGTAATATTCTTTATTGTTGCATGTTGGGCAGAGCGATACAAAAATTTTAACAGCTTTTTTTGCTATATAAAACTGACTCTTTATATTATACACCATCTTGATTACCCGTACTCTTTCTTTTTAAAATAAGATATTCTTTACTGCCAATTGTCATTAAATCGTATTTTGATATCCAATAATAAGACATAGAAGTCCTGCATTCCGTGTTAGTCATGGACACCCTAGCGTTCTTTAATAACTTCAAATACCTTGGTGATGCATTTCATAATCCTGTGATTTCTCTTCGTATAACTTTTAAAATTTTAATTCACTCTTATCACTCGAATGTGCCTCCATAATTTCTGGCTCTTCAACACTAGTAACGTACCTATATTTACTACTTTCTTTCCGAAAAATATCTTGAAACAATCAAAAACACAGGTAAGTTGACGCCATATTGAAAACAAAACACACCTAGCGCCGTCGCGGTGGTAGGCTGAACTAATTCAATTAAAAGGCGGCTTTTGAGTCAGCTGTAATGTTGAACGTTTTGAGCGCCTCAAATATTCAATTAAAAAGCTAGACGTGTGATTGAATGGCGATGTTCAGTCAAAGGGCTAGCTGTTTGATTGAACGGCTATTTTAACCAGTTGGCTACGACAGATATGAATTAGTCGACCACGCTGGCCCAGTCCAGTTCATATGTGCCGAGGTTTGTACCCGCAAACTTTTGAATGGCAGTCAACACCCTATTCAGCCACCGACGACGCTCTCCTTACTGTGACATTAATTTAGTAAGAAAACCAAATACCCAATGGTCATTTAAACATTATGTTTGTTGGTTTACTCGGAACTATAATTCAGAAGTGGACTATCGTGTAGTATAATTGTATTTTTTTTACAGGCTACCCAAAGGTGACACCGATGACGAAGATATTAAGGAGTACGACGACGCTCATTGGTCAAAAGAGTCATGCGACAAGATGTTCCCAGATTGCTTGGAGCCAATCAGAGGCCCAGAAACGGCTATAGTTTTTTGATTCGATAAGTGCAATCAAAATAACCCATAATACCTCGTTTAGATGTTATTCACTTTCTTACCTCATTAGTTCAACAAATGTTTTGTTTATAATGTAACTATTAATATTACATATGTGAAAGTATGTTATTATATTGTCTTTTTCTTTCGAAATGCATTGATATAAATCTTGTATACCTTGTTGATTTGAGTTAGGGTATAATGTTACATTTTGACCACTAGCAACATTATCATGGGCAAGAAAGGAATGCAACTTGATTAGAAAGATTAAAATGTTATGTATTTTCGAGAATGGGTCAAATTTTTAAATTACCTTCATTTCAAATTACGTCTGTATCTACTTTTTAAGGAAAGCTTATGTGGATTCATCAAGATCGTCAAACCTTGCCCATAATTGAAAATACATTACTCTTGTTATTTAAAACATCCCGTGTCTTTTGTACTCCTTTCCGTAGTCTTCCAACGAACATCAAAAATCACGCTCAAATTGGATTTTTACACTACTTTTTTGTTTCAAACGAACTAAATGTAATGTACAAAACACGTTTCGAGTGAGTAACTGTAAATGCGTTACACAAACTGTGTTAATTGGTCCCAACGTATGTTGGTCTCATTCTCATAACGACACTCGTTCATTCTTTACTTTACCACTGTCAAACTGTCAACTCTCTATTACTTCTCAGTCAAAGATGTCGAAATGAAATTGACATAAAAGTGAATTTTAAACAACAAAATGGACATCCATATTTACTTAGAAATACTGAGCTTAGTGACAATGCTGACTTTACAAACAATTTCAAGTGAGCTCAGTACTCGTACAAGTGATAACAAAAGTGAAGTGTCGGATACGAGAGTACTGTCGCGAAGAAAAAGGTTTTTACTGTTCCCAGACGGTAGTTCGCTACAATTAGGTAAGTAAATAAGTAAATAGCTGGCATCACGACGGTGTGATTTTACAGTAACTGTACTTGAAAGAGATGAAGTCAATGACTCGTCGACATTCCAGTTGAAAAGGTCATAAGTATCGACTACAAATAATTATTTTTATATTGAAACGGGGTCACATTAAGCATTTATCACATTTGACACAAAAACAGTTTTCAAGTTGTTTGGTCGGGTGGCGGTTATGAATACCAAATATTTTGCCTTTAATAAGTAAGTTTAATCTTTATAGCAGCATTACGATTTCGAGAACTTACCTTTATTATAATTTGGCAGATTTTGTAAATGTATTGTATGTTCTCGTATATATATATTTTTTTAAGATGATGTTATCTATCGCAGAGTATAAATAAATTGTTTTATAGTCATCACATTGGTTTAATTAAATAAGTGGATCATTGCGGGCTATCCTCAAGTTCTTTATATTAAACTTAAGTCACTATTATGAAATATTTTTTCCGCTTAAGGACCAAAAACTTTTATATAAAGTCTGGTTTAACATTTTATTTTTATTTGTTTATTTATGTACATAATTTCTAAACGTTACCATTACAGGATTGCTCCCAGGACGCTAACGCTCTATACTTTTCATAAAAATACCTCAAATAGAAACAATCACAATCATAAATCACTTACACCAATAACAAAGCAATAAAAATTTAAAGTCGCTAAAAGTTAATATTTACTAATGGTATGTTATAATATTAAATAGGTACACACACATATATAAAATACAGATTCTTTAAACATAGGTGATATTATAATCGTCTGATTTCGTTTACAATGGAAATCTTTGTACACGTATTACTTAGTGTATGGATGTTGTATATTCATATCAGCTGTCTGACATCAATAGTACAGGCTCTGTCTAGCCTAGTTTGGGGTCAGATGGCCGTACGTGAGATGTCCCCCATATTTATTTATTTATTGCTGTGACTTACGTTCAAATCATATTCGAATGGAGGAATTTATTTAAACATTTTTTTAGTATTCTGCTGCCAAACATCAGCTCTTATTCCGATTGGTGACATATTTCTGTATGGTAACACGGCTGCCTTAGCGTGGAGTCTCCCAACGGACCCAGAGTTCCTTTTGATGTTCAAGAATGACCTTCGAGATGCCCAGCGGAGACAGGATCTGAACGAAATATATTATTTGGACGAGACTGGGAAAGTACTCGCCAGAGTACCTTATAAAAGGTAGAATTTTGTTGTATTTTAGTAACGTATTGATAAAAAAATGCATTTAAAAATGGATTTATTAAGTACTGCGTAAAATATCCTAGAATTAATATAAAAGGCATTTGAAAATAATGTTTCTAGCAGGCCTTCTTTTGAATATGATTATCAAAAATTAATTTATAAAATCATAGACATACATATTATATTTAAGCAGAACAGAGGGAGTTCAACATTTTTGATTCCGTAATGGGCCATATTGTGACCCTAAAATAATGATACGAATAAAATACTCCAACTAATCCTTGGGAGATTTAATTCTTTTGAATGTAAATTATAGAGAAAAAAGTAATTTTAGTTTCGGTAATAATTACAATAAAGTAGACACAAAACAATCATTTCAGAAAACCAATAATAAACCCAGCGTTTGCAAAAAGAAGTATAGATGACCAAACTATGACGTTTAAGGAGAAATTAAAGCAAAAAATAGACAGAAAGAAGATGCATAAAGTGCAAGAGAGAAGGGAATACCTGAACCAGGAACACATGAGCGAGAAGACTGCAACATTTCACAGGAGCAGCCGGGTAGGCTTGTACGAGAAAATAGAGAAACTGTTTACAGCGTAAGTATATCAGATCATATAATTTATTTTTGCCATTAAAATTTGCTGTAGGTAACAATAGGTCTTAGAGACTCCCCATACTAGTGTCTTTCGAGCGTCATAACCATAGGCAGCAGGGCGAATGAAACAAAAGACGGACGCGGATGATTGTGTGCGTGACGTACGACGTTCACATTTACTCCAGTAGAGCAAGAACCCGTGAGAGCACTGTAATAAAAAAATAATTGAAGTACGAATGATGATGAACCATCGTCAATCAACAATAGGATGTCGACAAACAACGACACATTGAATATTTTTAAATTAAAGAGATACTTTATACTTAACTTATTTTAAACTACGCAATGGATTTCTTAGTAGGTACTAACAATTTAGAAGCATTAATATTTGCTTTTCTAGAATTGGCAGAAATGGTCGTCAGTGCGTATTGTACAAACTATGTGAAGCAAGACGGAGTCCCGGTCGACAAGGGACATTTCTTCAGGAACTATTCAAAATTATATTCACGTAAGAAATTGATAAAATATTTGCTTTGTGTAAGATGGAAAGATTACAAGATTACCATTAGTAAAAACTGACCCTGTACAAGGAGACCCGTAAGCTAGAGTACGGATTTCCGTAAGCTAGGGTACGGAGAACTGTAAGCCAGGGTACAGAGTTGTAAGATAGGGTACGGGAGCTATAAGCTAGGGTACGTAGAGCTGTAAGCTAAGGTACGGAGAGCCGTAAGCCAAGGTACGGAGAACTGTAAGCTAGGGTACGTAGAGCTGTAAGCTAGAGTAGGTACGTAAAGCTGTAAGGTACGGTACGGAGAGCCGTAAGCACGGGTCTGCAAGTCGTCCCGGGGCTAGGCGATTGCGTTACCATTTACGATTAGTGTGCGTTGCAGTAAGGAATTTCATACAAATTGATCTGAACGGCTCGAGTTGGTATGGTGACGATCTGTTTTCGAGTTGTTATGTGTGCTGCAACCCTAAACCAGGAAATGTGTAGAAGTGTTCGCCATCTGTGTATCTAACAATAGACGCAATATTCAATTGACACTACAATCAAGCAAGAACGAATTTCGGCGCTGCCGCTATGCCCTCTGTAGTATAGTTGGTAAGCACGTTGGCTGCGTATAGGCCGAAGGCCGTGGGTTCAAGTCCCGCCAGAAAGTTTACGTTTTTGGTTGTTTTCTATGAATCTAAGAATATTCACACTACAAAAAAAGCGCGCAGATTTTCCCAGTGCTATTTTGATTTGTGTCGTAAAGTCGACGTATCAAGGTTCACTGGACTTGAAATTGGTTCAAGCTATTTAATTTGTCTGAATAAATTATGATGATTTTGAAATGTCCTTAAAATATTTTGTTCCCGGGAATTTAGATCTAGCCACTTGGCCACCGACGCTATTGTACTTAATTACAACGTTCAAACATCATGTCTCGGTAATGTTTATTAGTGAACTCGAGTTTTACTTGAAACACCAACATATGAATTCCAGGTTACCCAAAGGAACGGAGTTCGAGACAAAGGAACATCGAGAGTATGACATCGCGCACTATCAAGTGAAGGACGATGATGATTGTTCAAAACTGTACCCTGACTGCGAAGACATAGAGTTCTCTGAACAGCTGCTGTAAAATAAAATAAAGATGATCATAATAAAAATACAATGCATGCTGAAAACAAAAATGGTTCATTATTTTAAATCTTTTAGTGTTCAAAGAGGAAAAGGAATATAATAAGAGTACTTAATATGATTGACATTTTTTAGTGCAATAGAAGAAAGTATTCTGTACTACCTAGTACCAAAAAATATGAATTTAAAATTATCATAGACCAATAATGATGAAAATGTATTACGAAAACAGTTACAAAACAAAAGTAAAATATAGATTTTTGTAGGTACTGAAAAGTTTGTTCGTTTGTTTCGATCCTAAAATTTATATTACGTACAAATTACAGGTAAAAAATAAAAAGAATAAGTTTGTGTTCTTGGAACCTCTTGTTGATAGGTACTTATTTCTTCAACAAAGTACTGTATTATGCCGACTACACACGCGTGCCGTGTTTGCCAAACAGAGCGAAACGCAGGTATGCGCTAAAGTGAGCGCGGTGATTTGTATCACATTCTAACGCATGTGCGTCTCGCTCTGTTTGGCAAACACGGCACGCGTGTGGAGCCGGCTTTACAGTGCGTATGGAAACTAGTTTTTGACCATGGTCTAAGAAAACAAGGTCTTCCATTCGGACCACGTGACTGACACAAGCCTACGTTATTTTGCGCTTTTCATCCTTGTTAAAGGCGTGTTCATAGACAAGGATGAACATCGCAAAATGACGTAGGCTTGTGTCAGTCACGTGGTCCGAATGGAAGACCTTGTTTTCTTAGACTATGTTTCTGACATATTTTTGATTGCAGCTAACCGCGCGGTAGACCGCCTAGTAGCTAACCGCTTAGTGCGCAGAGAGCCTAAGACTAGCGATTAACCGAGTAATCTTTTCCAATTAACACTAGCACAAAATGCAAGAGTAAACGTTAATAAAGAAGTTGCGAGAGTTAACGTAGTAAGCTAATGAGCGTGCACTCGCTCTAATACTTCGTGCAAACATCCTGGTTCACTGAACATCACTGAGAATTCTGCCCAGCCAGGGACGCGTTGGATTACAGGGGATACGTTAAGTCCGGACTGGAATCGCGACAATCTTTACCGCGACAGTTTTTACTGCGACGAAGCAAATATTTCGATTTCGGGTTTTTTATACATTTTCTATCGTCAACTTATTTAAACGATGTTTCAATTACAAAAACAAGGTTGAATTGTATTTAGCCATAACAAGTATAGGTCAACAACAAAAAAAGACTGGGCTTTCGTCTCATTAGAAAAGAGGAGGAAAGAGAGAGTGAGACAATTTTGAGTTAGTTAATTCAGGCTTCAAGTCTATAATACTTACTTTAAAATATGATAAATCTTTAGCTACTTCTACATTTTCGCGATGTTTTTTTGCGATATGCGATGCACCGCTCGTCCGCCCGCTGTAATAGTGTGTATGAGTTTTAAAAAACTCTACATTTGATTGAACATGTGTTCGAAAAAAATTAAATGTAAAATTACTTAGTTACATTCGACAGGAAGACGAATCACCCACCACTTTATTTCTTAGAAAAAATAACTGAGAACCGAATAAAAGACAGATATTTTTCCATGACGATTGTTTGAAAAACCTTATTTGGAACATCCACATTAATCTAAATGTCAAACAGTAAGTCACATGCGAATGGTGACGTCACACCTGAGTTTTCTCGCCTTCCAACGCCCGCAGTACTAAACAATGTCACTGGAAGTCTCACGTTCGAAATACAAAATAGAGCAGATAGAATACAAAATTAAAAAAATGTTAACGGCCAGTGTTGTTACATTGGTATGTTTCGTAATGCTGGTTGAGAGTGGAATGAATGATACAGAATGTCCTAATGTGAAGACGGGCTTTAGTTTTTTGAGGAAACGGCGGCATGTTGCATTTCCAGATGGCAGTAGCGTGGTTGTGAGTATACTTTGTTGATTTTATATGTGTTCAATATAAAGATTTTAGGATGATAGTTTTCTATAACAGATATGAAATGCTGTTCATAAAACATGCCTGCCTATTGCTACGAGTAGTTT
Source organism: Teleiodes luculella (assembly GCA_948473455.1). Classification (NCBI taxonomy): domain Eukaryota; kingdom Metazoa; phylum Arthropoda; class Insecta; order Lepidoptera; family Gelechiidae; genus Teleiodes; species Teleiodes luculella. The sequence continues at coordinate 3,011,855 of OX419598.1, read as the reverse complement.
AGAAGTGGAAACATTTTTAACGAGGAATTGAATTGGAAAAATTCTCATTGGCTCGCATATGAAAGTACCAAGTATGCGCTAAATGATGAAATCTACAAAATGCAGCATGAATTGCTGTTCGTTAGTCTGCTTAAAACTCGAGAACGGCTGAACCGATTTGCCTAATTTTGGTCTTCAAGACTATTATAGATATTCATGAAAGTCCAGGGAAGGTTTAAAAGGTAAGAAAAAAGAAAAAAAAAACATGATTTAAAAAAACATTCAATTAACAAAAATTATATACCCGAGCAAAGCCGGGGCTGGCCGCTAGTTAATAATGAACATACTAATGGAAAGTTTGTTATCGTTAAATCCGAATCAAACATACGAGACGCCCAACGCACCGCGAAAAGTTTAAGAGTAATAGATTGGCCTGCGTGCTCTTGAAAAAATCACCTTTTACCACGGACTATTGCAAATTAAGATGAAACATAATAGGTTAGAAAAAAAATGACCAAAATAATAACTTGTCTTATTTACAGCTAACAGCGTCCCTAGTCAAAGCATTTATGACCCACGCGCCCTCTGGATGGAACATAGCTTTAGAGATAGATGTGTTGTACCCTTTACCGAACTCTAACTTCACACTGGCACAACATCGGAGGAAGCTCCACCATAGACAGAAAAGAGAGCTCTGGGATAAACTGAAAGCTGCCTTGGATTTGTAAGTACGACCTTACTATTATTATACTTTTGTGATACGAGCATAAGAATATTAATGAATCAGGGACTAGACTAAAGTACCCATGGTCCAAGAAAACAAGGTCTTGAAATTAGACCACGTGACTGACACGAGCCTACGTCATTTTGCGCTGTTCATCCTTGACTATTACACGCATTTGACAAGGATGAATAGGCAAAATGACGTAGAAATGACGTAGGCTCGTGTTAGTCACGTGGTCTAATTGCAAGACCTTGTTTTTTTGGACCATGAAAGTACCCAAAGACTACGAAGAGTTTTGAAGATGCTGACAGTTTTAGTGAGATTCAGGCCGCTTTACAGGAGTAATATAGTGTTCTATAGATTCAGGGTTCAGGCTTCTTGAGGAGCAAGTTTAAGCACCCGAATCCTCTTAAGGCTTACTTACGCTGGGGCAACATTGTGCGGCTTGCGGCAGTCCACATAATTGATAAACATGTTTTTAAGATAATGGCTTTGAAAAATATTTTGCCGCGATGTTGCCTGGTTGCAAAATATGCTGACGCATGACACATAATATGTCGCAAACATATTCAATTTGTAGCATAACACAAGATTACACATTCATGCGAGAATTATGTATCATGCCGCACAATGTTGCTGCAGTTTAAATAAGCCTTTATTAACAAGAGCATCACATTCACAGATGATGTGGATTGGAGTTTCCTCATCGTCTACGCAATGTATATTCTTACGTTGCAAAATCGACGTAGTAAACTTCACCGGACATGAAAACTTATGTCGTAATTATAACACAGTAGTTATTTATTGTTTGTTTCAGTCAGAACTTCAACGGGCACTCGTGTATACTAAGGAGTGTTTGTGATGCAAGGGTGCACCTGCTGCCACCTGGGGCGTCCTTAATTCACGACATCCTCAGAGCCATATTCACGTGAGCATCTCCTTGGAAACGTATATTTGGAACTGTATTTTAGAAGGAGTTTATCTTGGAAAATAAACTTTGCCTACTACTTCTAGAGCTGAAATTGGAAAGCCAGTCATTAGAATTAAAAGTATGTAAATAAGAAAAAAAAAACAAAAGAGATAAATGTGTGTCGTGGTGTGTGTGTGTGTGTCTATAACATTGCTGCACTTTTAGATAGTGGGCGGGATCAACAGATTTCCGTACTTTCCGAAGCACGGAAACATCTTTATTTCCGGATCAGAAAATCAGCAAAATCATGTGATTTAGCCTGTCCTAATAAAGCTGGGAAATTGCCCGAAAAAAAGATTATTCTGTGCTTCGAAAGGCCAGTAAAGCCGTTGGTCCCGGCGGCTGCTACCTACGGATGTAGTCCTTATAGGAATTGATACTCAGAATATTTGATTGGTTATTGTTGATGTAATTAAAAGATACTCTTGTTATCTTTAAGAAATATTTATTAAAAATTATTAATATAAAAAACAGTGTGCACAAAATGAGAAATGAACGTGAACTATTAAGAAGCTGTAAACAGCAAAAATAGCCGCCCGTGGAAAATGGCGATTAATTCACAATAAATGCTACGTTAAGATTGTACACAGTACCTACCTATTACGATCTTCTTCTTTCGGTCATTTGAAAATGTGCAGGTGACCTTAGGTGACCTCCCGCTGTGCCATGTTTCATAGTAACACCTATTCGGGTAAACGTAAGGACCACAACATGATATACGTTGGAAAAATATGTTCCGAACTACGTATAGCCTATACATTTTGTATACTGAAAAAGTTTCTTTAATAAATAGGTATTCTATTTTTTAATAAATTACTTCGATAGTAATATAAATACGTATGTACTGTATGTATGTATAATGTAATATTTATATGTATTAGGTATATATATTTACAATGCATGTGCTCGAAAAGAGCGTTTTCTAAGCAGCCAAATCGTGCGGAAAGTAGCACTTTTCCGCACTAGTGCTTTTTACTTTTCAGTTTTTTTTTTAATTTTTGCTCAGGCTGTCATTCAGCCAGTCAACCTGACATTTCAGTATTTGAGATATTTTTACAAATTACTGATTTACCAATTGTTACGAATATAAAGGGAACAATAAAAGTAACAATTTAATAAACAGGTTTATAATTAGTATAATTACTTTAGAAATTGACTTTTATTGATAAATTACGTTCAAATATTAATTAAAAATTTGCGTGGCTGAACAGTAATTTTACTCATGCCTATTCGACGCGGTAGCCTTGCACATGCGCGCGCAGCGCAGTACATAATATTTTCAGCGCGCTTGTGTTTAAGAAGCCCGCCATTTTATACGCCTTTTTAATATAACTGTTTTATTTTTCTTGCACAATGCATACCTAGTAAAATATTGTATGATACACGTGCGAAAGATGATTTCCGACTCGTGTCGGCTTATACACTCGCTCGCTTTGCTCGCTCGTGAATAAAATGACACTCATCGGAAATCACATACTTTCCGCACTAGTAGCATAAATATCTATTATTTACAATGTCTGTTATTATATAATTATAAACTATAAATTTCAGAAATAATTATGGTATTGGTATTTTATCTTTATATGTGTACTAGCTTTCCGCCCCGCGGCTCCGCCCGCGCTAACAGATTTTCCCGTGGGAATAACGTATTTTTCCGCGGTAAAAAGTACCCTATGTATTATTCTGATTATAAGCTATATTATAGTAAAGTTTCATTAAAATCCATTCGTAGTTTTTGCGTGAAAGAGTAACAAACATACATTCATCCTTACAAACTTTCGCGTTAATAGTTTTAGTTTATTATAAACGCGGGATGCCTCATTCCCACGGGAAAACCTGTTAAGGCGGGCGGAGCCACGGCGGAAAACTAGTAATTAATAAAATCATTTTGAAATTTTGAGGCTTGAGCCTACGCTGAACTGAGGGCGAGTAGGCCTTAATCAACCACGCTTGCCCAGTGCGAGTTGTTCAGCTTACACAACCTTTGAATTTCTTCGCAGGTGTGTGCAGGTTTCCTCAGGATATCTCATAATTTATAGTGTCACATAATAATGGCAACATGTCAATTTCAGAGCACCAAGACATGACCACGACTTCATGGAAGAAATGAAGACGAATTACAATGAACTTTCCAATCCTGAATACTGCAATAAAGTTGACAACTGCCCCATTTCTTTGCTGAACTTTTTAACAGAATTAAATTTAGATGATGGTTTTTAAGAATGTGTTTTTTTGTGATATGTTATGGTGGTCCAAAAAAATCGCTAATTAATTTATTGGACAGCCGTTTGGCACACAGGCATTTCCTAAAAATATTACTATGGCGTAGGTATACAATGCCATCACTTTTCAGGGTTATTTTAAAGATATTTTCAAAACCCATTAAAAAGTCATGACGTCAGAACTGAAATGATTGTTTTTAACAAAACTTTTTACACAATGACTTTGTACCAAACGGCTATTCTGTACATCGATTTGCGGTTTTTGACATAATTTGCCATTGTATCAATGGAACCAAACTTGTAATGGAAAATATTGAGTGTTATATGTATTATGTTCACATTTTGCTTCACTTCAGTTATAGTTCATTATCACAGCTCATATGTGCCCCCCACAGAGAGGCTCAAGCCTACACAGAAATTAAGAATAGGCCGTAGTCGATCACGCTGGCCCAGTGCAGGTTGGTCAAATTCATACACAACCTTTGAATTTCTTCGCAGGTGTGTGCAGGTTTCCTCACGATGTTTTTCTTCTCTCTTATTAAATCTCAACTCATTAAAACATTCAATGAAATTCTTGAAAATCTTTTTGTGATTCAATTCGAAACAAACCATAACTTCATTTTTTGAGGCTTTATTTTGGCTTTATTATAGGCTTTGTTACACTTATGTTTGTTTGAGGCTTTAGCGCTTACATTACCCTTAGTTTTACCCATATTTAAATACAAAAGACGAAAACTGAATTTGAAAAATCTTGTTTTTATTCCATTTTCTCTTTTCCTCACAAAACTCCGAAAATATTGACATTATTATTGCTTAAAATAACGACATATTTTTGGTAGTTATAATTTTTTATTTTATCCATGTTTTGTTGTCATACAGTTCAAAAACTGGTAATCTAAATATGACAGACCCGTAGCCTAATTGGCAGTACGTCTGTCTTCAAAGCACAGGGCCGCGGATTCGAATCTCGTCCAGAGTAAACATTCGTGTGATGAGTCTGACGAGCACTTGTGTTTGCCCGGTGTCTGGATGTTGTATATCTATATTATGTGTAAATACACCCATAGTACAGGTGCGCCCTAGTTTGGGGTCAGATGGCCGTGTGTGACTTGTTCTCACATATTTATAATTTATTTATTTATTATATTATGTATTTTTGTAACATTTTCAATAATTTTTGGAATTTTGTAACGATTTTTTGTAACTTTCCAGTGACATTCTTATTTACGTTTACACGGTTAACACTCCCACACAAAATCAACATGACAATGTCACCTTTGTAAATTGCCTTTGTTTTCACTTTACCGTTCAGTGCGGTTTTGCTGAAGCTATAATTGAAATAGATTTGTCAACAATTGGTATTGTTTCGCTAAGTGTCTTAGTGGAGAGGCTAAGTGTGCTGAAGTTATCTTAACTGAGTTGGTGTAGTCCGCTTTTGCTTAGAAGAAGTACTTTGCAGTGAAAAACAATGTTTTATTTAGACAAACGTTAAGATTTGTGTCTTTAATTTTGTATATAAAGATAAAAATAATTTTACGTAATAGAAAAATGTTTAAAGCGTACTGGATTAAGATGTTATTTTTTACTTTACTAACTGGGTTTGTAATAGCGAATGAAGGGAATAATACCAGTGATTCTAAAGTTACTGAATCTTCGAGAGTGTTGTCAAGAAAAAGAAGATATTTAGTATTTCCTGATGGAAGTTCTTTTCAATTGGGTATGTTTTTTCATTTTTTTAATATATTTTTTCACTTAAAATATTACTTTAGATGTTTAAGTAATTTTGCGCTAGTTTAAAATATCTAACTGGATTAAAAAAAAATCAAGTTCATGATTGATTACTGTTAATCCCGGGAAAAATTTATTTGAAATTAATATATTTAACTTTTTTTTTCAGTATTTTGCGCCCAAAACCAAGGCTATCTTCAAATTGGTGACATAGTTTGGTTTGGCAACACAGCCGCCCTAGCGTGGGAGCTTCCTACAGACCCCAATATTTACCAATTCTTCATCAAGAGTGAGAAGAAATTTCTAGAAGGCAACAGGCGAGAAGACACAAAGCATGTCGTTTATTTAGACGAGGAAGGAAGAGTTCTGTCTAAAGTTCCATATCGCAAGTAAGATATTATAAAACCCTAGTTTTATTTTTTTATTTTATATTATTAATTAAAATATGAAATTTATTAATGAAATATGTTGATGCAAATACAATAGTCAGACATAAAATTACAAAATTAAAGCACATTATTATTTTGATAGAGTATATTGTACTTATTGTACTTTTTCCCGAAGCAATAAGGTTTTAGTAACAGTCCCATGGTTTTATAAACGATTTTCCTTATACTATGACGATGTAAAAGTGTATCGCAACGAATACCGTTTTACCGTTAAGGCTATTAATTATAATATTTTTAAATCTTACATAATCGTTAATACATGATACAAGCAATTCGATTTAAAAAATTAACAATATAACAGTACATACATGTTTACAAAAATATAACAGTAGGTGTACATACCTAAGAGAAACTCCACTATCACTACATAGTATAAAACAAAGTCGCTTTCTCTGTCCCTATGTCCCTATGTATGCTTAAATCTTTAAAATTACGCAACGGATATTGATGCGGTTTTTTAGTAGGTAGAGTGATTCAAGAGGAAGGTTTATAATGTATAATACATGCATAATATACTTAAGGATAACCCACAATAACCATTTTCCCGTACGGAGCCAGGGCGGGTCGCTAGTATTATATAATTAGTGACTGTTGCAAATTTCGGACGCAGCCTGTAATCACTCCTTGAGGTTAGTATGTGTGTATGTCTTCCATAAGTGCTTCAGTCTGATCATAGCCTTTTTTTCTTGTAACAGAATAAAAAGGATAATCAGCCGAATTTAGTTATTATAAACACACACAATCCCTCTTCAAATTCTTTCAATTCCAGTAGGCAGGCTGTAGTAATATAACCTGCAGAATAGCTAAACTCCTTACATTTCTTTCAGAAAGTTTATAGTGAACCCCGCTATTGTGAAACGAAGTGTGGATACCAATAAAATTAATGGAGTCAGGTCTATATCAAAGACAAGTATGCATGAAGCTCATAAAACTAAGAATATAATTAAAAACTTGGATCAGATGAGTATTCGCTTTCATAGAGAAGGAAGAAAAAGTCTATATTTAAAGATAGAGAAAGTTTTAGAAGGGTAAGTAAGGTATTTATGTAAGTAATCGAACTATAAAAGTTTTTATAGGGCTGCCTGTAGATTAAAATTGGACCAATCAAATCCTGTACATATAGGAAGTAACAAAGGGAATGGGCAGCTGCAACAGCAAGCAAGTGTACACCTGGAAAAATTATAATGTACTGGCTTTCCGCCGCAGCTCCGCCTGCGTTATCAGTTTTTCGGTAAAAGGTAACCTTTGTTACTCGGGGTGAATGTAGATTTCTAATGGTGAAAGAATTTTTGAAATCGGTTCAGTCGTTTTTGAGATTATTTATTACAAACATACACACACACACAAAAATACAAATCTTTTCTCTTTATAATATTAGTAAGATAAGATAATTCCACCATTGATTAAAACAGGGCGTTAGATACAACACGAACAAGCTTTACGTTATCGCAATAAAAATACGACCATAATAGTCAGAAAAGATAAGGTTACAGTATAAATAGAAAAATTTCTGGGAGGTTGTAATCATACATAAACTCCAAAACTACTGTGCCGATTTCAAAAATTCTTTCACCATTAGAAAGCTACATTCCCCCTGAGTAACATAGACTACCTTTTACTGCAGGAAAATGCCTCATTCCCACGGGGAAAACTGTTAACACGGGCGGAACCGCGGCAGAAAGCTAGTTCCTAATAAAAACAAAAATCAAATTTTTGTTTCCGGCTACAACTTTCATCATAAAATTAGTTAGTAAAATGGCGAGGTTCTTTTTTTTCAGTAGGGTTTTATACAGTTGTATACCAGGTATCCTTATTTACAGGTTAGGCTGGAGTGGTAAAGAGTGCCTACTTCGTTTACTATGTGAAACAAATAAATCAAAAAGTGCACAAGGTGCATTCCTCGAAGAAATTATGAGAGCTACATTCATGTAAGTAAAGGACTACCTTTTTAAAATTTTCGGTCATCTGACGGCATGCGTCCTATCTAGGAGGTGCATACATTTAAGAAGTCTAGATACATCTAGAATTTTAACATCTAAGATTAGTCTTGATAACGCAAGTCAGGTCACAGAGGATTTTTTTTTCAGTTGTGGTTGTTTTTTGGCTCGTTTCATGACAAAATTTTTTCCCTTGACTAGAATTGTATCATTTTGTGTTGTAAACCACGCAATTAACATTTACAGAACGCGCGCGAGTTTTTAAAATACCTAAGAAAATAAGAAAGTAATAAACAAATGTATTCAACTAACTCTCGCGCGTATAATTCGTTAATAGCATTTGTTAAATCCATTTTGTAAACCCTCTCATAAAACAATTTATAGAGCTTTTATAAATTTGTGAGTAATAAAGCTTAATTTTTTTTAATGTGATGATTTCACCACACTACGTCTTCCGGCGCGCGGTTGCCATTCATTCAACAGCCGTCGGTCCTACGCGCAATGTGCCCAGCCTATTGCCACTTAAGTTACCCCACGAGGTGGACCGACGATCTGGTGAGGGTCGCGGGAAGCCGCTAAATGCGGGCAGTGCAGGACCGATCATTGTGGAGATCCTTTGTCCAGCAGTGGACGTCTACAGGCTGAGATGATGGTGATGATGATGATGATGATGATTAGACCTATAAATATGAATGTTCTAAAAATCTTAGGTTTCCAAGAAGTGCATCTGATCACCACGAAGAATATGACATGGATCATCCAGCCGATGTAAACTGCGAGAGCAAGTTTCCCGAATGTGAAGACGCTAATGGTGTACTATTTGATCAAAAAATTAATGATAAAGATTTCTAATGATTACGGTTTGTAATATTAAGATTGCCTTTGCTATTCATTTTGATACAATAAAAAAATAATCAATTAAATATTTTGACAATTTCTTTTTTTTCATTGCTCGCACAAACCATGGTGTCAGACTTATTGAGAATCCTAAGGCTTCTGACATGACTCCTGTAACGCACTCAGTTGCAGAAAGGCTCATTAAATATTTAAAGTGGCATTAAATACTAATCTTCCATTAAAGTGTTGCATAAAAGCAAATCATGTCATAATAAATTTTAAATTTAATGCTTCATTAAGTTTAATGTAAGAACTGTCAAACCCTCTGTCAAACCTATCTTTATCTCATTTTTGGTTGCACAACGCGTCTTTATCGTCTAATGGGCATTATTTTGACGTTTCTTTCATTAAAAATATAATTGGCCGTGAAAGCTCCATTAAAGCTAAAAATCGTCAGGATATTTAACGAAAGATGTCTTTATCTAGTTGCAAAAGCTTGAAATATTTAATTTACCTTACTTCTTTAGTACTTTAACCAATAGGTTATTTTATTATGGTTGCTTTCTAATATCAATTACTTAAATAACATTTCAAATGCTAAATAAAACACAGAAAATGTTTCTCAGTATAATATACTTAAGATAATAATCGTGTAAATCATGTAATATTATGTAAAGAAAAGAAAAAGTAAAAGTAGGTATTAAACTGATATTTAATTGATATACCTACTTACTTTTAATTCCTACATTTTTACACTGAGCTAAAACAGTACATACATTGCATTCCCCTACTTTCTTCCGAGCTTTTTGTTTCATATTATCATACAATGTTTTGAGCTGCTCTTTCCCTCTGTAGCCTGTAGTAGTATTACTGTTGTACTTTCTAGAAATTGCCTTCCAGGCTTCGGTTTTTTTTTGCGTACATACGTTCCTCCCATCCTTTTATCTTCAATAATACGCTTATAACTGGAACAAAAGTAATTTATTTGTTTACAACTTTTCCGGCGACAATCGAGGTTTAGATTTTTGTGTGAGAAGTATACTCCGTAATTTCAGTTAGGTATTACATACATAGCTAGTCTGTGTAGTCCTGTTTTGCATAATTTGCCTTACGGTAGCATTGTTTAACATATTAGTAAAATTATTTAATAAACGAAAATGTTGTAAATAACACACTCACCAGTTCACTACAGCTGCTAACATGATTTTCTACTGCCCTGTGTAGTTGGCACTCCGCTCCCGTTTTTTATGCACTTCAGCCATCACAAAATAGCAAAAAATACAAAAAAATCGACAATAACAGTTTTTTTAAAGCCACGAATTGTAAATATGAATTACTCGTGAACTGTCTATGTCAAACAATATTTGCTTTTTTTTTGAAGTTTTATGGCTCGGCTACCATCAAATACGACAGATCTGCGTCATTACATTCACTCTTTTTTAATTTCCATACTGTTTCTGAGGGCAACATTTTTTAATGAGAGCTTTAACTAATGAAGGATTATCCTGGCATAATTTATTTTTATGCAACGTCTTTAAACTAATGAAATCATTAGAGTTAATCTTCCATTACCTAAGGTAGGATTTAATGCCAGCTTTCTGCAACTGAGTGTATCTGTAGATACAACCAGTGGCTTTTCGTACCTTCCGAAGCACGGAATCATCTTATTTTTTCGGACTATCAGGTGTTTCAACCTGCAATGACCTAATCAAACTGGGGAAAGTCTCACAAAGTGATATTTGTTCGTCAAGTTCCGGGATTCGAACACAGAACCTCCGTAACGTCAGGCGAACTTTCTTTCATTTGATAGAGATTACACGAAAGATGAAGAGGATGCAGGATCATTGTCCAAGAAAACAAGGTCTTGTAATTAGACCACGTGACTGACACGAGCCTTTGTCATTTCTACGTCATTTTGCCTATTCATCCTTGTCGAATGCGTGTAATAGACAAGTATGAACAGCTCAAAATGACGTAGGCTCGTGTCAGTCACGTGGTCTAATTGCAAGACCTTGTTTTCTATTTCTACGTCATTTTGCCTATTCATCCTTGTCGAATGCGTGTAATAGACAAGGATGAACAGCTCAAAATAACGTAGGCTCGTGTCAGTCACGTGGTCTAATTGCAAGACCTTGTTTTCTATTTCTACGTCATTTTGCCTATTCATCCTTGTCGAATGCGTGTAATAGACAAGGACGAACAGCTCAAAATGACGTAGGCTCGTGTCAGTCACGTGGTCTAATTGCAAGACCTTGTTTTCTATTTCTACGTCATTTTGCCTATTCATCCTTGTCGAATGCGTGTAATAGACAAGGATGAACACCTCAAAATGACGTAGGCTCGTGTCAGTCACGTGGTCTAATTGCAAGACCTTGTTTTCTTGGACCATGTGCAGGATCAACAAGGTGGGCTGACGATCTGGTGAGAATCGCGAGGAGGTCATGGATATCATGGGTCTAGCAGTGGAGATCTTTGACAGCTCATATCATATGTCCCCACTGTGGGGCTCGACCCTACCCTGAAATCAGGTTAGTAGAATTACTTCGCAAGTGAGTATAGGTTTCCTCACGAAGTTTTCCTCAATTTTTTCAAGTGTTTAAGGCCGTTGACTTCCATTCGGAAGTTCGCGTGTTCGAACCTCGGCGCGTATCAATGTATTTTCGATTTTCGAATTCATATGTACGTTATTCGACGCACACGGTGAAGGAAAACATCGTGAGCCTGCACACAATTGCAAAGTAATTCAAGGGTTGTGTGTGAAGTTGACCAACCCGCACTGGGCCAGCGTGGTCGACTAAGGCCTATTCACCACGATTTCCGGGTAGGTTCGAGCCCCTCGGTGGGGACATATGTGAGCTGTTAACGATGATTCGTGCTTATATTAATTTACAGCTGTAGAGGTATTTGGAAAATATAGCATTACGGGTACATATAGTCACTTTTATTCACGGCCACGCAGCAACACATACTTAAAGGCGCACAGATGAGCGATAATGACAAGACAAATTTTGTCCGTAACTGTGACGGTGCAATTTGGAAACCTGAATAGCAATTTAGTTCGTGATGTATAACTTTGAAGTTAGGATTGAGTAAATAAATTAAAAATAATAATATTGAAACCTATATTATAAGCCAACCAGTGAGGTATTTTTATATGTATTTTAAATAGTAATAAATAAAAGAGAATAAAAATGCATTTATTTAAAAAAATCTATGTAATATAAATGAGGCTTCCCTGTGAGTAATCAGAGATACTCGTGTTGGGAATAGCTCACTCTTCCATTTTAGATATAAATCATACTTGTAATGTGCATATTATGATTTTCGGTATAATTCCTTCATTGGTTATTAAAACCAAATTTTTCTATCACGTTAGATGAGGTAGGGAAAATACCTCATATCCATGGGGAACTGTTAACGTGGACGGAGCCGCGGGGTGGAAAGCTAGTTATAATATATTATAATAAGCGCGTAAGTAACTTTGCCTGTCACATTTAGGGAAAAGTCGCTGCGATTGCATTCGCTGCAATTAAAAATGAACTCGGTCAGTATAGAATTCGCAGCGAGTTATCGCTGTGTGTGACCGAGGCTTAATGGGCAATGTCTAAAAATTATAGGCTAACCATTAAAATAGACAGAGCCGGCATATATGACATCATTTGAAAGGACGTCGAACTTTTTACCAAGGGGAAATTTTTCATCGCTACAGGAAAGATGATTGAGAAAGCGCCTGTGATTAATACGAATGCGTATCTGAAATTAATTTAAATTTTTAATTTTGTTAAATCACATTAATCTTAATTAATACTAAGAAATAAGCGATGTCTCACGTGAATATTACCGTATGCCATTTAATACACTTGAAGTTCCTTTACAAGCAACGTTTGTTCTGAACGTTCCGTATCACATTAATTGCCTTTTGATCCTAGCACACGTGACGCACTTACGTGGTTAGATAATCCAGTTATAACCGGTTTCAATAATATTGTATCACGCATGGACGACGAATAGTTTTGGTTAATCGCGCAATTCTGAATCAAAGGTATTCTAATTTGAATTCAAATTCAATGTTTCATTCCCGCCGTTTCATTCTAAACACTTCCACTATCGCCCAATGGTTGCCTGGAAAAAATCGCTTAGAGCGATAAGGCCGCCATTTGCCTTCTCTCTATGTTTAATTTGTATTGTACCTGTTTTTTATTTTATTTTGTGCAATAAAGTATATTTGATTGAATTGATTGATGTTTGATTCTATACAATAAATAAATTTTTATTTCACCAATATTTGTATTTAGGTGAAACGATTGTAAGTGAGTTTTAGTAGGCATGTAAGTTACGTGATAAATGCATACATATACTAAGATGACCAAACATATATAAAACTGTATTGTTTCAAAATACAGGTCATGTTAAGAAACGTATTTTATTTATTGATTGAAAGAGATTGAGAAATAAAATTAAGATCAAAATACAGCTTTTTTTATTTTTCTTACTTTTCCTTCCGAAAAAACATAATAGACAGCGTATTTAAAAAAAAACTAATTTAATTTGGTACAGCAGTTCACAAACCACGCAAAAAGCAAAAAAGAAAGAAAATATTGGTGCATATAAAAATGTTTCAAACTACGAAAAATGTTTACATGTTTTGAACAAAAATACTTACTTACTCGTAAAAGCTCAATTTAATTTGTTCAACGCAGTACAGTTGGACTTGCGCGGAATCTGGAATTACTATCGTTTGAAACAGACGCGGGTAGGGGTCTGACCACTACTAAAGTTCTTCAACTTCATATCTTATCTTATACTATACTGAGTGCTATTCTGTAAAACCTTAAATCTCACTTCACGTTTTATCTCGATCTCACCATTCACTTTGATCGCAAATTCACGCGTTCGATTTTTGATATTCCGTAATTTGAAATTTTCCTCTTTAGTAGTTCAATGCCTATGCCTATAGTTCGATTTGATCATGATCCATGTAAAATAATTTTGTTAAATATTTTGTTTATGTAAAAACCAAACTCAAAATCTCATAATTTTAATGTATTTTAAAATTTGAAAGTGAGTATGGTTCGAGAACCTCTGTTACCAGCCAGTATGTCCCGGTGAAATATGTTTTAATAAATCTTCTGAACGCTAAAACTGTAAGGATAAAAGCCTTTTACACCGCAACTGAAAACCTAAACTGTGCGCCAAAATAAAACCCGCTAATACCTTTCCTTCTGGATTTAAAATAAGAGAAATCAGTTTATGCACTTTCGTATGCGGGAATGTGGAAAATATGCTTTTGTTGAAGGTGTTGAAGATTGGTCGCGAGCATGTTATTCGTAGTTTATTTTTGCAACATTAGTTATTATTAGAGTTTTTTTTAATGAATATTCAATACACTAGGAAAAGAGCATCTTTCTGTTATGTTTTTGTCCTGAGCTATTAAATATTTTCCAACGTACTTAGGTATTTAACTTTGGTATTTAATTTATTTGAACCAAAGATTTGAACGTTATACGAAGATGTTCAAGTAAAGAGTCATATAAATGTCCCTACTGAGAGCTCGAGCCTACCCTGAAATCGTAGTGAATAGGCCTTAGTCGATCACGCTATACCAATTTTAGTTGGTCAACTTCACATACTACCTTTGAATATTTTCGCAGGTGTATGCAGGAAAGTGTGCAGGTTTTCTCATGACGTTTTCGTTCATCATAAGAGCGTCGAGTAAACGTACATATGAATTCGAAAAAAATAATTACACATTGGTACGTGCCGATGCTTCTCCCGAACTTCTGAATTGAAGTCAACGGCCCTAGCCACTTGGCTCTAGAGTCATATCACCAAAACTGTGATCAGTCATTTACAAAAGCATTTACCTACAGATAAATTTGACTGCTCTTGCCTAGTGTTGCTCAATGTAAAAATATGTTCTTAGCTTTTTAATAAATCCCTGGTTATTACCTTTAACCTGTTAATACCTTCAGTAAATAATTAAGGAAAACTTTTTGTGAAAAAATCGAGTGTCATACGGTCGCCCAAATAATGTAAAAAAATAATATATTACAACATTTACAACAGGTTATGATATTACAAGAAAAAGAACAAAAGACTAGAGAAATAAGAAAAAAATGGTTTAAAAAAAGAATGCCAATTTCTCTTCTGTTTATATGGCTTATGCAGTTTTTTTATTTTCAGCACGGCGATAAAAGAAAGGAGTAAGAAGGTCCTATTTTAGACAAGTGTAGTGACATAGCACATTCGTAACAATATATGTAACTTGCTTTTAAGCGTTTTTGTATGTGTGAATGTATGCGAATTGTGTTAGCTAGTAAACATTACCACGACATCCGTCGCGTGCATTGCACGTGTAGCTGTTTTTTACATAAATGATATCACTACGGGATATAATGATAGTGATTCGCATAAGTCACACTGTATACTTCTTAGACAAATGAAAAAAGACGAACGAGAAGGGCAGGAGACGCATTAAAAAATTCGGATCAAATATTACTATTTCAGATATATTTATTCTAGGTAAAATTGTAAAAATATTGTAATGCCTGTGAAGTTTCTTCCGACGAGTTCTTCTCCACCCACGGATGATAAGAAAAATTTTCGAGCTTACCAAAAAGAACAAGTTAATGAGTTAGTCTCCTTCAAAATTCTTTGAAATCTTAGAACGAATGTTATTAACAAAAGGGTTATTAAAATTTAATAACCCCTGACACAAAACCGTTACTTGATCCTTTCAACAACTAGAAAAGAGCTGATAATCTTCAAATGCTCTCGATTGAGACACCTTGCAAACGAAAAAAAAACTAGATCAAAATCGGAGCATCCGTTAAGGATCTACGATACCACAGACAGACAGACAGACAGACACACGTCAAACTTATAACACCCCTCTTTTTCGTCAGGGGTTAAAAAACGGTTAAGTTGTAAAACTAGTCTTTTTCGAAGCCAAGTGAAAAAATAAAGGGATTATAAAACTGCATCTTTATGAAATCGATTAATTAGATTATCTCATTTATATTCTTGATAACCGAAGTCTCATGATGACATAACCAATAATGCCGGTAACCGACGTGGGCGCAACTTCCACAGCATACTGGTGATCGTGATCTATTCATATGTTGCTTAGTACTTAGGGTTGCCAATTTGTAGTATTAGTAGTAGAAGTAGAATTAAATCTTAAATTGACCTCTGTATCTGAGTAACTTAATAGCAGGCTAACCTAAACATTCAGAAAAATACAAATATACTATTTTTCTCAAAGATCATTGTCTTTTTATTTTTTTAAACACTATTTAGGTTGTCTGAGAGAGATTGTTAAGTACCTTAGAAATTAGGCCGGCGTTTGACTCTTGTATTAGTTTTAAATTGTTTTCTTGTGTACTGTTTATTTTGGTGTCAATAAAATATATTGCATTGTATTAGTTTACAAGATACAGCTAAAAGTTATTTAGGTGGGATTACTATTTGGTATTCTGTGTTTAGGTCATTAAATTTGGAGAATCTAGACAATTTAATAAATTATTGTCAAAGTGTAAACGAAACAGAGATTCAAAATTACTGGTGTAATAACCCTCGATGCACAACCCTAAAACAGCTCAGTTTGCGTAGCAGGCCTATTTATCATTTTCATCATAATTTGTTCACGATCGTAATATCTAATTTATTCTTTAAACAACGTAGCCGAAACATATTTACGAAACTATTTTTCATTGTATATATAAACCTCAACGTATACAGCTTACATAAGTCCCTACTTCTTATTTTAGAGTGGACAACTACCTCAGAAAGTGTTTATATATATATTTTTAAAAAAACAACATGTTTTCATTAAAGAGTACATGATTTAATTTAGATTAGGGTTAGATAAAATGCGTTCAAAAGTTAGATTAATAGTTTTACTTTGTTTAGTACGACAAAGCGTGTCTTTTAACGGCGAGTGTCCGAATTTGAAACACGATGTGAAATCTATAAGAAAGCGAAGATACTTAGCGTTTTCCGAAGGAAGCGATGTTGTGGTAAGTATTTTACTATATAAGTAAGTAATAACTGTTTCAAGTAAGAGAGCAAGCGATAACCAGGTTTATTTGCAGCCAAGGGCGCACCCATTTCAAATAGTGCGATAGCAAATTAGACAATCGAAACGGCAAAAATACCTTTGTATTGCAAAGTAAAAGAAGTTAGCCCACATACATTTGTAATATATTGCACTCTTACTTAAACAGGTCATTCGTAACCACACACATGCATACACATGAAGAAGATACTATATATTTTTTTAATATTATTTTCCTGCAGTAAAAAGTAGGCTATGTGTTATTCTGATATTTAAGCTATATTATTGTAAAGTTTCATTAAAATACGTCCAGTAGTTCCAGAGATTAGCGTGTACAAACAGACAGAACTTGTATTTTTGTGTTCAGTTACTCTCCTTTCTTCTTTTTTGAAAAATAAATCAATGAACAGACACGCCGATTCTTCCGTTTTATTTTATTATAGTATAGATTTATATTAATTACAGTTACAAGTGGACATGGCAAAGACATTTATGACCCATGTACCATCAGGATGGTACATGACAATGGACTTGGATGCCATTTATCCTCTGCCAGACAAAACCTTCATCAGCAAACATCTCAGAAGAAAGCTTCACCATAAACAGAAGAGGGATCTTTGGGATCGACTGAAGGGTGCTCTTGATTTGTAAGTTAACTACTCATATAGACCAGGCTCGATAATTTTAAAAATAGTAAAAAGTGAAAACAATTTATAGTAGGATGAAACCCAAAGGAAGAGAATATAACAAAAATAAATTACGGGCGATCTGATGTCGGGAAGGGGAAGAGGATCTTTATAATACTTACAATTTGCCGTTTAATTTTTTTGCATAGGACTTGTAGTTTTGGCGGAAATCGAGACAAACCGTTTTTTACCCTTAAAAACTCACCCTACCCTTCCCGAACTTAGATCGCCCGTAATTTATTTTTTCTCTCTTTTTTGTTTAATTCTCTCCCTTTTCTATTGGGTTTCATCCTACTATAATTTAATTTTGTCTCAAAAATTATCGACCCTGGTCTAATACCCCACCAAGGGGCTCGAGCCGAAATGTTCCAAGAAATTAGTCTCTCCACGACGAGCCTCCGCACTTAGATCATCTCGACGATACTCGTCTTGTATGCAAATTTTCGTTTTAGACGCTCCAATTTTCGTAAAGGACGGTTAGCAAGTAAAGCAGTTTGACTATGATCAACTACTAAAAAATCGTGTGCAAACGATGGTAAGCATTAGACCATGGGTGACTTGGTTTGATCGATGACCCTAATTTAAGGTACTACCTTGAAATCAGGGTGAATAGGCCTTAGTCGCTGGCCCAAAGAGGGTTGGTCAACCGACACGACCCTTGAATTACTGTGCAGGTGTGTGTTGGTTTCCTTATGATGTTTTCCTACACCGTAAGAGCGTCGAATAAACTTACATATGAATTCGAAAATCGAAAACACATTGGTACGTGCCGCGGATTAAACTCGCGACTCTTGCCATTCGGCCACCGGCGCTCTCGATTGATAAATATAGTAAGTAAGTAAATAATAATATCCTTCCATTTTTATCACATACAAAAAGCAAGAGTCGGTGGCCAAGTGGCTAGGCCTATAAACTTCCATTCAGAAAGAATTTCACATTCTGTTCAACTTTACGTACTTTTTAAATTTTTAATTTCATGTTATTTTAACATATTGAACGAATAGATCAAATTTCAAAATTCAAAAATATTTTCATTCATGATAAAACTCCCACACAACACTTAATGACGTCATTTCAGAAGCTAAAAGCTTTGCTCAATCAAACCAACTGCTATAGATATAATAGATTAAAGCGTCTTATATATTTGCAGGCACAATATGAACGGGCATGCTTGTGTGTTGAGAAGCATTTGCGAGGCGAAGTTGTATTTAGCCCCACCCGGCAAGTCTTTGGTTCACGACCTATTGCGGGCCATGTTCACGTAAGTATAAAAAAGGTATAAAAACAGTCATTTCTTTATGACATATTCCCATGCAATTGTCAAAATTGGCAAAAAAAAACAATCGACGGAGGGCAAAGAGAAAAATAACGGAGGGCCTCGCACCCCAATTATTTAATTTTCTTATCTCTATACGTCTAATACTATCGCCCAGAAGTTGTCAGAAATAAATCGCTAAGAGCGATAAAGTCGCCACTTGCCTTCTCCTTTTGCTGTATTTAGTGTGCCACTTTTTCTTGTTTTATGCTATATTAGCATATTTTGATTTGATTTGATTAATAGAATATGGGTTTTATTAAAGCAATCAACTAGGAGAAGACCATTTCAACCTTCTCACCTAATGTTTGTGCATAGTAACTTGCTACGCATCGTAGACAATTGCTACGTCGTAGCTTTATCGTAACACTTGCTACGCATCGTATACAATTGCTACGTCGTAGCCTTATCGTAACAGATTAGTAAACCAATCTATATTTTTATCCTACTATCCTACTAATATTATAAACACGAAAGTCTGTGAGAATGGATGGATGTATGGATGCATGGATTTTTATTACTCTTTCACGCAAAAAGTACTAAATAAATTTTAATAAATCTTTACAATAATATGGCTTATACATAAGATGACACAGGCAATAAATAAAGATATTGTGTAAATTGTTCAAAATATATCATTAATCTACATTCACTTTGCAATGTTTACTATAATTTTGACGTGATTACGTCATGTTGATTTCTCCATGGACTAGAAGAAAGAGTCCAGTAAGAAAAGATTTTTACCGTGAGCGGTAAGCTAGTACGAGTATTATATAAAAATTTTCTTTATACAGGGCGCCTGTAGAAGAAGAAGACTTCGTGGATGAAGTGAGGGACACTTACAGAGAACTATCAGACCCGAACTTTTGTGAGAGTATACCGAACTGCCCATTTTCATTGGTCCATTTCATTCTGGGCTTCAACAAGAAAAGGAAACGACTGTGAAAGTTATTTAATGAAATAGATAACAAGATTGGAACCTAAAATCCGCCTATCTCTACATTATATTATCGAATCTGTTTTACAAAATTTCATAATTGAAACAAAGAAACTGTTAAAAAATGTATAAGGAAGCAGCGTCAGCAGATGATCTCGCAAACTCCGTCATTTTAAAAATTTCCAATATATGTCTCCATATTTACTGAACTTGCTTACAGTTCGTGAGAGTCTTTTTAGAAATGCAATCTGTAAGGGAGAAAAAACAGAAAGAAATGGGCAGATTGACGTTAGCTATTTTGTCCGGGTTAATATCACTTAGTCTAAAACAAAACTTGTCCATACGTCAATTTGCTTTGTATAAAACGCAACTACAAGCTGAAATGAATACGCTTTAATTATTACAGTCATCTTCATTAAGTCTTAACTTACCGCCAAAGACAAAGACGTATTACTGCCATATATTTGAAATTACTCGCTTTACTAACACACTCTTTGGTCGTTGAAACTTACAACTTACAAACTAACGGGAGTTAAAGTTTAGTACACCTCACGGTAATTATTGTTACTACTGAAACTTGTAACGTTACCTTTATTAGTTTGAAGACAGTAGCTACTAGTATGTGAGCTCATTTTTTACGAGACGGATCAAAAACCACGTATGTCATAATGTCTTATATTAACTGTAAATTAGGAAATTAATTCACAAAGATAATTTCCTCTGTAAATGGAACTAATGACTAAGTCTTACGAAATGTCATTTTTGACAGTCTCTTGTATAGTGAGCAGCGCAGCGCAGTCTACGTTCGTTCTGATGTTTGTTGGCCTGAATTAAGCCTAAGAAATAAATAATACTGTAATAAAAACAATTGATAATAAACATTATAAATATTTTCTTGTGTTTTATTTCGTATTTTTGCCAACGATATTTAAAATAGGTATGCATTATGTTGGTACTTTAAATTCATATAAAAACACACAACTACATATTTGAATTAATTTTTACTGTTCGACTTTATTTTTTTACTACCTTTTACTGCGTGTTTAATAAAATCTATTCTCACTGGATTCTATTTTGCTTTCTTTGTATTCTATTCTATTTCTAAACTCACGTCGCGCCCGCGCTGTCATCATCACATCACACGTCTGCTAGGAACGGGGTCACTCGCAGGGGTCACTGGTAGGGTAAAAAACCAAATTGTCGTCCCCTATGACAGATCGGAGCAATTCCATTTGGTGCATTAGACCGGTGGCGGGCCGCAGAAATGTGCCCGCTATTATCCGAAGCCGGTAGACAAATCACGACCATACCCAGGGTCGTAAAGTAGCACACACAAATACGCTCGAACGCAATCCCCGGGTGGATAGAGCCATAACTCTAAAAAGTATGAATTAGTGTAGATTTTTTACGTTGTTAGACAGAAATAGAAATTCGCAAAGAAAGCTGCTTTTTGTTTTTAAAGTAGATTTAAATAAATATAGCGATGTTTCCCACTTTTCGAAATACTTGCCCGTCTCTTCCTTTCTTATTATTATGGTCTTATGTAAAGCACATTAGCAAAAAATTAAAAGGAGCTTTATTTCTTGGGATGAATAATTTTGAATACCGTTTTGGAATATGAGCATGCGATTGCGAGAAAAAAGTGACAAATTATTTAAATAGAATAAAATTAGCAATAAGTGTATATACGCTTTTTTGTCGAAAACAAACAAAAGTACGTGGCATTTAACAAATTATCTACAGTCTTCATTTATTTGTCTCCCAATTTCGAAATATCAAAATGTAGAGCACAGCGAGTTCACCTACTTTATTTTCCGTTTCCGTCCACATCAATTAGGGGCTTTTAGCAACAATGTCCACGCTAAAATCACGTTAGGGAATGTGAAAATTAGAGGAACCGTTGTAGAGGTGACACAGTTCGTGTTCCTACCATTTCTGTGACGCAAACTGGCTGTTTCACCTTTCAGTCTTTATAAGATACCACTGTAGCATAAAAGTAAAATAAATTCAAATAATTAGTGTTCTTTTTCTTTGTTTTTACCGCTATTGTTTTGAAATGATTCCAAGTTTGAATTCGTTCGTTGTGCTTTTACTGGCCATATTTATTGTTGTTGAAGTTAGTTTTGGGAACATGGTAGAGAGAAAATCCAAATTACTTTCAAGAAAGAGGCGGTATGTTACTTTTCCTGAGGGATCGAGTTTTTCGGTAAGTTTATTTTTATTTCATGCTTTTCGTTTGAGGTGCTGATGACACAGTTATTTTTATAAAACCGTCTTGATTAAATTAAACTTTAAATTAAATGAATCTGTAAAATCAACACGCATCATCCGTAGTTAGTAGGTACTTTATGGAATCAACTTTATCTGTTTTCTAGAAAAATCTGGCTATGGACGGAAATCCCTACATCTATAACTTAACTACCTACCTATCTGTTTCTTCATAACTTTGGAATATCTTTGAATCATAAACTTCCACTATTTGAAAATGTGAAAAGCACGTTAGTTTCGTCAACGTTTTCAACAAAATACAGTCCCAACCCAAATACTTCGCTACCAGGCACAAGTTCTTAAATATTATAACAAAGAATTCTACCCAAATAACATTTGCTATTATTTACCGAACACTTTTCCTCGAAACGGACGGAACCGTTGGCGTCACAAACAGTGTTGCGGTGCGATTTATGAATATGGAGCAGGAGGAAAGAAGGGTGTAGGACCGTAACATTAAATGTTATGGATTCCTAACACCTGGCCGGAATCCGGTTATTGGAGCGAGAAAGTATGGTCAGCATAGTATAGAAGAAAATCACTTTATTGCACACAGAGGAACAATACGAAGAACAACCAAGCTAATAAGAGGCGTGATAATCAAATGACTGATGATTACATTGACATTTTTGAAATCACTTTATGCTTTAGCAAAGGATCTTATAAGTACTAAGTACCTACTCGTAATAAGACGCACGTTTTAATTAATAAATTTTGCATTTCCGCAAACTTATTTTTAGGTAATTTAGAATAGTGAGAGTGCAATTTTGAAACCCAAAATGTCCTTGACGTATGTCCACGCTGACTGTAGATATATTTGAACGTGCATTATTTATTTTACCTCAATTTATATAGCAGATTTTTTAACGTATTCAAACCTACATTATCGTATACAGCGTATTTAGCGATTTTCTTGACCTTAAAGCATACCAACGGTCTTTTTTTGTAGAAATCCAATGGTTTCTTGTGATGTTCATCAGATTATCCAAAACACAAAATTATTCTTACTCCTAAAAAATGTGCCTAGATACCAAACTCCAAAGATGCCATGTATTGTAGTCTGTAGCTATCGCAATAATTTTGAGTTTAAGAGTACTGAGTTCGCAAAAACAACTAAAAATACAATTTCCTGATTGCAGTGTGCCGGCTGTGTAACAGTGGGTCTGATTGGTCAGCCATCTCCGACCAGCGCTCCTGGGACATTTACATTCGGCCTCAACTGGGGTATTGCTTATGAACTGCCTAATGCTACAGAAACGCTCAGGTAAAGGGAATTTTCTACCAGTCACATAGAACCAGTTCTTCCCTCGCAGACAATTATTTCATAAATTTAATACAGCTACGCCATATATTTTGTTTTCACTTGTTAAGGCACACAAGAAAAAAGTAGTTGCAGGATAACACGTCCACTGCTGGACAAAGGCTTTCAACCTAATATCGTCTTATTTTTGACTTAACCTAATATCGTTTTATTTATTGTTAGTTTTTTATTTCTGTTTCAGATTCTATCACAAAAAGTACAAGCTTAAGAAGCCAGTGATGCAAAGAAGAAACAGACGAGAGTTGTACGAGAAGCTTGAAACTATAATTACCCAGTATGTGAAAATTATTACTTACACAAAATACTACTAAAATGATGAATCTATTTAAAAAATCATCGATTAATAATACCCTACTTAAAAATTCAATTTTCCAAAACGTTCGTCAGGGTATATTTTGGGACCAGTTTTATTTCTTATTTATATGCATAAATCACCATCTTAATTGTAACACGCTTTGCGAAATCGTTATCTGGGCAGATAAAGACATATTTTTCGATCTGACAATAATTATCAGAGAATTCACTTTTAATTTCAGTATGGGTTACAATGGCAGAGAATGTATACTGAAGACACTTTGTGAAACCACCCAACGTCTTGTACCGCATGGAGATAACATGATAGAAGAAATGTTCCGGACTTTATTTACGTAAGACAACTTTTGTTTACCTGAGTATTGCCTCAGAAGAAAATAATAGTGTATTGCTTTAATCATTTTCTGTATGTAGTATGTGTGTATATGTAGTAACATAAAAGTCAAACACACGTAGTACGCATGACTAAAAAATTTTGAAGCATAGAACTTTTTAGACAGGTGCTCTACGCGTGCTTATCTTTTTGATACTACACTATATTTTGAATATTTACTGTTGGAATGTTTCCATACAAATTTTTGGCAATTAGTCTATATTTTTTGAAGAGATAAAAAAACTAGCTAATAAGTTTCAGATATAACAGTTTTTGTGTACTACCAAGATGTTTCCAATTTTCAAGATAATAATATTAATTCACCATTCATTCCATTTATTCTAAATTTGAATTTATCCTGATTTCAGGATAGGCTCGAGCCCCTCGGTGGGGACATATGAGCTGTAAATGAAATGATGATGATGAATTTTAATTCCATGGTTTACTTTTTAAACACCGACCTACCTGCTACCTTGATAGAAAACTAATCTTTACAAATTTCCCTCTCTTACAGGTTCCCAATATCAAAAGTCCTGGCAACAGAACCAATGGAGCATTCCATCTACGATGCAGCTCATCGCCTGGGTGTGATGCTGGAGAGTTGTGACCGGTTCAATTGCCCTCTCTCGCTGGTAGACCTGGCTCAAGGATATTACAATGCTCCTGCCCCTACTGGCAATGTTGGACTAAGTCCATGGTCTTTGTTCAGCAGTAGGTTTGGGTAAATAAATAGATGTGATGTTTTGCGATTTTTTGTTGATGAAGTTGGCGGTTGCTTGAAAAGGTAAATTGGGAAGTAATTTTCTCGTGTAGCAAGAAATCAAAAGTAAATATATTGAAAAGCACTTTATGTCTTTTGTTTTTACAATGACTTGAGTGTTCAGTATTAATAGACCCACCTCTTCTGAACTATAAATACTTATTTGCATGTACTAGTATTATTTATTTAGTATTATCAATAAATTTCAATCTTGATTTTGAATTATGGTGTGTGATATAATGAATAAAAATGCACGTCATATTATTAACGCATAACATTTAATATTTATAGTTCATATTTATAATACATTTCAATGTTAGCAGTAAGAAGTCATGAGTGTATTCATAATAGTTATGTGGTAGTGCTTGATTTATTTAATTAATTTAACATTACAAAATGGTACTTAATCTAAAACCTTACACGGTAATTTAATTATTATGTATAATATTTCGCGTTCCTTAACAATTATTTGCATTTAATTCTAAGGTTTTATTTCCCTATATAATTGCTTATATGCTATTTATTATACAATTTCATAGATTCCGTAAATTATTGAGCTATTATGACTTAGAATGTCATACACGAACATATACATATATTAGTAGCATAGTGCATAAACCCTATAATATAAGTTTCACAGTTGCCAGACCCAACGGTCTTGGTACTCGAATGAACAATTTTATATTTGGCTATTTTCTAAATCTATGTAAGTTACTATTGAAGATTTTCATAGAAGTCTATTATTGTATTAAGTATGTAATTAGAGTACCTTATATATTAAAATAAATGTAGGAATTTCCTCTCACGTCTATCTAAAAACTATATTTGTAACATTAGTGTGGTGTTCGTTTGCAAATGCCACTTTCACCGATCTCTTAGTTGTCGTAGAAATTTAAGAATGTTTTTTTATTTGCAGTTGTCGTTACATAAACATAAACATAGACATATACATAGACAGACATAGACATTATTTATTTGACAGAACACAATACAACACAACAAACAATAAGAAAAATAACAGAAAAACAATACGATAACAACATTGATGATGTTACATTGAACTTGAGATAGTTTTGCTTCAGTTTTGACTATTATATTTCTTTATCAAACATTTTTTTTTGTAATTTTGTAATATTTTTGAAACAAAAGTTACATAGAGATATAGATATGTTTATAAACAATATTACATAAATTACAATATAATTGTTTTTAAATCATAAAGTGTATAGTTATTATTTGTGAGTTAACAATCTTGTGTTCCTATTTGACATTGCCTGATATTATGCAAATAATAATGTAGTAATAAGTATATTGTTTATAGTAAATAACCCTATATATAATCAAGATTTTATAATAACAAAATTAAATAGTCGAAGGACATTATGACATTCTTAAATTTTCAAACAGCAAGAGTCGTTACTCGTGACGAAAAAGGTGAAAATTAATGCAATAACTAACTGAAAAGTTTCACTATAATAATAGTAGTAGTAGAGGATATTAATTAATTATTATCATTAACGATACGAGACAAAACTTGAAACATACATTGAATCTTAATCTACACAAGTGATTGACTGTGAACATATTGGGACCTTATGATGGCTATTTAATTTATACCTTATTAAAGAGACTTAATAAAAGCGTCCAGATCCTGTCAACACCAGCGATTTCGTACTGAGATTTTTTTTCGTCAGTTTCGATCTAGAGTAAGTCACCAATAGAAAGCTGCATGACATATTTTGGAGCAATCACAACCCCGGGATAACCCCCCGCACCTAGCTAGCTATAGTTAAAAGACTTTGTTTTTTTTAAAGAGACGTAAGTTTTTTTGGGTAGTTTTAGACTACGCAAAATAAATCCTTCCTTACTCTATGTTTATACCATATTATAGCTTCGAAAGGGCACTGCTCCGACAACCGGTAGCTTAGGTTAGGTTTTATATCTTTCATGTGAAGTCAAAATATTATCACGACGATTGCTTTTAAATTACTTTTTTCCAATAAGCATATATATTTTGTATTTTTTTCGGGACTCAATATTTTTGTTATAATAATATACCTCAAATGCAATTGGAAAAACGTTATTTAAAAGTATAATTTTAAGAGAAAGTGATATCACTGCACTTAAAAACGTGACCGTACACATTTTTTTGTTTGTTGATTGTTCGTCGTCTTTGTTTTTCTTTCTTGTTGTTTTAGAGAAAACGTTTTTTTTTGGTTCATAACAAAATATAGGTTTTAAAATATTAACAGCCATCACAAAACCCCAATACAAAACGTTAAACTTATTAGTTACTCGATATCATAAAACATGTCATCAATACACAAATATCGCACATTTACAAAGACTAACTACAAAATAATCAATTATGCACTGAACACATCAAATTTACTTAAATTTAACAATAGCTGTAAGTACACTGTCAAATTAAGATAAATAAAGGCAAAAAACCTAAGTATTCAAAATTATTAATATAGTATGGAGCTATTCTATGATTACATTTGGAAGGTAAAACAAGGGGAATAAAAAACCTTGTTGAATACTTCTGTTTCAGGATAACTCGATATTAGAACGAGGTAAGCTGTCATCTGAAATTTAAAAATTGAATCCAGTGTTTTAGATTAAAACCTACCTTCCATTTTAATTCAAAATACGCTTTAAGATTTCAATAGGGATATAATTAAGCAGCATTTGCTTGGTTTTAAATTATTTTTATTATACCAAAATTCAGCAAGGCGTTCCCATAGCAGATATCATCGACTCGTAAATAACTGGGAAGCTTTGTATTATGTTCCATGAAAGAACTCTGAAAATAAAACTACATATTGTAGTTTTATTATTCGTAGGAATGTATTATTATATGAAATTATAAGTGAAAATAAGTCAGCTGCGCAAAATTTTTACTTGTGAGTAATTTTTCACTAAAAATAATAATGTAGAGTTAGCAAAATTTATTTTTTTCTCACAATTAGAAGTTAGGTTCTGATAATATTGAGTTATCCTGTTAAATATATATTTAATTCTGTCTAAAAAAAAGGAAATTAATAACTAGAATTATTATTAAGAAGGAAGGAAGTTGAGTAGAGGTGATCGTGGTTTCATTTAAGTCTGTATTTACATTCTAATCGTGTTGGAAGCTCAACGCAAATTTCGTGTGGTTTTTGACTACTTATTACCATAATATATTTTTATTCTAAATATAATGCATTGATACAAAAAAAAAACAAAGAATTAATAAATTTGGAAAAAGAAAATTTCATAACTGTATTTTTAAAATACCAATAATATTTTGCTATAGAGAATGAATAAGTACTTGAAACGTAAATTGGTAATTAAAAAGAAATTATCACGTAATTTTAGTAATAAATGAATAAAACTTACGTCGCTGTGGAAGACGTTCGATTAAACATGCGAATATGCCTAAATTACAAGGTATATAATATACGGTAGAGAGTTAGGTATAATTGTATTTATATTGCTATCAATACTAAACTAAATGCGAGGAAATGAAATGTAAATAAAATTTTATGTGAAGAAAAGTGCAATAAAGCAAGATTCCAAAAGTGTTACTCTATTCTCGATGAACCTAATTATAAAGCGTTATGGATTACATACCAATCCGGCTTTTGACTTCCAACTTCCAAAAATTATAATTAATCATATATAATTGATGGCGTATACATTCGAGGTAAGTAATTGAAGGTTTTTAGCTCATTAAATGCGGCTTGCCTAGCAGTAAATATTGTATTGAATTTGGTATTTCACAATCTCGTTATCATTTATATACACGGCTTTTTATCAAAAGAAGATCTAAGTATATGAATTGAAATGTAATCATCAATAATCATCATTCATCTAAATGCTGAAAATGAGTTATTATATAAAAAAATGAGAACACCAAGGCTTGTTTTTGAAATCTTTTATAAGTATATTCAAATGTAAGGATGTTACTTACTTTTTGTAATCAGTTGCAGCATTTGTCTTACAGTTAAATAATAAGCCAATTGCTGTATAAGATTTCATAAATTAGTACTAAAAATGATAATACTTGGCAAACTATTCAAAGACAATTTTATTAAAGAGATGTTGGTAAACTATTGTAATGTAGTGATTTAATACTATTCTTGAACAAGATTTCAATGTGCTAAGAGCGTCATTGGCAAAGTGGCCATTATTTCTTATCCAGGAGGACATTTTTCATTAATTGGCCGTCACGTAAAACTAGACTTGAATTTGCGATGTTTATTCTCCATTCCCACTAAAATATAAAATACATCACTTGAAAGTAACTCTCACATGAAAAACAGAATATTTTTAATGGGTTGCACGTAGTATTTATTTCAAATTTTACCTACTAACTCAGTTTTTCCATGTAAGTCTATGAGCTTACATGTTTTATTTTAATAATAGTTATTTAATTTAGTATAACGACGAAAAATAAGCAAAATCGTAGCAAAGTCGTACCAACATCCCTAAAATAAAATATTACGTTTTTCTACAAAACTTTTCGTTTACTCTCCTTTTTCCAAGTTCTCAAAAGTTCAATGCAATAAAAGAAAAAAAAAACACAACTATCACAAACTGTATCCACATTTAGACAAACGATGATTCTAGTCTACCTCTACGTTAGCACTAAAGGTAAAGAAAGGAACGTAGAAAAATAACTCGTCAATTATAAATATTATTTAAACTATGTTGATCGGCTATATGTACATGTCAACATTTCGGTTAAGTTGATTCCTTAAGATTACTGACAGCCATGTGACAGCTGACTCTGAGTACACAACTCCACCACCCAATGTAGATAAACTTGCTGAATGAACAACAACATATAAGTTTTGCAAATATCTAAAACTAGACACACTTCAAAATCACTCTTAATGCGCAAACAGACTGGAATTACGTGATGCCACGCCACGTTATGTGATTTTACGTTAGAAATATACCAGTCTTACGCTACGCCGCTAATCAGCTTCTTCAACGATAAAATCAAACTGCGTATCGCCAGCGTCTTATTACGCGTATTGCGTACACGTAGAATGAGACTTGGCTGAATTGGCAACGTTACATAAGATAATACATAATAATTTTTCGTATATTTACTATGAAAACCGATGTCTTTTGACGGATGTGACGTACCATGCGTAGCATCACATAAGCCCAGTTTGTTTGCACTATTAATCGCTGTCCTGATTGACTTCGATCATACGAACTAAAGATGTATTTTCGTCATACGACTAGAATGTTCCTTCTGTGCATGCGTCGCTTGCGAGCGCCATTAGGAATGATGAAATCAACTTCTTTTTATTAAATGTCAAAAACTATAACTTGTATTAAATAGTTGTGACGACACTCTTTTGTAAACGTATCATTCTTTTATTTTTATAATTCTTTACATATATTATTAAATAAATCGTTAAATTAATAAAAGAATGCATTTTCTCGAACATTTTTAGATAC
Source organism: Teleiodes luculella (assembly GCA_948473455.1). Classification (NCBI taxonomy): domain Eukaryota; kingdom Metazoa; phylum Arthropoda; class Insecta; order Lepidoptera; family Gelechiidae; genus Teleiodes; species Teleiodes luculella. Next base: position 2,981,521 of record OX419598.1, on the reverse strand, counting down.
ATCAGTTACTGAATGGGATAAAGTAATTTATTTAAGATACAGTCATCATCCTACTGACATTCGGGTGTTCGTTTGGTCATGTGTCGAAATCGCATCGTGTACTTGAATGATCGTTTGCCAATTAGAATACCGATTAAACACAAAACGCCGCGCCAAGCACAAAAGTTTCCCTCGCGCTTATATGGCAAGGAACTATCATTGTGTTTCCAACTTAGATCATATATAGTGGTAGACACACAAATATGTCTTGAAAGCCCTTCAGCCTTTTGAATCTAGAAGATATAATGTTGCTCATTTATTTTCCTATTGACTACGCTAGCTTTCGTTATTGTGCCACAATTTAGTATTGTTTTTTTTTAATGTAGACTTTGTATCTACCATTTTATTTGATCTAAGGTTTTGAACATTACTTTTTCTTTATTATTAGATTAAATTTATCAACCTTCCTTATGAACTTTTGTATAGGTAATTACACTAAACCGAAAACCTAACTTATTATAAGTTATAATCTAAAGCGCAGATAAGAAAATTTCGATTTATAAGTAACAAATTCAATTTGTTACTACTCCTAAACAAACAACCATGAAGATGAAATTTTAGAATAAAATTAAAAACAAAAGTAGCTATAAAATTTATACTCAAACATAACAACAAATTTATCTGACATCGCGTTTTGAGCTGACTCATTCGTCGACTAACTCTAAAACATCGAGAAGCTAAAATATACCACTTATACACGTACCCATGTTAACTTACATACTGACAGCTGATTCTAGCTTTTTGATTTATTGTTAAATTTATTTTTTACCTATCTACGCCAGATATACGACAATACTACATTCCTTACCCGTTTATCACCCGAAACATTATATGCAGACACAAGTCCGATTGACTAACAAATTATTTTCTACAACTTAAAAATAAAGAGGTGAATGAAAAAGTAAACAAATTAACAATTTCGTTTGTCTCTTAGACAATAACAAGTACAAACAACCAAAGTTTCAGATCACAGAAAGAAAATATTGAACGATTACATTTAGATTTAAATACTGGATTTGAGCAAGACTTGAGTCGAATCTCGATAAAGATTTTGAAAGTCCGAACTACATTTACCCATAGGGTTATAAATCGTTGTATCAGCTCAGCTCGTCCAGTTCACGTAACACTAAGAGCATATTTTGTAACCTAAGTAAATCAATATGTTATAATCTTTCACAATTATTATATAATATATACGAGTTATTGCAACATGGTATTGCCTGGGGACTTAAAACCTTAAGACCCAAATAAGAGCGACTAAATATACTTTAAAAGTCATGCTCATATTTATACATGTAATATTTACAATATATATTTTTCCATTTATATTCCAAGATTACATTTAGAGCAATGTCGTTCGTACCTAAACATTCATTAGCCTAGTGTTTTAATAAAATCTAACTATTATTAATTTGCAGTCATATAAAAATAACAACAGACCGTTTATTTTCTAGCAAATATCTACAATAAAAGATCGGATGATCACGGAACGGTGAGGGAAGCCTGTTATGTGGACTTACAATTTATTTATTGATAAATAGTTATTATATTTAGACACTAAATTGGTGTGTTCGGTGTGTGCAATAGCACTTTCCTACTTCAATATACCAACGTGACTGTGTTATCTTAGAAAATTAATGTAGTATTAGTAAGATGAACAATTCCATCCAAAATTCCATCGAAGTCTGACGTAGTAGGAGCCAGTGACGGTCCATACACAATATATATTATTGGAGAGAGAACTATCTCCTTTCGGAGTATCTATTAATAACATATTTCGTTCAACCTTCAGCGAGCTTCGAGCTTCCACGGCTGTGCCTATAATTAAGGCCATAACACATAACACAACACTTGATCGCGTCCTGGCACATTATGAATTGTAGCGGAAAAATCACGAGATGTAGTAAATACCTACATCACGTATGGAAACAGCCGAGTATCCACCAGGTTACAATTGATATGCAACACGTGATGCTTAACATCTTCGGCAACATTGCGAAACATCGCGCAACGTTGACAGCAACAGCAGCGCAGCGGTGCCTATTCAGCACCCCGTTCATCCATAGATGTTCCGCGGCTTGTTATGTTTCTGTGAAGCATGCTGTTGAGTATCAAATGCTGTCGGGTAGACATGTGACGTGCAATAATGCAAACATATCCACAGTGTGGTGAAGCCATATAATATATGTCTATGGGTGTAATTAGCGACCGAATGCTCACTAGCTCTTCGGGCAACATGTTGCCGATGATTAAACACGCGTGGATAGACAATGGGCTCTTTAAGTTGTTATGTCTCTTCCACGTTCTTAAGAACAAAAAGGGACAGGTGATTGCCAACCTACATTTAGACACGGCAAACATCGATTTTACGCGTAATTGAACAGGAATTTAAAAACATCCCGACTAAATTAAACTGAATTTGACAGCTGCGCTGATCATTCATTCAAAATTAAATTCATTCATCTCCCCATCCTTTTCGATTCCCATATGAATGAAAGAGACCAACAACTTAAATTTAGAGATTTTAGCGGCCACGGCAGATTTGAGCCCATCGTCTCTCAACTAAAGTTGCACGTTATTAAACATGTTAAAGAACATGTTAAGTGACATAACGAGCACCAAATATGACCTAGTGGATACAAGGATTTAAGAACGATAGTGCCTTAACAAGATGTCATGTTATGATTATATGTGCAATGGCCTTTAGGGCCGCATCCCACGTAAGTTTATGACTAACATCGTTACGTATTTTCTAGTCTACGCTAGCCAGTATTACGCATCAGACACAAACAGCTATACACATTCAATAACACTTATATAATTATATGAAGACGAATCACACAAATCAATTTGAATTATTTTACTATAACCATCCCTGTTTTCCTATCTGCTCGCTGGTTTTTCATTAAATATCAATAACTCTGAGTTATCTAAGTAATCTTTATCTAATAAACATTATCATGATTTACTTTGACATATCAAATACGCGGCTCGAAATATTTTTTTTTATTAAGATAGATTGCTACAATACGATACTAAATGGGTCAAATTGAGGTGAAACGCTTACACTGTGAAGACATTTCAAATTATATAAATATGAACTACTAGTGGAGGTGTAAGTTAATGAAAAGACACTTTAACTACTATCTGTTGATGAAAATGTGAATTTATCAAAATGCGTTTAACTTTTTGTGCAAGAGATCGGTGATTGTCAGACCATTTGTTTTTTTTTTTTTAAAAAAGGTGTATATTTTAAGAACTTTTGAAATTATCGACATCGTTTTAATCTCTAAATTTTTTTGACCATCAATATTATAAACTGAAAAATCGTTGATTAGAAATTTACCAGTTTATATTTAAAATTATGTTTATGATAAATTATAATGTTGCTATAAAATAAATATTTATCTTTTACATTTGAAGATTTCATTTATAGTTATTTTTCATCAAAATGGTTATATTTGTTATTTTTTACTTTAATTCAACAGATAGTAGAGAAAGCTAATCACTCAACAGTAATTGAAATGAAATATCTAATGTTGAATCTAATCTAGGTACAAATGAACATCAGTTTACCTAAGTTACAGGCTAAGGTCAACCTCAACAATAATTTATTACCTAAAAATGTAGTGGTAAAGTGCCCATAAGTGAATAAAAGATTTTATCAGTGAATATATGTGAGAATCCAAATAAGGAGAAGAACTTGTGTACTAAATTTACCCTGTACTCTAGGATTAGTGAATTTACTGTTAATTATTTATTAGTGTGGAAACGCGTTTATGCCCTTACGTCAAAACTTAAGCGCAAAACTTAAAATCGCTCAGTCAGATCGTTGCTGTTCTCGTAAGCTAACCACCCGACGGAACTAATAGTAATGGAGCAAATGATGCGATCCCAAAATATACGTACAGTCGAAGTAGCGTAGAAAAACTATAATACATCAGTAACAATATTGGCGTAATCGGCTTAAAACCGGCAAGCTGCAATACTATTGGAATTATTTGGCACTCCGTTTAAAAAATCTAATAAAAACAAGTTATCGAACTATCTAAGAATATCGATTTTTATAAAAATGTTAATTTACAATTGGCAGTCAATTGTGTTTCACAAATATATCTAGTCAAATAATATCACCGTCGTATCGTGACTATCAACTATTTTGGCATTATGATAAGTGTTTTTTATTCATCTTGACTAGGCATTAACCTAACAATATCTACAACCCCAACTTCATTACAACTACAGGGAAATTATTACCATTCGTCAATTAATCGATATTGTCCTTATGATTTTTACGTGAATACGTAGGTAGTTTATCAAATACTAAATGTATATTCAAAATTACATCACCATTATTAAATACAAGTCAATCTACTATGTCCAGCTCTCTTTGGGGACGTTTGTATGAATTATCATTATAGTTGGTTTTTAATCGACGTCGACTGAGTAATACCTCTTTACATTACCTACATTACGAAATTGAGCTCCATTTTATTCGAAGTAAACCTTAAATTAAGTAACTGCACATTACTGCACGTTATTGTTAACACCCCAATAACTAAACACTATCGCGAGAAATAAATATAAACTCCTAAAGATAAACTGTACAATGTTTGTGCGCTCTTATGAAACAATACCTGAAAAAGAAACAATTCCGATGAAACGTATAAAAGAACATCGCTTAAGGATTATCGTTACAGCGTCTTATATAAAAATAGTGGCGGTTCTGGAGTTAACACGAAACGGTCATGTCTTGAGGTTGCTCCGTTCTTGAATATCGACGGACACACTCGCGATTGAGTTTATATTTTATAAAAAGACGGCTTTGGCTGCGCTCGCGGCGTGTACTTGCAACGTCTCACTGCGCACCGGGCGCTTGGCACCTCACTAGCACAAATAGTTCTCGCCTAACAGTTCCCATCTGGGAGCCTTAATGGGATCATCCGTGCCACCACATGACGATCAGCTCCCAGAACGTCTTCGGCGGCGAGTGGCCGAAGACGTGAGACGAATTTCAGAGACTCGGGTCGCCTTCAGAGCCCATCTTCAGCAGCTCCAACTTCTTCTTGGCGATCTTCGAGTAGAGGATGTCGATGGGTTTGCTGTTGTCGTAGAAAGTCGGCGCTCGGAATATAATGAGTGCTGTCCCGAGCACGCACGCTATCGTGAACAAAAACAGGAAGATTCTGTCTAGTACCATTGCTACATACTTCCAGTCATCCTCCACCTAAAACAAAAGTTCCATTTCAAACTACAGTTGAAATTGTAAAAGAAAATCTAAAATCCGACAGATCTTGGATAAAATTTTGTCCAATATACTTAATTGAATGTGGAAAATCCCATTACAATACGTCTTAGTTCAAAGCAAAATCTGATACAACGCTGTTGGCTTTAGGCCAAGTGAAGGTAGCGTGAATCAGCGCGATAGGATTAAATTCATTGCAGAACCAAACTGCATTTGGACAAAATGAGAAATGCCATACTTACACTTTCAAACTTATCCTTATTCTTGACATGCTGCGCAATAAATCTGGAACCTTCTATAGTCTTTTCCATCTCTCTCACGAAGGGCTTTTCTAGAGATGGGCTGCCGTCATCTAGGTCTAAACGGCAGGGGGATCCGGGGGGAGGGGAAAATAGTTCATCGTCACCCCCAGGAGGGGGAGGCGGGGAAGGGGGCATTCCTGGAAGCTCATACTCTTCGCAACCCCACTCTTTGAACTTTCCGTCCATGTCGTCTGCACCGAACACGTCAGTGAGAACCTGAAATTAGTACCCTTGGTTAGTTTAAATTGTATTGTAATATGTAGTTTATACAGTCGAAAAAGTATAATATTATTAATTTTGAATCAAAAATGCTTTGTGTCTTATTACAAAGGCATTACGTTCCTAACAGCGATGCGAGTTGACTGGATTTTTGACTTCGGAACAGGCAGTTAGTGAAGGCTGAATCGACTGGAGATTAAAACGTCAGCTCTCGTCGGAGGGCCAGTGTATCGACGCGGCGCGGCTTAAGCCGGCACACAATTAGGCCGAAGTGGAGGTTTCGGTTTCGGGCCTCGCTCGTATATATCGCGATCCGTCCGCAACCACCAGGGGAACATAAATAACAGGGCCGCTCTCGCTCGTTAAGCCCGCCGGCGTTGAGTAATAAAGGAAAATCGAAATGGAATGAAATTGGGCTGGAAGCGATATTTTCGCGATACACACAGAGCACAATGGATTTAGAATGCTGTTGAAAGGAACGTTTCCCAGAAGAGTCCCGCGGCTGACGACAATTAAAATGGTTATTGTTGAGGGCGGCTTTGGCTCGACTGCTAAGAGATTCTGTTTGTATTGAATCTGTTCCGATGGAGTGTTTTAAATGAAGGATTTCGACGAGCGGCGTGTTATTTTTTCGTTTTAAAAGGGGTTCGTCTGGAAAACTTCATTTCACGAGTGCTTTTATACTGTAAATGTAATTAAAGCGATCTGTGTTAGTTTAGGTTGTCGAGTCGATGTATAGTAGCATCGACGTCGTCGTCATGGGGAAAATTTACGTTAGTAATTTTAAAGTGTCTAAAAAATTTTGTTTTGTTTTTCTTGTTTAGATATTTATGTTGGGTGTAACGAAACATTCTTGATAATATCAAGTAAGTATTTACCAAGATATTTATATTAGATCATACAAAAATATATGATTTGAATTTGGAACGTATAAGTAATAAAATCAAGAGTGTTTAGTTACACCACCGTCTCTTACCTCTGTCGGCTTGTCATTCTCATCATCTTCATCGTCCGGCGGTTTGTCGGGCCTCTGTATACACAATATTTTGGGTAAAAAATCTATAAAGACTTTCCGCACCCACGGGGCCATGTGGTGGGTGACTGGCGACCTAAAATTTACATTTAGCACCACGATAGTGACTACTACTGATAATGTGACTAGCATCATAGTGAACAACAAATATTTGCCCAGCAGCGGGACCGTAAGGGACGTCGGTGGGATAATTTCTGCTAAAAGCAAGAAGAACACAGTCAGAGAGAGGAGAATAGAAATACAGAGCGAGATTTTCTCTCCTGAATCTGAGGGTAGGTAGAAGACGAGGACTGAGAGAAAAGATATCCCAACGCAAGGGATGATGAGGTTGACGGTATAGAAGAGCGTCTTTCTTCTCAAGGTGAGGTTAAATATGATGTCGGGGTACGGCTCTTCGCAACACGAGTAAAACTTTTCGTTTCTTGTCGCTGGGACCCTCATGATATCCCATTCGACTGAGATGTAATACTCCGATAGGTCAATGCCCATGCCTATATGATCTGAGTCTGGCGTTTGTTTTAAGTGCCTCAAATCCACCTGGAACAAAAAAAACAACATTAATTTAAGACTCTTCTTTACTTATTTTTAAACTGGTAACCCTTTCTGTTCCTAATTTCGGAAAGTACTCGGCCTGTTTCGGCTTAGCAACACAATCAATCTTGAAGGAGAAAGCTGTAGAAAGCAGTTTCTTATTTAAGAGAAAATTATGTTATTTCCACAGTTCGAATAGCCCTACTATTATTACAAAATGTAAAAAATGCAGGTTAGTTCGAATATGTTCAACTTAAAATGATTTTGTGAATTAGATATTACGAAGACAGGTACTTTTTTTAAGGTTGTGTCTTAAAATGTCAAAAAGGGGTTAGCTATAGAAAAACAATTATATGTTAAAAGTTCAAAATATTTTTTAGGAAATTGTACCCCGATAGGCTAACTATTTCCTTTAGCATTCGCTACTAAAGCTCCAAAACGTTCACATCTATCCATTTATCGCTATCTCAACCAACTATCGGAGGCGTGAGTGAGATGGATAGTCTCTGGTGAACCTTAACACGGCCGATACAGGCTGCAGTCTTATTTATATGGAGTAAGGGATGTATCAGATTTATTGGTTTCCGTATCTTGGATGGATGTGTCAGAAGAAAAGACGTCGTATTACATCCACGTTCCTTTTTACTTTTTTACCATTTTTAGGTTATTTGCATTTTTCATTCGGAATTCAGAATGTCAGTTTTAATTAAATTTCTCATAGGACATCTCACACACGGTTATCTGACCCCAAGCTAGGCAGCACCTGTACTATGGATGTCAGACAGCTGATCATATATAAATATACAATATCCAGACCAGACACAAGGCAAACATAAGTGCTCATCACACGAACGCTTCACGCTTGCCCTGGGCGAGATTCAATCCTGCGACCCTGTGCTTCGAAGGCAGACGTACTACCAACTAGGCTACGGGGCCATCAATTAACCTAGAGTAAGCGATTTCTAGCATAATAAAAAACAAATAAATCGTCTTACAGTGATTTAATTACCCTTTAAAGAACTACCCTGCAGTTAGATATAAAAGTAAAAATGGTTCTGCAATCTGACTATGCAAAAATAAATAAAAACGTACTAATTATGGAAGTAATATAAACCTCTTTCATTCTCCGAAGTCTCTTCTAAAACTCTATTCCAAAGTTTTATCGTTTCCCGTCTCTCATCGCAGTATCTTATTGTCCATATTATTTATTGCAGACCAATAAATATTCTGGGTTGACATTGTATTGGAGTAGGCTTTATTAGGGAATTCCGATAAATTGGAACAAAATATTTTCATTGCGGTAACTGTCTTTTTACTAATAGGAGTTATTACAAACTTTAATTTAACTTGTCCAATTGGTACATATATTGGGCCTGATTCTACATATTACGTTCTGACATAAATTTAAAAACCATTATGTACCTTTCTCGTTCTTAAGAACGAAAAGGGATAGCTGATTGTCAACTTAAAAAAATATTATATATATATTTACAGACGTCAAACATCAATCTAGTTTGCGTAACAATTCTATAAAATTGACATCGTGTTTAAGGAACTGTTGAACGCAGTAGTTAACTTGTTTGAGGTTCTTAGTTTTGTCAATAGTTGGCAGCACTAGTTTTTTTAAACTCGCAGACGTTTGGTGTTTTGAATAGTATAAGTTAAAATTATTAAGATTCTTGTTCAACCTCAAGTCCGGTGAAGCTTGATTTGTCGTACCTTTTCGACACAAAAATAGGTCAATTAAAAAAAAAAAAAAATCTTGTTCAACCAGTTGAGTAAAAGGAATAAATATTTGGTTTATTACTGGACAATTCCATTTGTCAGCACCCTTTCCGAAGTTCCATGGTACGGGTTTGTATAGGAACTGATATGCAATGCTAGAATCGATCAGGCATAATTATTTCTTTAAAATAGCTTATTTTTTGACTCTGTCAAATAAGTATATAAAAATACACGAATATTAATAAAATACTTTATAACGAAAGCAATCCTACAAAATTTCATCAAATATTCCACGATTTCAAGACAAATACTTACCTACAAAGGCTACAAGTACGGGTAGAATTGGCAAATTCATTTGTGTTGGACATAAGCTGATTAATTTTCATGGCGCCACGAGCAAAGGTCAAAAATTAAATGAATAGGGGTATTAAATTTATGTACCTAACAAATTCATTTTGTTGGATTGTTTGGTGTGACATTTTACCTTCGTTCTTTCGGGAATATTACGAAGTGCAGCCGCTTGATGTCACTTTAATAATAAGAAATTATGAAACAATGGTGCTGTATTATTTCGATTTATACCTACCTATCTACAGAAAAAAAATTAAAAGCATATCAAAATTTTGTTAACACTGATTAACGAAACGAGACAAGATATTTAAGTATTTTTGAACTGGCTAGAATAGATACTAGAAGACTTAACTGAGTGACGTAAATCTCCAAAAGTTACTCTTTTTAAACAGCACTAAGATCTTTTTTTGTTGGTTACTGTACTAGCGATTTTGTTACTTATTTAACCGATATAAAAACGACGTTAAGTTCAAATTATTCAAATTAACCTCCTTTTATTTTTACCACATCATCACAGAAGTTCCACGACGATCGTCGTGGAGATCTTTGGGGGAGGCCTTTGTCCAGCCGTGGACGTCTTTCGGCTGAAATGATGATGATGATGATGATCACAGAAGTTGATACTGTCAGATATTTTGACGCCAGATTTTTTGGCACAATTTTATTTCAAACTCCAGTTACGCACTCAAGGTAGGGTAGGTTAAGTCAGATGAGAACCAATTGAATATAAAAACAAAGAAGTGATGTGATGAAGTAACGTACCGTGTAACCGTCATAGCTCCAAGATCCGAACTTCATGAAGCAGGTTTGCTCATCAAAGGGGAAATATTCCACGTCGATCTCGCAGAACGACTTGTAGATCGCTGGTGGCTTCCAGATCACTTTCCCGTCGTGGTGGAGGATCGCCTTCGTCATTATCGTCACCTCGTAATTGCCATCCGCGCTGTGGGTGAACAAATTAACGTTATTGAGATTTCTTTTACTTATATTATATTTAACTCGATTCCCGCCGTGGCTCCGCCCGCGTTAACAGTTTTCCCGTGGGAATAAGGCATTTTTCCGCGGTAAAAGGTAGCCTATGTTACTCAGGGTGAATGTAGCTTTCTAACGGTGAATCAATTTTTGAAATCGGTTCAGTAGGTTTTGAGCTTATTCAATACAAACATACACACACAAAAATACAAACCTTTCCTCTTTATAATATTAGTGTGAAGTGTGATGTGACTAGTATGATTACAATTTGATAAAATTTTAAACTATTCATGTAAATATAGCTTTTACATCATCATCATTTCACTTTTGACAGTCTCTGGATGTAGTTCCAAACATGCTCGTGTGTGTACTGTGGCATCGATCATGCCATCTCTTTTGCCTTTGGTACTGGCCGCGTTGTTCTAAATTCAAATCATTTTAAAATAAACTGATTTTGATAGATTGAGTCAGTGCTATCGCGACATCTTCCTGTCGCGTAACGTAAAATTTTAAAAATTTAATTTTTTGGGGAAAATTACCCTTTCCTCAAGAATTATTGTGGCCATAGGGCGCGAACAAGTTTGTTTTGAAGTAGTACAAAAAAGTAGGAGGTTTTGCTGAAGTGGTGTGACTCAGAAGTAGAAGAAGGAAGAAAAGGTTCAAGAACCACGAAGTTTGACATCAGCTCGTCAGCAGCAGCTCAGTAAGCAGCGTGTTCGACGCTGAGGATGTTCTGTGCCTATTCAACCAGGCGTTCAGGAACAGTTCAGGAGGGGTGCGCCCAGCGAGTGCCCCTCAGGTTAGACAGTCGTCAGTAGTCGGGTACAGGTGATTGACGAACACCTCAATATGGCGATTTTAGTTTGCGGTCAATGCCGAATCGGTGAAGTCAAGTTGTACGACAGCAGCGCAGCAGCAGTAGCAGCAGCGCGCTGTGTATGTGGTAGCCAAGGAGGGTGTGCCGGCGGCTTTATCAAGTTCAATTAAATAATATAATCCCCAATATATTTATTTTCCAAAAATGTAAATGTAAATGTAGTTTCTTTTTTTTTAGTGTTTGTTTTATTATGATGAGATCTCTTTTAGTAACATTGTTGCATATTTTATCCTTGTGTGTGTTATAATGTTGTTTTTCTTTTCATATACTGAGGATAATTTAAAAAAAAATAATTAGTCATATTTTTATTAAAAAAACAACTTATTGAGATGGCTGCTGCGGCCTGAATTTCAAGACCGAGATGGCAGCTGAAATATTTAAAAACATTGTTAAAAAATATTATCATTTTTCACTCTAAAACTTAAATAATTCTAAAACATAGTTCATACTCTGTCACTTAAAAAACTTAGCTAGTATTTTAAAAAAAGGTTTCCTGTGAAAGGTAGGCAGTGAGGTGATTTATTTTAGTTAGTGGGCATTATGTATGCAGAAGAAGAGATAGGTATTTGTGTGATATAGAATATGTTCTTCTTTTTTGGAAACATACATGGCACATAGGTGGCTATATGTATGGAAGTACCTTATGGGCTTCATTTTCAACGTTGAATTCATATTTTGTTTTTCATAAATATTAGTTCTTTGCTGGGTTACGTTCCATTAACTAACTTTAATATTTTTGAGTTTGTCCAACTTTGTGTAAATTCTTTTATATTTTCTGTAAATTTCAGATCTTCATTTTTCTTGATTACTGCTTCTAATTTTGAACACCTATTTCAATTTAGGTTTTCTTTTAAATAATTATTCAATTTCTGTCATATACAGGTTGATTGAAATATTTTTCTTATACAGGGTGTTTAAAATTTTTCTTGAATTTTTAATTGATAATTTAACTTTAAAATAATTTATTGAAGCTGTCGATGAAGTTTCTGAATTTAATTTCGTTATGAGGGATTAGGTTTGTATTTAGGTAGTTTTAGCTATTCGCGTGTTAGGTTTAATGGATGTGGGCTTTGTTGTAAGCGGTTTTTTCAACGGGGGTTTTTCCCTTGCAAAAGCAAATAGGATATTATTCCTAATTGTTAAACTTTAGAAGTTCTGAGTTCATATCTATTCTTTTTTATTTTAATTCTCTGTTTTGATACTTGTCCCCCTTAGGTAGGTTGTTAGATTGAACTTTGTATTTTTTGATGGGGATGTTTAAAAAAATATTTTGGTTGTTACTGACCAAAATAATTTTTTTTGAAGAGGGAGAGGGATGATGTGGCATCGATCATGCCATCTCTTTTGCCTTTGGTACTGGCCGCGTTGTTCTAAATTCAAATCATTTTAAAATAAACTGATTTTGATAGATTGAGTCAGTGCTATCGCGTTTGTTCCTGGGTGCGGTGGAAAAACGCACCAGGAATCGGTTTTTCTCGTATATAAGTTATTTCCAGTTGTTTAACTAGATTGAATGTGAAGTGTTTATGTTTCTGCAATAAATAGTGTTTAAATCGCATTTCCGGAGTTATTATTTTGTAGCACGGGATCGCCCGTGTTACAGTACAGTGATTCAAGTTCTCTATCTGTACTAATATTGTAAAGAGGAAAGATTTGATTGAATAGGCTCTAATAAACTACTGAACCGATTTTATTGAAAATTGGTAAAAAGATAGAATAGACCTTGGTAAATAGAAAGCTAGGATATTGTAAAATGGAACAATATTTTTCTCTACATCAAATTATACTAATTTCCTTCTTGGCCCAGATTTTGATACCGTTTATTACAATTATTCTTTCGTAATCCTCGCAACAATACTCGTGTCAGAATACTATATACGAATCCTGTGTTAATACGAATAAGAAAGATGGTGCCAAGACTATTGTCAAATGATATTGAGTGGGAGGACAAAGGAAACTGGACAGTGATTAGGTTAACGGAAAAAACCGTGTCGTAAGAAATGTGTCAATGTTCATCTGACAATGAACAATTTGATGTTTCTTGAATGTTTCCTGTCATCAATTCTTTTGCAATAAATGATTGAAAAGAAATTGACGTCTGATGAAAAAACGCTTTTCTTGTTTTGTTAAAACTGATTTTTACGAGAAGTTTATTTATTTGGAAATGAATAGTTTAATGCCAAAATGATAAATTAATGACAATATGGTTAAATAGTTGATTGATTTGTCAAATGGGATCCCTTGAACTAGATCAGATAGGTTGTGTGAGTACACAATTATTTATCTTTTAGTAGTACCTTATTATTTGAAAATTACTTACAGTACTTTTTAGCAGAGCTTAAAAGTAGTAAGATCTTAATAATTTTGTTAAAAATAAATGAGCTTTCAAATTTTTCCCGGAAAGCTTGTTACTTTTAAAAGTAAGAATATTAATGATTCAATACAAAGCATTTTTCTATGTATTATTAAAAGCAAAGTTCTAAGACAATCTTATCTGGCCCGATTTTAATGAAACTTGGTACAAAGATAAAATAGACTTTGAAATATTATAGGTTCCCTTTTACCACGGAAATTTCCTGATTCGATTGATTGAAATACATATAAAAGACGTCAAATTAAATTTGTATTTATGTATTTATGATTTGCAAGCCTATCTGAAATCAAGGTGAATGAATAGGTAGACCACGCTGGCCCAGTGCGGGTTGGTCAAATTCACACATAAACATCGAATTACTTCACAGTGTGTGCAGTTTTCCTTACAATGTTTTCCTTCACCGTAAGAGCGGCGGACAAACGTACATATGAATTCGACTTCTGAATAGAAGTCAACGGTCCCAGCCACTTGGCCACCGACAATCTCAGGAACAAGTAACAAGATGAAAACACTCACAGAAAGATAAAGCGACTTCACCGGAACTGCGAAGTCACATCTAAAAGCGTTGTCGTAACCAACTTTGTCGCATTTACGAAAATCGTGTCGTAAAATATAGGTCGTGTTATCATCCATTAGTATAACGTGCCGCCATTAAAAATAAAGTTGACGCGGAATATTCGCCAAGAGCTTTTAGACTCAGGTGCATTAGGGTAAACGGTGGAAATACGGATAATGTCGGAGGTACGCGGATTTAGCCACTATAGAGGACGAGCGTGAATTATCCTTCTAGTAAAGTTTCTTAGTAATTGGTCAGAAAGAATAACCCCCGATACATAACCGTTACTCGATCCTTTCAACAACTAGAAAAGAGCTGATAACCTTCAAATGGCTGAAGATATTTTTTTGGATCATAGCTAAGAACACTCTCGAAGGTGACACCTTGCAAACAAAAAAAAACTAGATCAAAATCGGTGCATCCGTTTAGGAGCTACGATGCCACAGACAGACAGACAGACAGACAGACAGACACGTCAAACTTATAACACCTCTCTTTTTTGTCGGGGGTTAAAAATAGAATACTCTCGTGTGAGAATATTATAGATTCAACTCCGCCCGCGTTAGCAGTTTTTCCCGTGGAAAGCTACATTCACCCTGAGTAACATTAAGCTAAAATGCCTCATTCCCACGGGAAAAACTGTTAACGCGGGCGGAGAAACTAAATACCGGAATTTCAAGGGCAAAATAGTTTTGATAATAATTAGTCCCCTACGTTCCGATCTTTGGTTATCATCACCATTGTCACTATCGTGAATAGTCAGCAGCGGTCTAATGTATTTTTGTTTGCTTGTTTGTTTCAGCGGGTTTGGAAAATTTTAATCAAAGCTTTTTGGTATCTTCCGGAAACTGTGTCTTCCTTCTAATACACAGTAAGCAATAATGAAACTTGTGAGACTGTTTTGAAAATACATGATTTCAAAGATATTTAGTTTTTAAACTGTAAATTAAATGAATCTGCGCTACAAGTTTCGATTTAATTTATATTCAGTACCTATTAATGCGCTTTTTTCTATGCTCGTTTCATGAATACGTATATTCTGTTGAAACATCAGCTTTATTATGAAAATCTCCATTATTCTTACCTTGATGCTATTTAGATTAAAATGAGCAGTTATCAACCTTCCGCCCAGCCAAGCGCACTCTACTCGCTAACTCAAACATAAACCAGCCAAACAAAACTCAACTTTATCTTTTAAAAGCCAAGCTCTATAATCCGGTGAGAACGCTAAGTAATGTTAATGCACAGAGATGCGGTGAGCTGAGGCTGATAGTGGCGATGCAGCAAATAATGTGGCTTTTTAAAATGGCCGGTTAGCAGATAGTTATATCGATTAAAGCTGAATAAGAAGCTGAATAGGTTTCGAAGGAAGGTGTCGATTAAGGTAATGACTTTGGAGATTAAAAGCGAGGAAAATTGTTTAAGAGAGGAACGATTTCCAATTATAGAACAATCTGAAATACGCTTGCTTGAAAACGCGTACTTTTGACAGCAATTTTGTATTGATTTACATGATTTGTGTGCTATTTAAAGATAAAAAATTAAGAATGAGAAATAGAATCTGCAAAATATCTTAACATTCGTGTGTGTAAGTACTAACAACTTATCTTAGAATGTTATTATCAATGTTACACAGAGCTATAAAATGCTACTACCCGTAGTATGAGTATCAATAAACTAACAGCAAGTGATAGAAGAAGTATTGTTGGTGAGAAAAGATACAGAAACATCAGCACTCATATTTTATTGACCGGAAAATCCATTCGTCTTTTCACAACTCACGAGCAATATCACCCGAAAAAACATCAAACGAAACTTCACGAAGATAATTCCCTATTCTCAGAACCGAAACTGTGTAGGAAAATAACCAGGATAGTAGGAAGTTTAGGATTAGTCGTGGTTAAACTTCGTCGAGATAAACTTGTCGGGATTGTCGCGATAATGCAGAATAATGGGATATGTCTGGAGAAATAAGAAGATAAGAGGACCACCTAATAAAGTTTATAGGTCTGAGCAAGTTTACTCACATTGAAAGAAATGGGGGCTGGGGTAGAGCAAAGTACGGCCCGCAGGTCTGCCCTTAAATTGATTTCTTAGTAAACAAACCGAGTGGAACGAATGCTCGACTTGTAGAGAAGTTAGGCTTTAAGAACGAAATATTGGCTTTCATATAAGTTGTATATTATAAATTAAAAATGAAATAAATAAAAATACCAGAGCTTTGTTTGTATCTCCTTGGCAATTCAGGTTTAAAACAAATTAATTTTACCAATGACTTGGCGTAAAATATGCTATCAATATCTTTACTTGAATATGAAATGGAAAAAATGAAATTTTTACCTAGAATATATTGTAAAAATCTGAATTAGATTTTTAATTACGGATTCATTTTACTAGGTATTGGAAAATAAGTCACTTAAAAAATGAAAAAATTATAGTAACAGCCTAAAACTGATATTAAGATTGTTTAACATGGCGTCTATAGATTTTAAAACTGGCCGGGGCTGGCTGAAGAAAATTGGGCAATGGCCGGTAGCAACGGGATACAACTTTAAGAGAGGCATATATCCAGCAGTGTAATAGCCTTGGCTCGTCATGTTGATGATAAAGAACAAGAAAAGGATATTTTGGAAGACGTTTACGGGATATTTGCGAATAAAGTATTTTCAAGCGATATGCGACGACAATATGAACCTGAATAGACAAAAAGACTTACTTATTATAAAGCACGATGTCTGGCAGCCAAATGTGTTCAGAAGGCACGTGGAGGGTGTCGACGCCACCGTAGTCGTCGGGGTTCCACTTCAGCTTGTAATCATTCCACTCCTGCAACAAAATCAACATTTAGATCTTCAAGAACTGTAGTTTTAGCAACAAAACCTTCATGAAGTTGAGTTTCTCTACTGTTTACAGCTCATATATATCTCCACCGAGGGGCTTGAGCCTACCCTGAATTCAGGGTGAATAGGCCTTTAGTCGACCACGCTGGCCCAGTGCGAGTTGGTCAACTTCACATACAATCTTTGAATTATTTCGCAGGTCTGTGCAGGTTTCCTCACGATGTTTTCCTTCACCGTAAGAGCGTCGAATAAACGTACATATGAATTCGAAAATCGAAAACACATTGGTACGTGCCGAGGCTTGAACATGCGAACTTCCGAATGGAAGTCAACAGCCTTAGCCACTTGGCCACCGACGCTCTCTAACAATTATCTTTATTATGAACTATTTCACTTAACAGTTATGTTCGCATTACTTGTAAAGTAATGATGTTTACAAGTGAATTGCAATCGTTTACAAAGTTAATTAGTTTTACTTTGTACAAGATTAATCTGATTACTTTCGTTGGCTTTACTACTTCCGTATTTTTGATATTATATTCTTGTGATCCTTCAATTCACTAATATTAAATTGATTTATATACAGAAAAACCATTTCAGAAACTATATGT
The DNA here is from genome assembly GCA_948473455.1 of Teleiodes luculella. Lineage (NCBI taxonomy): Eukaryota > Metazoa > Arthropoda > Insecta > Lepidoptera > Gelechiidae > Teleiodes > Teleiodes luculella. Next base: position 2,963,846 of record OX419598.1, on the reverse strand, counting down.
GTTAACCTAGCATTAAATGCCTATCCAAACACAGAATGCGATGTATTTACACTTTACGAAAAATATCATCTTTGCAGTTTTAAGTTTAGTTAAACCGGCTATATTAAGTAAGAAAACTCAACAAAATGTACCATATTACTCCTTTGAACTTCCTAAATAAGAAATATAGCAAATAGTAAGGTTTTTATCGTTTCTAAAGACTACCATCTTTAAGTATTTGAGAAGTAAATAGACCTCAGAATTTCGAAGGTCGTCGGAGAGTAGTTGGTTTACACCCTTGGGCGGATATTGCGCTGTCTTATTAGCTTCCGAGCTGGGGGCGATTGAAAAACTCTTGAGAAATGGTCAAATTCTGTAGCGAAGATTAAAAATGAGACTGTAAAACTTTTATTTGCTTTTTGTTGACAATTTTAAGCCGGTATGCCTACAGATGCTTATGTATTCAAAAACGACTTGATGATGTTTAAAATCGAAGATGTTTCAAATAAACTGATGAAATTTTGCAGAGCCCTTGCTCACAGGATTCATGTGTGTTAAACTGTTAAATTTATTTCTATCTATCTACCTTATTATAACGAAATGATGCAATATAGAAATATGATTGTCAAATATTAAAAGAATGTATAAAAAAGAGATTTTGAAAATCAGTTATTTTCCAATAAAATAAATTTAGCACCAAATCGCAAATTATTGGCAGATAAACATTAATTGAAATATTAAATGCAAAAATATAATTATTACGAATATTATGAAACAACTAATTGCTGCTTGAACTAGATGATAGATTATATTATTTAAATTAAACATCTTTAGCCAGTAATCAAGCGTCTTATCTCTCTATTTCAAACTTCAAACATCTATCTTGAAGACAGTCACCTCACAAAGTAATTGCCGATATAATTTAGCAAATTGAGTTCTTAACTAAGACGTTATTAGAAATATTTTTGTTGATGATTATATTATAAAAAATAATGATGTTTATGGTTGTGTTTGAAGAAGTATTGTTTTTAATATATGGAGGTAATATTTTAATCAGTTTTTAACCTATACTGGTAGAGTGAAAAGTTCCAACTCAGAGTTTAGGACTATTTACATTTAAATAAATTAATAGAATTATTCAATAAGTATTTTCTAAATAACTACCAAAATTAGAAAATGTTATTATGCAGTAGGCACTCTCATAACTGTATTTCTTTCATATCCCATGTAAATATTCATTATTTTGTGATGTTAAGGTTTTTCATTCAGCTTGTGATTTTTCTAAGGTTTCACAAGGGGAAAACGTAGTAAACAAAATAAAACTTATGTGATACCTTTGTATTCCTCAACAATGTCCTCTATTGTTACCAGGGTATCATGGAATCGATTTGAAGAACGAAACTGGAATCGATCTGATATCCCCAAGGACTTCTTTGTTCAATACACCCTGTTGCCATGGCTACGGGAGATTTAAAGCTTCTTAAGATTTTGTGGCCTTTTCGTTTGGGTCATAATACCGCAGTAGAGCAATGTTTTTGCTTAAGAGTATTGTTAACTTGCACGTTTTCATATTTGCTTCCCGAAAATATAAGGTACGGGCGCCAAAGATGGCCCACTTAAATTTTTAGATATTTTGTTTCCCAAATAAATATACAAGGACAAATCCTTGTAAAATCTTGCGGTTAAGTAAAGTAAAGAAAAAACATAATGGAAATTATAATATATTTATTTGGGAAACAAAATATCTAAAAATTTAAGTGGGCCATCTTTGGCGCCCGTACCTTAGTTCAATTTTTATATCTTTTGGAAGTGTTGCAGATACTCGTACAATGAAATCTAGGACGTTTTAATTTCAAAGAAATGTTATAACGACAAAGCATTGCTTGCTTGCTTTTACAGGGTTTGTGAGGTAGTTCAACCTCTAAACCCACACGAAAAGCAAAGTTATTAGCATTTATCAGCCACTATGATGGTAGTAACTTTTATACTAATCAACATTTCTTTCACGAAACCAGCTTTTGAAATCGGTTCAATGTGGGTTCAATCATCTCGGAACCTATTCAATGCAAACAAACAATAAATCTTTCCTCTTTATTATATTATAGTAAAAAACGGGGCAAAACGTTATCTTCGTTTGTATGAAAACGCACAGGTTTAATTTTTTTTTTTTTTTTATTTACGATTTATTGTACACAATATTATTTACAGTAATAAACATTTAAAAAACAGACACAACAGGCACAGCTTATTTCTTACGAAATGTCTTACAGCTGGCCTTGGCTAAGATAAGAAAACACTTTACAATAAACGGGCATAGACGTGCACAATTTATTCGAATAATTATAAATACATACATAACTCAAACACATAAATAATATTTACTACATATACCATACAATGACATAGATAAATACACAGTAAATGTATATTAATAAATATACATATATAGACATGATATATACTTAAATAAAAATATATATACCTATATACATAATAATACCTACATGATTATATACAATATACCACGGATTATTTATTTTTTTGTGTAGAAAAAGCTTTGACGCCGAAGAACATTGAATGTCATTATGTAGAAGTAAGGTTGGTTCTGGACGAACATGGTCGCGGGAAGCCGCTGGATGCGGGCAGCGCGAGACCGATCATTGTGGAGATCCTTTTGGGAGGCCTTTGTCCTGCAGTGGACGTCTTTCGGCTGAGATGATGATGATGATGATGATGATGATGATGGATGAACATGTAAGCTTTGAGTGTGCTGGTTAAGAAAGAAAGATGTTATGCAAATTATGAATTTTTAACTATAAAACGTTTAAAAAATAATAAATGGTTTTGCTCTTTTAGTATTTTAAAACTCTACATAGTTAATAAATAAGTTACAGATAAATGTGGTCTGGATTCATTTAGTAAGTCACAAAGGCGTACTTAATATACTAAAATTACTACTGAAATTTAGCGTCGTTTTTATCATCATTACAGTACCTATATTTAGCTTAATTTATTTACTTTATTCTGTAAACTTTAAAATGTACAAATTGTAGGTACGTCATAGGTATATTATTTTTTGGCAGACCTACAACTAGAGGCGAAACTCAATTATTGCTTTGGCAACATTTTGGCCAGCGCCGAACAAAATTACAGTTAAAATCCAATTTAAATTTGTCTACGTGGTTTTAGAGCACGGTTCTTCTCGTCACTGCTACGACAGTTTTTAATTTCATATTTCATTTAAAAATAATAATGAAACGTTACATTAGAAGCTTACTAATTTATTTATTTTACATTTATTTATTTTGTTTGATAAACCGTGTAAGACTATTTTGTAATGATGGATATTGATTCAAACGTGTTTTAGATTTTTAGTTTCAAAGTAAATTAACGACTATTGGATTTCCGCCCCAGCTTTGTCCGCGTTTACAATTTTTCCGTGGGAATGAGATATATTTATTTATTTATTATTATTTATTTTTTGCAGTAAAAAGTAGCCATGTCATTTCCCAATGTCAAATCAATCTATCTTTGTACTAAATTTCATTAAAAACGGTTCAGTACTTTCGGAGCCTATGCAAACAAACAAACAAACAATCAAATCTTTCAAAAGAAAAAAAATTGTACCTGTGATAGGAATAAAATATGTAAATGAAATATTTTCTTTAATGAATATAGCGTGGCGACCGACGTCCGCTCGCCACGGTCGGATCGCCACGGTCGCCACGCCAATATTCAGTTTTACCCCTCACCTATAGATGTTACACAATATTTCACATCAAAAACTTCATAGTTATTTTTTTGTAACGCTTCATAAAATACTAACAAAGATACTTTTATGTACAAAAGTTCCCGAAACTCCTACTATAAATTAAATTAACCCCTTTACGATCCAACAAAACTACCTTTTGTTACCATAAAGACTAATTCTGCCCAAATAGCTGCGTTTACGACCATTCTACTATATTCGAGGGTAGGCTTATTAAATTCCAAATTAAGACTCGGAAGTCATGATGGGAGTAGAGGCCGACGGGTGTGTATCCACTTGTCCCTGGTTTCTCACGATCAGAAAAATAAATGTCAAATATTTTCTGCTTAGTCAAACAGAAAAGTATCGAGTGAATAAAATGTTTTCATTTAAAATTTTATATAGGTAGGTACCTGACATTTTTCGAAAGATTACATATTTGTACTACTTTGTACTGAAACTTTATCTACTTTCACTCTTCCGCAAAGTGACGCCTTAATCAATTGACTATATTACTTTTATGTTTATTCAGCGAATACTTTAATATTAAATTGCACCAAAGAGTGTTTGGATAAGTTAAGTTATTTCGAATTAAAATGATCACTTTTAATATTTTTCTGACTGACTAACAACTTACCTTACCTCACTTTACTTTGACTTATAGCACTTCATCGCTAGAATAACTACCTATCTAATAGGCCAGAAAAGATAATTTAAATGACTTAACTAAGTGATGTAACATCCAAAAGTTAAAAAATAAATTCTTTGAACTCTTTGAACTCTTAATATAATTTCTTCGGGTCGAATTGAACTTGGCCAAGTGGATATTTACCCACGCTGTGGATATAGATAGAAACGTTGTTCACTTAACAACTCTTAAATGACCTGTCAGATTTTATAGACTTCCCATTACTCCTATAGAAAACGGTTAGAGATTTCTCCGAAGAGCGAAGCGTCAGAGGTCTTTATTTATTTGTGAAGCCCAAGTTGTTAATGGGAGGAAATAAAACGGACATCTAATATATACAAACAGGTTTAAGGGTTTGTTTATCACGTTGACATTTTGAAGAAGCGAATATGAGCAGCTTTTTTTTTTGTTTATTTTCGGTTGTGTAAGATTCGTCTTCGCAGACCGAAAGACAAATGTTGCTAAAAAGTATGGCTATCTCACATTTGGCTTAGCGCAAAACTCGCTAAGTAACATTTTCGAATGGAGAACCACTTAGCCGGAATAACAAAACCATAATAAGACCCTTTTAAATAAATTTTCTTTATTATTAAGCATTATAAATTGATATTTTCTTTCAGACATGAATCATTGTAAAAAAATAATTAATTGTCATGTATGTTTATCATTATGTTTTAATTTAGTGTTTTAATAAAATTTACAATTTCGCTACCGTCACTAAAATTTTTGCCCCATTTTAAACAACCAAAGGGAAAAAATCCTTGTTCGTAGAATAAACTAGTTTTAGCCAGTGGACTATTTTTCACCCTGACTACACCCAGTTCAAAAACGTGTTAACTAGTGACTAAGCTGAAAGGGATGATTTACGAGTGTAGGGGACAGTGAAAAAACCCTTCGTTTTACCCCAGATGTACATCTTTGCCTTACTTATATAAAAATACAGGATGTTACACTGCTAGAATTATAATTAAATATAATTTTACAATATTTAGAACCAGGAAAATTTAAAAGGCAAAAGAAAGGAAAAAAATATATTATATTCTGGTCAAAATACACCTAATTTCGAAAAGCATTCAAATTTTTTAAGAATATTGTATTTACCCGTGAAAAAAATCTGGATAAGTTCGGTATCACTTCTTACCTACATCACCCTGACCCAGTTTTAGCTTTTTTTTTCTATGCACATTGCACATATTTTCAAACTCTACAGTTTGATTATATAGAAAAAATTATGTTCTTCACTTTGGAGATTTCAAGCACTTTGACTGTGATTAAGTCAAGTTTTATGTGCAAAAAAATAATAACAAAAGTCAAGACAATACCACACCAAATATTGAAATTAATAATTCTGACCATTTTTCAAAGAGGATAATCCATACAGGAAAAATACATTTATTATGGTAGGGAAAATCTTATTCTAATATTTTAAGTTTTTTTTCTGGACTTGGAAAAACCATCCTGTATTACGAATCTGTGGCTATATTATAACTATACAGGGAGCTGTCTTTGGCAGGTGGAATGTATTTATGGAGGTTGTAAGGGATATTTTTCAAAGGAAGTAAGGAAAATTTTACCAGGAAACTGTTCTATTATAGTAACAAAATACGATTTTTCAAAATTGTCTTTAATGGTTAAATATTTTACTAGCAATAATTAATTAACATTGATTTTTAATTTTTATAAAAAATATATCTATTTTTTTAACTAAAAAAGACAGTTAATATTTTGTAATATTAACTAGTATTTGTGAACCATAAAACCCTCGCTCAACTATCTATTTAAAGTTAGATTAGTTAAGAGTTATAATTAATAAGCACCTATTATATACGCTAACAGCTGATGGTATCTTTTGAAAAAGTAACAATACTCGAGTAAAATAACAAATACATCAAACGTATTTATATAAAGAGCTCATCGCTCTCAGTCTGAAAAATATAACTCTATTATTATATGGCTCTAAATTGAAGACGCACGAAACGCCACTAATGAAATTAATAAAAATATGAAGACGCCCGAACAGCGCCCAAACGATGATGGCATTTTTTATTGCATTATTGAAAACGCACGAAACGCGACCAACTTACTTGTTTACAGAAAATCACGACATGGCTCTAATTTGAAGACGCACGAAACGCCACTCATGAAAGATGCTCGGCTAAAATTATTTAATTACCACAGTTTCAATTTATGTTTAAGAAATTCGTGACCCTGTGCTTCAATAAAAACATGAAGACGCCCGAACAGCGCCCAAACGATGATGGCATTTTTTATTGCATTATTAAAAACGCACGAAACGCGACCAACTTACTTGTTTACAGAAAATCACGACATGGCTCTAATTTGAAGACGCACGAAACGCCACTAATGAAACTAATAAAAATATGAAGACGCCCGAACAGCGCCCAAACGATGATGGCATTTTTTATTGCATTATTGAAAACGCACGAAACGCGACCAACTTACTTGTTTACAGAAAATCACGACACACGAACCGCGAACAGATCAATTCATCATTTATACAGCTCATAAATGTCCCCACCGAGGTGCTCGAGCCTACCTTGACATCAGGGTGAATAGGCCTTTAGTTAACTTCACTGAGTTATTTCGCAGGTGTGTGCAGGTTTCCTCATGATGTTTTCCTTCACGCGTCACGCGTCGAATAAACGTACATATAAATTCGAAAATGTAAAACACATTGGTGCGGTCCGAGGTTCGAACAAGCAAACTTCCGAATGGAAGTCAACAGCCCTAGCCACTTGGCCACCGACGCACTGAATTCAATTCAGGAAAATTACATTTACCAGCAGCCAAGCCTAGAGTCAAAATGTAATAACTTCCACCGAGTCCTGACTAAGATTACTCCCCATAAAAACTTGGGTTCAATAAATCATTGGCAGATTATCGCATTTCTGGAAGCGACGAAAACTTTTAAAATGGAACTTAACCTGCCAAAGTTTGGAACTTAAGCTTTATTAAGAGTCGGCTTAGAATTTGAGGCTAAGATCACGCGGCAGTTGGCCCTTAGAAACAAACAGTTTGATCGAGAGTTTCAATAGAAATTGGTTCTTTGTTTTGATTAAAAATATATAAGTGTGTTATATTTTTTTATGCATTCATCATCATCATATTTTAGTCGAAAGACGTCCACTGCTGCACAAAGTTCTCCTCCAAAGATCTCCACAATGATCGGTCCTGCGCTGCCCGCATCCAGCGGCTTCCCAAGACCTTCACCAGATCATCGGTTCACCTCGCAGACTTGCCCACGCTACGTCTTCGCTCCATCGCTCTTTGTTATGTAATTTTTAAACGATAATTAAAATTAAATTTGTTCCTTTACGACACAAATTAACAAAATGATGGTGGATCATGCTTACAAATCTGAGAGATGATGAAAAATTGTGAGCTGTCACGGGACGCCTGGCAGAAGTGTTTGCCTTGTGTCTCGATGTTATATATTTATATATGTATATCAGCTCCCTGACACCCATTAGTAGGGGTCAGATGGCCGTGTCTGAAATGTCTCCACATATTTATTTATTTAGATAGATAGGCCCCAACTAAGCATGTGCTGTGGCTTGTGGGACTTCCTTAGCCCACCTGTAAACTGCCACAGGTTTATTGTGAATAGTCAGTTTATGTAGCTACAACTTGTACGTGCACAAAATAATAGGATGGCACATGTTACATTGAATCGATCCACTACTAGACAATACGAAAAACTCCTATAAACAGCAAATATTGGTCAAGTCTTCATCCGATTCCCGCAAATAACAATCAGTCTCTACTGGACCAATAAATAAACTCGCTCATAAAAGCAGTACATGAATATTACCACATATCTTATTCTCATACCGTGCGTGTATATATTTTGATACATCCTTAACAACATATTGATTGGCTGGTTGGAAAACTATGCCAGAGATACATTTATCCTTCTTTCTCATATAGGAATATGATTAGGCGTCTCGCTCGGTCAATCGTCAGATCAACTTTTGCCTAGCGAATAGTTTGTTCTTCTGATAATAAAAATGTTATGATGGTCGCAGAGAAGTTTACGGTTTATTTATTTGGTGGTAGTTCGTGAATCTAGGGAATACATTTGGGGAGGAATAACATGGAACGCCGGTCGTTTCGGCCTCTATTTTTAGAGTGTGTAAGAAATGTAAACAAGGTTAACAGTAAATAGGGTTGCCAGAACGGAAAATTTGTTTTCCTAATTGTTTCTGACGTATAAATATACCTGCTATAATTTTGTGTAAGTGTGATTGATATATTTGTGATAGTTTGTGCTTTCGAAAATATATTTTCACATTGAAATTTTTGTAGTTTTCCTCGGGATATTAAAGAAAAACACTCCTGTTATATGGCAACATTGGTAACCCTAACAGTAAAAGACTTGTGACACATCTTTTTTAAATGTTGCAGTAAAATTCTGATGAAACGCAGAAGTTGTGATGGAACGATATGGGTAAGTTTTAGTGACAATATGATAGCCATAAAAAATACTGCTTACAGTTTCTACGATGAGTTATGACCGCTGACTGTAGACTATTTACAAAAAAATGTGTTTTAAGAATGTGACTGTAGCATTACATTGTAAAATATCTAATAAAATGCCGGTTATAAAAAGCTCCAATTGACCAATTACAAAACCGCTACCAACTGCTTTATGTGCCTTACAAAGCACAGAATCATCTTTCAGACACAATCAAGTAATTTGCCTACAATGTCCTAAACATACTGGGGAACATTTCACTAAAGCATATTTGCCCAACAAGGGATTCGATCCTGGAGCCGCCGTAACATGAGCTTATTTACTTTTAGCAATCAATTTGTACAAGATTTATATCTGAACACTTAAATAGTACTCAAGTACAAAACGTGAGTTAAAAGTACAATCATGTACCTACGTAAACATTACATGTTCCTTCAAATAATACAAAATACGCTGACCAATAGGATCCGAATCCAGTGAAATGGCCGATCCATTCCCAAACATCCCAGATCCGACTAAATCATTCTTAAGAAGGCCCGTATTAGCTAAAGGCCACCACACACAGACTGCCTAATTCACTATCGCTGTCATATTGTCCCTTAGAGGGCACTAGGGATGTCCTTTGGGAATAATCCTGAATGTGAGACTAGCTTAATGTGATCTACGTCGTCACGGCACAGAATAAATAGTAGTACTTACGCAGAATTGACAGACTTTTATAATTAGATATTTGGTTGCGGAATTATTTGTTTCTACCTAATATTTTTTATTTTATCCTTCTGTTTCTCAAGATAAATGGCGACCAATTAACGGATTTATATAAATAATGATATTAAAAATATTCTTTATAATGTAACTTGTCTTTACAGCCACCAAATCGTCATCGATTACAAACTACAATTTTTTTTACAGTATGTTATTTTTTTACCTCTTCTAGGTTCGGTTTAATTCTAATTATTTTCGCATTTCTTATTTTTACTTCACAAATTTTATAAAGTACCTAATTCTATTTTATTTAAATTTACGGATTACAAACAAGTACGCATTTTCTCTCATTTATTTAGCTAGTTTAGTAAGCAATCAACTTTGCTAAAAAAACCTTTATTAAATTACATGAAACATAAGTAATTGTCGCTTATACAAAAAAAAATTACACTTAACAAAAACACAGTAGTGGGTTATGTATTGCCCAGCTTCGGCTGACTTCACATGTGTGTGGGTGTGTTACGATGATTCGAGTGTGTGTGAAGGTAAATGAGGTGTTTTGCAGTTAAGAGTGTTACGCTTCTGGGTCAGCGGTTTTAAAACAAGTACCTAATTGGTTTTTATAATGTTTGCGGTAACAGAATTAGAAAGGTTTTTGCGGCTAACGTGTTTAACAAAAAATACTTTTTTTTAGGAAACAAAACATAAGAATATTTTAAAATTAAAACTGTTACTGCTATATTTCTATAACGAATTTTATACAAACGACTAATCAGTCAAGTTTTACTCAAAATATCAAAATGCTTTTTTTTTTTCGAAGTATGATTTACTTAACTTCGACGTCAAAGCTTAATAAATCCAAGGACCACAATGTCCATAGTTAGCTATACAAAAGTAGAGTTCTTCTTTGGAGACCCTCCTTACATCTGCTGGTCTGACCTACTTAAAATATAAGACTATTAGGACTTAGTAACTTGGTCTACTAGGTCCTCGATCTGGTTCAGTAAACCAGATCGCAAAAAAAATCTGCGTTGGACTTTTGCAACTAATAGTCTCAGATCAACAAATACGAGTATATTCTACAAAACCGTGTGTATCCAGAGTAATGACGTCACATATCCGGACAGCCGCCATTTGTCAATGGCGAGTAAGATGTCCCGATCTTCCTTACCCCGACGTCCCCTTTCCTTTCTTACAAATGAACGGGGGTAGGTATGGGATATTTTATGGTTTTATGCCACTGACGTTTACATTTCGCAAGCACTTTGAGAAATTGAAAATTTTGTGAAACTAGCCAAAATGGACGAAATATTTATGGTTATCATATTTTTTTATTTTTGTTAAATAGTAAGCTCAATGATAGCTTAAACAAATAAATTAATGGGACATTAATTTATAAAAAAAGTATAGGCCCAAAGACGCGACCTTGAGAAACGCCTTGTGTAAAGTAGCAGAGTAATTAATCTCCCATCTCTCCATTGCTGATATTATTATCACAAACGGCTAATCTGATCCCAAACTAGACAGAGCCTGTATCATGGTTGTCATACAACTGATATACATTACATAAATGTACAACATCCAGACACGGGGCAAATAAATGTTCATAACTCGAATGCTTGCCCTGGGCCCTGTCGAAGGCGGGCACACTACCAACTGCTGTACGGGGCCATTAATAAAAGGTTAATCTTATTATATTGTAGTTTAAATATCCAGAAATATTTCAAAAACTCACCTGTTCTACCCAAACGTTCGTTGTCATGATTTGATTCTTAAGATTCTGAAAAGAAAGAAAAGGTCACAATTAGAAAGTTTTGTTAATCTTTCGTAGGGAACGTAGGATGCGTATGTCGCAATTACATAGATTATTTGGAAAAAACGCGTGTGTACAGAATAAATATAGTAGTGAAATTGTCAAAAACAAACCTTTTGAGCAATATTAGGAAATTTTCTTTGTAGTTTAGAGACGCAATAATATGAGGCGATCTTTGAACTCGCCACAAGCAGTACAAGGCAGCAACTACTATATTGCCACCTTAATTTTAACCTTATACCCTCAACATAAAGTCGAAAACGAATGCATTTTATAAAGTTGTTTTGTCTTATAAAGGGTTAACGGAATGTGATTTGATACTAATATATTTTTGATTTCCGTCAATTTCGACCAATAGAAAGCTGCATGACATTTAGAGCAATCACAACCCCCAGACAACCCGCCTCGTACCTCAACTAGATGACAGAATTTGTTTCTTTGAAATTGGCATGTATTACGTCCAAGGATGTTATAAATATACTACGTACTACGTACTTATAATATCCTTGATTACGTCTCGAAATTGCTGGATACTCTTTGGTTTTAAGTGATGTAAATAACCAAAAAAACAAAAATAAATATTTGAACTCTTTAAAAAAAGAACTTCTCCGTTCGCTTATTTCTCATGCTCGAGTATTTTATATTTATAACGCGATTTCTTGCCCTTTTGCGAGATCCGGTCAAGCGATGACACTTGTCCCTAAATATATTCCACTGAATAACTTTCCACGGTTGGCCACCTTTCTTGCAGCTAAATTTATTCTTTACATTTTATTTATAGAGATAAATAAGTATACTGTGAAAAGTATTTTACGAAGCAACAGATTATAAAAATTAAAGTAAAATGTAATAATGACATAAACTCCCAGAAATTGTTCTATTTATACTCTAAGGACATAAACTTTGTGTTTGATAAGTAAAATCTACAAAATTTCAAAACGTTTCTCCCATAAATTCATTGTTATGTATGTAATAAAAATAAATAACGATTTTTCTCCGTAATAAAACAGCATTTAAATAAATTACACATTAATTCAAGCAAGGCAAATGTTGAGTGGAATTCACAGGTTACAAAATCATATTATTATGTCGTATTTACAATTTGCGCACATAATATGTTATTATTATGTTATTTGCTGTCGGTTAGTTTAAAATGCACCACAAAGTGGAAAGAAACGCAAAAGCTGACTATCCTAGTAATTTTTACAGTGAACCTTTATATGTCTAGAAAAGACATGAGAATCGCAGGCAAACATAAAAATCACAAAGGCGGCGGCCCAATAATTCTGACACAGGGGTTGATGAGGTAGGCTAACCTCGAAACCAACACGATAAGCAAGCATGAAAATCATAGGCAAGCCAATTGGTCTGTGCTAAACGCATGGATGTGTCAAAATCGAGTGCAAATTGTGCAGATCTCTGTGCAAATCCGACGTTTGACAAGTCCGGTGAAGCTTGATTGGTCGTACCTTTTCGACAAAAGCGTAGGTCAATTAAAAAAAAAAAAAGACTCCTACGTTTGCGTTGAAGTGTGCATAACATTCACGATAGACACGAGACATGCCTTCAGGCTCAATTCCGGCGTGGCCGCTAAAATCTCTAAAAAGTTCTTGGTCTTTTTCACTCATATGGAAATCGAAAAGGATGGGAGATGAATGAATCTAATTTTGAATGAATGATATTTAAAATAAGAGCGCAGTTGTCTTTAGCTTAATTTTAAATGGGATGTTTTCGCATGCCTGCTAAAGTAGTGCGAACTACGCGTAAAATCGATGTTTGACGTCTTTTAAATTAACTTGACAATCGCCTGTCCCTTTTCGTTTCTAAGAACGTGAAAGGGACATATGATTCTTAATTTTAAGTTATAGCGTACGTAGATTCAAGCCATTTATGCTAGTAGGAATGCTGTGCAGAAGTGCACCAGTTAGCTTAACCACTCAAGTATTGAAGGTATTGTTAGCGTTCGAAACGATCTGATGGATTTGACAGTGAATCATACGATGACCAGTTAGGTCACTTCAATTTTGATGATGTAAAAATTATATTTTATTTACACCAGTTTGCACCAAACTTAAGAATCGCTTAAGTTGATGCTTAAAGTATTTAGGTGAGATTTGGTGAAAATTTTGTTTGCTAGTAACCTTCAGACTTTTTTTAAACTGCTTAGTTTCTGCCTACCTTTATGAGCCCAATTAGACTGTTAGTGAAAACCAATTGTTTTTTTAAGATTTAGTTAGCTTATGGCTTTCTTAACTACGAAATGCCTAAGACAAGGTTAGTGCAAACAGGTATCAATTATTGTCGCTATTAGCTTATATACCTAAGTTCTCACTAAAACTGAAGCTTACAAACGCGATAATAATAAAAAAATAGACCTATAACACATTTTTTCATAGGAAGGATCGAACTGCCGCTTGTATTGGAAGTTATAGCTCTACCCACTATTCCATCAACACTTCCCGTGACTATTATTATGCGTAAGAGCCTTCAGATCTCTCGCAAGTCCGGTAAAGCTTATTTAAATACATAAGCGCAGGTCAATTATTTATTAAGAAAAAAATTTTAATTGCCCTTGTTTGTTTTAGTAAGTTACAATTAGTTTTCACCTAAAGCTAGTAGAGTATTAAAAGTAAACAGTTTCAGTAGTATTAGCTCCGTTCGTAAGAATCCAAAACATTATTTTGAAACTCGAGAATTTCATTGGAATTTCAGCAAGAGTTGGCAATTAAATCCAAAGGAACGTTCGAGTGCCAACACAATGAGAACTGGGAATGTTGAGTGTTGCCAGCGCTGCCGGAAACTGATTGTTAGTGTTTTGTTTTGGCGCATTCGGCTCTGCAGTGAAAACAAACCACGATAAAGGATCTTATCTTAGGGAACTGTGGGCAAGTTTTTATGAGTAACTTAGCTAACTTAGCTGCTCTGATCTCGTAAGTAATACTATCCATGTACTAACAATAATTGCGAAAATAAATAATACTAGCTTTCCGCCGCGGCATGAGGCATTTTCCCTCAGTAAAAGGTAGCCTGTGTTACTCAGGTTGAATTGTGAAAGAATTTTTGATATCGGTTCAGTACAATACAATACAAATATTCTTTATTGACACCAAGAAAAAAACAAAGCAAAGAACACAAACACAGAAAACAACAGGTTTCAACAGGCGGCCTTATTGCTAGGTAGCAATCTCTTCCAGGCAACCCATTATAAGAGAAACGCCTAAAAATAATTGAGCAGTGCGGGTTGGTGGCATATAAATCTAGTAATAAAACTACATACGAATATTCCACTTAAAATACATAGATAATTAATAATATAATAAGCATACATATATACATACCCACATAAATACATAGAAATATACATACATACAAAAAAACATAAATATATATACATACATACATATATATTTCACAACTATAACACAGGAAACATTATATATATTAGGATGAAGAGTCAGTGGAAAGGTAATGCGCTTTTACACGCATTTTAAAGGACTCGAGCGACAGGGAACGCCGGATGGTTTCAGGGAGTTTATTCCAGAGACGGATAGCGTGAACTTGGAAGGATTTAGAATAGGAAACAGTAGAATGTGAAGGTATATCAAGAGAGAGATTTTTGCTTGAGCGCAGGGTTTGACTTAGAGCAAAAGAACGGAAAGCGAAGAGGTTTTTGAGGTAAGGAGGAGTTTTAGGATCAAAGAGAGAAGAATAAAGAAGAGAGAGGATGTGACAGTCTCTACGGCAACGAATGGGTAGCCATTGAAGTAGTTTTAGAGTTTATTCATTACAAACATATACACACAAATATACAAATCTTTCCTCTTTATAATAATACAATAGTATGAAGTATGGTGATAGGTAACTAATATTATATTTTTATTAATCTTATGAGTTACTACTCCAACACCCTTCGTTTTTTCTACCAGTATATAATAAAGGTTGTCTTGACGAGATTCTAAAGCCGCTTTTGCACAGATTTTATTAATAAGATTTTTTGTACCTATCTTCTTTATGATTTAATTAAGCGATTCAATGTTACTTACTAATAAACAACAAGTCCTATCATATTGTGATCATAATTTCAGAAACATCCCATTATTCATGGGCCCTGCCCTTATAAACTCTGATTTAACTCTGGTAAATCGTATGCCTGCCTAATCGTGCGAGCGAGAATTGCGACCGGTTGCGATTCTAACAGACTCTCAACATATTTTTTTCTTATTTTGTAAGAAATAAGGGACAGCAATTTAAGTACAAATGGGTTATTTATAAACTTAGACTTTTTCTAAATTTTACCTCAAAAGTCATTAACATTTCTAAGTAATTATTTTTATATAGGTAAAGCAGCCTCGTCGCCATTTTTCGAATTTGTTTTCAGTTTTTGAATAACTATATATTTATCTATAATAATAGGTTAATACACAGATCTGCAGGTACTTTGATAAACTCTATAATAATTGCTTTGTTCATAATGTTTTATTTCTTTTAATTTCAATATAAATTTATTTACATAATTTAAATAATAAAAGAATAATTTTTATTCACACCTTTACATCTATTTTCTAAAGTTATTATTACTGAAATGTCAACCATATACTATTTACGTTCAATACGTAAATCCTACTAATATTATAAACGCCAAAGTTTGTAAAGATAGATGAATATATGTTAGTTACTCTTTCACGCAAAAACTACTGAATGGATTTTGATAAAACCTTACTAAAGTAGACTACTTTTTACCGCGGGAAAATACCTCATTCCCACGGGAAAATCTGTTAGCGTGAGCCGCGGGGCGGAAAGCTAGTTTCTAATAAAGAAAAATACGATTTAGATTGTTTCTAGAAGAATCGGAGTCAAATCGTCAACTGTTCGTTCATGCGTCGTTTACCATAACGATGTCTTTTCGATAACTGCATTACGATCGTTTGTAAGTAATCTGTTGGCTAGAACATTGTAACAAAATAATAATATTTTTTCTTTAAAAAGACAGTTTTTTATGTAACAAGTGGACATTTCTCTTAAAATTTTTTGATGGATCAATCAATAAAGACAACAAAGAAATCATACGATTGAAAGAATATGTAAAATAAGTAATTTACAATTTAATATGTCTTTTTTATTTACTTTAGGGCCACAAAACTGGATACAGCATCTTAATAATGCCACATGTTACACACAGAAACAAAGCATAGACCATAGAAAAGATCCTAATCGATATCCACGTGCATTAATTACAAATATCCCATAATCAAGGACACAAATTGTGACGGGAATGCCGAGTCGAAAATTAGAAAGAGAGCGTAGTTTCGATATCTTACAGGATAATATAATAACAAAATATATCTAAATCTCAACGTCACAAGAAGAGCCACAACAAAATCTTAGCTTCAACGAGTTGCGAGTATGCAAGCAAAACAGCTATTGCTTGGCGAAAATTTAAAAATATTTTTGGGAAAAATTGTAACTTTGTAACCAGACGCCTCATTACGCATTCCAGCTACGCGCGTCCATATTGTCGGGTATGGCAGACTTCCATAATCGAAACTGTCACGTAAACCCTACTCAAATTGTGTGTTCAGATCAAGTAGGATTTGAAGGCGTGTTAATATACGCAGAATTTTGCAATACTATTTCAAATGCCTTCGGTAACTATGAACACTAAATGTAACTTTATTTGACTTAACTTAGTGATAAAAAGTGTCCAAAAGTTAAAAATAAATCATTTCATTTCATTTCATTTCAACAACCATATTTAATTTAAACCATTTCTGAGTTCGTATTATAAAAACATCAGAAAAATTAAAAGTAATAAATTATTTAAATGTTTTAAAAATTACAAAAACTATAGCTCCGCCATTTTGATTTCTTTCTAATGACTCATACTTCATACTAGTCATCATACTAAAATATAAAGAGGAAAGATTTGTATTTTTGTGTGTGTGTGTATGTTTGTAATGAATAAACTCAAAAACTACTGAACCGATTTCAAAAATTCTTACACCATTAAAAAGCTACATTAACTTTGAGTAACATAGGCTACCTTTACGCGGGAAAATGCCTCATTCCCACGGGAAAAACTGTTAAAGCTAGTAATATTATAAAGAGGAAAGATTTTTGTATTTATTAGAAAATCTACTGTCGTGTTTGTAATGAATAAACTCAAAAATTCTTTCACCATTACAAAGCTACCTACCTTCACCCTGAGTTAGTATTATATTATTGTTTTATTCTGTGCCTGAGTAACATAGGCTACCTTTTACCGCGGGAAAATACCCCATTCTCACGGGAAACATTGTTAACCCATGGGGCGGAAAGCTGGTTTCGAATAAAACATTTTGAATTTTGAATTTTGTAATATTTTTGAATTTTGTAATATTTTCCCTCCGCGTTCATTCATTACCCCCGCTTGCATGCTCAAGTAATTAGCCAATTTCTATATCGCGTGGATCTCAAGCAAGTACACAGTAAGGTCAGTTCCGCGGCGCGGTTTGTCACCGCGTGTGACAAAGAGTGTTTTCCACCTTATGCCTTCATTTTAACCCACTTTACGAACTTTTATACCATAATTCAACAAAATGTTGTGTCTCCAACAGAATAGTTACAGTTATTACTCACAAAAATTCCTGAGAGAACCAGTAGCGGCTCAAAAAAATACTTTCTTTTTTCCTAAACCAAAATAAAGAGAATCCTGTTTGTGTTAACACTTCACCTACCCACCCTTTATTTTAAAGGTACTAGTGTATCTTTTTTCACTGGTCGTGTAGCGGTCACGTATGCAACAAAAGGAACTATGATAAAGGTCCGGTTGATATTAAAAACGTCCGGTTCGGGGCCTTTTTATTTATGTCCGTTCTCGCAAGGTCACTGCGACGGAGCTACGTGATGGAAAATTTCCCTTATTTTATTTTCTCGGAAGTTCCCGGGGATACGCTTGGAGCTAATTCTTTTGGAGAGCGTAATACATGTATTATTTCCAAGAAAATGTATTTATTTTATCATTCCACCACTAACTACGCCCGTTTTCCAACAGTCGTTTCTGTAGAAATATATTTTCTTTTGATAAAAAATAGCCTACGTTACTTTCGAGCCCTTGTATCATCTGTCATTCAAATACCTAGTTTAGCTTAGAAAAATATTCTTTTAATGCACTGTGTCCCGCCTATCGTTGTGCTTCTCTTTTACCTGGTAGAAATTGCTGCCTCAGCAACAAGGCAACATTTGTACACGTTTAATAGTTGTAAAAACGGTATTATATTTAGATATTCGATAGATTTTAGACTTTTTGCCATAGAAAAATACAAAAAACAACAAGAGAGTATCCACAGGCAAAACAAAACAACTAGTGTTATAAGCTTTTAAAGCTTAACCAATCACTCAGCCATTCCAAATTCAAACAGATTCCAAATCTCCGCAATCAAAGATCGACTTAGTTTAATCCGACACTGAACAGCCTGTATATCCGAAAACCATAACGGGGCTATAATACATGGTGCTCCAAATCCTGGGACGTTTCGGCCAGCCCTAATCTTGCCATTATCTTAGCCACAATGGGAATTAAAGGGACTATTTGGATAGAGGAGATGTGTATGAACAGTTGAATCAGGTAATTAGGCTCCTAAGCAAATATATGTATAGGCACTATAGGCTATACGGATGACGTCATACATACATCGGTACATCTTACATACTTGCTTACTATGCGTTTCAACCATCTATTTAATAAGACCGTACAAGGAATTTTTAACTTCAACAAATAAAAGGATCGCGAGTATATACGAACTGTCAAATATATGGAAAATGTCCTTAGAGTATAAATAAATTACTAGTTTAAAAAAACACTAGAAATCACGCTTTTATAAATGCACGTAAAAACAAAAAAATCCTCATCAATCAACAGCTATGGTACGATTTTCTATCATGAAGTTCCTGTTCATATCTTCCGGCTCCATCATCAGATCAGTTCGACAGTACCATGTTATTGTATTGTCATCAGAACTACATACAGCTGCCAATTTTCATTACGCTGCGACCCTTGGAAGATGGTTGAATTAGTTACCTTAGATTCCATTACATAGTTAGTTACATACAGGTCGACCTAATAATAATAGTGTTAGTAAAGAAAATAATGGAGGAAATGTCATATTTGTACGAGTACTGTTTGAAAAAATATATGTATAAAAAATTATACCTACTGCTATAAAATCAAAAAGCCTTCATATTTAAAAATCTGAGAATAAGTATGTCTTTTCTTGATCCCATTTATCAGTTATGGAACTGAAATCATCCATCAATTAGAAAAATAATGAATTTACACCTTTAACTAAATAATTAATTGAGGTAATGTTTAGATAATAAATGTATGTGAGTACTTACCTCAACAAGCAGTCTTAAAAACTTTATTAATAATAAAATCCTAATCAACGTTACATTATCTCATCTCCATTTATTTAGAAGATAATTAGTCGACATCATAATCTAGCGTATTTCAGCTAATTTCATCGCTATTTATTATTAGAAGCCATCTTAGAGGGCTTAATGAGCTCTTGGCCGCTATTACGTCATACAATTCCATTATACTACTCACAAAGGATCGCCATAAATCAACACGACCAGTAAAAGTTGACATCTTTTTTAATAACAAAAGAAACCGCCGTCACGTCAACCTTTGTTGGCCGGGTTATCGCGAACAAGCGCAAAATAAAGAGCCGTTGAAGCCGTTGGATAAAAGAGGTTTGTAATGTGTTCCATATGCAAATCCGTCTCGACTTCTATCTGCGATTCGATTGTGTTTACCATTATTTTAATCAGCCATGAGTATACGAGATGGAGATAGGTAGATGTAGAGCTTTTTCTGGCTTTCTTATAACCTTGGACAGTCTGCTCCTTGGTATTTATTAGTTTAGACGTCGTGAAACGGTTTTGTAAAATCTTACATCTTTATCATCATCATCATCATCATACATCATCATCTCCGCCGAAAGACGTCAAAAATCTTCTTACTAAAGGAAAATTCTACATTAAAGTTTTAAGCTTCTAGTAGTGTAATTTCTTCGTCTAGTGATTTAAATTTTCTTCTACCCGAAAAGTTTAGAAATATATGACTGTGTTGCGATATTGTACAGGTTTTCGTTGATCTTTTTACCGTACCATTTCTTTGCATCTTTTCACGGTTAAGATTTTTGTTAAGATACACAGATGTTTAAAAAATTAAGATTCGCCGTCTTCTCAAAGAGAGTTCTTCGAAGAGAGTGCTTGACGATTGAAAATGATAACAATCTTCTAGAAGACTCTTGATGGCCTTTTCATGTTTAACGTGGTCTTTTAAATTTGTAAACTACCTCATTGCACTACTTCAGCCTTATCTCCTGATCCGTTCCATTGATTCTCCTCTTAAATCGTAATGATAGTATGTATTAGTTTATTTTAATTATATATAGTGTGTAATATAATAATGTATTATACTTTAAGTATTTTATATCTAATTAAGTTAGTTAGTCAGTTTACCTAGGTACTCTGTTTAGACCACCAACCCGCTTCACTTTTATCTACATTTTTCCCATACCTATAGGTTGCCTGGTAGAAATTGCTACCTTAGCAACAAGGCCGCCTTTTAACTCTTCTGTATTGTTTTCTGTATGCTGTGTCTTTTGTCAATAAAGTATATTGTATAAACAATCGGTCCATACGTTTTAGAGGAAATTGGCTGTGTATGTCAGAAACACGGACAGACAGACATATGACGGATTTTGCATTTTGACATACGGAACGCTGAAAATGTTTGCCAAAAAGAGATAATGGGTTTAAAAATATTTGGGACTAACGGAAAAACTTTCGTTTGTTAAAAATATTTTTAAGTAATTTTGTTCTTGTATAGTATTTTAGAACTTATCCCATTAAGCAAAACTAAATTCTCTCATTTATTTACAACAACTACCAAATAAATGTAAATCAGCTGGCCAGGGGTAACGAGAAGCCGCGGGGAAGTGGGGAGCAGTGTTGCCATCTTAACGGAGATAACACCACGTATTATATATGAAGAGATTGAGATATTTGAAACTAAAAATATATTTGAAAACCATGTATTATAATTTAGATGCTTAGGTAGCTTGATCGATATTTTAGCGTTGTTTTTCATTTATGAGTACCTATAAACTGAATTATTTATCTACCATGTTACGTAAAAAATGCAATTAAAATATTAACTAAACGTCCAAGGAAAATAAAAGTAACGTAATTTAAAAACCTAAATAAAAAACTACTCAAACATCAATAAACCTTCAGCACTTAATTCAAATACCATAAAAACACAAAAAATAATTTAACAAAATGGCAGCACTTTCCCGGGAAATTACTTACATTTCACGCTCTCCGCAAGTTCGCGATTCAGCTGACCCGGCCGATCCAATTATAAAGTTTAATTACTCATCAGCTAGTGAGAGCAGATGGCGGTAGTTACGACACTACAATGTGCAAGTTATGTATATTTACTCGCCTAGCTTTAGCTAAGGTTATAATGAAGTGGAGGATGTGGATTTAGGGTTGAACCATAGGGTAAGAAAAATAAAATTGTAGGTAGTATAGAGAAGTAAAATA
The DNA here is from genome assembly GCA_948473455.1 of Teleiodes luculella. Taxonomy (NCBI): domain Eukaryota; kingdom Metazoa; phylum Arthropoda; class Insecta; order Lepidoptera; family Gelechiidae; genus Teleiodes; species Teleiodes luculella. Next base: position 2,941,825 of record OX419598.1, on the reverse strand, counting down.
AGGCGACCCGATCCTGTGTGGCCGTTCGAGGAAACGGTCGATGAAGGATCTGGCCGTTGAGGCAAGTGGGCGTTCACGGAATAATACGTTGGGTGCCGGATTGCTGTCCAAACTTCGTGATTTGGTTCTGAGATATTTTTGTTTTCCGTCAGTTTAATCAATAGAAAGTCACCATTAGAAAGCTGCGTGACATTTGGAGCAATCACAACCTCGCAAGGATGTTATAAGTACTATTCGAGTACTATTTGTCGACCCTCCGCACCTCTATAACATTTGCACGCAAAATTGGTATGTGATTTTTGTATGTCAGAAATTAGAAACAATTTCTTTGAGTGTAAGATTTCTTTATGCATTGAATTTTATTCGTGTTTTATTAGTGTCCCATTATTACAGCTAACGTGATAGTCAATAATAGTCATAAATAATAATAAGAGACGTTTCATTAATGGTCATTTAGCTTTAGCGCCAGCCTTGGCATAGCTTGTTTTAAAGCTTCAGACTGTCGATATATCACTGCATATCACACAAATACCATATACATATTTTTTACCGCCGATTTAAAAAAAGAAGGGTTTTATTGACATAATATATACTTGCATTGCAGAGTCGAAAATTCAAGCTTCAGCAGACTTATTTATAGATTAAGTAATTTTATGTCTTGCCTGTGCCAAGTAAAAGCCCTGGGAGAGATTCGAATTCGCGACACTGTGCTAAAAATGCAGACGTACTACCAACTAGACTACGGGGCCGCCAGTGGTAGACGTTGTATGGCGCGGCGGAAAAAAATGTTTTTTGTGAAGGGGATGTTATGAATATTGCACATTAGTCCATAAAATAATAGGACTTCATAGTCTTTTTCGTTTTAAAATTATAATATGATATTGTAAAAATAAAAAAGTAGTGATAAAAAATAATAATAATTTAGTATTACTGTATCAGTTATTAACATGTAATATAGAATAAAACAACAGTTTAACCCATTTAAAGACATTACTATCATAATTTTAGTTAAACTACATTCATTAAAAATTATTTCTTATATTTTTGTAATTTAAAGCACATTTACTATTAAGCCTGTGAAATGAAGGCTTGCAAAAACTTGCAGCTAAAAATGATTTGTTAATTATCTATAGGAATGTACCTATCACGTGAACTATATAAGACACCGCCGATCAGCGCCGATCGCTAATTATCGTCTATTGAAAATAGAGATTTTGTTAAAAAAAAATATCTCTGATCTTTAATTACACTACATTAATACTAAGTACTTTATTTTTATTACAAATTAAAATTAAAATGCTCTAATGTGTGTAGTATCACGGATATTTTTTATATTTTATGAAACTGTACTGGTCGCGAAATATAACTCATAGATAAAAGTTACATTTTCTTAGAAATAATTTCAAATCTCTTTAAAGTCTGACTTTAGCCCTTTTTTTAAGCAAGTAGAGGAATGATAAAAAAATAATTCTTATATGGTTCTGTTCGTTAAAGTATCTTGTATTTATTAGTGATACAAAATATGCGTAAATTTGTACTCTGAAAAAGGGACTATTTTCCGCCCATCTACCACTGTGGGCCGTGTCGTCGCGTCAACTAGTGCTACTATTTCATTCTGCATATCGTCACCGTAAGGCAGCTTTTGACAATTTTTTTTTACAAATTGGGCGAAAATCGCGCACTATTTGCACTATATAATTTACGCATTTGTTTTAAAGCTCTAAAGATAATTATATAATAACTAAAAAACTACAGAATTATTATTTACCTATCATACTTTTTTTTAGTAGGTAGTTTTTTGTGTCTTCTGTAAAAGATTATTTGAAAGCATTTAGGAGGTTTTCTCAGTCGGGTGACGATATACAAAAAAATGTTCCTTAGACTTGTAAATCAATTTTTAAGTATCGGTGCGACCGAATAACAGATCCTATTCAGTTATCAAAATAATTTATACTACCCATGACGCTGCATGGTTTCAGCACCTCGCTGTAAAACGAGACGCACGTCTCAAAAATCAGCGGGTTCCTGCACCAACTAACTCGCAACATAAGTGCCCAAAATGCGGTCGTCTCTGCCGCTCTCGTATTGGCTTGTTTAGCCACGAACGCCGGTGTCGTCGAAGCATAAATTGACGCTGCTTAAAACATCTGACAAGACGAAAAAGGCCAATGATCATGACCTGGCGACATATAAAACTTAGAATAGAATAGAATAGAATAGAATAGAATAGAATAGAATATACAAACTTCAGCCTTTCCGAATTCCAGTTTAGACCCAATCCGTCAGAACAGTGGGCAGCGAACAGAGCCCTCGCCAATTTCCGCTCCGTATCGTATGACGAACGAAGCTGGAAGCATGCCAGTGCAATTCTACTTACAATGAAAAATCTAGCTCCTCGCACAAAGATATAAATTCAGTTATGCGCAGGCCGTTACCCGCAGTTTTATGTCGTTTTTTCTTTATCTTGTAAAGTTCTGTATAAAGATCTTTCGAAACTATTTTGTGGTTTTGTAGGTAGAAAGAAATAAAAGCCATAGATATATCCATCTAGACTAACATTATTAACCAGCTGTCTGCCCGCGGCTACGTCCGTTTTGTTTTTTGACTTTTCCGTGCAGTTTCCCGTAGGAATAATAGTAGTAGTATCTAAGATGTAGACCGGGGATAAAAATTCAAGTAAAAGTATGTACGTCTTTTGGCTGAAATGATGATGATAACTGCAAGATCATGACAGTACATTGATTGTAACCTAAAAACGGTAAATTGAAGCCTTTTGATTGGTAAATAAAATACGATTAGCTAACTAGAACTCTTTATAAAATTAGTTTCACTATATTGTGCTCCAAAAGAACGTCGTTGCAAGAGAATAAAAACACCCATTTTCCTTTTAGGAAATGGTAGACGAAACGTAATGTCACCTTATAGATAGCACCTATTCGCTGAGAGCTATAAGTTCAGGCGTGCGCCAGACATCGATGGATGTCGGTCACACCCCTAAAAGAAAGCACAGACTAAATACCATGTGAGGACTACTCGGAAAACTTATAAGTTTTCCAGTTAAAATAGCATCGACTTAGAAAGATGTGTGGTTTTTTTAGCGACTTATAAGAAGGTTGTTCACTGAATATACTCCGACCGTGGTGTTGAATTACTGAGCTGCTTTCATGACACAATTATTGTGCTTTGTCACAGGCAAGACGTAAAAATACTAAATCTTGTAACAGTTTAGTCTGATAAAGCTTGAATTGTTGACTTTGCGATGCAAGTATTAAGCCAATAACGACCTTCTTTTTTTGAAATCGGTAAAAATTCATAATAATAGTCCACTGTAGGAATTTTGGAATAAGAAACCCTACGCCGCTACGCAAAGTACCTTCAAGAAGACTTACGAATTATTAATTTGACATCTTGTAAGCTTAAGGAATGAACTAAAACTATAGAGTAAAACAAAAAGTAAAACAAAAGATTTGCTACGAAACGTAGTCTTCTCCTGTTTTAGGTTCAGTGTGAAAATGGCAATGTATGTTAGTTACACCCCTGTGCTGGATTTTCCTCTATATTTGCGAAGTCGGGGTAGTAGGTAAATGTGTTTTTCAGGGCGCTTAATGGCCGTTTACCTTACCTATTCTGTATTCACATAAAACACAAAACGCACTTTTTGCTAGTGCTTGTAGCAATAGTAATAGTGTAATTCTTGAACTGATTATTAGAAAAACTTCAAAATAACTAGACTAGAAGTAAACTTTGTGTTAGTATTCTTAGAAAAATAAATATTTAAAACACATTTAAAATTAGTATTTACAAACACACTCACTCGTTAAAATGTTCTTACTCAACATAGTGTAAACAAAGGAATATGAAATTACGAGTACTTATTCCTTATTATTATAACTTAATTTGCTTTATACCTAAATCCCTACTCCAATAATGAAATAAACCCAATTTTATAGTTGGTACAAAATCCGTATAGACATAAATTCAAACATAAACACACTCAGCGCTAAAAGCTAATGTCACATCCTATCATAATAATTAATCAGAATCAAAGTTCAGAGCAAAACCCGATCATAAATGAATTAATTAAACCAAAATCAACCCCTACTTTATATCAACTTCCGTAACCAAGCGGTGGGTTACACAAGAACGGGTTCTATACAAATAATACAATTCTCACAAGTAATAAATGACAAGAAATACAGATCACAGTAAACGTGTACATGGGCGGTCTTATTGATTATGTAGCAATATCTACCAGACAAGCCATTCTCCGCCGCTAACCCCCGCCAAAAAAGAGGGTCTATCGTAGCTCTTAAACGGATGCGCCGATTTTGATCTAGTTTTTTTTTTTGTTTGCAAGGTGTCACAATCGAGAGTTGATGAATTTTCAGTCATTTGAGAAAAGTTCAGTCATTTGAAGATTATCAGTTCTTTTCTAGTTGTTGAAAGGATCAAGTAACGGTTTTGTGTCGGGGGTTATTTTTTTTTAATTTTGTGTTATTTTTGATAAACTCACATAAATTGTTGGCTCTGTGTCCCAAAGTGTATCTTGGCCTCCGACATGAGTGTTATAGTAATAGCGTAGCATGATATTTATTTCACAAATTACTTGATTTTTTTTTAGGAGTTGAAAGTCAGGTAAAGCTGACCACCAATACCATCGCTCTCTGAACAATCCAGCTTGGTTTTAAAAGGGATTTTTGTGTCCGAAATAATGAAATTCAACAGTAAACCCTTTCTAAAAAGCACGCCTCAGGAATTAAATGGAACAGCCCGAAGAAATCTGGTCGGATAAGATAAGCTTCTACGTGCTGCGTTTTCTAAAGCCTATTTAATTTTGGTAGTTAATATTTTGAGCAAACAAATAAGTTTCTAGGCTTTAAGAAAATAATCACTCAACAGATTTTTTTTAATGAGCTCGTGATTTAGATTTTTTTATTTTATTATTCTTTTTAGAATTGACTTATGCTTGTGTCGCAAAATTACAACGAATCAAGCTTCATCGGACTTAATCAAGCTTCACCTGACTTGTAAATTTCGATATCAATGATGATCTATGCCCGCTTGTGAGGTGCCAACCATGAACACAAAATAAAAAATATTTAATTCATTAGAACACTTAATGACGTCGTTTCAGAAGTTATTGAGCTTAGCTGAAAGCAAGCCCGGCTCTCGTCTCAAACAATGTACAAGACTAAGCAATGAAAAGAGATCAACCGACGCTGGAAAGGAAAAATTATCCAAGCGACATCAGACTAACTTTACAGTAGAGCTGTTTAAAGTTTGAATTTTCAGAAAAAAAATCGTGTAAATTCTTGTAATGGTCCAAAATGCCTAGTTCTTAGAAATTTATTTGTTTATTTTTTAATCTACATTATAGTATATGTAACTATTAAAAATAATGCTTAGTTTTAAAGTTAGTGTCGCTTAGTAAAATTTTCCTTAAACGTAGAGACGGGAAAAATTGACTAACCGACAAGCTTTTATTAAAAAAGGTACGATAAAAATGTAGTATATATCTTTTTTTAGAATTCATGTCAGAGTAAAAGTTGCCATACCATAATAAAAAACATGTGGAAGTTGAGGCAAAACAACCTAAATATAAATTTAATAAATTTTGTTTCCGTAATTTTGACATATGATATTTTTACAGAAATTTGGATTAATATTTTATTAAAGAATGTAAATAAAATGCCTTAATCTGTCTTAAGTTTTATATATTTTAACAAAGCAACAGTTAGGTACACATTATTAGCATTAGTTAGGTATTATAAATCTACTAGTATATCACAATAATAATACTATGTGTTTTAAGAACATTGAGATCACAAATTTAAATATTTAGTCGTATTAATTATTATAATCAATAAGAAGTATTCAAAAAAAAAAACTGGCAATTTTAACTAAGCGCCATGTAAGAAAAAAAAAGCAAATAAGCCAAAATTACTTAAGTGTTAAAAGAACAAATCTTTTGTAAGGAAAAAATTGACTATGCGCCAAACAGTATATTGCCAGATACTGGAAAAATTTACTAAGTGAAGTAATTACCGTACGAACAGAAATGTCAAACTTGACCAAAGGCAAATTTAGCATTTCACAATAACGACAACCACCAAATTTTCAAAAATGGTCGAAAATTTTGTCGGTTAGTAAGGAAAAAAATGTGAAATATCGCGAACTCCAAAATGTCGAAGCGACATCAAAAGTCGTCGTAGAAGGACGTGAGTAAGACCAAACGACGCAGAAAAATCAGGCGATTCCAACAATGTATATAACTCAGTTTGGCCAAAAATGGCGCTTGGATAATTTTTCCTTTCCAGCGTCGAACAATCTATTCCTTTACGATGTTTTTCAATATCAACGCGCTAGGCCGTGGTCCGAGGCTCCCTCGAGCCGCCCCTAGACGCGTTGGTATATGACTTTTTTTGGGGTAGAGTCTTCCACTCCCCCGCCAGTCCGGTGAAGCTTGATTTGTCGTACCTTTTCGACACAAGCATAGGTCAATTAAAAAAAAAAAAAAAAAAAAAACAATCTAAAAGAGGCGATGCGATATCATTTTGAATATAACTGGCGGGTTCGCGCAATGTGTGACATTCACAGAAAGATTTAAGTGTGCGGTTCGTATATGCTTTACACCCCCCCTCACTAGCGTTTTTCGAGCGTCGATGTCGAGAGTCGCGCATATAATATATAAGCGTCCGTCTTTTGTTTCACTCGCCTTGATGCGGCATACGCATTCACTCAAATGTAAAAAATATAATGAAACTGAAGAGGTCAAATGCCTGAACATAGAAAAAAAAGATGAAATCCGAGTCAGGAGGATGTAAGAAGTGAAATAGAACATATCCAGACAATTTTCTTATGTTTTGTTTCTCTGTCTGTTTGTCTGTTTGTACGGGCTGATCTCCGAAACTACTGGACCGATTTAAATGACTTTTTGCATGGTGATTCTTTACGTCTCTGGTCAACATCTTGGACACTTTTAATTGCGGAAAATTAAAGATTTCCCGTGGGTAAGTTAATAATTACTACGGAAAAGTCGGAAAACAACGCGGGCGTAGCCGTGGGCAGACAGCTAGTAAAGCTACATGATCTCTAGCCTTTTGAAGACACTGCAACCGAGAATCACCATGGTAAAATTATTTAGAAAAAAAAAAACGTGTTGACATTCGTCACTTTGACGTACGCTTTCATCACGTACCACTTCAGCCGAGGTCGTGTTAGAATTAAAAATGTAGCTTGACTTGAATAATGTATTCAAGTAGAGTATCACTTTATTTGATTTCGCGACAAATTGAATTTATCGCGAGGGTCGAGGGCACTAGGTTGACGGGTAGGTAAATAAAATATTCTTGTGAATAGAAAATATAACAGCGTATAATACTGAAAATAAAATTTATAATGTAATAGAGACGATACGGAGACAAAAGAAATGAAATTGTAGAGCTTTAACATTTACACTTGAAAAATAATAGATACTGGCTTTTTATAATTTCTAATTTTATTTTAATTGATCAAAATCTGCTTAATAGAGGATTAATCCAATAAGATACGAAAAAACCTAAAATATTGACAACACTGCGACGAACTACGAACGTACTACGAGCTACGAAAGTGCTACGAGCTACAAAAGAGCTACGAGCTACATTAAAATAAGATACAGGTGTATGCTAGCGAGCCATACTTGTAGTTGTGTGCGTATAGACACGCTCTTTTAGTGCGTATTACTAAACTGAGCGCTACGCACACAAACACAATGTGCACACACAAGACACACACAAGTATGGCTTCCCTGCACTCCTGAGATAAAATAAATGTACAACAACCAACACAAACGTAAAAAAAAGTTTAAACCAGAAAAAGTTACGTCAGTCATATTTATTCGTATTGTAATACTACAATCTTACTCAAAATCGGTAACACCGCATTTTTAACTCTAAGTGATATCAACACAGGAGTTCATTTCTTATGCAAGCTGAATTATTAATCATCTCGCCAGACTGCTGTGTCAACTGTCTTGTTACCTCCTGTTACACATTCCAGGGGCATGTATTATTCCAGACTAAAACACTCGACACGATATTGTAGGAGACACTGCATGTCTGCATGTGGTTTTGATTACATTGCTTAAATACACTAAATATATACTTCTTACTTAAGGTGAAAGGTCTTGCATAGATCGAATGGTCAATGGTCACTAAATTTTTTGTATAAAACATTTTTTTTCTACTATTCTATTAGTTCGTAATAAGTATTTTTAAATCAGAGTTTAGCCAAGTTGTTGTTTTCCGTGTTTTTTTAATTTTAAATTGTAACTAAAATCACCAGAATAAATTGTCTTGAATAAACCTTTTATATATATAAGTAGTATATATTGTTACCTTGTAAAATAAGGTTGCCTACCTCTATATTATATTTCTTATATTTGTTTATTTTTACTGTGTACAATAAAATATATTCTAGTACACATTCAATAAATGGGAAAATGTTGGATATTATTATCATCACGTATGATTGACTCAAGCTATATTTTTAAAAATAATCTTTGTAGTCGGATATAATAACAATAATCCTACTATAATATTATAAACGCGAAAGTTTGTGAGGATTGATGTATGTATGGATGGATGTTTGTTACTCTTTCACGAAAAAACTACTGAATAGATTTTAATGAAACTTTACAACAATCTAGCCAGAATAGCACATAAAAAAAAAACATAATTATTATATTAAAGTACAATTTAAATTAGGGCACCGTAATTCAGGGCGGGTGCGAGCGTAGCGAGCACGGAAATCCGGGGCACACCGACTTGGATAGGTTAGGTTTGAAGGGTATGGCGAAAACGAGTGAGGCGAGCGTAGCGAGCCCACTCGATTCCGCCATACTCTTCGGGTAAGGTTGACATGTATGCATCCCTGCATGCTTTCTTGCATGCTTGCTTGCTTGCCTGCGTGCTTTCTTGCTTGCTTGCTTGCTTGCATGCTTGCTTGCATGATTGCTTGCAAGCTTGCTTGTTCGCACGTTTGCATGCCTGGATGCTTGCATGTGTCAAAAAATACAAAGTATCTGCGGTCGTTTACTTTTGAGTACAAATCAGGCATTATACGAAAAGTTTATTATGTATTCTAAATTTTATATAAATTGTCCGTTATGACAAATAATTATTAGTTAATATGAACATTATATGAAATAACTGTTATACCAAGTGAAATTATACTAAATAAAATTATATTAATGGTACATTATATCATTTGAATCGTTATACTAAATGTTTTTAGATCATATAAAATTATAGCACTTGAACGTTAGTTTATCTAAATTTATATCATATATTACACACCCATAGATTACTTTTATCCACGGGAAAAACGATAAACGTGGGCGGAACCGTGGGGCGGAAAGTTAGTAATTTATAAAATAGTCCTACATAAATCCAAATATCAACATGACATAATTACCTCAGTCAAATTTCAAACATCATACACATTCATTCATTAAAATTTTCATGATATTTATAAACCGCATACAAATATGTTCTTCGAGAGCCGCTCCATATATTCCACCGCTAGTCTTCCCTAGGGCAATATACCAGCTATAGAAGATGCACTCCTCATCCCGCCACTGTGTTGACACTATGGAAATTAGGATACGCTCTGGTTTTAATAAAGGCTGTATTATATGGAGCGATTGTAGATAGAGATACGAGAAGCGTACCAGTTTGATGCGACGAACTCTGAAGTAATTACAGATGGTTTATCTCACAAGTGCAGGTGAGCTATGTTTGTGTGTGTCTTGTATGTGCACATTGGCTTTGTGCGCTAGCGCTCAGTTTAGTAGTACGCACACGAGAGTGCATGTCGATACGCATTACACTACAAGTATGGCTCGCCTGCTTTTGTGAAATAAAACATCTGTACCAGCTTAAGTTCCCACCAAGGGGTTCGACCTTATCGAAAATTGATATGAAAAATCTTCACACTTACTCAATAAAAAAGAAACCGATTTCACTATCGCTTAAAGCGATAAGGCCGCCAATTGCCTTTCTTACCACCTTTTATTCACTGTATCTGTGTTTTTTGTCAGCACTTTGTTGCATTGAACTGAATTTCATAAACTTTGCATTTCTTTAATAACATCTTCGAATATTTTTATTATTTTGCAGCTTAACGGATAATAAATCATAATTTCAAATGAAGTAATATGTACAGATGTATCCTCAAGCGTACAATTGTTAATTCAGTGTATACTGGCGAATAAATAGTTTTAAATGGCAAACCATTATTATTAGTCACTGAAAATCATAAATATTACACAAATAACTCCAAATGTAAGTTATATCAAGTCATTAGCATAAATCAAGGAGCTACATAACCCATTGTGAGGAGCTAGAAGAAGCTATTTAAAACAATATACGCCGGGACAAACTTAGCAGCCGTGCACATTTTCTCATTAGCCTCCGGGAACTAGAGAAATAATGTCCTGGGTACACAGGGCCAGTTTTTCAAGCTAGTCCTTTTAGCATGCTTTAAAGGACTATTGTTGTTGCTTGCTGTCTTAGATTGTAGCGTGTAGTTGTTAACAATTTAAAAGTTCTTCAGTTTTACCGATACAAGAAATTTAAAATTTATTTAAATTTATAAACTGAAGCAAAAAAAAAAACTGTAAAATACACAGTGTACAATATACACTTCTATTTAAAATTTAAACAGTTTAAAAAATTGGCTGTATTTCTAGTTTAACAATTTATTCCAGGCCAGGTACCCTAAGTTGTAGTAAGATATGCACACGAGAATCTGAAGCATTATATACGTACATTGTTATTATAATAAATAACTTCCGAGTAATATAAAAATACAATCTACATGATGCCAAGTTATATTAAGTTCGTACCAATGCAGTATTTATGAAGAGATTGCAACTTTAGCAATAAGACCGCTTACGGATTCTTGTTTCAGTAAATTGTGGCTTCAGGATTTGTTTATTTTTCGGTGCAAAAATGTGCTTAGACTTCTTAGTGTTATGATAAATATGTTTGTTTGTTTGTTTGTTGTAACTGTCCCATTTATTTATGGTGTCAATAAAGAATATTTGTATTGTATCCAACGCTACTATACTAGTTTTAACAACTAGCCTAGTGTATCAAGGCCATTAAGGAACGACCTAGTACCTAACTGTTCTTTATCACGGAGTTAAAGTTGCTAGAAGTTGAGACTCAGCGAAGTTAACTATGAGTTAGTGTTTGTTAGCGCATTCGCTGTTTATTTAAATAGTTTTGTATGCAACGTAAATACAAATTAGTTTGGAAACAATGGATTTGTGTTTCAATGCAGAATAAATCTGTTTTGTATTTTCTTATGGAAATAATTTTTAATAATTTTTGTTTGGTTCCGGGATCAAATGCCGGTGGGGCACTTGGCGAAAAAAAATATATCTGTGTGACTTTCCCCAGTTTAGCTAGGATACTGCAAACGAGCCGAACCGCCTGACCGAAAATAAAGTTGATTTGAGTTTCGGAAGGCACGTAGAGCCGTTAACCTCAGGTACTATTACGGATGTAGTAGTTACATGAAAGATGTCAGAGGCCTTAACGCGGCTCAACAAATTTGTCACCAGGGCTTTTTGTGAGTTAACCTCAAAACCCACGCAATAAGCAATCAAGTGGCTGTGTGAATTGAAGACCTTGTGAATTGATAAAAATAAATATACGTAAAGCTTGAACAGATCAATAAACTTGCATTTACACTTTTCTAATGAAGTTGTTATTAGCAGTTCGGCCACTTTAGAACCCGGTCGTTCGTAAACCACTGTAAAAGAATAAAAATTCTTCTTATCTATTTTCTATCTATACTATAATAAAACTGAAGAATCGGCGTGTCTGTAGGTTCAAAAAACTGATTGTACTTGATAAAGGGAGTGTAGCTAAACACAAAAATACAAGTTTTGAAAAAAATGTCCGGCTGTCTGTCTGTTTGTACACGCTGATCTCTATAACCGTTGGACCGATTTAAATGAAATTTTGCATAGTGCTAACTTATATCCCCGGTCAACATCTCAGATACTTTTTACCACGGGAAATAATCTAATTCATACGAGAAACTGTGCAAGGAAAAGTCAAAATAAAACGCGGGCGTAGCCGTGGGCGGACAGCTAGTAAAGAATATATATAAAAAAGCGAAGAATTTTTTTAATCTATCTACTGTCTTGTCAACTAAAGCAATTAAACGACAAAAAAATATTTAACTTAAAATATAAATACTTGTATTCCAGAAAACCACATCGTTACTTTCTGTCGGCTTAACAGCAACTGAGCCTCTTTTGCATAAGCCGTTGAGCTATAAATCTTCCATGGTCATTTAAATATTTGAGGGTCCAAAATTATTTCTCCCATGTTTGAATTAAACGTTTTAGGGACTATATTTGCGCGTCCCCTAATACACTGAGTTTGAAAATGGGAAATCTGTAAACCAATTTAAACTAAGCAAATTAACTTTGAGATGAATTATGATTCAGATTCGAGTAAGCATGTGAAAGGATTACGAAAGTAAAGTAAATTTTAATGTTTTGTTTAAGAACTTACATGGTGTTTTGAGTTAGAATTTCAATGGCAAGAAAACAATAAAAAAGAACTCATTTTAATTTTGAGAAGAAAATAGTTCCGTTTATTTAAATTAAGACTTCATAATAATTTTATATAAGTAATTCAAATTAAGGTAAATTGCTTGATTTGATTTTTCTTAGCTTTTACTTTTTTGTGCTTTGCACAATATATATTATGATTTCGTCATTATGTCATTGATAAGATACATTTATTTCAATTATTTTCCTATTATAACGTAACTTGTTTATAAAAATACAGATTCTTGATTTATTTTCATCTTTTTTTAAGAACGGTTGCATTTTTATTCTCTTTAAGTTATATCATTTTGAAATCTGTAAGACTCTAAACTTCTAGCTCATTACGCGCTTCAAATTTAATTTAAAAAAAGGATAGGCTTAGTTCCAGTAGATGTTAACGGATTGCTAGCAAAACTATAAGTGAACTTTGATTCCGTGGCCAAAGTCGCATTCTACAAATTGGGATCTAAGCTACTAGTATGAAACTGCTCTTAAGCTGGCCATTAGTGACTGTAGTAGTCTGTGCATGCACCGGTGATTTGACTAATCTCGCTGAAACCACAAGGCTTTAACTCAAGTCGGTCTCGAGTTAGCGCAAGTCAAGTATCACATACCGCATGCAACGTGTTAATAACCTATCGATGAATTTGTATCCCCTTGCATTCATAATCTTCTTCTATCATACTAATATTATACTTAAAAAGAAAAGAATTGTATTTTTGTGTATGTATATGTTTGTAATGAATAAACTCAAAAACTACTGAACCGATTTCAGAAATTGTTTCACCATTAGAAAGCTACATTCACCCTGTGTAACATAGGCTACCTTTTCCCGCGGGAAAATGCCTCATTCCTACGGGAAAAACTGTTAAAGCGGGCTAGGCCGCGGCGGAAAGCTAGTACTATAATAAAACTGAAGAAATGGCGTGTCTGCACATTGATTTGTTTTTCAAAAAACTAATTGTAGGTGGTAAGGAGTGTAGCTGTACACAAAAATACAAGTTTTGAAAAAAAAAAATTACCATCTGTCTGTCTGTTTGTAAACGCTAACCGTAGGAACGATTTAACTGAAATTTTGCATGGTGGTAGTGCATTTAAAATATGTCAGGAAAGGACAAAATATTGTTTAAATTTAAGCAAACTTTATAAGTAGAGGGGTAATGTTTAGAAATCTATATTTTACCCTACGGCATCTATAGTTCATAAAAATGTTTCATTCCTGTGTAGGTATATTGCGGTAAATCGTTCTTTCGTAGTCCAAGTAAAATGCAACTCTATTTATATAGTTCAAATGGTGGTCATCTAGGCACAAAGCAAAATAAAAACTTTGCTTCTTTGCATTTTAATATAAAATGTGCAAGAAATTCACTGTTGTTGTTTTGCGTTTTAGTTTCTTAAGCTTTTGAGTATTTTTCCACATTCAGCTAATTACCATCATGAAGATACCTTGCTTTGTTTGTTTAAGCCATTATTTGCGGACGTAGCTGATCTTCTTAAAGGGATTTTTTTTAATACTACGCATGGAGTAACATCTGAATGAATTTCTGTATGTATTACTGTTCTTTCATGTCAAATATAATATCGTATGTTGAGTGTTTAATCAGAAACACATTGCTACGTGCCGAGGTTTGCACCCGCATTAACCTAATGGAAGACATAGTAGTAGTACGGCTTGTTAGCTAAAAAATATAAGGATATCGGTCCCATCTGGCAGAAAGTACGAAACTTGGCATGAATGTAGCTGTCATATATGTGCTTCAATATCGATATGGAAACACTTCGATAAATTATTGTTTCCCCCCTTTCCCCCCCCTTTTATCTCCCTCATTCTGGTTTTTTGAATTTTATACTAAAACAGTACGTCTGAGGAGTTTACTTTTCAGAGATCAAATCATCGTCGATAAATTGCCTACAAAACGATACTACATTTTATAGTGCTAAGATTAATATATTTCTATATACAGCCATCAACGTTTTATGAAATTTTAAAAACAGGCACACTTTTTTCTTCCTTACTTCATTTATAGGAAAACGACAAGAGTGGTGATAAAATGGACTAAAGAAGTCAACTACCTTATACATTAAGCTAAAAAATGACATTTACTTCATAGTCGTAAAGGCATTACTTCTAGAGTTACAGCTCACCGCGTCTGACTCAAGTACTCTTTTTTTTACCTTTTTAGAATACATCTTTCTGTTAACTTTGTTTAGCGTAGATGAGATTCAGATTTTCCAATTAGAAATAAAACAGTCCATGTACTAATCCAGGCCACAGTCTATTTACATGTAAAACTAGCTTTCTGCCCGCGGCTACGCTTGCGTTGTGTTTCGACATTTCCGTATTAATTTTTAACTATCCCACTTTTTTCCGTGATTTTAAAGTATCCAACATGTTGACCGAGTATATAAGGTACCACCATGCAAAATTTCATTTCAATCGGTCTAACAGTTTCGGAGATAAGCCCGTAGAATGTACTGCGCCGTATGAGTTACTAAAGTTTTTTAACTATCCCACGGGAGCTTTTTAATTTTCTGGGATTAAAAGTATCTAAGATGTTGACCGGGATATAAGGTACCACTATACAAAATTTCATTGAAATCGGTCGAATAGTTTCGGATATTAGCCCGTACAAACAGACAAACAGAGAAACAAAAATATTTAAAAAAAATCTGGGTATGTACTATATCGCTTCTTACATCCCCTTAAATAGGTTTATAGCATTTTTTTTCTATGTACAGATTTTATAGATTTTTTTTTGTTTTTCTTTGCACGGGCTAATCTCCGAAACTATTCGACCGATTTGAATGAAATTTTGTATAGTGGTACCTTATATCCCCGGTCAACATCTTAGATACTTTTAATCCCAGAAAATTAAAATGTTCCCGTGGGATAGTTAAAAAACTTTAGTAACTCATACGGCGCAGTATATTCTACGGGCTTATCTCCGAAACTGTTAGACCGATTGAAACGAAATTTTGCATGGTGGTACCTTATATACTCGGTCAACATGTTGGATACTTTAAAAACACGGAAAAAAGTGGGATAGTTAAAAATTAATACGGAAATGTCGAAACACAACGCAAGCGTAGCCGCGGGCAGACAGCTAGTTTTACATGTAAATAGACTGTGGCCTGGATTAGTACATGGACTGTTTTATTTCTAATTGGAAAATCTGAATCTAATCTACGCTAAACAAAGTTAACAGAAAGATGTATTCTAAAAAGGTAAAAAAAAGAGTACTTGAGTCAGACGCGGTGAGCTGTAACTCTAGAAGTAATGCCTTTACGACTATGAAATAAATGTCATTTTTTAGCTTAATGTATAAGGTAGTTGACTTCTTTAGTCCATTTTATCACCACTCTTGTCGTTTTCCTATAAATGAAGTAAGGAAGAAAAAAGTGTGCCTGTTTTTAAAATTTCATAATACGTTGATGGCTGTATATAGAAATATATTAATCTTAGCACTATAAAATGAAGTACCATTTTGTAGGTAATTTATCGACAACTATTTGGTTCTTGAAAAGTAAACTCATCAGTCCTACCGTTTTTGTAGAAAATGAAAAAAACCAAAATGAGGGAGGTAAAATGAGGGAAAAAGGGGGGGGTAATCATTTCTCAGCGTGTTTCCATATCGACATTGAAGCACATATATAAAAGCTACATGTATGCTAAGTTTCATGCTTTCTGCCAGATGGGACCGTAATTCAGGTTAACAAGCCGTACTAGTAGGGACTATTATTTGGTATTCTGTGACAATAGCTCTTGTCATTGGGCTTCCAAAAATCTGAGCGCGACTCTTGCATGCACGTTGCATCATCATTAACAGCTCATATACGTCCCCACCAAGGGGCTCGAGCCTACCTTGTAATTAGGGTAAACAGGCCTTAGTCGAACACGCTAGCCTAGTGCGGGTTGGTCAACTTCACACACTACCTTTGAATTACTTCGCAGGTGTGTGCAGGTTTCTTCACGATGTTTTCCGTTACCGTAAGAGGGTCGAATAAATGTATATGAATTCAAAAATCGAAAACACATTGGTACGTGCCGAGGATTTAACTCGTTAACTTTCGAATGGAAGTTAAAGGCCCTAGCCACTTGGCCAGCGATGCTTCAGGTTTTGAGATTGAGTTAGGAAGCACGTTGCATAAAATACACAAAAATACGAAGAATGAAAACGATAACGGTTTCGTAAGCCGCCACAACATTAGGTAGGAACTAAACACCGCATCCTAAAACACCTATAAATAAACCGTTAGGAAGCGATCCAAGTGGAACCTTTAAAGTGGTGCTTTCAACCTCATACATAGTAAATTGCCAACTGATATTGGTACTCCGCAAACTTCACTGGCCCGGCCAAAGAAAATATACGAAAGATGTTGTGTGACAGCCCTGTGTGTGCCGAACGTGCTATTGAAGTGTCGCCCCTGTTTGTTCTGCACCGGATGGGATGTAAAACGGTAGGGTTGCGCTTAAAATGAAACGTCCAACGCGTATTTAATGTGTTAAGATTTGTGAACTTGTGAGTAAAAGGTCTATTACATCCTTTAACTATCGCCTTGTTTAAAGCACTTCTGTCGATTAATTTTTATTTCTAAAGTACCAAATAACTTTAGTACAATATGATACTAAGAAAGGTGTATACGACAATCCAAGCGTGTATGACTAGTACTAATACTGCTACAATATGCTACGGCGTAGCAAAACCGTAGCAGTTTTACCTGCTACGAAATAGCTACGATCTACGTACGAGCTTCGATTGGAGACGCATAAATTATTATTCGTATTATTATTATTTAATTTTCCTGACCATTTCATTACATTTCTATAATTTTATTTCGATATAAATTTAAAAATGGAATAAAAATTCTTTTAATACCGACATGTCACAGTTGAGATTTAAAATGCTAGTACATTTTCTTGTAAAACCATGAATTCGTCTAACTATATATCATGTAAAAATCTAGAGATCCATGCAAAAGGAATATATTGAATTTGAAATGAAAATTTCGGATTACCGATTCGTCTGGGGCTTGCAGTTTCATAAATAATGCATGAGCCGCTTTTCTTCCAAGTTTGGAACGCATCCTAACTGTTCCCTAGGGTTTGCGTCGATGTTCCTACCTGATTGTATATAGAACTGAAAGTAGTTGCCGCTATTGTCGATGTTTGTATTTAAATAATAAGTGAATTTTCTTTTGAGGCTTTCGCGCTTACTATACATTATTACAATTGGGTATCAGGCAATAAGGCAATAAGGTATCGTACGTAATACATACCTACCTATTTAAAATTATCGCGCTAAGACACGTAAACAATTGTAATAATGTAAGTGAATTTTCCTACTAAAATCTCAAAACCTGGAGCATCGATGGCTTTTTTTTGGTGGTGTCGTTTTTTTAAAAAATATTTTTTATACATAGATGTATAAATATACAAAATCCAGACACAAGGCAAACACGAGTGCTCATCACACGAATGTTTGCCCTAGAAGGAATTCGAACCCGCGACCCTGTGCTTCGAAAGCAGACGCACTACCAACTAGGCTACGGCGTCGTATTTTATTTTTATAAGCCGTAAACATGTCTACCCTGACCCAACTTTATATTTTTATTAAACTATTACCCACTTCAATCGAAAACCTCACCATAGTCATAATAGTTCAACTAAGAGAAGTTAAGTTCGGAAATTTAGCTTGACGTTGAACAAAACCACATTTAGTTAAATGTTTTGATCAAAGGCTTTAGCCCGGCTTGCTTCTGATTGGCTATCAACCGTCTGAGTCTCTGTTTGTTATGCCAATTTGTTCCTAAGATAGACCGGGTACGTCTTTCGCCTACGACAAATCTGCCCACGACTCGTTTTGCTACTGTTCGTTTTCTGCCTACGTGTTTCGAGTTTAGAATTACTGAAATCCAGTTAAAATCAAAGCACAGGGAAGATGCGTAGTAGGTTTTATATTTTTTCAGTAAATATTTTAGGGCCAAATATAGGCCATATTTTTCCTATTTTCATTTATTTTTAGGTTCTCATTTTATTTGTTATAAAATTACTACAATAATTTAAAATATTCATGAAATTCGTTTGACAAAAACAAGAATTGTTCGAAATTTGTATAATGATCAGTTGATACATTAAAAACACAAATATATCTATCATTTGTATAATACAAATATATTACACACCTTGTAAAGCTAAAAATTATAGTTGCTTTGTGTGAATCGAAATAAGGTAATTTATAAGACCAAAACTTAGTTTTATTTAAAAACTTTTTGAGTTAACAATTTAACATTAATTGTAATGTTAAATGGCCATTTCAAGTTCTAAATAGTTCATGTACGTAAACTCGCAGCTTATCTAGATGCATTGTAGTCGCTACATAAAGGACACGTGTTCGATATCAGCCAACATGGCCCAACGTGGCCCAAGCCCGCCGACATGTTGGCCCAACTGCCTCTAGATAACAGACAATGGTGGTATTGGATGGCTTCAATATCGTTAGTATTAAAGAGACTTTGTAAAGCGTCACAAGATTCATCTATTATTATGGAAATATCGAGTTTACAAAAGATCTCCAGTACAAACCCTTGGTTTAAGCAAAACATAACAAACAGTTTTTAGCTGACACATATTTTAAGTTCAATAGAATTGTGCACTTCAATATTTTTTAATTTGTTTATTATTTTCTATAAGCTGCGGTAAGGCTTTCGTTGCCTTCAAAAAGCTATATGAAAATCTGTTAAAAATTATTTTCGAGTGTTTGTGATAAGTATGATTAATGTAATTCCAAAAAGCTTGTTAGTCTACAAACCTTTTTAGATCTATAAACCGGATGAAAAGACCCTCAAAAACGTAAACACATAATTCCGAACCTTTATACGACCCATATTACATTTTCAACATACAATACCTCTCCAAAACGCACGTTTTCCAACCATTCTATTTTCAGCCAGTAATGCATTCGGAAGCGTTTCAAGAACGTCGTTTTTTTACAGTCCTTCACACAATCTGAAGCTATGAGTTCCACACGAACGGTTTCAGAGTAGCCTTAAGGTATGACAAAGGCAGACCCTCTAAAAGGTAGAAGGGTAGACAGGCCGAAGGGAAATGTACGCAACCGGGATTTTGATACGTACAAAATATTCGAGCAAAATTAAATTTTGACTTATTCAAGTTGAACGCACCGAACGTATTCTTAATTCAAATTATTTACAACATTCTCCTTTTTACCTACCTTTTTATTCAATATCCCTTGTTGTACTGATTAGTTTTTGTGTTTTTTCATAAAAACATTACATACGAATGAATTGAGTCAGAACCTCTTCCTTTTCGAAGTTGTTTAAAAATGTTTTTAAATCAATGTTTGTAATTTGTATTTTTTTATTTCTTATTTTATGTAGATTTTTTTCCTCTCTTCAATTATCAAGAATGTACTATATTTTTATGAAAAATCAAATCTAATTTAACAAATAAAATAAAATCACCCTTAAACATCGCTTTTGCACAGACCTAATGGTAAATCTATTCTTCGTGTATATAAAAGTGTGTCTGGATCGTAGCAAGTGGAAGGAAGTAGTCTCTGCCTACCCGTCCGGGAATGAGGCGTGACTGTAATATGTATGTATATTTGTTAAGTGAACACTTTTATTAGCAAAAGCTGCCCTGAAGGTTCATCACCAAAACACCCGATCTTCTCTTATAGCATCAAACTTCAAAATGGCGCCAACATATTTCGCACCAAAATTTTATGACAACGAGCCCCCGACTCCCTATCACTAGAACACTTCATCTATCAATTTAGGGTTCGGCGGGTCGAAATTCAAAAACCACATATTACTTTCCGATACACTTGCGTTGATTAAAGTTGGAGCCGACAGGTATGGGGCCGAGGCCCCTCAACAATTGCTAGGACCTTTTCCTACACCTAGCTATAGACTGCAGGTATGATAATAATGGTAGTCAGTCATACAAAAGAAATACCTGAAACGAGATGCCTTGCATGACACCTCATCCTCAATAATTCTTATAACATTTTCAATTTCTTTCTCGTCTAAATTCAAATATTCAATTTTGGAATTCATTTGGCATTCATATGTCATTTCGTCCATTTTGTTCATCACTTTTTCCTTAACTTCTGGCCTAGACGGCCGTATTACGGGTTTTCACCAATGACATAATACAATAAGTTGAGTCTGGAGAGAAAACTTGTTGGGATCACATTGAGGGACCGTAAAACAAATGAGTGGCTAAGACAGCAGAGCAAGGTCACGGATATTATAAAGCGCGTATCTAAATTGAAATGGGAGTGGGCTGGTCATATGGCTCGAAAGACCGATTCGTGGAGTAAACGATTACTCGAATGGAGACCATGGGGTGAAAAGCGTCCCCGAGGAAGACCCCAGATGCGTTGGGATGACGACCTCAAAAGGATAGCGGGAACAAAGAGGATCCAAGTCTCACAGAACCGCGACGAGTGGCGAAGATTGAAGGAGGCCTACACCCGAAGGGTTGAGATGGGCTGAGGAGAGAGAGAGAGAGTGAAATTTCTAGCACCCAAGCTCCTAACTACAACCTCTACCGCCCTCGCTGGCTCCCCCAGGAATCGGGACAAACGTAGTCATGAAAGTGTCTTTACTATAAATATCTAGAGAGCACGAAGTCTAAACTCCAAGCTTTGCGCATGTTTTTTTATTACTTGCTAAGCTGCTATTTCAACTGTGTATTTAAAAATCCTACTAATATTATAAACGCGAAAGTTTGTGAAGATATAAGATGTAATTAAAATGTTTGTTACTCTTCCACGCAAAAACTACTGAATGGACTTTAATATGAAACTGTACATTAATACAGCTTATTCTGATATAATAACCTAATAACAAACATTAAATCAAATCTAACGACTCAAAATTACAGCTTTGATTCTAGCCCTCCACAAAATTAATTCGTCTGTAAGACGTCGAAGCGACCATTTCTTTCAATAATTCATCGGAGAAGGTAAAATGAATAAAAGAAACGATTGCTTTGATATCTCTCTCCCTATTTGACATTGGTAAAGTTTATAAGTTAAAGATTAATATGAATACAAAATAATATGAATCTTTTCATAGACTCTTCTAAAGCTTACATTTGTACAATATATTTTATAGATTTTTTTTCTTTTAAAACTGGAACACACACGTTGAAAAAGTGAAATTGAAAGACATTGTAATTGAAACATCAGTTACAGTTAATTTAAGTTTTAGTCTATTTCGGAGCTATTAAGGATAGTTTGTCAACTTTTAGATAATAAATAGGTATTTGGCTTCTTTGTGTTTATAAGATTTATGGATTTAAACAACTCTATTCTTAAAACAGTAATTATTAAATCCATAATAGTATTATAATTACTACTGATATTATTCTTAAATTTAGAAAATAATAAGTAAGCAATAAATGCATCATTGTAATTTTTAACCCCCGACAGAAAAGAGGGGTGTTATAATTATAAGTTTGACGTGTGTGTCTGTCTGTCTGTCTGTCTGTGGCATCGTAGCTCCTAAACGGATGCGCCGATTTTGATCTAGTTTTTTTTGTTTGCAAGGTGTGACAATCGAAAATGTTCTTAGCTATGATCCAAGAAAATATCTTCAGCCATTTGAAGATTATCAGCTCTTTTCTAGTTGTTGAAAGGATCAAGCAACGGTTTTGTATCGGGGGTTATAAAGTTTTTAAATTTAGTGTTATTATAATATTATAATTACAATAAGAGCGTCGAATAACCGTGTACATGAATTTTAAAATCAAAAACATAATAATGTTGGTACCATGCCGAGGCTTGAATCCGTGAACATCCGCGTGGAAGTCAACGATCCCAGCCACTTGACCACCGACGCTCTACAATACAATGTATAAGTAAATACATCGTCTCTCCTTTCCTCAAACTACTTATTAACTTTCTTAACTCCCCTAAGCTCCAATTCGAGAAAATACTTTTTAATCGCGCCAACTTTGGAAACACGTAGCAAAGTCACCAAGTAAAACCGCGGACTTTAGCTATAAAGCGCTGGAGCCAGCGGAGAAAGCGCTGAATTAGCTTTCGAAACCCGCTGCTAAATTGAGTGTGACAAACGCATCCACCGAGTCCGGGTAATTACTGAGGCACGCCGAAGTCAATTTTCGAATACGGTTCTTGATGGTTGTTTACTTAAAATTACCGTTTTTTAAAACGGTTTTATTTTGGGTTCAAAAAACGAAACCTTTATTAGGTACATTACTGTCTTTATTTAAGCTGATTTGTACGTGATACGATTTTTAAAAGCAAATAGTCAAGTGTAAGTATAAAAATAACTCCTTTTTTCGTTGGAACGATCAACTTCAATTATTTTGTACGAAAAAAGAAAGCTGTTGTAAACAGTATGGTAGAAAAATCTGAACATATGATAGAACTAATAGAAAAGATAGACCATGGTCCAACAATAAGTCATTTCTACGTAATTTTGCCTTTTCGTCCTTGTCGAATACGTGTAATAGACAAGGATGAACAGCGCAAAATGACGTGGGCTCGTGTCAGTCACGTGGTCTAATTGTAAGACCTTGTTTTCTTGGACCATGAGATAGACCTAATAGAAGTAGAAAAATCATAACTAGTCATAAGCAGTTATTTTATGAATAGAGTAAGGTAACCATGTTTATTTGTTTTGTTGTGAAAAAAATTGTGGGTTAAAAAGATTATACACACAAAGAAAGAAGTTACAGTATGTAAACAACAGAAAAAAAAAATTGAATAAAAAAAAACTAAGGAGTTTCGTGGCGGTTCATTGAAAAGTAAAAAAAAAAGAAAGCTTTTAATAAGGGATCAGATACATTTTGCCGTACGATACTCGCACCTACGTGACATTTTGTATGATTGATGATGATGAATAATTGGAAGGAAGGGTTATAAAGGGCACTCCCATCAGTTGTTACTGATCCAGGTCATATTTACTCGATCCCATTATTCTCGTAAACCTTTTATTATATTTTATTTATCTTCACTTCTCTAAATAGTACTTATCTATGTTATAAAACTGTAGAGGTCAAATATCTGTACATAGAAAAAAAAAACAAGTCAGGAGGATGTAAGAAGTGAAATAGAACATATCCAGACAATTTTCCTATTTTGTTTCTCTGTCTGTTTGTCTGTTTGTACGGGCTAATCTTCGAAACTATTGGACCGATTCGAATGAAATTTTGGACGGTGGTACATCCCTGATCATCTCTTGGATATTTTTAATCCCGGAAAATTAAAGAGTTCCCGTGGGATAGTTAAAATTTACTACGAAAAAGTTGGCGTAGCCGCGGGCAGGCAGGTAGTATAATAATAGTAAGCTTTATTTCAGACCAGTTACATCCATAATTAATTGTTTTAAAGTTTTGTCTCTATAGTTTCGTGTTAGCAGTATTATCTGCGAAGTGTTTTTTTTTAAGTTTTTGGATTTTTACTTTCCACTGGTATAGAGCCTCCATTCAAAATACGTAATTATACGCGCAAGAAATACAGAATTTCCATCTTTTTCCAATGAATCTGTAGAAAGAGTAAGTAGTATATCTACATTTTTTAATTGACCTCAAGCTATTTTCGAAAAGGTGCAACTAAACAAACAAGCTTCTCCAGACTTAATAGAATAGTACACAATACACATTTATATCTATAACTTCGCAAATTTTTATACAAAATTATTCGATTTTAATACGGTGTATGTATTTGATTTTGATTTCATTTGAATTTTATGTATTTTATCAGAAAATACATTTTACAATAAAAATTTAAAAAACCCCGCTCTATAACCATTTCTTAAACCCTTTCAACAACTAGAAAAGAGCTGATCATCTTTAAATGGCTGAAGATATTATCCTGGATCATAGCTCGGTCATTCTCAGCGGGCCTGATTTTACAGCGTCCGGCTAAATATCTGGCTAATCTGCAAGATTACAGGGTTGATTTTTTTTTCATGGACAGTTCAAGCTATTATCTAATTTGGATTGGTATTACATACTTATGATTCTGCAAAATAACGTGCCAATTTATTTTCCAAAAGTCGTTCTCCTAATACTCCGTCACTGTCCGCGACCCAGAATTACCTATTCTACCACGAATATATTCAAAATGAGCAACATTTCGTACATTCTAGTAGTTACATATTAGAGGTGGATTATCATTCCTTCTTATTTAAAATATATCATTTATTTAACACCTTTATTTATTTCATAATGACGAAATATGTGTTTGTCCTCTCATTACACCTAATTTCTGTCACCAGTCAAAAACTGATGAATACCACACTAGCTAAGTGACTTATTGCCATCCTTATCGCATCGTCGGCATTCGTCAGCTGTGCTGCGACAGTCAACGGAAGCAGTGGTGTGTAACGTTTTCCATTTTCGAGCTATTTACGTAAATACCTAATTTCGGTTCGCGTGGATCATTACTTCTCTAATTTCCGTTTGCACACTTAATTTTAACATCGTTTACTTTAAATTTTTGCCAGTGACATAATACAGTGCAGAAATACGTCGCTAATCTCATGTCCAAATCATTATTCACCATGACTTAGCTTCTTCTATTAAATTAAAAAATACACTCGTGTTCCTAACTTCGGTCACTCATTTCCATCACGTTTTAGCGTGTCAGAAATTATAAAATACCTGAAAGCTTTTGTTAGTTACAATATTCTTCAATTTACAATTTCAAATTTATTACATTATCTTCACCATCATCAGCCCGCATCAGTTTTTTTTTTAATTGACCTATGCTAGTGTCGAAAAGGTACGACCAATCAAGCTTCACCGGACTTGGCCCACATCAGTTCACTTCTGGACATAGGCTTCTCCTAATGCACGCTACTGCGCACGATCCTCGACTTTTCTTATCCAGTTACTGCCAGCCTCTTTATGTATATCGTCACTTCACCTAGCTGTAGGGCGCCCTATACTACGGTTGCCGCTACGCGGTCTCCACTCTAATATCCACCTGCTCCACCTGTTGTCAGTTCTGCGACAAACATGTCCAGCACATTGCCACTTCAGCTTGCTGATTCCATGAGGTAATTTTAGTTCTCTTCCGAATTAATACTTTTTGGATTCGATCTCTCAAAAAAACACCGAGCATAACTCTCTGCATAACTCGCTGAGCAACTTTGAGCTAATGGATTAGACGAATCGTACGTAAGTGTCGACGTTTCAGCTCCATAGGTCATTACTGGTAGGATGCACTGAATAAATCTTTGTGTTCTGGCTCTGTGACATTGGCGACGAAAAGATGTTACGCAGTTTTCGGAACGCAGCGCAGCCCAGCTGGATCCACCTGTCCATTTCTCTCTTAAAGTTGTTTTTACCTAACTGCAGTACCTGCCCTAGGTATAAGTAGGTACTCTGAAACCACTTCAAGAGTGACCCCATTTATTGCAACCGGCTCCATGTCCACAGCCTTATATTGACTCCATTTTTTTCCAGTCCAGAGTGGTGAACATATCTTCCAAAGCATTTACGAACAATTTCAGAGATACTATATCCCTTTGTCGCATCGCACTCCTCGACGCAGGATAATTATGTTTAGTCTTCTGGTTCTGTACTTGGACGGTCAGACGAACAGTCGTGGCATTGTAAAGAAATTAATTGCCTCAATGTTCGTCACCATAATGCCAGTCCACCTGACAGCACTGCAAGGACTCAAAGACAGACCAGGTTTCAACAGATTCGAAGGCTTTTTCGTAGTCCACAAATACTAAACACAAGGGCTGATTGCACTCTTCTACATTAACTGCCGCACTGTGTGTATGTGGTCTATGGAACCGTATTCGCTGCGAAACCCAGTCTGAGCCTTCGTAAAAGCCTGTTTGCTATGATCCTGGAGAACAGCTTATAAACATGACTCAGAATCGAGATCGGTTGATAATTCTTTAGCAAGGTTTTGTCCCCTTTTGTTCTGTGCTACGCCTTGGGAGTTCTTCCAGAGAAGAGCTTTTGGAGCTCTTTGAGTACAGGGACTCCGCTGGCTTCAAAAAGCTCTGTTATGATTTGTGATGCTGTGCTCACCTAGAGCTTTTCCATTTCTATCTGTCTAAAGACCAACATGATCTCGTCCAAGCTAATTTCAGACAAGTCCTCAGTAAAATGCAATGTTAGCTCAGTTAAATGCAATCTTGCGAATTGGGCTGCATTGCGTGTGAACTATACAAGCTGGTGTAGACGTGCTCAATCTCCGATCCAGAAGCAGTTACTTTCTCTGTCGACGTGGTTTTTTTTTCGAAATGGCTTCTACTGAGTTCTTCTACAAACACTTTCGATCCTCGATTCTGCTCAGTTGCTTTGTTGATCAAGAGCGTATTGTGATTTCGGGGGTCGCGTTGTATACGCATATCGCATATGAAAGTTCACAAAAAAATATCATAAGAAAAAATCAGTAGGCAGTTTAGGTATATTGCTAGTTAATCAAGAAACTAATGAACGTAAAATCATAATTCATGATAAAACAATTTTAATTTCTGTCACCTGAATCAAATTTCCGTCACGCCCGAAAATTCATGACTCAATAACTTCAAAACTAAATAGATAAATACAGGGCCAAATGTACGAATGTGTTCAGTAGAACGCGTTGCTTATGTTTTATTACTTTTATCAAGAATTTAATGAAAAATTAAAAGCGTGACGGAAATCACCCGAAGAACACCGGATCGCGAGAATGACCGAGCTAAGAACAGTCTCGATTGGGACACCCTCCAAACAAACAAAAAAGATCATCAAAATCGGCGCATCTGTTTAGGAGCTACGATACCACAGACAGACAGACACCCCTTCAGGTAACAAGGCCATAACCAAGATCAAAATTGATAATCAGAGACGGAGCCCCTCAGGCGTCGTCTCTTTCACGATGTTTTTCAGCATCAACGCGCTAGGCCGTGGTCCGAGGCTCCCTTGAGCCGCCCCTAGACGCGTTGGTATGTGACTTTTTTGGGGTAGAGTCTTCCGCTCCCCCGCAAGTCCGGTGAAGCTTGATCCGTCGTAATTTTTTGACACAAGCATAGGTCAATTAAAATAAAAAGACAGACAGACACACACACAGACAGACCGACACACGTCAAACTTATAACATTAGAGTAACCATCCCACATCCCCATTTTCGTAGTAACCTCCAAAGGTACCTAGCTAAGTGACAAGGGATGACGGGTGGTGATTATGACGGTGGTACATTACTCACGCTGATTGATTATTATAACTTCGTAACTATAGTAACTCCATCGACACTAAGTGTGACACTTACTGTGCGAACTATGACCTTTTAGACTGAGGAGGAGAAATTGTGTTTATATGTTTGTTGTTGTTCTAAATCTATACCAATATGATAAAGAGAAAATATTTGTTTGATTGCCTTGAATAGACTCTGAAACTAGTGAACCGATTTTAATAAAACTTGGTACAGACGAGAATAAATGCTAATGATATGCTATGGGCCGAAAGCTAGTAAACATTTATTTAAAGTACCTAACACAATTTATTTGGATAGGGTCATAAAATAAAAATATTACTATAATTTCAGCGTTTAATTTTTTTTCTTTTTCTTCAAAATTTCAAAATTACATATTATAGAAAAGACCATTAAGGACATTTTTTTTTTCATTCTTCACTGAGAATGCTGAATTCTAATAATAGGTGTGTATAATTAAACAAAATTCAATAACATAATCGGCCTCGTGGCCGGTGATGAACACTTGTGTTTGCCTTGTGTCTGGATGTTGTATATTAATATTATGTATGTATATCAGCTGTCTGACACCCATAGTACAAGCTTTGCCTAGTTTGGGGTCAGATCGCCGTGTGTGAGATGTCCCACATATTTATTTATTATTATTATTTTTATAGTTATACATCACCTCCCAAACTCCCTCCCTCCCAAACTAACCAACTATCCTAATCCAAAATTATTTAACTATCTATAAACTAGATAGTTTTGGAATTTAAGAGCTGCTAATGTTGATAGCCAAATAAAAAAAAACACTTTGGTGTTTCGCTAAAATATAATGGGTTCCCTTACAACGGTTTCAGCTTTGTGTTTTTTCAAAGGTTAAAGGTAAACCAATATATTATCGCTGACAACCTTATCTAGAAAGCCCGCGAGACCTTTAGGGTAGGCAAAGACAATGCCCGTTAAAAAGGTTTATTGTACTTAATTTGGTGATAAGACCTTAAATTGTTATTTCGTAGAGTCTAGATTCATATCTTTAGTAAAACTGTAACTAAAAATGTTGCATTGACTTGAACATCTCGATTTAAACCTTGTGTCTATAACATTAATTGCAGATTTATACGTCGCAACAAAGATATAAAAAATGGAGACGACATAGGTAGAAAACGCGTAATGATGATAACAGTTTTTACCGTAGGAATGAAGCATTTTCTCGCAGTAAAAGGTAGCCCATGTTACTCTGGGTGAATGCAGCTTTCTAATGGTGAAAGAATTTTTTAGTAGTTTTTGAGTTTATTCATTATAAACATATACACACTCACACAAATACAAATCTTTCCTCTTTATAATACTAATACGATGGAAAACGAAACAGGTATAAACTCGGCAGTATAAAGCAGCTTATAATTCAAAAGTCAAAGTCCAAGGAAAAACTGAAGAAAGATGGACGAGGATGACGTATGAAGAGTTACTACTTACTTGAGAATGATGAAATGAAGGAATTTCAAAATTGAATGTTTGAATTTAGACGAGAAAGAAATGGAAAATAAGGTGGGAATGAGGTTACAAAGCACCTTATTACACAACTATACTACTCTCAAGAGATAAGGGATGATATCATATTATATGGCGAAATCGAATATGACGTCATTATCATATCGAAATAACTTTGATTCCTGTTAGTGTTCGATTGTTTAGGATAGCTATCGGATTCAGGCAGTGTTTGCTTTAATTATTACTGTGCATGAAATGAAAACAGTCACCGTGAATATAATCTATTCGTAATAAAGGTTTACAAAACAATTATAAATAAATAAATATATGGAGTGAGATAAATATATAAGTATAGGTACTTATATTATTATACAACATGTACATACAAGTAAAAAAGAAGTGTTCATCACACGAAGAAAAAATAAAAAAGTAATTAAAAAAACTTGAGTCAAAAAACCATGTAATATAAGCGTAAGGAAAATTTTTGAATTTGTTATTAATTCTAATTAAGAACGGGTATTTTGTATTGGTTTCTGTTTTATGTGTGCGCGATGTTAATTTCGATGATGATTGTTACTTGAACACAAAGGAATGACAACAGAACAAAACAAAAGACAAGTGAAAAATGTACACTCATATTACTATTGGGTTGGGTTCCCTCTAATATGGTTGAGCCCGGCGATGGCTGTCCCATACGTCAAACCCGTGAACGTGGTGCTGCTTGGGGGGACTGGTCTGCTCTAGTCGATTGCCGATTGTTTTATTGTTTGTATAGTTTAGTTTTTCTACTTTGACTGGTTGCCTTCCTTTAATTTCATATTTCGGCTGCACTCTTTGTTATATTAATCAAATTGTATAAAATAATAATTACCTATGTAAAAATATTTTGAAAAGATGCAACGCCTGTGGAGTTTCTTCCGGCGGGTTCTTCTCCACAGAAGACAGCCAAATTGTGAACCCGCCCTGACGTCAAAAAATGATTTGTGAAATCTTACTTTGAATAAACACTATTTGACTTTGACTTTGACTTTGACTACAATATCTCATTAATCTCAGAACATACAAACGTCGTCTATTTTTAAACTCATTTGCTACGTGTAGGTATTTATCATTATCACTTCGCCAGATAAGATCTAATGGTTCAATCCAAATACTCCATATCAATATTCAAATATATTTACATCAAAGCGAATATAACACAGCACCCATGAGACGACCTCAGATTACTAGCTTAACAAATTCTATTTGAACAATCCCGACGCTTCTAACTTGATCGATGTACCTGTTAACGTATTTGCAACTTTAGCATAACCCGGCGAGTTTACGTTGGCATGTACTTATGTTGCCATCGCGAGGAGTGAGGTAGCAGCTGCATTCTGCTAAGTAAAGTTTTCAGGTCAGGTCACTAGAGGTGAGCGTTGTCGCTTCAGATGTGCTGCTTTATTCAATAAAGCTACTATGGAATTAGAGACGAGATGGAAACTGAAACAGGTCCGACAGATTATTGTATTGGCAATAGGGAATTGTGACCGCTTTTATGTAGGTACACAAAAACTTTTATTCGTGTCAGGATTTAAAGTTACATTCCAGAAATTTTTCTATTTATACTCTAAGGTTACATTATACCTAAAAAAGTATCGAAAGTTCAAAGTTTGTATAATTTTGAATATAAGTTTGAAAATTTTTAAACAATGCGATTTTATCGGTCTTATTATTGATTAGTGGGGGATCGTGCATAAGAGAACCAAAAATAAAAATTATATAAGTTAGTAGCTATAGCTAAGTTGTTTTTAGTGTATATTGCTGTATCTTAAACCACTAAATATAAACATAATTCAATACATAACACTCACTCACTCTCATTAAAGGATAATGTAAACTCTTCTTAAATAACTCCATTTTGAAAATTGCGTACGACTCAAAAAGACACTAAGAATGAGAAACGACATAAACTCTTTAAAAAACTCAAGTCTAAGCTACCAGCATTACTTATTCAAGAAACTTCTGTACTACCTTGACGTCCGTTCTTTAACTAAGTTTGTCTAGATGTAGATTGCTTGAGACGTGGAGAGTTCAAGTATATTTCTACATAGATTTAACTACTATTTCAGTTGGACTTATATACTTTCATAACGCTTGTAACAGCATGTTTGAAATAATATGAGGAAGATAAAACATTTTATAAAAAATATGAAGGTATCTCGCGGCCGATTTGATTCAAAAGGTTTAAGACAGAACTTTTTGAGTGGCACCCTAAAACTGAGAGATGATAAAGCGTAGATAACCTTTGATTGATCACCTGGCATAGTATGAATTTTTGAGTTGACGAAACATAGTTTTATAGTGTCATACATAACTCTAGTTTTATTAGAGCAACATTCAAAGTGATGGGTTTCCACAGTGTTTAAACAAGATCTTACAAATACAAGAGATATAATTAATCATCTCTTATATATCACAGTGCTCAAGCTACGTGTGTTAGAATTGCAAAATACAATACGATACAATTCAA
Organism: Teleiodes luculella; assembly: GCA_948473455.1. Taxonomy (NCBI): domain Eukaryota; kingdom Metazoa; phylum Arthropoda; class Insecta; order Lepidoptera; family Gelechiidae; genus Teleiodes; species Teleiodes luculella. The sequence goes on along the minus strand of OX419598.1, from coordinate 2,910,009 downwards.
ATACTGCACGCGTACAACATTAATTACATGGACAACTTATTATTATAGTAGCCTTATAGCTTATAGCCATTTCTTCCAGGCAATCCTGTAATTACTGAAGTGAAATTTGTCTGTCGGTTTGTGCTTCGCCAGGCATGCACGTTCTACTTCTATAGCGCTAAAGAAAAAAAGTAGCGTCTTTCCCCGCCGTAAACTAGATTCACCTGAGCTAATTCACCTAAAATGCTAGTGTGTATTCATTAAACGTTATGTACACGATGGAAGAAAATATATAAATTCAAAATATACGATACCTGTGGAGTTTCTACGGCGAGCTCTTCTCCACAAAAGACCGCACATGATGAATGAAAAATGGAAAAGATATACAGTGATGCATTAGGAAATGGAACAAAAATATAATGCGCATGTGCGAGTTTCATAGTGTTGCGTACATTAAATTGAAGCAAAAAAAATTCTACCTCTATGGTTCAACTCTCCAGTAAATGTAAATGACTTGAACTAGTAAGAGTAAAAGTCCAACAGTTGAAAATAAACATTTCTTTTCGTTTTTTTTTAAGCCCCCGATGAAAAAGCGCGTGTGTCTGTCTGTGGCATCGTAGCTTCTAAACGGAGAGGCCGATTTTGATCTAGTTTTTTTTGTTTGCAAGGTGTCACAATCGGGAGTATTCTTAGCTACGATCCAAGAAAATATCTTCAGCCATTTGAAGATTATCAGGTCTTTTTTAGTTGTTGAAGGGATCTAAGAAACAGTTTTTTGGCGGGGGTATTTTTTTTATTTAATGTTATTTTCTTTAATCCTTTGGCTTAGACCACAAAAGTATAACATTTCGTAACAAGTTGGTAAGCGTCCCCGGACGTAAGACGATTCTCGTAAGTGCCTCGTCTCTTTTAAATGCAACTCAGGAGGAATTGGGACCAACTTGGGACGACGACGCTTGTATGTGAATATTTGAAACGGTCAACTGAATTTTTTAACGAAACGTCGACGGGTGTTGAAATTTTGCATTTCGCTGACATGCAAAATGTTTAGTTACTGAATTGCAAATGAGGTAACGAATTACATGTTGGTGGAGACTTAAATGTGTTTATAAAAAATTTGAAACAGATTTTAAAATTTTGTTTTTAAAAGTTCAAGTTTGATGAAGCTTTCATAATGTTTATGTGACGAAAGTAAAGTACTAGCTATCTGAAGCTGTGTTGAAAACACCTATACCTATTTAGACAAGTAAAAGTAAGATTTTGTTACAGTAAAATATAATATAGGTAACTTGTTAACCAGGCCTGATAAATTTCGATGTGTGAGGAGAAATAAACAGCGTGATGTATTTACACGTATACTTTCGCATGACAACTTATTATAATATTACAACATACCTATAAGCCGTGTGACATATAACTTGCTATATTACTACTACTACTTTTGCTTACTACTTGATATATAGACCCAATTTCGTTAAAACAATTCTTGCTGTCTCGAAATCCCAATTCTAACAACAGCCAAATTCTTTTACTGATTCCGACATCTTACATTATTCTTAAAATATTTATCAAGAAACGCTTCCCATTAAAACCGTTCCAGACAGCTGTCCATTATTTTTTACGGTAGCGGTTAACCGTCCGAAACTGCATACGAAATGTAATAGTTATTACAAGGTATTGCCTGAGACAACAGGGAGGACCTAAATAGCCTGCGCCGACATTATGCAAAATGCAATGGCTGCCTGCCTTCCAATTCTGGACTAGCATTCGGTACAGCTGGACTATATACGTAAACAGTTCCAGGAATATGTTTATGACTATATTTTAATATAATACTATATCATCATCATCATCATCTCAGCCGAAAGACGTCCACTGCTGGACAAAGGCCTCCCCCAAGGATCTCCACAATGATCGGTCCTGCGCTGCCCGCATCCAGCGGCTTCCCGCGACCCGATAATACTATATAGGTACTTAAAATAGACTAATACTAAAACATACACGTCACAAACTAAAAGAAAGGAAGATATTGATTAGGAAGAGAATAGAGGTAGCAATTTCTTCGAACTTTCATAGCTCAAAATATAACTGGTTACAAACAGAAAACCTGCAGTAAGGCCGTAATCTCAAACTGACTGTACCTTTGAGACAGCAGCTGTAGGAAATTATCTCAAGTATTCAAGATACGACCTCGTAGATAGCGGCTTGTGAAATAGAATACCTTATTATATAAGCGAGTTCCAAACATCGCTATGGAATTAAATCATCTACGGAAATGCCAAATATTTGTAACTGAATGTACGTTACAAGAATCTTAAGATGTGTTGACAGTAATTGTATCTTTTTATGGATATGTCTTTTTTTTATAAACTTCTGATGTTCGTTTCATAATAATAATATTAATAATATACTTTATTGACACCGAGAAAATAATTACAAAGAAAAACATTGCAAATTGATTGCAAGAAGTCAACAGGCGGCCTTATTGCTACGGTAGCAATCTCTTTCAGGTTACCTTAGGGTCTAGATAGTAAAAAAGGGAAAGACTGTGCGGGTTGGTGGCAAATAAAATAAAACTACATACAAATGGTGTACTTAAATTACATAAAGTGTTACAAAAAAAACTATCTATCTACATATATAAAATACTATGCATAAGGTAGACTTATACATACGTACAATATACATACATATCACTTAGTAAAATATAGGAAAATATTTAAATTATAGAAGAGGGTAAAGTGTTGAGATAATGCGCTTTGACACAGGCTTTTAATGAATCTATCGATGGCGCGCGTCTGATAGATTCAGGAAGGTGGTTCCACAAGCGGATAGCAAGGGCACTAAAGGAATTTTAATAATCATTTGTAAAAGATGAAAAAAAAATGTAGCATCTTAATTAAAAAAAAAACGCGTCGCTTTTGACATCATAATGAAGAGCGTCAAATTGAAATACATCAACTAAGAGCGCTAACTCTAGCTTTCAAGGAATTCCCGATCCCACTTCTGATGATAATGAAGGTAAATGTGTTTAGTTAAGGTGCTGACTATTTAAAAGGAAAGTTTGGTTGCCCTTCTGAGAAAACTACCAGGCGTACATAAATAAGATAGAGCTATTCTGTTCACATTGCATCAGTTGGAAAGCTTTCTTCAACACACGTGCTTACGAATAACAATGAATTCGGGATTGTAGCGAGCGCGTTTGTTTGCTGAAGGTAAATAGAATATTTTTCGTTATTTTCCGTATAAGTAAGTGTCTTCCTTCAAAGAAAAAATAATATTTACTTCGTTTTTGCTTTCAATGTTTTGTTTGCGAGTTTACTATGTAAGATTTGTATACCCTTTTAATGTGGTTTCCAGTTTAGAATTGATTAAACAAAAAAAAATTGTATGTGTGGTAAAGGAAAAACACTATTAATTGTGCCGAGTTCAATGTTTTCATTTACACTTCTATTTAAAATAGTTAAATACGTTGACAGACGTAATCTATTACAAAAGCAATTAATTAAACTGGGTCTTATAATAAAAAAATATATGCATAGTTACGTTTATTTATTTCTCAAACAAGATTTTTGTGACATAAAAAATATGAAAAGGAACTTTTTTTTTGTTTATTGCTTTCATATAAAGACGGCCCTGTAGCCTAGTTGGTAGTACTTCGGCCTACGAAGCACGAGCAAGGGGTTCAAATCCCGCCTAGGGCAAACATTCGTGTGATGAGCGCTTGTGTTTGCCTTGTGTGTGGATGTTGTATATTTATAAATTACTAGCTGACCCAGCGAACTTCGTACCGCTTAACAGACGATTTTTAATTTTTTTAGCAATTTTTAATTTTTTTCTCTGTATGAACCATCCTCGTACTTTAAGGAATATTCTAAAAAAGAATTAGCGGAATCGGTAGCAACCTTATTTGGTATCGGGTGTAATGGCAATAAACACAACCTGGCAATTTGTTTTCTGTTAAGATGCCAAATAAAATTATTTTCTTTCTTTCATTCTTAATCAGCGGTACTTGTGTTGGGAATTAACATCGTTTATTTCGTTTTTGCAGTTATTGCTTCTTGATAAATTCATAACCTTAAAAGCTTTTCGCGTCTACTTCATTAACCGTATTGATTTTTCAGTAGCGGCAAACTTTGCAGACAACTAAATGACCACTCTATTTAGTACCTCTCTCATAGCCACAAGCCAGCAGTTTGTCGTAATTCATGGGCGTGACTGAAAAACTACTAACAATTAGCAGAATAATGGGAATTTGACTGCTATTTGTTGCTGCTGAAAAACGAAAAAAATATCAATAACTCGTACTACCCGGCTTTCATTATAATTGATAGTAATAATAACCTTCCTAATTTGTTTCCTAAAATTAAAGTGTTGGCATTGTTTTGCTTTTGTAAGTAACAAAAAACCTGTATTTTTGTTCTTTCTTGTACAACTTTAATTTGATCATTATATCTGATATACAAACTATGTAAGTATGTATGTTATTAGATATAATGAGCCTTACACTTCCACTGGATGAACAAAAATTATTATTCGAAAGCCCATTTTACCATATTACTAAAATTTCCGTCCTCATTGCTAAAAAGTATTTTAAACCTTTATGTTCACCCTTTTTTTTTTCTCCATCAGCATAGAGGTCGACTGGAGTAGATTGCTGATAGCGATAAAGTCGCCTTTTTGCACATTTCATTTTATGTATATGCAATAAAGAGTCGCTGGGTAGCTTACTTACTAATGTTACCTAAGTGTAACATAAAATAGTAACAATACATAATTTATAACCCTATTCCAATGAAATGTTTCGATTTTGCTAAGAATATTCAGCTTATTTGGGATCCTAATGGAATTAGCATCTGTACAGGGCGCCATCTTGAAATGCTTTAGATGGTATACTATAGGTACGTATGGTTGTCAATGTAGCTAGCTGTATTTAGAATTTGAGGGGAGTAAAGTAGATACTTGAAATGTTAAGATTTGAAAATAGCAAAGTCTCCGTTTTGGTGTCGATGGAAAAAATATGTATCATTCAGTATCTCCAAATAAGTACCAATATTAACTTAACTCTAAGAAAAGAAATGAAAACATAATGATACATATTAGACACACATATTTCTGTAGAACAAGGCTTTATTAATAAGTTATTTTTTTCAAATTCCAGTGACAGACATCCTATAATTATAAGCTAGTAGATAAATGACAATCATTCAAATCGATCTATAAGCAAAGACATTTTGTGACTAAGTCCGGTGAAGCTTGATTGGTCGTACTTTTTCGACAAAAGGATAGGTCAATTCCAAAAAAAAAAAAACGTTTTGTAATGTCAAACCACCCTTGCATGCACGAGACAAGACATTACATTGATAATGAACCTTAGAGACTGCAAGGATCCCCCGACTCCCGTTTAGACTACACTGAACACTCAACTATTCCGCCCTTATTACGCGGAGTAACTTCGCCGGAATAGCAATACATGCACTTTCCTTATAGAAGATATCTTATTCAGAGCAAGCAGTTCTGAATGTTGTTTATGGGAGTACACTGGCCCCTGGGTATTGAGTTGTAGTCACACTGTTTGTATTTTAAAATGGCGCGACGAAGCATACCTAGATGTCACGACTTTCGTTTATGAACGAATAAAAATCTAAATCTAAAATATTTGTAAGAATTTGTATGTTTTAAAATTGATTGTAAATTGCTGTGCCCGCCCGGGTCCATATTAGTGCAGTAATTCTATGTAATCAATGTATGGGAAAGACAAACAAATTAATAAAGTTTTGAAACTTGTGTGGCATGACACCTTTGGGTGTGGTATTCAAAACTCATAACTCTCCCCCCCCCTCCACCTGACGCAACACCCCCCCTCGTAGTGAAATGTGTCCCTTTTATCGGTTTTTCCACCTTTCCTCGAAAACAGTTACAGATACGGACAAAGTGTTTAAGACAAAAATAATCTTCATCAAATGGGCAAGACAAAAGGTTAAATACATATTCATATAGGCTTTATGATATTCGAGGTATAGCTAGTTAAATTTTGGTAAAATAGACTAAAGCCAAAGAAAATACGTTGCCTGCTCAATTCTCTCTTAAATCACTCTATAAAATAAATGAAAGAAAGCGCAGGACTTTTAAGTCAACAACAACTTTCAACTTTCAAGTTGATTTATCAAGATGTCGATCTTTTGGTTCTTGCACTAGCTTTGACTCCCGCTGAACAAAATATTTACCTATTGAAAGAGAGCCAAGGTAAAGTTAAAAGCAGACTGTACAGTTCAAGTCTTTCTGATGCAGGATTGGTTCAAAGATGCAAAGATTCTATTCTCTTCCTTCACGCAATGACTGGATGTGATACAACTTCTTAATTTTTTGGAAAAGGCAAGATACAAGCTGTTCAGTTATTCAACAAAAGAAAAGATCTGCAGGACCTTATCGGCATCTTAAACAACAAAAATGCCACTCATGAGCAAATCGATACTGCTGACGAAAAGTTCATTTTAGCGTTATACGGCGCGAAGCTATCAGAAAATAGCCTTGATAAACACAGATTTATATTTTTCAATAAACTTGTTAGGCAAGCAAAAACCGCAGTGCTACTATCAAAACTGCCGCCTACCTTATCTGCGGCACATCAGCATTCAAGGCGGGCCTATTTGCAAGTTCAAGCATGGCTGGGTAATATATTAAATCCAGAAGAATGGGGCTGGACAAAAACCGACGCTTTCTTGAATCCTATACCCACAAAACAATCACCCTCCCCCCAGTTACTCGACTCGATCAACCAGTTCCCTGGGAGAGACAGGTGAAGTACTTGGGAGTCATCCTTGACTCTGCCCTTCGCTTTGGCCCTCACATCCAGTCTGTTCGCAATCGTGCCGCCTCTGCTCTCAGCCTCTTGCACCCCATGATTGGGCAACGCAGTAAAATGTCGCTTAGAAATAAGCTTAGACTTTACTTAGCGTGCATCCGTCCTATCATGACTTACGCCAGCGTAGTCTTTGCGCACTCTGCGCCCACGCATCTCAATAAGCTTCAAGTTATTCAAAACCGGTTCCTCCGCCGGGCTACTGGTTGTCCTTGGTTCGTTCGTAACATCGACCTTCACGTCGATACCGAACTCCTCTCCATTAGTGGCTTCATGAAGGAAGCATCCAAACGCTACTTTGATGAAGGCCCTTCCCATCCCAATCCGTATGTTGTCAAGTGTACGGGCTATTTCCCGCACCCCACTACGCGGTTCCGCCGCCGTCCCACCCAAACATATCCTTTCCGAACGTGACGACGAAATCACTGATGCAGTTAAAGCTGTCAAAGAATTTATGTTACACCTTACAGAATGCCCTTCTGGTAGTGAATACCCTTCAGGTAACAATTACCCTTCAGGTAACAACGCCCGCACCCGCCGGCGGGGGCGCGGCCAGAACCAAAATCAAAATTGAAAATCAGAGACGGAGCCCCTCAGGCGTCGTCTCCTTCACGATATTTTTCAATATCAACGCGCTAGGCCGTGGTCCGAGGCTCCCTCGAGCCGCCCCTAGACGCGTTGGTATATGACTTTTTTTTGGGGTAGAGTCTTCCACTCCCCCGCAAGTCCGATGAAGCTTGATTGGTCGTACCTTTTCGACACAAGCATAGGTCAATTCAAAAAAAAATAAAAAAAATACAATCACCAGCTCCGGCTTCAATACTTAAATTGATATCGTGTAGCAAGGCTGCGGAAAAAGACGCGGTTGCGTTAGAATTGGCCTGCGTGCGCTGCACAACAATGTGTATAGTTGCCGGGGTCGAAGAGCTTGAGCAAGCTGAAGGAACTGTTGATTAGTGTTTTTATTTTCCTATTTAGACTTTTATAATATTAAAATGGTTATAATGATTCCACCTACAGCTTTTTATTTACTTCATTCCAATAAATAATGACTATATTGTCGTTAATCTGATGAACAATTTCATTTTAGTTTTTTAACTAGCTACAGCTTGAAAACCGTCAAGCCTATCAAAATAAGATATAGAACAAATTTTGTTTACAATTTAATGAGGATCATTTTTACTTTTGACACTTTTTTTGTATCAATTATAGTTTTCGAGAAAATATGATAAAACCGATAAAAGGGACACATTACCCTGCGAGGGGGGGTGTTGCGTCAGGTGGAGGGGGGGGGAGAGTTGTGAGTTTTGAACACCACACCCCAAGGGATCGTGCCACACAAGTTTGAAAACTTTATTAATTTGTTTGTCTGAAAAACACATAATTACCACACTATATGTGGCTTATTTTTTTCTGTAACATCTTTTATTACCATGTGGATTGCAATAAATATCTTATATTATCTTATCATTGCACACAAAACTAATTAATTTTATCATTGTATGGAATATAATTGTAGATAGCTGACTTTACTTTACAAGTTAGGTACCTACTTAAGAGGCCTATTATTGTGCCTATTACAGTCATCTCACTCAATTGATATTCCTTAATTACTTAATAAAAATGGAAATTGATAAAAAATTGGAGACCGTTAACAACCTATGCTTTATAATAAAGTACATTTAGATGATGTCAGATTATAATGAGCATAGCTTGAATACCGTTTTAATCTAAAATGCAAAGTATAACAATTGCAATGACGTCATTCATAGTCTGATGTACTGTAAACGTACTTTATTTTACAGCATAGTTGATAGAAGCCCCCAATTTTTTATTAACTTCCATTTTTATTCAGTAAATAAGGAGATCAAATTAGGGTGCTAGTGGACAGTTATAGGCCTCTAAATGAGATCATTAAAGGAAAACTGACCTAATAAAATGTCCCTCAAAGTAATTATTAAATCACATGCTTCACTCGCTTAACATAATGCAATAATAGTTTATACCGATATCTACATATTTTTCTTTGCCTATCATAATTCATGAATATCTGATGAATCGCTGTAGCATGAAGAAGGTAACAAACGTTCAACCCGACGTAAAAACTTTTACAATATAAGTTGAATGGAATTAGACAACCCATTTATAATGATTACAATTTATAAGTTTCATAAAAAAGGGACAAAGAAATGTTTGTCGTGAGAAAAACAAAATAGCAGAAGAAATAAATGAATAAATGCCAATTTCAAGAGATCCAAAGACAACGTGAAACAAATAATTTGTCTCCGTTTCAAGACGAAAGCAAAAGGAATACGCGATGATTTTAAAAAGGGAATATCGCACCGCGATTTATCGATATTCAAATAGATGATTCGTCCTTCTATCTACGGATAAATGCGTCGGCTTATCTCATTTGAATTTTAAATCCGTTATTCCGTTCCATTTTCAAATAAGCCTTATTTTTATATTTTGTGTTTCTGACTGAATATAATAAGATGAAAATGTTATTGTAGTTATTGTAAGTCTGAAACACTTTTAAAAAATCAATTAAGGACATTCTATTACCATTATATTATGTTATAAATATAATGTCAAAAGAAAATTTTACATTTATATTAAAATTACGAGTATGTATTTGTTCTAAACTTTGAAGACACTTTAAATTCAATACTTTTAAAAACACATCAAACTGTCGTTCAGGCGTTTCAAAGAAAAGATAGTACCTATTCCAAAATGACGTAACGTAGGTATAAAAACCCAATCAGTTTGAGCAGGCAAGTAAGCTTCAATCAGCCCGAAGCGTAGACACTATCGAAAAATAAAAGAGCCTCGATTGAAAGGCAGCGGTAACCATGTTTACTCTTTGAGAGTTCTTTCCAAAAGGTACTTATACGTACCAATCTGTAACAACCTTCTTTGAGGAAAAGCGTAGAGGAAAATTGGTTCGTAATCAGGTCTCGATTGGACGATTTATAATATGAAGTTTTTTTAAAGTTTTATTGCGTGGTCGGATTTTTATTTGTGGAAAATTCAAATGTAAGGTCAAAATACTACGAGTATACTTAGTAAAATCGAAAGAAAGGTATAAAATACAGCCGTATCGTCAAAAATGTCTGATTTAACCTGTACCACCATGAGTTGCTAACGAAACTTAACGCGCTCGATATCGACAACGTAAACGTGCATTTAGTATGGAGAAATTTTACTTCAGATAACTGTCAATAGATGGCGTAGTTTTAATTCCATACAAAATCGCGTTTACGCTGTCGCTATCGAGCGCGTTTACTTTGGTTATCAACTCATGGTAGGGGTACTGATTAAATCGTATTGCTTATTACAGCTTGTAATCTAATTGAGTACATATTTTTTGCCTAAAAATACTTTTTGAGAATTAAGCACTGATATGAAAATATGGATGTTATTGTGTAAGCAATGATGCTGATAATGTCAATAGGTATATTAATTTATAAGAAATAGATAAGTCAATTATAAAAACAAGCGAATAAAGATTTTTCATAGTATTTAATTTTTCGTCTCATTTCACATAATATGTTTGAATACAATACAATACAATGGTAAATGGACAATTTAGCGATACACGAAAAATAATATTAATAATAATTGTGTAATTATGTACCATAATACAATTTCCAAAGCCGATATGCAATCAGAAACCACTAATCCACAAACATCCACTAATATGAATCCAATCACCGAGGAAATCTGGTTTAAGTTTCTGACAATGAAGCTTTTGTATCGGGCCGGCGGCGTAGGCCTGGGGCAAATGTGTTGTAACAGGCTAGTATTTACAAGTATTTGATGTAACAGTTTTTTTGTAACAGTAATTTTAAAAGGTTTTTTTTATAGTATTGCTGTTTAATCTTTAAGAATTTTACGACACTTTCATAACATATTTTATTATCATTTCTGGAGTGTTTTAAATGTGTGCTGTTTTCTGTATACATAGATGCACATTTTATTAGCTCAAAAGTCATTAAGTATGAGCCAAGCCTTCTCTCCTTAAGTATGAGGCACTTATTACATATTCTAAGCGGTAATCATTTTGCTCAGCTCTAATAAATTTACTTTCATTTTATGTTCATTAATCACTTTTTGAACTAGGCAAATATTTTGTACTATGAAAAAAAAAACTTGTAACACTGCTGCTTGCTTGCTATACTTTACAAAGTTTTACACATTTTTATGAGTATTCAACCCACGAAAACTTGCCCTTACTTGCTTAGACGCTGAAACGTCAAAGGAACAGGTAAGTATAATACTAGTTATTTTTCTTACATGTCGACTCTTAGCAAAACGGCAAAGTCATTTAACTAGACCGTTAGGGTATAGAAATTGAATCTACTGCAGTCGCAGATAGAAAGTTGGAGTATGTATTTTCAAAGTTTACTTGGCAATTGTTTGGCGAGTTTGTGGAGCTATATTTGTGTTTTGACGTTTTATCTTTATAAACTGGACTATAGTTTTGTGATCTTATATCTTTTGTATTTAACAAAGTTATATAAACCTTTAATAGATACATGATATGACACAAGACGTCTGAATATTTATAATAAGTAATAAAATAGTACGTTTGTAATTATTAAAAATCCCGTTACATAAGAAGACCACTAATAATATGTTTAATATTTCTATATTTTTTCACACTTGGGATTTTTAAACAAAAAATACTACAAATTGTTTTTTGATTGGCCAACCATCAAATTACCGGTTTCAAAGGCAATCAGTAAACAACACTATTATTATATTCAATGTTTATATATTTTTACACAATTGGGATTTTCAAACAGTAAATACTCCAAATTGTTTTTTAATTGGCAAACCATCTACCGGTACCTACCGGTTTCAGAGGCAATCAGTAAACAAAACAAATCTCTTTTCTCGTATCTAAACAAAAAGAATCATTACCGGAAAATTGGAACGCCCCAAATCGTCGAATGCGGCACTTGTTTACTGTCGATTTAACAAAAACAAAAGCCTACTTGGGTTATAAATGTCCCGCCCCAAACGATGCCCCTGGCGGAGTTTGCGAAAAAAAAGTAATCTATGGTGAAATTGGCTAGCAACAAAATTAATACGTTTGAGTCAATACGTATACGCACCAACTTTCAACGACATTTTGAAAATTCATGAATAGCTGTTGGCTGTTAGCTTACACGAAATTATTTTAAACACATCGAAAAAGAAGCCGTTCGATCGTTATTGTGTTGAAACCGTTGTTAACAAAGAAATAACAGTTTTAAAAAAGAGCTTCAGTCTGTGATAAAATTGCAATAGTTATTTATAGGACAATGTGTGTTGATTGATTTTAGAGCATTTAGCTTCTAATTAAAAGCTATAATATTGGTGAAACCGTTAGTCAAGTTTACCAAATTCTCCGAAGTAACAGGTTCAAACAGCTAATTGATTTCTTTTAATTACAAATTATTTCAGTAGTTGTAATAAAATAACACTAAGGTAGATTTCGTTCATTACATTTTATATCTTTTTCCGTAGCGGTAGGGGTGAATTTCGTAGTGCAAATGTCCAAGCGCATGTGCTGGCTTTTGTACTAAAGGGACTTTTGCGCCTGACCATTTAAAAAAAATGCTTAAAATAGCGCCAGCGCGCTTCGTAGTTATTACTCGGTAGCGCCTTCATGTGCAAGCAAAAATAGACTTAGTGGTAGTCAGACGGAAGTGTCCGCGATAGTACATAAGAAGCATAGTAAACAATGTAACTAAGATAAAAATACTATCTCAGTAGATAGAGCAACAAATCGAGGTTGGAAACTTACTGTCAGCTTGCAGTAACTTAGTAACTGAACGCTAGTGGCGAAGTTGTAACTAATTGTCATTCTGCTGCTACTGAAGTACAATACACCTCTAATTGCAAAACAACGCCGAGTGTTTCAAATGCAAATACTAATGCAAATTGCATGAATACATTAAAAAGTGATTATGGTGAGGATAGTGAAGACAAAGTGGAAAAAGGAACAGGCGGTGAACGTGCGGTGAATGTCAGTGTTGTAATGAAAATGCAGATTTGAGATAGTTAAGAAATATAACAATACTAGGTACCAATACAAAGCTTTTAACAGTCCATCACTAGATTATGGCTACTCTCCCAAGTCTTATAACCAGGCCAGAACAAAAGGAAACCCCTTAAAAGGAATCAGTTGTCACTACCTCCTCTCTTCTTTGGGTTATTGACGTAGCAAAAATGTTTTTATATAATATATTATCATCAATCTGTCTATTCTTGTAAACAGGTTAGATAGTTATAAGATTTATTTTGTTTGTTGACCGATACATGTGTATTTTTAGTCACTTCACTTTTTTGAACACACATGGTGAGTAGGTAGTTAAAATAAAATATTATAAACTAAGAATTTATGATATTTAAAAAGACATTAAAAGACGTGACAAATCTCAGATAAGTAAATATTGAAATTAAATAAAATGATAATATATAATAACCATAATAATCTTGTTGATTTTACCAACGTTTAAGAGGCCTGCTTCGTCGTCAATGAAATTTTTCAGCGTGAAGTCCAGTTTTACCCCTCTCTCCCGGATACCAAATCATGTTATCAAATTACAAAACTAACATCCTGATAATACCAGTTCAGTTTGAAAAGTTATACAAAACGCAATACCCTAGTTACAGGGATGCAGCAAAGTTTCAGGGCTGTTACTCTGTAATTCGATATACGAAGCAACGACAGTCGAATTGGCTTCGTTTCGGATTTTGCTTACTCTGAACCACTTTCGATCGATCTTCGAATTTTCGAAACGAAGTTCGTGGTTTGACAGCCCGTGATTCGCAAGACGCTACCGCGAAACCTCGAATGGCAGTTTAAGCATCGGAGTTTGACATTATTTTGATCGGAATATAACCTCAAATTATACGACACCAACTGAGCTATCGTTTGTGTTTCGTTTTCAGTTCGCAAATGGTTCGGAGCTTAAATTATAATAAAATGAGTAGATATCTATTTATTAAAAAAGCTCTATTATATACATAAAGGCTGAATTAGAGCCTAGAGAGCTGTCCGGAAGGGAATAATTTAATTAAAAGCATAATTAAAACAGGCTTTTCCTGTTGCAACAATGCAAATGAAGTACTTATCGCTTTGAGCGATTTCATCCGCGCAACATTTAGGCGAGATTGTGGGAAAGAAAAGGCATTAATAAAAACAATTTGAAGAACATACATTTATTATCAAATTAATGTACCTACAAATTACAAATTACTAAAAAGTTCAAGGATTTACTTTTATCCTCTGGATATATACACAACTCAAATGAAATCTCCATTATCAGTTTTTTGCTGTGTTCTGTGGAGAAGAACTGAAATAAATTCAAGTACTGCACTTTAAATGTAACTCCAAAACAGCTGCAGCAACTGCGTCTGTCTTTTTTTCTTCTAAGTCTCACAATCTCTGCTTTTTTCCCCTTTCCTTTTGATAGGTTTTTTCTTATGTCCTCTTGAATCCTTCTCTTGTAATCTATGGATAAATATGTAGGTATTATATTATATTCATTATGTTTCAATTTTCATTTTCAACCTGTGTGTGTGTGTGTGTTGTTGTCCTATGGTACCCCAGTACCACATTTTCAACCTACGGATAAATAAATACTTAAGTATTCAATTATATTTTGAACTTTAAAATAAATCTAAAAATAAAAATGTTACCTTTTGTCACTGCTTATTTTGTATTCACAACCAACCACCCATCCCGTTTAATAAGGTGACCTCAAGTGGTCAGACTACAATTGCTTGCCCAGGCCTTCCCTTCCATATTCCGTAGAAGGCGACCACAGGCCAAGTCTTCATGCTCCTGCATGAAATCCATCAAGATTTCTTATTCAGTAGTAGCTAGCCGAGATATTCTACGACAAATAAATAAACCTCTTTTACTGTTTACATTATGAAATAGATAGTGACTAAATTATTATTAAAGATTTATACATACTTACTTTCAAATAACATAGCTAACCGTTCTAATAAACTATAATTTTATAGTAATTAATTCAATACAATTTCGTAAATAAAAACAAAGTGCTCTGACAGAACAGCTGCTTTTTTTTTCATTTAGACAAAGTATATTTCAACATACTGCCACTAAAAAATAATTATTCAAAAAATAACTATAAAAAGATGTTTTGGTTTGTTCAAAATAAAGAAAAGGTGATGTAATTACATTAATTCAAGTTATTTGTTATTTATTTCACATATTTCTTATTAAATTGCAAATTTTATAAAAAACCGATATTTGTAAAACATAATTGTAGAAGGGCATCACTAATTTCTTTAATTCGTTCGTTCAAATCATTCACGATATCAATCCGTCGGTGTCAATGGATTCGAAGAACGGCCGTCGCTTTTCCGAAACGTTTCGCGGTAGGTAATGCCATCGATGATCGGACGAATTGCGTGAACGGATCGAACATCGGTGACGTTTTTCCCGGTTGACCTCCAGTACGAGGTACAGCAAAACCCGTTTTAATGAAGGGATTTAAAGATATGCCCAGATGAGCGGCGGATTTGAACACTATACCGACTACAAAACGTGAACTCAATTTAAATTGAAACACGTTATGTACTATATGGAATTAGGATCTAGGCTTATTTTGGTAAATGGTAAATTGCTGTACAATAGGTACCTACTTACAATTTTATTTGCAGATATGACGTAAACGGTAAGAAGAGAAAGATGTGGGATCAATTAGGAAAGTAGAAAATAATAATAATCAAGTAGGTTTCCAAATAAATTATGAATAACATTTCCTCGAGGATCTTACTATTATGACTTAAAATGCAAGTTAGATAATTATAATATAATATAACAACATTGGATTGGCTGGACTACGTTCAGTTTTCATTTGAAACGAAATGGTTTATTTAAATTTGACTGTTGATTTGATTGAAATTTAATTTAATAAATAATCATCATTATTCCCAAGACCAAAAGTTAAGTTACCAAAAATGTGTATATCACTCACTATGTCCTACATTAATATAACCAAACTACATTGTATTTATGCGGCCTTGATACCCTCGATCCCCGAAGTCCCTCTATAATTACTTGCCAGGCATCCAATATTACTGACGGGATTGTCATCTGTCACACAGAATCAAATCATCTGTTACTAGCCACCGATATTCAGAATGGCTAAATTACGTACATACCAAAGTTAGGTCTATTGAGATACCAGAGATTGCGAATTCATGTCGGTGAATTCATTCATGATTAGGTTTAGTGGTAAACTCTTATTGAATGGATCATTCAACCCTTAAATGTTGGTAATGGTTTGAAGGTTTGGTCTTGTTATTGATATAATTTGAAATTGTAAATACCATTATTTATTACAAAAGGAGAGCGTTTTGGTATCAGCTAAGGTTTCCGAAATGTTTTTTATGTGAAATAGTGTGTCTAGATTTATTTATTTATTTTTTTGTGTCAGTCATACTTCAAGTTTATGTTGCCTTGTATTATAACAAGTAATCCTTTAGAACCATGTAGGTAGATTCTTTTTGTTGCCCTTTTGTATTTTAGAAGAGTTATTACAAAGTAATAAAAAAATATCATAATTTCAAATGTGTACAAATATTAGACATGTAACTGATAATAAAGAACTTGTTTTAACTGAACTTAAAGTATGTATTTAGTATGTTTATTTAATGTTTCTAGTATTATTTTCTTTACCTTACTAATTGTTAAAACAATAAAAAAAGATCATCTACAAAATTTTGTTTAACGAAAAGAACTGATATAAGATACGAACTTTGTTGTAAATTAGGAACAACATATGATAACAACAATCATAACAAAATGTCACTGGATAGATATTTATGCTGCTGACTGCATTGGTTCTGATGAGGCA
The DNA here is from genome assembly GCA_948473455.1 of Teleiodes luculella. NCBI lineage: Eukaryota > Metazoa > Arthropoda > Insecta > Lepidoptera > Gelechiidae > Teleiodes > Teleiodes luculella. The sequence goes on along the minus strand of OX419598.1, from coordinate 2,893,281 downwards.
GGTTTACGAGCATATAAATCGATGAATGCTATACACGGCGTGTGGTTTACGGTTAATACCAAACAAGCGTATCTTTCATTATGTGGACGCAATAAAAAGAAACATTGTTATTTCCTTACAATGTTCTATAGCCCTTATAGCCTTACAGCAGAGTGGGAAATTGCTCGTTTTCGATTTGAGTTCAGGGTTCGAATCCAGGTAGAGCACGATGGGGCTGGACTGAATGCTAAGCGAGATGAGCTCAAAGCCAGATCAACAGTGACTATGAATTTATTGTTACCGTAATGGTACTCTCACTTGCTTTAAGGTGTGACTGCACATTTTCTGTCAAGACCTACTCGCGAAAAGGTACGATCAATCAAGCTTCAGCGGACTTGCGGGGGAGCGGAAGGCTCTACCCCAGATTAGTCATATACCAACGCGTCTACAGGCGGCTCGAGAGAGCTTCGGACCACGGCTTAGCGCGTTAATACGGAAAAACACAGTGAAGGAGACGACGCCTGAAAGGCTCCGTCTCTAATTACTAGTTTGATTTTAGTTTTGGCCGCGCCCCCGCCGGTGAGTACGGGCATTGTTACCTCATAATCAGCGGGCGTGAGAAAGGGCAGGGCACTAGAAAGAGAAGAGGAGTGGGGAGTCCGTTTCTACTCAGGGAAGTAGTACCCGGCGGTGAATCTCTGCTAAATGAGCCTAAATCCACTCCACTAAGTCAAGCTATGCGGCCTAAGTGAACCATGGTGGAAATCTTGGACGCAACGTCGTCATACAGGGAACAACCCCTTCATAGGTACAGTGGTACAGCCCGACATGGGTTTATCGCACGAGCATTGAGCTCTATATACAACGGTGGCTATCTGTGGTCGCGCGGACACCGTCTTACGTGGTCTTACGTTTTGGTACGTTGAGTTCCATAGAAGGTGTTAACGGTGACGAAAACCAGTCGGGTTGCACTACTAATTACGTATTCGTTTGCGTGTGTTTGTGTAAATAGGGATATATACGAGTAAATGTTATAAAAAGGTACTCACAACATCGATGAGTTGACTAAGCCGCAGGCCCATCTTGACGGTGAGGCGGTCGGAATTGTTGCCGACCGGCCGAATGAGCCGGTTGTAATTTGAGAGCAGGTCGTCGTACAGCCGCTTGGCTTCAGGGTTGGCAACGGTCAAGCGGCCCCACACGCACAGGACTCCGACGACAATCGCCCACACCATCTTAGGCTAACACCACCCCTGCGGACAAACGATACACAAGAATTAATTTCAGCAACTTTCTTATGGCTATTGAATAAGGGAGATAATTCAACACATCACACACACCATCTTAGGCTAACACCACCTCTGCGGACAAACGATACACAAAAATCAACTTTCCTATGATCATTGAATAAGGGAGATAATTCAATCAACATGAGAGAATACAAACATCTACATTATCTTAGGCAAATAACAAAGGAATTGACAAATATTTTAATTTCAAAAATTGTGAAATGGCGGGACTAAGATTTTGAGTGTGTACGTAAAGACAAAAGAAGAATACGATTTGCCCTTCGTAAACATGGACTAATATTAATATATTTTTTTGAATTGTTGTAGATGCAATGAAATACTAGATTAATACGTTTGAAATTTAAAGAAAAGTTTATCACAGTATTAGTTATACGTGTTCAAAAGCCACTATGATAAAACGCTTTATGCCCGTGTCTTTAAGTTCAAACGTACATAAAATTCAGTATTTCATTTTACCAACAACAACAAGATATGAAAATTGGAATACGTTTACTGATTCCATTCCATTAAAAATTAAATAAAAACTGATAAACAACAAAGCAAGTTAATAACAAAGAGGAAATTATCGCCAGAAGCTTTCTGCAGGAATATCTTTGTTCATTTAGACATAAAAGTAAATTCCTCAGTTGTGACGGAGTGACTTTACAACCATCAATTAGTAATTTCAGTTTTATAGGAACCATTAGCGTGTTCGGCAGTGGCTTGAACTGCGGCGGAAGCGGGCGGAACGAGCGTAGCGGTGAGCGGTGAGCACGATTATGAAAATCGCGGGGCCCTACCAATCAAAATGGCGCCGCCGCCTCCCTTTAATAAAAATAACTAAATGACAGCATACGTAGAAGTAAACACATATTATGTTTATTTTAATGTAGTTATAGGTAGAAAAATTGCGAAAAGTGGTCATTTTTTTGCAATTTTCCCATCTCTAACTACAGTGAAGTATAATAATATCCGTTAGTAAATGTATAGAAAGTTTCTTCTAAGCGCTTTTAAGACGTGACCAGTTTTGATTTATAAGTGTGAGTCACTGCTAAATAGTTTTTAAGATTTTGGTAATATTATTGTAATTTTTTTTAGTTTTTATGACAAATCTAAACGGCCAACTAAGGACAATTTAAACTTAAAACTTTTCCTTTTTTAATTTTTATTATTCTTGTTGTAGTAGAACCGATGAGTGTAATTTTTTTTTAACGCGACTATAAAGTTTTCTTTGATCGCGCCGCTTGCATCCAGTCTGCGGCCTCCCAATTTCATGGGCTTATTTTCAAAATGGCCGCCTTGGGCGTCGAGTTGTATGACTTCGGTAGTAACGGTATTACATTTTATCTGATTCGAGATTGGTTTTCTTTTTTTTTTGTTTTATCGCCTTTTAAAGAAGTATAATAATATAAAAATAAGTTTGAAGTATTATTTCTTATTTGTATTGACTTAAAATTTTACTTAACACCGAAACTTTTAAGGAATATACTTAGAGAGATTGTGCTAAAAGCTCAGTACTAAACAACGGTTTTATTTTTAGTTTCAATGGCTCATGAAAGTGCTAAAAAATATATGACCAAATTAGAATTACACTGATAAGATTTTTAAGAAATATAGTATTACATAGTTACATTGGTACTAAGAAAATTCTGTATCTAATAATATATTTCATTTGAAATATATATTTTTAAACACTTTCAGTAATACGTCTAAAGCGATGTAATTATTGATAAAAAAAAGACGATTGTTTGCAAGCAATTTTTCTATTTACTAAGTACAATGATGATGATTAATTGCTGTATTCACATAGAGAAATAAACTTTGTCACGATTAATCAATTAGAGTCCGTAAAACAAATAAGAAATAGGTTTATTTTCGCTTATCTTTTTTCCTATATAAAGCAGTAGATTGATTTATACGGGGGCACATCGAAGCTTATCCCATTCTTATCTTGTAATTAAGTTGGATTTCGCCCGTAATCCTTCGTGGTCTATTCCGAAAGCGATACTTGTGGAAAGATTTGTGGAAGTTTTTTAATAGAACGGCTCATATGTCCCCACCGAGGGGCTCGAACCTACCCTGAAAGTAACGGTGAATAGGCCTTAGGCAACCACGCTGGCCCAGTGCAGGTTGGTCAACTTCACACATAACCTATGAAATACTTCGCAGGTGTGTGTAGGTTTCCTCACGATGTTTCCCTTCACAGTAAGAGCGTCGAATAACCGTACATATGAATTTGAAAATATAAATCACATTGATACGTGCCGAGGATTGAACCCACGAACTTCCTAATGGAAGTTAACGGCCCTTGCCACTTGGCCACCGACGACGCTAAGCTTTTTATGTTTCTATGTAATCGTATAGGTATACAGCATTAATAAATTAATAGTAAAACACTAGAACAACACGCTTTTGTAAATGCACGTACAAACAAATATGAATTATGGATCGTTCAAGTTGTCTCTATTTCTGGGCTGAAGTCTTAGTGTACAAACTATGTGCTTTTTAAATTAAAATATAATTTTTAATTGTAAAAGCGTGGGGTGCTGGAACAGGAAAGACTTTTTGTATGACTTGCTGAGAAATCAAATTAAGCGATGTTACACAGATTGGCGCTCTAACTGGAGTAGTTACGTTAGATTCCATTACATAGTTACAGACAGGTGGACGTAATACAAGCGTGTTTAAAAAACGTCGGTGGCCTGGTTGTGTTGTGTTGCTAGGTAGGTATCTAGTTTTAAGTTAGATATACTTAAGTACTAACTAACTAACTACCTAGACTTGGGAATAGCAACGTTACATTATATTTCTTGGTGCGTTCTTTTATTCTTTATTATTATTTAAAAATAATTTTTTTGACAAAATGCGCAACTTCACTTGCCCAGCAGTGGGATCAAGAAAGCTAATAAAAAAATTACAATGAACACAACCCGTTCAATACAACCCGTACAATGAACGGGTTGTCTATAAACATACTATTTTGACAATAGTGACTGATTCTAAATTTTAATAGGAACGGGTAAATTCTCGGTAATCCTAGAGATGGCGCTAAAATGTCAATTACTTTGGAAATGTAAACTATTGTATCAAGACGGCTTGCTCAGACTTAAGAGCTTTCCTGTTAATTGAGGCTTCGATTGAGTTTACAATTGAGAGAAAATTGTGCTTAAATTTTGTTGTTTCACGAAAATAAGATCAAGAATAATTTAATAACAAATTAACCTCCTTTTTTGATGTCGGTAAAAATGGTGAGCAGTCACGGGAAAGTCGCCTGCTGAAAAATCTAAATGATTTTGTTAAGAGTATAGTTTTCTAAAAAGCATGCAAGTTATAGTAAAAAAAAATAATACCATTAGTTTCTCTAGGCTTTACCTTGGGATTAGATCTATTTATTTAATAATATACAAAACAAAGGCACTGAAGTAACATTGTCTTTGTATCTTTATCTCACAGGTTTTTTGTTTTCTTTGTTACTTTTAAGTCCATTACTTATTTGGCCAAGAGAAACTAATGGTTTTGACCGTTGTCTTATGTCTTCCCTTTGTATCGTCTGTGAAACTGACTTGTGTTATTTATTTTAATACCATTTAATTGCTTTTGTTCGGAAATGATGTTTTAAGATTGGGCCTATTACGCTCTAAATTAAATACAAATATTATATTAATCGTATGTCCCTTTCACGTTCTTAAGAACGAAAAGGGACAGGTGATTTTCAGCTTTTTAATACTCCATTCTTTATTGCATATAGGGACTTCAAACATCGATTTATGCATAGCTCGCACTAGTTTAGCAGGCATGTAAAAACATCCCACTTAAATTAAGCTGAATTTGACAGCTGCGCTGCTTATTTTAAATATCATTCATTCAAAACTAAACTCATTCAACTCCTATCTCTTTCGATTCCCATAATATGAATGAAAGAGAGCAACAACTTAAATTTAGCCCATTATTGTCTTGTTTTGAAACTGTTTTGTTTTTGTTGATTGTTGTTTTATGACGTCATAAAGGAAGTTGTTGGTAATAAAGCGATTTTTGGTGGTTTGGTTCGCCGTGAGTGGATTAATTTATTTTATGCTAGAGAAGGAAGAAAAACGTTTCTATGACATCATGTTAAAAGTACTTTTCTGGTTTAGTTGCTGGAAGTTTTAGTTATTACTACGTCATACTATAAATCAAAGTCGCTACTAGTCTATATGTCCATAAATGTGCTTAAATCTTTAAAACTACGCAATGGATTAAATGAAATGAAATATGTTTTATTCGAAGTAAGATTTTACAAATCACTTTTCGACGTCGAGGCGGGTTCACAATTTGGCTGTTTTCTGTGGAGAAGAACCCGCCGGAAGAAACTCCACAGGCGTTGCATCTTCTTCATGCGGTTAGACGGATAAAGTAATTCAAGATGTAGGTTTATATGTAAGTAATTTAATACTGAAGCTTTTTCTAACCAAACACATTTATTTTCGCGCAAAAAAATATAAATGTTTTTATTCGAAGTGTCATCTATATAATTTTTCGGTCGTCATAACTAACAAATACCTAGAACTAGACTGTTTATGGTTAGCCATTCAAAAGAGGCGTTCTTCTGTGGAGAAGTAAGGCCAGAAGAAACTCCAGCGCGCTTCTATAATACCAAAACAAGCCTGCCGAAGACATTCGGAAAATATTCATTACTCACCCGCACATATATCATTCCGCACACAGCTGTCACGTGTCATGACGTCACATCCGCATAAAGATGGCGTTAACGACGTCATTACGCTTATAATACCTCACCTCGCGGTGGTAATACATGATAATATCTCCTAGCTCGTGTTCCATTTGAATTTGGAATATTATTGAAGAGTTTTTAAATATAGGTCAAGTTCAGTACAGCCAAAAATCCTGGCTGGCTGTAAACAGCTGAACGTTTTTATTTTTAAGTAAGTATCTCTTTTGAAGTGAAGATTCTAAAAGAAATTGAAAAACTTATAGTAGATGAGGATTATATAAATTATAGCTTGTATAGTACCTGATAGATAAACGATTTATTTAATGGATGTTTCTTAGGAAACAATCATGAACTAACAATAACAAGAACAAAGTATAAGTTATAAAGACATTATTCAAAGGGCGAGCAAGTACAGAAATGAAAATACTTGGAAAAATGAAAATATTCAGATTTACTAAAGGTAAATAATTATTACCGCAGTGTGATTGTTTAAATGATTCGATTTTTAAAAACAGAATGTTACTTATAACAATTTTACTAGATAAAAACAAGATGATAATGAAAATGTAAATGAATTAAACTGTTGCATAATACCAATGCTAACCATAAAAATATATAACGAAGTATATGTAAGTAAGTGAGTAAGAACCAGTCCTTGGTATTTATTAGCATTGACGTCGAAAAATGAATTCGTTAAACCTTATGTCGAATAAAAACATTTTGAATTTTGAATTCTATGTTAAAAGATATAAAATTAGCTTTCCTATAAATCCAAATAAAACATAAAATCTCGCGGTCCCCAAGACAGTAATAGAAAGAACGATACCAAGACTTAAAATCACTGATTTATTTTTCAAACACGAACTTAAGCTCTAAAATTGCTGAGAAAATCTAGATTTAAGGTGACTTTAAGTCCGAATGTAGACTAAAGTCCAAATCTCGCGCAGAGCGTAAGCCAAATTGTGTATTTGGATCAAGCGAGAGCGAAAATTAGTTTGTCCCCAATTTCCCGGTTTCTGATTTAAGAGTTTTGGAGGTTGCTTCGGGGTTTAAACAACAAAAAAAAAACTACTTCTACGGGTACATAATACGTCATGTTACGTATAAAATTATGCCATTTTATTGGACAAGTAGGTAAATAACACTTAACAACGTCTTGTAAAACTTAGTTCTAATAAAAAGAATGTTTTAGGATAAAACAGCTTAAAATTCTTAAAAAGGCCTCCAGCTATAAAAACTAGGAACTAGCAAAATAGTTAATAAATGCACTGTTTCTTTTACCATTTTAGCGAACTGTAAGCATTTTGACAAAATAAGAAAAAAAAGTAAGGGATTCGTTACTTTTTTTTAAATAGAAAATTGAAGTTTATTCAAAGTAACACTACTAATAAAATACCAGTAATATATTAACAAGTATTAAGATCAAAAATCAAGAGTCTTCACGTATCTGCTATTATGCCCTTATAATATAGTTAATTGTACCCTTTTGTAAGCGAGTAACAATCAGAATTTCGAGGATTACTGAAATGAAAATCGGCTTAGTTAAGATTAAATATGAATAGGCGTACCACGAGTTTAGAGGTGTCTAACGTAAAGGCGGAAGCGATTTTAAGTAAAACTACTGTCATAGGCTAGGACCAGACCTCTTGTTAATATGTGTATTTTTACTGTTTATATAGGTTCTATTTTTATTGTTAATATAGGTTCAAATCTACTATTCGATAAAACAAAATTGTTGTGCGTGTTTCCGATATATATTTTTTTGTGAAATTACGTCTTTATGCCTGAACTCAACTTTATTGAATGTCAATAGTCCGTGGCTATTCCGCACGGCAACGCAGCCAGTGTCATGGGCACCTATGCTCCGGGAGCGAAGCTGGGCGGGCTTTTAGCTAGGGTGACTTTGTGTTAATATTTAATTTTAATGTTTTGTTTTAGTTTTAAGTTGACGTAAATTGTAATTGATTTTTAATTATAGGGATTAAACATACGCACTAAGAATTGAATTAGATCCTAAAGTAATTCCTAACTAAAATATGTGAAATATAATAGACAGAAGAGTTTGAATACTTGAATGCAAAGTCACGACCCGGTGCTTGAAGGGTGTATACGAAAGGTGTACAACTAGTACCTAATTCTGTCCCATTCATGAGCTCCATGACTAATGCCAGTGTTAGGATAAACGGAGGTACGACACGCGGATGACCTGGTACCCTGTCGGTAGTGCGCTTTCTTTGAACCAAATATCCCGACCATAACTTTCGTACGTTGAGCATTTATGTTAGATGATATATAATTATATAGACGACAGCTGATATATTTATTTATATACGGCTACAGATGTAGTCGTTATAGGAGCCATACCCATGATGCAATCCCTGCCTACATGTTTCAAAACTACTTATTTATTTATTTATTTATTTATTTACTAATTTATTTGTAATATAACATCACTTACAGACTAAGCTAAACGTGATGATATTTAATAATGCAGTTAGATAAGTAATAATAATAGTACATTATACATTATACTTAACTTACAGTTGTTGAGGGTGTTAGTTTTTCTAGGTACCTACTAGCCGAGGCTAAAAACTTTGGTTCTGAGGTGAAGAATAGATCGATACGTACTACTAATACATACTACGTCTTATTGGGGTATATATCGTTTATATTCGTGCCTTATACCATACAAAATTGGGACCCAAGCGTAGGTACCTGTAATTGGAGCCCAAAGCGCCTTGAGACCTCGTGATCCCGGTTTTGGATTAAAACATCGGATGCAGGGTCGAGTCCCACTGATATGGGCTTGGCGATAAAAACAATTAGCCAAGTTTGATTGTGACAGTCATATTTATCTTTGACCCTTTTTAAATGGCGCTTATTTATCGTATTACTTGCTCGATTTGTTGGAAATAAAAAAGGAATAGAATAGAAAGTCGTTATAAAGCTTAAATATTTTTTTGTTTACAGTAATACCGAGACCCGAGACCGACCGACCGATTGTTTACCGAGATGTTTTGGTTCAAAATCAAACTAGCTTCAAAATCAAACCAATGGTTGTTATGTATTTTTCCGTAGGAATAGGTATTTTCTCTCTTAAATTTTTAGACGAAAAACCTTTCTGAGTCAAAATTTTCTGAGTCAAAGCAAAGTGCTGTAAACCACTTAAATCAGGAACCTATAAGTTCCACAAAAAAATGTAGATTGATATAAAAAATAGACAACAGTACAGTCTAGTACTCAAATAAGGCTTAATTTTATCTGCGTCTAACCACACGCATGTCCCCATGGTTAGACCATAGTCCATAGTCGATCACGCTGACTGAGTGCGAGTTGATCAAATTCACAACCAAGCCTTTAATAACTTAGTATAAGTCTGCAGATTTCCTCACGATGTTTTTCTTCACTGTAATAGCGTCGTATTAACGTCTATATGAATTCGAAAATCGAAAACACTTTGGTACGTACCGGGATTAAACCCGCGAACTTCCGGCCCGAGCCACTTGGCCACCGACACTCCAAGCCAAATGTAACCACAACAGTTATGGCACTTTGTGATACCAAAAAGGAAAATACCGTCACAAAACACAAATCGAATGTAAGACAGTCCTGGATTCCTCATTTTTAACGTTGGAAGAGGTTTTATATCCAGAAAAGGGTTCTTCTAAAACGTTTTGTAAATCGAACGTCCCCTTTGTAGAGTGCTTGGAGCGTAAGAATCCAATAAAAATCGGCAGAAAGTCCAAGAATTCTCTGGATAGCGGAGATATTTGTCCTATTTGCGTATTTATTCTATGCTTTATTGTGTGTAAGTCGTATAAGATGTTGGTATTCGGAAATTCGAGCGTATCTGGATATCAAAGTTTGTTTACGTCGCGACGGTTGAATATCCGATTACAGAACAGTTGGACCACTTCTTTAACAGCCCTTATATATTCCAACCGAAGGATTTAAGCCTACGTCGAAGCAACCTTTAACAGTTGGACTTCTTAAAAAAATAAAAATATTAAGCTCCTTACACCTTACAGTACAACCAGCAAGTTATCGTGTCGCTGCGCTGTCGGTTTCAATGTGTGCGCGCTGTGTAGGCAGGCACGCGCAGGAAGTTATACTTACTGTTCTTAGTTTACTGTGTTACAACGGATAGAGTTTGGCAAATTAAAGTGGACAATCGATGAAATTAGAAAACATTGTACATAAATGTGCACTAATAGGTTTAAGAACAATTCAAATTATGATGTCTTTCACCATTTTATCATAACTTGACTTGGTTCAGTCTTCTCCCGATCAGAAGGTCTAAGCAGCAAATCGTCCAAAAGCGCAAAACTTACAATGGACAGTAACCTAATTAGGAAAAGGTCTATGTAGCAAAATGTCCAATTCTCAGATGGTGGTAAAGTTCTAAGCTGCAATAACAAAGATTATTCTTCACTGTAAATATTTACTTTAGTAATATTTATTACTAGAAATTATAATTACATAATTCTATCACACTATCCTATTTAAATCATACTCTATTACTTTCATATATTTAAAGCCAAAAAAAGACCGATACTAAGCATTATCAACGTCAAACTCGTAACTATCGCCCCTTCCATCCAATTCTGTCCAATCCTATACGAAAACTACCAAACTATCAGTGTGGAAATTCGATACCACGGATTAAGTATCGTTTTGCTTCGGTTATAGACTGTCCTTTATTTTGAGCACCATCGAAAGTGCTTATAAAACTCTCACGTACCAATTTTAGATGCCATTGTCGGCCTTTTGTAGCGTTTTTAGATATTCTTTAAGGTCTAAACGGTCGTGGAATAATTATAGTAAAAGTGTGGGGGTTTTAGGTGACTTGTAAATTACTTGAGATAGTTTACTTAGATTATTTACTTCACTTTTACGTGTTAGGCCCCCGCGCACTAGGCATTCAAAATACGTATAGGGAGGGATGGCTGCAGTACCCAGAATGAATAGAGCGCGGTTCCCATACATCGTCATAATGGGAGGTTTTCATTTTGACAGTTCTAAAAACAAAAAAAGGTTTCATTATGGTCATAAGAGATGGCGCTGCATTGAACTGTTATGTCAACTAAAGGTAGGAAAAAAGTAACAAAAGTTATTTGCAGTTAGACGCACTGGTAAAACGAATTGCGAGGTGTTTATTTATGTTTGCAAAATAATAATTTAAAGCCAGACCATAAAATTAAATAAAAAACCTGCTCTGGAGGCGCCACGAGTATATTTTTATATTTATGGCAACAATTTCCATTATAACATTAGTTCTATTGAAATTTCCCATTATGGCGAGGTTTTTTACTTTTCTGGTCGGGCTTTAAAATACTGAAATATATTACTACACACTTTCATCTACAAATGAAAATATTATTGTAGTAAAACATAGGTAAGGGAACCCCCGACATCACACCGGAAATCAAATGAACCGATCCTCGGTCACGGCGGAAGTCTGGAGATGATGTCGTTGCGCAGTTTCCGGCGCTGCTGCGGCCCTTCTGAATTTGAATTGAGAACGTTATTTTTTTATTCTTTTTGAAGTTTTGTTTCTTATTTTTGTAGCGTTGACTTTATTTTAAGTACACAAATAAGACAGAATTAAGCTCTTCTTGACTATCGGACAATTTTAACACCTAAAGAGAAGTTTAATTTTAACTAACCAGTAGCTTCACTAAAATATATTCGTATCTTTTAGATACTCCTATTTAGTGGGCATGGATTTAATATCACCCTTTAATATAAAATAGTTGGAACAGCTGGCAGCTTGAACGTCAAAAATTATGATATGTCGTTAATATTATTTGAGGAATATTAGAGATTCTGATAGACAGCCTGTTAACCCAGTGTTAAACAGCTGGGTAATAGGTCTATAATATCCGGGTCGGACCTTTGATGCCTGGAGCCTTTACAAAAGTGATATATTCGTATAAGTTTATTTTGGTCTTGTTTTGATAGATACGAGTATTCGCAGAAAGTCTGAGATGGGCTTGATTAAAATGAATAATTTATGGATTGGAGGAAATTTAAACGCTTATTTGAGTTTTATTCATTGCTTTTAACATAATCCTACTAATATTATAAACGCGAAAGTTTGTGAGGATGGATTAATGAATGGATGTTTGTCACTCTTTCACGCTAAAACTACTACTAAATGTACCTAACTTTACAGTATTAGAGCTTATACATAAGAATAGTAAATTTTTTAATATTTTTTTTATTTTTATTATTTTAAGTCATATGAAGAACATTCGGTTATTTAAATCCAGAAGCAGCACGTCAGAAACCACTAGGTTTATACGAAGTACGGCGAGATCGTCTCGGTAGGTACAATCAAAAGATTATTTAATCTATTCATGTATAACAGCTGTTTGATACTCATAGAACCTAATTGGACTATTTAAATTAATAAGCATAGGCTATCTTTTACCATGGGAAAATTTGTTAACGCAGGCGAAGCCGCGGGGCGAAAAGCTAGTATTCCAAATTTTAATTAGATTAAATAAATATAGATAGTTTTTTTTCGAGATCATCTTTTAAGGGTTTATCGGTAGTAGTTATGTTTTATTTAATTTAAGTCTTAACAATCACTATTGTAAGCTTTCGTTTACATATTTGGTGAAAAATTCTACGGTCACAATTAACTGACTATTAACTGTTATTATACAGGGTGTAAGAGACGGCTTAGAAAATACAAAAGATTTGTGCATTTTTTCCAAAGAAACCTTTCTCGGAAACGTAACGAAATTTCAAAAATCCCAAACAAATCAGTTTGTATAGAGAAGTACGAAAATTTCGTTTCCTAAATAAGTTTATTTTTTTCATTTTTACTTTTCGTGTGCTAGTGAATTTCATGAATTCAGCATCTGGTTGTAAATAACAATGTATTTGTGGGTTTTTACGTTGAAATGCAACGCAGGCTCCGACCCGGGTTAGTCGGAAAGACTCGCAATAAATCTTGATGCCCCTGACAACGGGCTCATATCCTAGTCTAGTACTATAGTGCTGGCTGGAAAACTGCTTACATTGAATACATTTTAGCGTATTATATTCGATTTTTTTTTCAAAAATTTTCTGATTTGAAACTGTAGTGCTGGCTGGAAAACTGCGCTTGCATTGAATACATTCTAGAGTATACTATTCGATTTTTTTTAAATATTCGAATGTGAAATTGTAGTGCTGGCTGGAAAACTGCTTACATTGAATACATTCTAGAATTTATAGTTGATTTTTTTTGTAAGCTACTTACTAAATCTTTTTAAACGATATCCTAGTGCATAATTAAATATTAGAATAGAATAGAATATAATGTATTGCATACTAGAAAACAATAGAATCAGTAAACATTAACAATTTCAAAGTATGTCCATAATAATATGATAACGTGCTGAAATAAGTAAATTAATTCTGACACTGGAGTGTGTGGGATAGGTTAAAAACAATACGATAAACAAGTAGGTAAGAAAAATACATTAGAGCATTTTATATTTCTTACTTTTACTTAGGTAGGTACTTGCAGAAATGAAAATGATAAAATACTTGTAGATTTATTATATCAAATCTTTAGATACATAGTAATAACCAGTAATATTTTTTACCTTTTAAACCTTCCCTGGACTTTCATGAATATTTCAAGACCAAAATTAGCCAAATCGGTTCAGCCGTTGTCGAGTTTTAAGCAGACTAACGAACAGCAAGTAATTTTTATTTATAAAGATTTGGTGTGGTTTTTGGCTGGCTTACAATTCATAAATTTTATAATTTTGATGTACATTCTCTATTATTTTTTATATTCAATACTATGAAATATTATTTAAAAAAAAAATATGTAAGTACATATTTTATTTCTCAAAGTTGTTTAACATTAACGGAATTGGACAAAGTTTGTAAAACATAAATAATGCTGACAAGTTCTTTTGGTTTTTCTTTAGCGTGATTACATTTCGCAAAAACATTTTGTTTCCTACGAATGGAGATTAACTTTCGGTCATCGAGTACGAGTATTTAACTTTATTTCCTTTGTTTAAAGATCTCTTCGTCGATAACATTAATTTCTTTAGAATCTTCCTCACATTTGTCGAAGTACATTTATTGAGATCAATTTTGAATTATAATTGATCTCAATAATACTTTGTTGAATATTATAACTTTTTTTGTTATTTATCAGGCACTTATTGTAGTAATAAAATTACGTAGAGTTCTGAACTGTAGATAATTTAATTTTTATGTTTAACTCAATGATATAAGATTAGTGAGTACTATTCTCTGTGGTAAGTGCTATCAAATAATAGTACTACAATATTTGTGTTTGTATTTTTTATTAAAGAGTATCTAGTCTAGTAGTAAGTATACTCTATTCTATTCTAGTAAGGCATTTCTAGCATCATCCGATCAGATTAATATTCAATCCTACCCATAACAAAATAAAACAATATTTCCATATAAAGACATTTAATACAAACCACAGCCAAGACAAAAAGACGGACGCGACGCCCGCATAACCGCTTATAAAGCGCGTCAGCCGACTACAACAGCATAAATCTGTGTTAGAAAGGGACATACAAGAGCATAAATCTGTGTTAGAACGAGACAACAGAGTTTGTGCATCTGGCGTGCGGCTATCTTGCTGCGAATGCTTTGAATTGCTTCGGTTTAATATTAAATGCAATTGAAGATATATGTTTTGCCCACCACAAGACTTTCAAACTTCGAAGTAGTGGCAATGAGCGATGAGGTGATCAAAGAAGCGAACATTAATTCATCGAAAAGAATAGATTTTTGGCCGGTACTTACTTTTCGAAATTAGGTCTTCGGAAATGACAGATTTTTTTTTGCATTTTAAAAAAGAAATTGAGATAAAGAAACCGATTTGATTGATTAGTTATTTTAAAACAGTTGTGATTTATAAAATGCCTTTGTTAAGTGTAGATAGCTAAAACGATGCCGTAGATACAAATTATGTTGTTCAAGTAGACAAATATTCCGTCTCGAGTCCTATAAAGTAATCTGTTAATTGTAATATATTATAATACATAAATATTTGATACATTCTATGAATTTACGTGCTAGACAGCGTTTTTTATTACAAAGGAATAGGAAATCCAGTTAATCTTAAATTTCTAGACTTAAGCAAAACACGTCAATAAAGTCTGGAAATATTCCCGGCCAAGCAGCCATTTTCAGTGCAATTCTAACCCTCCCAACTTGGCGCTTCTGCACCATAAATTTTGCAAATGTTACACCATTTAGGAGATCTGTGCCTGTAGAGGGGGCAACACTTTGATATTTTAATCCATTTGCGTTTTAAGCGTTGTTCAAAGATTATAATGGAAAAGCAACTTTTTTGTTAGGTTAATGCATTTACAAGTACCTTTAGTTACTTGATTTAAAAACTAGAAAAGAGCTGATAATCTTCAAATGACTGAATATATTTTCTTGGATCATAGCTAAGAGCAATCTCGATTGCGACAAAAAAATATAAAAAAATCGGCACATTCGTTTAGGAGCTACGAAGCCACAGACAGACACACACACGTCAAACTATAACACCCCTCTATGTCGTCGGGGGTCAAAAATAGTCTAAGTATTTCCTATCGGCAAGGGATTTTTCCCCTATTTGAAGTACTGTTAATTTTTACTATGATGGTAATATAGTACCCCAGTTTTACAGATAAGCTGTACCTAATTTGTAAAAGGTAATAATAAAGAAAGTTGTAAAAAGCTGACAAGATCGTTTAACGAACTAATCCTTGTCAAAATTAATCACTATTATAATTTTTTACAAACACTTATTAAGATCCACAAAAACGTTACTTGGTTTTACAGTATACGAATTTTTGACTTCATAATAAAACACAGAAGGGTTGCCTGGTAGAAATGCTACCTTAAATTTAAGGCCGCATTTTATACAAATTGTGTTGCTGTAAATCAAATCTGTTGTTTCTTGAACTTTTTGTGTGCAACAAAGTATATTTTATTCTACCTAATTCTAAATTTCAGTTAAAATCTAAAATTCCAAAAACAAAACCCTTGACTTTCGTCAGCAAAACCTTTCAGTTTATCTCCAAGAGTCTTGAATCTCATTTATTCCCCAGCAGTAACTGTGGCAAAGGCACTTCATTTATTCGGCCACTGGCATCGTAATCCGTAATCTAGGTTGTAGTGTCGTGTTTCCCGACCGATTAAGGCCGGATCTCGGGTAATTAATAACCAAGGTGCCCGCCCTAAGACCGAGATTAACTCCTAGGATGTTATATTGGTAAAGAATAAGATTACGATTTGTTTAGTATTTAGTAATAGAAATATTCAATTATTATTCTATTAATATATGTAGGTACTACTTACAATAATCGGTTTTAAATGTGATTTAAATAACTTTTTGAAATCTGATTGAATTTGTGTAAATTATTATAGTTAGAGATATTAATAAGAATCGGGTTTTTTATTCATGTGCATGAGGATTTAAATATATTTTTTAAAACAGTAAAAATATTAACATGAATCTATTGTATATAGGTTTTTTTCTAATTAATGAAATTGACAAGTCAGTGTAGATTGCCACTGAAAACTTACTCAGACTTTTCTAAATAATAAAAAGAAATGTCCACGTTACAACATCATACTCGTAACTTCCTAACTATTGAGATTTAAAACGGGATATTTACCGTGGTATTTATTTTGTGTAAGTGAGTTACTAACCCGTTTTAAATCTTAATAGTTATGAAATTAACTGTGAAAGTTTTAAAAAGTATATCTTAACTTCCATTCGTTTTAGTTCACGAAATGCGACAGTGAAGACTCATAGAGTCTATTTAGAGTAAAAAATTCAAGATTACGTCACAGATTTGTCGTGTCATCGTTGCTTGCTTTTCGTGTGGGTTTCGAGGTTAACCTACCTCACAAACCCTGGTGTCGGAATTACAGAACCGCCTTAGGCTTCCGACATGGCTCCAATAACGACTACATCCGTAGATAGTTACCGGGACCCACGGCTTTACGTGCCTTCCGAAGCACTGAATCATTTTTCTTTTCGGACAATCAGGTGATTCAGCCTGCAATGTCCTAACCAAACTAAGTCTCACAAAGTGATTTTTGTTTGACAAGTCTCCACCGGGATTCGAATTTGGAACCTAAGTTTCAGACGAGCTTTTGACCACTCGACCATGAAGGCTGCCTCGCATGATCGTGATCTTCTTCCAAATACGAAATTTGATCAAAAGCCTTTCATCCCTTTCCCACCGAGCCCTCTCGTTCCGCTTAAAAAAGCAAGCGGTGAAACTGCACATGACGTGGAGCACAATTTATCAACCGGCCGACCCACTTGTGTTATTAATTAAATGCCATTTCGCCCAACAGAAAGTTAATTAACTTGTGAATATTACACAGATGCGGTGTGACACCTATAGTTTTGGTAAGGGGTTGTGTTTTCGAGAAAATCGTTATGAAATGTTAGTTATTTGATTTGTAATCGGTGAATCACTAGCAGTTAGCTAGAGGAATATTTAGTCAATGTAAATAATAGGCTCTGTGATGATATTTAAAATAAGCAGCGCATCTGGCAAATTCAGCTTAATTTAGTCGGGATGTTTTTAAATTCCTGCTAAATTACGCGTAAAATCGATGTTTGACATGTCTAAAATGTAGGTTGGCAATCACCTGTCCCTTTTCGTCCAATATATTTTAATTTTTGTTTAATTTATGGCCTGGTTTCAATATATTTTAATTCTATAGTAAAACATTACTTTAACTACCATAAATTAAATTTGAATGCAGAATTTTACTGGTATTATTGTATTATATTTATGAAAATTTCCTTTGAATACTTATTTGCGATTGTATTCAGATTATTCAAAGTAAGACCACGTTTCTAGAAAAAGCAGTTAAAAGTATTCCCTGCTTCGTATAATTTTGAATCCCCCTCAAGCCAGAAATTTGATCATGGAATTCGAGCCTCGAACGAAGCGATAAAAACGGAATTCTATGACGTCTTTTAAAATTTAAATTGCGTTCGATTGGTCTGAGGAAGGTTGCGTGCCAGTTTGAATTTTACAGTGTCATAAAATTCCCTTAATTCGCACTGGCAGGATAATATTATTTAGTAAAGAAAAAATACGAATATGATTTTCTTTTTTCCCGAATGAAGGCATAAATAAATGTAGCCAGCATTCATCACGCGTTCCGAGCTACGTAAAACTTTTGCAAAACTTTTGTTCGGTTTATCACTAGCTTAGGTGGTGAATCAAATTATTGTGGCGAAACATCAACACCGGGCAAACTTTTGTTATTGAAGAAGTATTTTCGTTACTTCGACATGTTTTTTGGCGTAAAATATTACGTAAAGTCTTGATTATATCCCTACAAGAATATTGATCCTGTTTATAGCAAACCCGTGAACGTGGTGCTGCTTGGGGGGACTGGTCTGCTCTAGTCGATTGCCGGTTGTTTTAATGGTTATATAGTTTAGTTTTTTCTACTTTGACTGGTTGCCTTCCTCTAATTGCATATTTTCGTTTGCACTCTTTGTTATATATTAATCAAATTGTATAAAATAGTAATTTTGTAAAATACCTATTTTGAAAAGATGCAACGCCTGTGGAGTTTCTTCCGGCGAGTTCTTCTCCACAGAAAACAGCCAAATTGTGAACTCGCCTCGACGTCGAAAAGTGATTTGTAAAATCTTACTTCAAATAAAAACATATTTCATTTCAATATTTTCTATTCAATAAAAAGAGCTGTTTAGCTGTCTAGAACAAAAGGCTTCTTCAGGTAAAAATATATCGATTTTTTGTACTAAAATGATACAGAGAAATAGAAGGAGACTTGTCTTATAGAAGGCATTGGCTGTAAATTTCTTAAACTGTAGTTCTCTATTGAACTTTTCTCGACGACAGCGGTGCGTTCTAATACAACTGTGCCATCCGCTGTCGTCGAGAATAGGGCCTTAAAGGCAACTACTTCATTTAGACTTCATTTAGACTTCATTTCAAACAGAAGACAGAATGTTAAGTATGCAGTACCTACCTACTACAGCAAGACGTGTGTTGGAAAGTGCAAATTACTAGACATACATTAATTTTGTATTATTTTCCATTGCACGTTTTTCTAATTTAACATTTTGTCTTATCTTATTTATTGAAACGAACTATAGGCATTATGGACATGTCGTGGGTGCAACTTTTTAAATAAATAAATTAGCTATCAAAATTATAAACAGTGAACCTTCAACTAACTCCCTCTTAAGTGCTAAGGTGACCTAGCTACTGCCACACAGCCCGCTCCCAAGTGTGTCGTCTTCTCAAGAATTCAGAGCACCACTAAAGTACGACCGTCTGGCGAAATATTAATCATAGTTTTCTGAATTGACACCCCCCCAGGACCATACTGCACCATGTAGAATTATTCGTGTTTCGAAGTTCTGCAACTTCTGGAAGTTTCAAGTTGCTGAGGTAGTTGTTTTGTATTTTCAAATTGCTATTATTTTAGTCTCGGAAGAAGTAGTCTGCTGTGAAAATTTACAGGTACAAGTGTGTTTACAACTTTTATTAAAAATTTTGTTTCAAATACAGCAGTGTGATGTGTAGTAAGTACAAATTGTTGTGTAATTAAATATAGTAATAAATCCATTTTATTTTCATACAATAAATAATAAACAAACGAGACTATAAAACGAAAAAATGGGTTATCATCATATTTTTCATTTACCTTTTTTAGGCATTATAAGTTACTAACTTGCCATACTATAAACACTAACGCTTAGGAAAAAATACCTAATGTTTACACATAAAAACTTACCTTCGGACATCAATTTTATTATTATTACCTTCATTTTCTTATCTTAACAGTAAAATATGAGTTTATTATAATTCTCCTTGTAACGTTTCCAATCTTCCTTATCTTTCATTGAACACGCTAACGCAATAAATAAATTTCCCCTCGACAAATTCATGGTTTGATTAATTTAGCAAATAATATAATTAAACAGCCTCTATAATTTAAGCGCCATACATTCTTGAGTTAATTGAACGACGCCAACTATAAATTAAATATGGAACCCTTTTCAGCGTGTTTGTTGACTGGCAGAAATTTGATTAATATGTTAATTCTGGGTTTTTTCGATATATAGGTAGTGTTAGTGTATTATTAAACTGGATACCTATAATCAGATAAACTATCATTAAAATTCTTGGTCATTTAAATTAAGTAAAAAACATTACCATCTATTCGCTTTCACTTAAATTGGTTAAAGTTTAGACAATAACGAAAACAACAAAAAAAATAATTCAATTCGGTGTAAATCTCTGATATGTTGCTCGTTTTACATAATTTCAACTAGGTATAATGACTTTTTCATCAATATAGATTTAAACATAAATTCGGAAATTTCATTTTCTTAGCAAATTTGGGAGAAAGCGATGTGAAATACAAAAAATACGTTAGCCAGTAGACGTCCACTGCTGGACAAAAGCCTCCCCCAAAGATCTCCACAACGATCGGTCCCGCGCTGCCCGCATCCAGCAGTTATATTTATATGTGAAAATAAATACATAGCAACCGTTTGAGCTTTAATAACATAACCTGTATCAATCCTCGTAAATCTACTTTGTAAGGTGGTCAAGTATCTTCGGAAACTATTAATATTTCCTCCAGACATTTACTCGGGAGTGCAGCCTTAAATCCTGGAACCGACGGCTCCCGCAGGACCCAGGAATATTCCACACTTAATTGGATAACACTTCCTCATGGGGAATCTTCCAGCCAATTCTAAACTTTACAGACGATAAATAGCAAGATTCAATTTACTTTGAGACTCGATATTTCGAACAACTTGCCAGATTTATGTTGTGTTCTCTATTAAAGTGAAATTTAGTCTATTTTATAAGCCACAGACGTATCCAAGAGGACAATGTATTATTTATTTATTTATATATAAGAAAACACCAAACGAAATTGAAAAAAATTCGCTATGCTCGTACCAAAGAGTACAAAAAAATCCTTCTCTCTCTCTGGTATACATACGGACTCATTGGCACAATATGGTAAAGCGCAAAAGTATAGCCATGGAGATGCGTGCCCAAACTCAATGTTTTTCGTTTTCACTTCGATTTAAAACACCAATCTAACTCAAACAATCAACAGCAACCTCACTTAACTAAGAAAATTCATTAAAAACTCGTCTACACACTCTGTTATTCAATAGGAATGTTTGACAGACCTCTTTATTAATTCAACACATGGCCTTGCATTCTCGGGGGCTGGAAGTTTTTCAATTAGTCCTTTCGGTCGATATCATTAAAATTCCAGAGTAATTTCCGCGAGGTGACGTGTATAACTCGAGAAGTTGAACAATGAGATTCGATTGAGAGTTTTTAAGTTGTTTTCAAAATTCACGGGGCTTGGAACGCAAGTTGGGTTAGGAATGGTTAAGTATGAAAAGTAACTAGAAGATGTTAGTTATTGAGTAACTGGCTCTCAGCTGTTGCTGTTACTAGTCTAGTTTTAGGTTGAAAATCTTCTCCGATAGACGATATAAGTACCTACATATATTTATTTGTGTATTACCTTAATCTATTTTTTTTTTACATTTCAGTCATCATTGTGTAAAAATAGTCACTAATAAAATGTACGAAAATGTCGTTTTTATTAATAAATCGGACCGATTTACAGAATATATTTTGAAAAAGGAGAATTGATTGGTATTTTCGGGGTAAATACTCGTACACTATATAGGTAAAAAAGTTCTTGTTTGGCCCTACAATTTACTAACTTCAGAAGTCATGGCATGCAAAACATTTTCTCTTCTGTGAAATATACTCAAACGCTATAGTAATTTCGCACTAAGAGTAATCGCAAAGTAGACGCCCTACACAATGCAGAAAGCAATAACTTTCCTTTAATTCTCATCCTTCAAGTTGAACCAGCAATTGAAATAATTTAGCTCACGACTCCCGTGAATTCGTTTACAAACTGTGCATATTTCGACGAACTTTCTGAATTCCATTTCGATGTAGAGTTTTAGGCACTTTCGCACAATCGTAACAGCGCGCAGAGGCCCGTAATATTTAACGCGCATACTTCAAATGATTAAATTATTAATTGTGAAAAGGAATATGCAAATCAAATTTTGAGGATTCGCGTGGAGTTTTGCTTTGTATAGGTGATTGAGAGCGTGAAATGTGAGTAAAGTAGAGTGAGAAGAGAAATGTAAATGGAATTTATAAAAGAAGTCGCCGTATATAAATTCTATTTACATTACAGTTTTTAAAAGTGTGATTTACGAACATTTTCACGTCCACTGTGCAACTAGCTTTACTACACTTGCATGCTGGTAAAAATGCCATAAAAATTGGTTCAACAAATAAATTTTGAGCGGATAGTAAAATCTTATTACAGTATGAAGCCGTAATTTTTTTCAAACTAAGAATTCGATTTACGAAACGGGCTTTTTAAAATCTGACTAAGTTAACTTACACAAAGTCTTAAACAGTTTTACACAAAACAAGAATTCAACTACCGAAACCATTCCACTCCAACAGACCAGTTTGAAATTAGCAGATCCTGTTCTTCGCTGTTTCGGAAATTCGCTTCAATATACGTGTGGATGAAATTCGTGTTTCTGCAACTAATTAAGTAGTTGTAACGTTGAAGACATGTGCATGTACTTGCATTCTCTTGTATAGTTGCGGAACATTTCGACAGGTTCTGAAACTAGTTATAAGTATTTGGGAATGGAAGATAATAATAATATGGAGAATTCGATGTGTGTGAAAATGATCATCGCTGACAGGAGAGGATAGGAGAATATATGCTACTTAGGCAACCTGATAAGACACGATAACTTCATTAGAAACATACTCGCATTCTTATATGCAAAATAACCGTAATAAAATATTCAAATATAATGCTCTAAGTGCTCTTAGATAACTCTTCTTGTAAAATGGAGTATGAATCAATATTCTCTAGTATATGATGGTTTCTATTTAACATACCATATTATAATCTGTTTTTTTCAGGACACCTCTACATAAATGTAAAAATGTATTACAAGCCAAGTTAATTACTCTCTTGTTAGTAAAAGTCAGACATGGTTTTGTTTTGTCTCATTTTTGCGAAGAATAATGGTTGCCCTCACGCTACAAGCTTCGAGATAAACAGCCTGAAGTAAATATTTTTCTCTGACTCAGCTTTTTGAGTACCTAAGAAGTAATTTGGTTTCCTAATCTGTTTTGGCTAAATTGTACGAAATATTTTTTTAACAAAATTGCTTTTGTATCGATCTTCCAAAAACTTCGGAGAAGTTTAAATAGGGCTACGCATGGATCAAGGACAATTTTGACGTTCCACGTGCAAAGGTACTTTATGGTCGGTATTGAGTTACGCATATCCCTGTAATCAGCAACTAATAAGCTATTCAAATCCAAATATATTATATTTATACTAAAACCCGCCATAACCTTATGGCTTACCTTTGCACGTGGAACGTCACAATTATGGACGAAACGAGGAAGCTAAGAATTGTGTGTAAAAAAGTGAGGTGTCCTTAGTTCAACAGTGAACATAATGAGGAATAGTCAGATAGATTAGGTTTTAAGTTAGTTTATTAGGGAACTACGCATTATACTTTATTTTTTATTTTATTTATTTATATAGGGTACATCAACATCGAATATATTACTCAACGACTGTATTGATATATCTTATGTTCTAATATATACGACAAATTACAGATGTACACAATATTCGCAGTCTAAGCGCAAAAATGTAGTTTAAATATACAAAATTATATAAATGTAAGTGAGATCAATATTTAATTAGGAATTAAAATATTTACGTAATACGGTTTTCTTAAATACATGGTTATATGCATGGTAGCAGAGAACACTGAATCCATATCAGAAAAAAATAAAGAAGTACATATAAAACAACAAGCAACTACAAAAGTACCCCACCTAGTCCCCTCATGCCCTCATGTACTTACGTCCTTTACAACAGCAATCCTCAACATTTTTTTATCAAAACCCACTTGCTTTTTTTATTTGGTATAGAGACTCAGGTCACAGCTTGGGTAAAAAACCTCATCATACGCTACCAGCAGCGTGGTAAAGTATGGTCAAAGGCTTATCTTATCATAATCTGATATTATCATGATTTGTGACCAGAGACGTTTTACGATATGAACGTTTTTTTGGACAGTAAATAATTTATAGTAAATCTTAACTTAAAGTAATTATTGTATTTTCGCTCGATGCGTTTAAAACGCGAGCTTCCAAATTATTGATTTTATATTATCTTAAATCGACATACTCGTTTTATGATTACAAAATTTGGGAACTTCAACGATATCTACTTAGTAACAATACATTAATATCAACAGATTTTAATATACCTATTGTTTTCGCTAACCAGATTTTATATCATAATCAAATAATAATCATTAAATTGCTATTATAAAACTAGTCAAATCCCCAAACAAAACAATTATCTTAAAGCAAACTTATTTATTTTAATAATTAATTTCAGACTTAAAGTGCTCGCGAACCATATAGGTTGAGAACCGCTGTTTACTAAGAATAATGCCTACCTACCTACCTATACCTACCCACCACTTCATTAAGCAACACACGCAGCACTTGGGTCATGTTATTATTACTTCTTAGGTGTTATGTTCATAATACAGGCACTAGCTGTACTCGAATACAGCCTGTATAATGGTTTGCAACTAAAACAACAGACTGTGGAACATTTAGAGCGGCTAATTGTTAAAAGCTTTTGAGTACCTACGCTTTTCGGAGCTTTTACGAATAAAAATGTGCTTTTAGTTTTCAAATACAGTTATGAATAAATAAGTTGATGCGATTTATTGTTGAGGCTTTGTCGCCTTATATTTTTGATGTGCTTCTGACAGTATCAATATTATAAATCCTTACCTGTCAAATTGAAAATCTGGTGTTCTCTTTGAGACTAAACGTGCTATAAAAATATTGGACGTTGCTTCTATTCATACGATAAACAAAAATAAGTATCGCAGTAAACAAGAACGAATACTTACGTCCGGATTCTAGTAAAAGCGAAGAATAGACTCAAACAAACCGAAACACCATAGACGGTGTAAATTCCAGAGTAACAGGTAGTAAAGTTGAAAACAAAATGGCTTCTCTACAATTTCGAAAAAGGAATTCAAATTTAAAATTCATCCATCCTGCCAGTACGTGGCAAAAGCCGACTAAAGGCGAAACATCCCGAATTGAAATTCTGCACGAAACGAACGTGCCGCTTCGTACGCGGGCGTGTGTTCGAAATTTTAAAATGTAACTCTTGTACGTTCAAGTCTATGCGCGACTGTTTGCAAACAAAATGTGTGAATGAGTTTGGGACCAAAGAGGTCGTTCGTTTCATGGAAATTTCGGATGTTTTATTGCTTTTGTTTAACTGTGCTCGATTTTTTACGACTGTCATTGATTGGTTTCTTCCAAGAATTTTCAGTCGTAAGCCTGCCTTCAATCACCATTTCATACTTATCGTTTGCATGTTGAAAAACAGCGTTGAAACTTACCTGAAACAAAAATAAATACGTTCATAAAAATAAAGGCAATTTTGTCAGATAAAATTTATTACATACTAATATTTTAGATCAGAAAGTATGCTAAAGTAATACTTCCAAAAATTTGAAAAATGGCGGCAAGAGCCAGGAATATTCTAGGTACAGAAGCCAGCACATCCGGTTGGACATTCGTACTACGAAATTCACCCCTACCGCTACGGAATACGGGCGCTCTCAAGGTCAACATGTCCAGCCGCATTTGCTGGCTACTGTACATACTGGGTACCTCTGTCATCAATCAAACATTTAATAATAGCTGCTGTTGCCCGTAGATTTGCTTGCTCAGGCAAAATCTTTGGGTTTTTCTGAGATAAAAGAATTATAATATTTTAATCTACACAGCCATCCCAATTCATTCCATTCCGTGCAGCTATTGTTGCGTGGTATACTCGTAGTAACAAACATTGAAACTTACAAACATCGAAACTTTGACATACTGTGTTTGCCCAGTAAGTGGAGCGTGATTAATCAGTTTTACATAAAATCTTTGAATTTGTCAGCAAGCTTGTGTTGACTTTCATACTTCAATACTTTATTTCACTTCGTACAGTTAAAAAATAGGTAGGTACTTGGTACCTTGAAAAATATTACAGAAAAATAAATACCTATGTCGCAGGCTTTTTGTACGATTCCGCCGTTTACATAAAGCGTCGGCAATTTATAAACGCTCGCTGTAATGTAAAATGTCGAAGGCAAAATGTATAGGGTTGGCACAAAAATCAACTTTGAAAAATGTAATTCTCCGGCGGTCGCCGACCGCTGCCGCGGTACGCTCGCTCCGCTCGCTCGGCTCCCTCCGCTCTGTTATTGACATCAGTCTAACCTAACCTAACCAATCGATTTAATTCTGTGTAGAGATTTGTTTTTTTTTTTAGCGGGGGGCTGCGCCCCCCGAGCCCCTCTTTTCCCCGTCCCCCCGCTTCGGTTGACGCCCTGGCTACTATTATCAAAGCCAGTAACCTTTTTTTAATCGGGTTGAAAAATCTATAAGGGCTTAGAATACCACTTCAGAAATGGGGGGGCTTCGCCCCATTATATACAGGTGCATCATTATTTTTCAGCTAGCAATACGGACTTAGCTAAAACTGAGTGCGGACTTATTCAAAACCTTTTTGTGCCAACCCTATACATTTTGCCTTCGGCATTTTACATTACAGCGAGCGTTTATAAATTGCCGACGCCGTATGTAAACGGCGAAATCATACAAAATGCCGACGACACCTACATTGAATTAGTGATGGGAAGTCAATTACTTATTGCTATAGTAGCCATCTCTTTCAGGCAACCTTAGCGTATGGAGATACGAAAAAAGAAAAACTGTTTAATAAGTGGTTGTATTTGAACCCGCTCTTATCTGATTGCTATAGTTTTAGCTACGCCATTGACGCTCGTATGTTAACCAATAAAAAAACACGTGGTTTCGCCTACGCGTGTGCAATTTATCACGCCCCAAAAATAAATGTGGTCGAAAATGCGTCGCGGTTGCCTAAAATTAGGCAAATTTTGAAACATGAGTGTGTTAACATTTTGGTAAATTTAAACAGGTTGTGGTTTTTAATAAATCGGTTCTGCTCTGTGGTTGATTCCCTGCTATCACATCATTTGTCACTATCAATACGTAACGTTATTTATTTTCGATATTATCATTATTTGAGTTAGCGCCTAATCATTGTTTTGGTTATTTCAATATCGTATCTCGTAATTAGTTATTACCCGAGTGAGTAGCGAAAATTTTGTTATTTCGTTCTATTAAAAATTAAAATAATACAGAGGGGCTTGGTTTTAGTTAGGTAATAAGTGTTCGTACTGTCAAGTCCATTAAAAAACTTTGAAAAACAACTCATGTAAGTAAGACTTGTTGATTATGGTAGTATGCGTAAATTAGTTATGTACTTATGTTATTACTCTAACATATTCGACATGTAAAATTATTCACCACTATTTTCGTATTTTTATTATGCCATTACTCAATTTTAAATATCTCAATATGACATATCAATTTTAATAATAATTTCATTCAAATCGGTCTAACAGTTTCGGAGATTAGCCCGTAAAAATAGACAAACAGACAAACAAAAAATTTGAAAAGAACCTGGATGTATTCTATAGCGCTTCTTACAAATTCTCCTGAATCGGTTTATAGCATTTTTTTTCTTTGTACAGATTTTCGACCTCTACAGTTTTATTATATAGAAAAAAAAACAAGATTAAAATGTCTCTTAGTTTATTTTTCTTTCTAGATAGGTGAGCAAGAGCACAAATGGAAAAAAAATTGTATCATTTCAACCACTGCCACCAAATACCAACATAAACATAGCTCTGCCAAGTAAATACGGACATCAACGATAAACAAAATATATAATAAATACCTCTATTAATATTAACAAAAGGTCAGAGGATTTGGGTCGGGGCACCTGTGGTTCCGGATAACTTTCTGTCAAAATATTTTACGTAAAATTATGTACCTCTGTTTACCTGCTTAAAATTCTAAACGTTAGTTCGGGTTGTTTTCTAACATCGTTTAATAGTTCAGCCCGTTTTGAATATGCGATTATGGTTTCGGTAAATAAGACGGAGGTAAATCTTTTGTTTGAGAGTGTACCTATGTAGATTTTGTGTGGTAAATCGAAACAGCGTCGCTGACTAAAGAAACGTAGCCTAGGAAATGGGCAGTGGCGGTGTAAATAACAACTGTGATCCCCAATTGCGCCTGCCGTTGTAATAATGATAATTAAACTAATGTTGATATGTTCTGCTCATCATTGCCAGTCTCCAAAAAATGTTTTAAGAGTAATTCGTTGACTTAGTAGTGATTAGTTTGAGCACAGGTTTTGGTTCATGTTACCGTGGTTTTAGTTATACAATTGCTGTTTAAATATAGAGGACTATAGGTCTTCATTTGAAATTTATTTTTAAAGTTTTTTCTTATATATGTGGCTGTTTGTCTTTATAAAATAAATAAAAAGTAATAAAATCCCCAGTCCACCTGCCAAGCAAGAAATACCTTGTAAGGGAGAGACCGTCTCATAATTATCTTCCTAGATAATTGTATGACAACACTTAGTTGTAAGAATGGCAGCTACAGTTAGCAGCCGCGTTGGGCGTTTCGTCAAAATAAATAAAATCATATGACTTTATCAGTAATAGTTCTTCAATAACAAAATAACTTCAAAATTTAACACAGGTGAAGATTGTTCAGCAGTAAACTCATTTCATTACTCATTCCGCAATGTGACGTAATTATTTTGGAAGGAATTAAACATTAAACGCAATGCATTCCAAACTTTATGATTGCGAAGAGCACGCTGCTTTGAAAGCATTATTTGAAAGTTTTACTACAGGACCAAGTATTTTGAAAGTTTATGATATTATGTGACTTAAGAAATATTTATAGTTTTACAATTATTTACTAGAATTATGTGTAGTACATAATTTAAATTTTTTAGACTCTCATAACGTCAAAAGTTTATCGCTTTTACAACAATCATAAAAGACAAGTACAGATAAGTCCGTTAAAATATCTCACGAATATTCTAGCAAATAAAACATAAAATAAAAATGAAATAAATTTTCATTATTATAGAGACGATTTATTTGATCAATAATGTACAATTGATATAGAAATTGTTAACTGAACTAGATATCCCACTTCTGACTTCACAGTGCAATGATTGGATGGTAATTGGTTTAGAAATGTTTGCACATGCTACCCCGAATGCATCGAATACTTGCAAATCCTAACGCGTGATTGCACTAAGCAAGTATACCTGCAATTATTCCACCAATTCAGACAATTTGAGGTACCTAAAATGTAGCCAGCACATGCGGTTGGACGCTTTCACCTTGAGACGCCGTTATTCCGTAGTAGTAAGGGCGAATTTCGTTATGTAAGCCGCAAGCTTCGAAAGCGATCTTTTATACATTTAATAAAGGAATAAATGCTTCAAAAGTGTGGTATATTATACGTCTTAAGAAATATTTATGTAATTTAGGCAATGAACGTGTCTCTATTCGTGTTTCAAGAATAGTTATAGTTTGAGGGTAAAATATTTACCCTTTAGTCTGAGAGTTGTCTATTAAATAAACAAAATGGAGTTCTATGTGAGAGTTCGTGAATATTTCGTCCATTAGTAAACATTTAATTTGTAAACTACAAAAACAGTTCAAACAATTTAGATCGAGCTAGCTAACTTATAAAGGAATAGACATAAAGCACTTATATTTTAATATTGTTATGGCTACTTTTTTAAATCAATTGAGCTGATCTATTAATTAAAATAAATTACAAAATACATAAAACTTTGACTAAACAACCACAGCGTTTTATATTGTATGAAAGCCATACAAACAAAAATGTGGACAGAAATCTAGTTTTGAATAAAACAGATTTATTTTAAACTAGATGGCCGAATCATATTCCGTGACCCAATCAAATACGAGCTATGGCTTAGATTGTAGCAATTTTGGCAAAACGAGCTTTACATTTTTACCGTTTGATGAAAGCAACGTAAAGAATTTAAAAATGTAAACACATTTTATACACAGTTCCGTACTCCAAATTTATATTTACGTAAAACGTTCGCGAAAGTTCCAAATGTTTCGAATTTTGCTATAGTTTATTGCAATTTTTGTCTATTCACTGATGGAATTGGAAAAATTCCACATTTATTCGCTATGCAAGTTGTCCAAATAGTTTTAACAATGGCCAATACATTTTATTAGATTTTCATAAAAAAGTGAAATTTTATCACAATTTGCAAAGATGTTGATATTATATGAAGATGTTTTTCTTCATTTTTCACATAACAATATTATAGAGATTTCAAATTAAATATTAACAGAAAAAAAATATTTACTATTAAGATTTAAAACGCGATATATACCACGGTAAATATGCCGTTCTAAATCTTAATAGTTACGAAAACAACCAAGAAAGTTTAAAAAAAAAAAAATAATAACTTAAAAAAAAAAAATTTCTTTAGGTTCATACCAAAATCAACTGTCATGCGTAAATATTATGGTTCCCTTTTTAGGAAGAGGTATTAAGAGAGGAGATGCCAATAGGGATACTCGTATTCTTATACATTTTCGTTGTGGCGATGCGCGGGGTGGAAGTGATGGAAGTGGGGGACGCAGAAAACGTGACTCCGCCTATTTTTTAAAATTCTACCTATTGGCAAGTAGCCGAATTACAACAAAAACACACACTTGGCTTGTTTCGTGAAAGTATCGCTACCCACCGCTAGATGACACTTAGTGAAGAATTCAGTTAAATTCGTGAATATAAATTACTTACACGTAAAAAGAAAACTTTTCAGCAGTTTCGCCGGAGCGACATGAATAGTTAGAAGAAAGCGGCACACAAAATTTTATTTTATGAACCCTAAATCAAAAGAAATTTACGTAATTCAATGCGCAAGCACACGTGTGCATCAATCGACGGTGAAGTACAGAATGGGAACTAGGCCCCGCCCACTTTGTGACGTCATGCCTAATTGGGTGGCTCAGGCCTAATTCATATTGCCATATCCTCTCGTCCTCCGTGGGTATTATACTCGTAGTTCAGTAGTGGACTATAATGGGCTGTTATATTTATAGGAGCAGTGATACAAATATAACAAGATCATGTCAGAACATACTAAAACAGATAGTATTTTACACCTTATTCATAAAAATAACATGAAATTTAAAAAATTAAGAACCCCCGCCACAAAACCGTTACTTGATCCTTTCAACAACTAGAAAAGAGCTGATAATCTTCAAATGGCTGAAGATATTTTCTTGAATCAAAGCTAAGAACACTCTCGATTGTGACACCTTGCAAACAAAAAAATTAGATCAAAATCGACTTTTTTTTTATTGACCTATGCTTGTGTCGAAAAAGTACGACGGATCAAGCTTCACCGGAGCATCCGTTTAGGAGCTACGATGTCACAGACTGACAGATAGACACACACGTCAAATTTATAACACCCCTCTTTCTCGTCAAGGGTTTAAAACAGTATTTCTGTTCCTTTCCAACAATTTAATGTATCTAAAAGTTACATGAATAAGAAGAGAATGTTGTTTAACTTCAAGCAACGTCTATGAATAAAGAGGTATTTTCAGCTCAGCTGAAAGACCCAAGCACCCATATGGCACCGGAATTAGGTATTTACTCCGCCTCACCCCTAGTAAGCACTCATATAACTCAAGGAGACAAATTCACAGTGTTCCATCGCCAAACTGCGGCGATCAATCTTAACCTGCGTCAGCGTTCGCTGGCACTTGCCAATACCTCGCGCCATTAAGTTTATCAGAAAACCTACCAAAGCACCGTTGCAAAGCTACTATGGTGCAATAGTTTGGTGCTAGTGGAGAGTTTGAGAGACATGACCTGTTTGCACTAACCTTGTCTTAGGCTTTTCGTAGTTAAGAAAGGCCTAAACTAAGTAAAACTAAAAAAATAATTGGTTTTCACTAACAGATTGATGATGATAATTGTATCAAATGGGTCTAGGTTACCTTAAATAAATAAATATTATTATTATTACTAACACCCGTTTGCACTAACCTTGTCTTAGGCTTTTCGTAGTTACGAAAGACCTAAGCTAACTAAAGCTTAAAAAATAATTGGTTTTTACTAACAGATTGATGACCGATTGCAAGACAACGGTCCTAGTCATTATGTCCCCGACGCTCATTACCTACTAAATGATAATTTTAACTTCTAATAGGTCAAAGCTATTTAGTGCGTCTGAGTTACAATGACCCAAAGTGTTAAGTAATCATCAATAGTCCCTTATCTAAGTGTTAGTGAGGTTATGTAATCATTTGTGTTTCAATAACACCGTAAAATCGGCTTCTCCTAAAATAATTAATGTCGTAGGCCCATCCGGGAAAGAGGCGTGACTGTATGTGTATGTGTGTGTAAGCCCATCAAAAACCATTTTATTGCTTACACTTGTACATTATTTGAGAAGAGAGCCGGTCTTTGTCAGAGCCAAGCTTGTTAACCCTTTACTTCAGAAATGACGTCCCAAAGCGTTCTAATAAATTAGCCTATATTTAATTTAAAAAAAATTGAAATTTGATTTTTTTTCCGACCTTTACTGCGAATGTTGAAATATTGATGTAATTTGAATAAAGACAAAAGTGATGTTAAATTGCAAGTAACACAATTTTAAGGAAAAAATCGATTACCAGGATACAAATACTGCAGTATCATTTCGGATCACATGGCCGACTCGCTTATTCAATTCCTTACTTTGTATTTTTTTTAATCTTCCCGTTTTCTCGGCAGATTTTAAATCTTGCAGCTGACCTAAGTTATTGCAGTTTCAATGTAAAATACTGGCTTCTACACGACGTCCATCCGAGCGAGGTTCCTTGCGAAATTTAACGAAAAATTCAGGCTCCGTTTCTGAGAAAATGTTCGTGTTGCCTTTGAAATGGGTAAATGTTAGCTCTTGTAATAGTGGCGAAGGAAGAATATTGAAGTCAAAGGAGCTTGGTAGTTTAAATTATGAAAGATAATGCTACTCGTATTTTTTTCTTTCCGTCAGACTACAATACATTTTTTGTCTCGGTTATTTATTACTGCTAGTAACGCTGTGTTTGTATGTGTTTACCTTTATATGTCATAAGCAATGTCAAAATGAATTACTGCGCATTGGAATTTTTAGTGATAGATAATTAAAAAAACGTTTAACTCAACAATTTGTGTATCAAAACATCAACATGTACCTGATAACGAGGCAATTTAAATAACTGAAGTATTTACAATAATCATAAACCTAGAAGTAAATTCAATAAATTCATCTAAGTGAAATCACACCTATTCAAACACAGTTAGATGATCCTCCATTTGGATTGAAACAGCTGCCCTGATCCCTAAGGAAATATCTGGGTAGTTGTTTAATTTAGTACGAATGGACTCCAAATAAGGTAACGTAAATGTTCAAGTAACTATCGATCATAGCAAATAGGGAACTGAATTAATAGGGTATAATGTCGAAGGATGATTTAATAAATGGAATTTTCGCCTAAATCAAAGTAATATTGCAGGAACGTGAATAATTTTGATGGTTGGTAGTATGTCTGCCTACAAAGCACAGGGTCGCGGGTTCGAATCCCGCCCAGGGCAAACATTCGTCTGATAAACACTTGTGTTTCCCTTGTGTCTGGATATTGTATATTTATATATGGTAGGTATATCAGCTGTCTGACACCCATAGTACAGGCTCTGCTTAGTTTGGGGTCAGACGGCCATGTGTGAGGTGTCCCCACATATTATTATTATTAGTATGTTAGAAAATGGTGATAAAAAATACAACTGGGCACAATAAATTAGAGCTGATCTATCTACTATTTGTTATGACATATTTATGTTCATTGATCATTATACAGCAATAGAAGCTAGAAAACTCAATTTAAGTGTTATATACTGTTTGAATGTTGTTGTCACAAAAAAAATCTGCTCCGATTTAGATGGTAATTGTCAAATTTATGCTTTAGCGTGGACTTATTTTAGTAACTTACCTACCACAAAGAAAATTTCGATTTCCACAAGAAACATCATTACGAAGAACGAAGCGATTTAAGCAATACAGCATTAATCCTTATATTTCCCGTTACAACATGTAATTTAAATGAATATTTTCGATAATATTAAAGATGCAACAGGGGGCCGGCATCGCTCTTTCAAGAGTAACCACTAAAGAAAACATAAAATATTGTTTAATGACAAAAAAGCTATGTTGTATATAAAGACACTAGCGACCCGCCCCGGCTTCGCACAGGAAAATGGTTATTGTGGGTTATCCCTAAGAATATTATGCATGTATTATACATTTAGACCTTCCTCTTGAATACTCTATCTATTAAAAGAAACCGTATCAAAATCCGTTGCGTAGTTTTAAAGATTTAAGCATACATAGGAACATAGGGACATAGGGATATAGGGACATAGGGACAGAGAAAGCGACTTTGTTTTATACCATGTATGTTGTAATAATGTAGAATGTTAAGTATCAGAATTGCATCCGTGTTAATCCGGGGCGGGTCGCTAGTGCGATATAAAATTATGATCATAAAATGAAACAAGAAACATTGGTGGATAATGATGACAGAATATATAAGTCCTGACATCCTTACGCTCTTAATATACCTTAGAACCAAGGATGACTTATAACATCCTTCCTTGGAACCAACCCAATGAGTGCCCATTACGTTATTGTAATATTTTTAAAAGAGATTACATAATATTACACTCTCCAGGCAAATATGTAATATGAGGTTATGAATATAAGGTTTGAACCCGCATAATTCATTCAGGATGTTGGTTTAAGATAACGTCCATTCTCCTTTGTTAGAATTTCAATGTTAAATTTGACCTAAAATTAAAACGACGTTCAAAAGGACTTATCGTTAATTTTACATCTGACTTCATGGTTTCTTTACGAATGTCTGTCAATGAGTCTTGTATTTTATTTTTTTAATAATTTCATAAAAAGTGCTATTTACAAACTAACTTCTGCCATTAGTCCTGAGAATTAAGGTTTTATCACACATATAATAATATATTATGGGGAGATAAAGTTTATGTTTTATGTAAGAAATCGAATCTGTTAAAAGGAGGAGACCTTTTAATATTTAATCAAGAATATATTTTTAAAGGCTTTTACGACTATTAATAACGATAATAATCACGTTCCCAATCACAACATTCAATTATCAACACCATGTTGCAAAAACAGAACGAATGAATGCTATTATGCTTTATTATTACTCCTATCTTTAATAAATGGATTATTGTTTAAAAGTTTTGTTATTTTCCTGAACAGGCTAACAATATCGAAAGCCTAATTGGATCCGCGGTTTAGCGACACTTTTTTCAAAGTTTTTTTTTATAGATTCAGCATAGACAAGGTTTAAATCGATATTGCAGCTTGTACACAGACGGGACCGTTTCAATTTATGCGGTGGTTTTATATAACTGTATAAACTCAGTTCCATTTATATCTGGCCTCTCGATTGGACGACAACCTTTGTGATTGATTTTTTTATTTGCGAAATCGGATGATGTTTGATTAAAAAATTGGTTTTCGATTCACGTGACACATTTTTCCATAGGGAATGAAATTGATTATTTGAAAAATCGTTGCAAGGGTTATGGAAAAGAGATTTGAATAGTACGATAACGTATAACTGTTATTTTTATTCACCTTATCCATTATTCGAATATAATGTGATAGTAAGATTTAAAAGTGAAATAGATTACGTTAAAAAAGATGCAACTTCTTGAGATATGAAATATAATTATTATTGCTTACATTTATTAAAGATTAGAATGGAAACATTTAAACTGTAGAATTTGGTGAGGAAACGGTCAATTCTGGTGGCTATTCGGGTATGTGGTCGTTCGAGTAAACGGACGATAAAGGTTGAGAGAAGTGGGTGTTTGCGGAATTGGACGTTGAGTGCCGGATTGTATATAATCGAAGACGTAAGTACATTAAAACAAAAAAAGTAAAAAAAAAAACATAAAAAAATACAATCACGCCGCAAAGAAAACAAAAATGGCTGCGTTCGGAAACGAACGAAAAACAACAACAAAAAATCCGTAAAGAATTAGCCAATTACCGTCAGACACCTTTCCAACATGTGGTCGCTCCAAATTAATTCTCTTCCGCCTTTTCCCTTTAAACAAGGTACCATTTTGCGGGTTAATTTACGATTTAATTATATATGTGTTTTTTTAAAAGAAAATTTGGACCTCAAAATGTTATATTTTGAAAGTCAGTTCCAGTAATGTATCTTTTAAAAAAATTAATGATTTTTACTATTTGTGGTTGTTGTTATGATTATTAAGAATTTTTACACACTTTTAAAAACGACTAGCAACCCGCCCCGGCTCCGCACGGGAAAATGGTTATTGTGGGTTATCCTTAAGTATATTATGCATGTATTATACATATAAACCTTCCTCTTGAATCACTCTATCTATTAAAAAAAACCGCATCAAAATCCGTTGCGTAGTTTTAAAGATTTAAGCATACATATAGACTAAGGGACATAGTGACAGAGAAAGCGACTTTGTTTTATACTATGTAGTGAAGTCTAAGGCAAATAATTCGAAGTCGAAGTTTAGTATCATAAGATACACAATATTATATTTTTTTGCACTTAAGTGTAGGTATTTGTCAATGGCAAGATTAATTTTGACTTTTTTAGAATTTAAGAAGTTTGTCTAGGAAATAGATATTTTCATAATTATCGCCTAGTTTAAGAACTGTTCCGGCTAATAATTATAACGATAGCTACATTCCTTTAATAATGTTTTACCGACCGGAGCCGCCACAGGCCAATCACCCAAAAAATGCGCGACCAATTGAATGGGAAGCAACATTTAACGTTTCATTGTACGCTACTGACTATCTACGCAATATACGGCGGTTTTACGCGGGAATCGAGAGGAAATGGCGGGTTCATTGTTTCGTCCTTTTTAAAATTAGTTTTTCATGGTAATTGTGGTGTTAATATGGTGGAATTAGTGCGATAATGTGCCGTTAAAGAAGAACTATTCAATGAAAGTGAGAAATAATGAGTGGTTAGCTGTTTCTGGTTTGATACCCCGCGTTAAACTTCAGTATAATTGGAATGTAAGAACCACCCTTGCATTCCAATGATCCCGTAACAAGAAATGAAACTACTGAAGACGTTTAACATAGATGACTGAAGATGAAGACATTAAACTTGGATAATGCAAGAAAGTACTAAAGACTAGGCTGTATGGGCTTAGATCCCTTTGCCTTTCCCATAAGGGAGAAAGAAACTAAAAAAAAAAAAAAAAAGCAATATACGGCCTTCAAACTTTAACTACGAATTCCACGATATTGCTGAGAAAGTCGAGAAGTATAATCTACTTTAAGAACTATAATATATATTCAACATTTGATCGAAGCGTTCCAGCCGATAGCTACATTCCTTTAATCCTGTTTTACCGACGACGGAGCTATCACAGGCCCATTACCCAAAAAATGCGCGGCCAAATGAATGGGAAGCAACAATTCACGTTCCCTTGTACGCTGTTGACTGGACGCTGGCAGTTTATTCAGGCTGACGTCAGCGCAGTACCCCGGGATAATAGCTGTTGCGAAAAGCCGGCCTTTTTACGGTTTTTTTCCTCAGATAGGTACATTTTTGTTTTGTTTAGTTGTTGGCTTTACTAAGGATAAATTCGATTAAAGTAATGAGTGTTAACTAAAATTGTATCAAATTGCACATTTTATGCAACCTTAACTTTAGCAAAATGAAGAGTGCGAGTATTATTTTATAGTTTTGTGTCCCGTGTATTTGCTTACAATATATTTTTCCCTTGGAAATTATTTATTTTTATATGCTATTTTAAGGTAGAGTTTCATCAAAATACACCCAGTAATTTTTACCCAAAAGCAACAAAATGTCCTCAAAAATTTTTGCTTAGATTAGTAGCACATGTAAATAATATTTTCCATAAAAAATAGTAGGTAAGTATTCAAGTTTGACAAAAAAATGTGTGTATAACAGGAGAGAAATTCCATGATGCGCTCTTTAACACTGCATAGGTACCTATTTTTATTGCAAAATTCGCGAAATATTTCGTGCCAGCACATAACAATCGCCGCGCGATGATTGCAAGGAAGGAGGTTTAACTTGAACGTTGTGGCTTAGTAAACAAAGTTCAAACTATAGTTAATTAATTCAGGCGTCAAGATTCATCACTGGAAAGTTCAAACTGGCTATTAGAGAACAGAGGCGTCTTGCGCTCAGAAAATTTCTCGTTTTATCTCACTGCAGAATAATAGACAGACCAACTTACTTTTGCATTTATATTTATTACTAGCTTTCCGCCCCGCGGCTCCGTCCGCGTTAAAAAAATTTTCCGTGGGAATGAGTACTATTTTAAATTTCTCTTTGTAATAACCATCCATGGACTTCAACGAACATAAAAAAAAAAGATAAGTTTAAATTGATCCAGGCGTTGCCGAGTTAACCAACACATTTTGCGATTCATGAGTTTTTATTTAATTTCTCTTTGTAAAAACCATCCTTGAACTTCAACGAACATTAAAAAAAGAATTGTTTAAATTGATCCAGGCGTTGCTGAGTTATGCGCTTACCAATACCAACACATTTAGGGATTCATTTTTATATCATAGATTAGTAAAAAAAATTGTGAGCCGGCACGGGACGCCTGGCTGATGTGCAACATCCAAAGGAAAATTAGATTGTGATTGCTTCAAGTGGTTTTACAGATATCTGCTAGATGGCGTAGTACAAGGTGGTATCCAGAGAATAGTTTTATTTAGTAAATATAGCGTGGCGACCGACGACGCGGCGACTGAAGCCCGCTCGCCACGGTCCACTCACTATGGTCGGTTCGCAACGGTCGCCACGCCAATAATCAGTTTTGCCCCTCACCTATAGATATTTCACACAAAATACATGACGTAGAGAGCGTAGAACCGAAAATTGCAATTGGCATCACAGCCCCTTCGTGACGTTACAGCCCTATCGTGACGTCACGCGCGTCATTCCCGCGTATCCCGGAGTAATCAAGCATCCCGCGTGATCCAGCTCCGTGTATTCTGACATGCATAATTCATTTTGTGTGTATGTATATCTGGCTCGTTTGAATATAGATTCGAAATTCGCACCAGATAAGTAACGGTTTATGTAATGGATAAATGAGTTCGCCTTTTTATGCGATTTAAAAAGGGAATGATTGATTTTTTACTGTTGCTTACAGGATAATTTTATAAAAGGCACGATACAAGAAATTTCATGTATTATAATAATTTACATATTTGATAACGCGTCGTGTTTTCAAAATCAGTTCCGTGCCTATATATTGTTTACTTTTAAATAGGTGTCATAGTTTAGCTTTCTTATTCCTATTTTATTGCACAGGCTTTACCTAACTAAGATCGTATTGCTTTTTATAAGATATGTCCAAAAAAAATTAGCTACCTCTCTTGGAAAAACCACTTGCAAATCTTCCGGTTGAAAGAAAAATCAAAATTATTGTAGTACAAATACTCTAAGGAATAAGTATCATTTTGTTTTACAACTCAAAAAAGTAAGTATTTATTTATAGTTTTGTTCTAGGGTACAAATATATTGTATTATTTCATTTTCTTCACTTATTTCTCCCCTAGCTTGTCTTGACAAAAGCCTCCTCCAGGTGTTTCCATCTCTCTCTGTCCTTTGCCTCTCTTGTCCACAGAAAGTTAAATCAATTCTTCCACATTATAATATGTTTTCCTTTTTACTGCCTACATTCCCAACTGCCACAACATCTTATACAGATCTTGTAAAGGAAATAAATTTTGAAACGTATCCCATCGCGACCGAAACGACACGATAGGAGTAGGGCTGCTACCAAAATTATCCGAATATTCGTATTGTGTTCGATAAATGAATAATAAAATAAAATATACAAATCGTAAATTTCTTGCTTGCTAAACAAATAGACAAACGCTGGTGACATAATTATTTCGCCACCTAAGCCGTCTGATGCTTCTTGTCTCAGTCTCAGAATCATCTTTATTTTCGCACATCTAGTGATTCAGTTTGTAATGTTCTAGGCAAACTAGGTAAAAAAAATATAAATTAAAAACGAAAAAGTTGTAGTAATCTCGAAAGTCTAACTACAAATAAGCATTAAACCAAAAAGTCTGGTAAAAATTGTAAATCTTACTAATTTATAAATTTATAAAAAAAACTATTCGTAAAATATATTCGTATTCGCAATACCGAACGTCATAATATCGTGTTCCGGGCACCACAAGTAGGCAGTCGCGTCTAAATTTTTCATCCCACAGAGTGCTTAACCAAATTGGGAGCGAGTCCAATTTCACTGCTATAAACCTCTTGAGCAAAATTGAATTTGAACAGACATAAAATTCAGTAAGGTCGAAATATTCCGGATGCAATATTTTAAAGGCATCATTACCTGTGACAGGTACAGGACCTGGGGTAGGCGAGACAAAATTATTCGTAACAGTTACAGGACCAAACGATACTATTACATTTTTACAAAAGGCGCTACATTCATTCTATGCCATGCCATGAATGATTACTGACCAAATTTACAATTTCTCATCAATGATCATAATTTTATTTAAAAATGTAAATCTTCATTAATTCAGGCAACCAATAAAACAAAGTCAAGTTTAGTTTCGTTTAAAAACCTAAGTGAGTTAAGTGATAATGCTTTAGATATCAACTTAGCAGGTAATTTAAACTCCAAATCTCATTCGCGAACACAATCCTGAATACTCACAAAAGACATTACAGAAATCAACTTTCATACACAAAAACGGAGTTTAAATTAAAACTTAGAACAATGTCGTGGGACAATTTTTTTAAGAATTTACGTCACCCTAGTACGATCGCCCCTTAATTGAAAAACTTTTGAAGGGCAAAACGAGAAACGAAGAACTTTTGAGTGTATTCGCGAGCAGATAAAATAGCAGGAAATGACTTTGCTTCAAAGAAAAAAGCCAACTGTACGTCATCTCAGCCGAAAGACGACTGCTGGACAAAGGCCTCCCCAAGGATCTCCACAATGATCGTTCCTGCGCTGCCCGCATCCAGCGGCTTCCAGCGACCCTCACCAAATCGTCGGTTATCTCGTGGGGTTTTGCCCACACTATGTCTTCCGGCGAGCGGCTGCCATTCAAGAACCTTTCTGTCTCAACGGCCATCGGTTCTACGCTCAATGTACCCAGCCCATTGCCACTTAAGTTTAGCGATTCTTCGATCTATGTCGGTGACTCTGGTTCGCTATCTACTTACTGCCTGATTCAAAATTAAGTATCCGAGCCGGCAAAAATCTTTGTAATGTTCTAACTTTGCAACGATTTAATTACAAAACGTCGGACGTAAATTAACAAAACGATGTATTGTATTGTAAAGTTATTGGTGAGTATAGTTTGGTTTAAGATTATCAAATAATACCTGGATTTAGGTTTCAAAAATAAATTATACAGGTATGAATAATTGAATATTCATAGAGAACTTCCAAAGAGAGGTGTTACTCTTAGTCCAAAAGTGGACCAATCGCGTACAACATACTTCAATAAATAGTATATTTTAGTCCCAAATAAATACGAAACAAAAATAAGTCATTCTCGTCCCCAAGCACAGTCTTCCGCCGTTATTTAGTCTGTATTTCCATTCATCGAATTACAAATTGTATTTCTTTCTTTTCCTCTTTCCTTATCTTGATTCTTGAGACGAAATGAGACGCGGTACATTGTCATAGAACAAGGTGTAGGCTTGTTACAAAACGGCGTGCGTCGCACGTACTTAGGTTGTGTTTCCAGCAGGGACGAGCGAGGATGGTTTTTTTTTAATTGACCTATGTTTTGTCGAAAAGGTACGATCAATCAAGCTTCACCGGACTTGTAGCAAGGATGCGTAGCGGGAGATGTTTCAAAGAACCAATAGAATTGCTTCATTTACTTCGCCTCGGTCAGCGTAACGATGCTTTACGATGGGTTCTTTACATCCCTCTCTACGTATCCTCGCTCATTTCCGTCGGAAATGCAGCCTAGTCATACTTAATATTATAAAGAGGAAAGTTTTGTATTTTTGTGTATGTGTGTGTATGTTTGTAATGAATAAACTCAAACACTACTGTGCTGATTTCAAAAATTCTTTCACCATTAGAAAACTACATTCACCCTGAGTAACATAGGCTACATTTTACCGCGGGAAAATGCCTCCTTCCTACGGGAAAAACTGTTAACGCGGGCGGAGCCGCGTTGGGAAGCTAGTTACATATAAATCCTATCAAACTTTTATAGTTTTAACATTTATTATCCTAGTTTTATGTTCTAAAACTCTTATAAACTATTTGATGCTTCCGTTTTTGTGCCAAATTCACCCATTAAAAGCAAAATATATATCGCTGTAAAAAGCGGAAATGTAAGTCGTTCTAAATTTAAAACCGACACGTCAAAGCCATAGCAAGTACCGGAGTGAAGCTGGCTGCAATGGTGTATTCTAAAACTGAATTCTTGAAATGAAAAATAACGTTCTGAGTGATTATAATCATTCGTTCTCTTTTTTTTACTGACTAAAGTGTCGAAAAATCGACGTATTAAGCTTCAACTGATAAATAGGTAAGTATTAGAACTACTTTACCATTCTACTTTAACATACGAGACGACTGAAATCACTAAATCCCGGAATAGCTTTTACTTATGTAACCAATATCTTTTACCTACTTTTATCGTTACAAAATTTTGCGTGTAAGATATTGAAGCTCATCAGTTTTATGAAAGGAATGTAGGAAAATAATTTTTCTACTAAAATCTTGCTAATACCAGAGATCAGCCAAGTTACGATTAATTTAAGGTTAGACGCTTAGTCGCCTATACGATATAGGAGAGGAGAAAAGCGATCATGTGAACAAGTAAATTGAATTATATTTAAAATACAACAAGGAAGTTTTTCCTAGCAGCATCGGCTAGGCTATTGAAGCTTTTTTTAAGTTAAGCACAATACGTTTACCATGAGTCTGTCTGTCTGTTTGTATTGGACCTATAGTTTCTAGATCGATTACAGTATTTTGATTGTGGTTCTTTTGTTCAAAAGCGATTTAATCGAGAGTGATCTTGGTGACTTTGAAGAGTAACGGACATTTTGTGAAGGAGGAAGGGCTTTTCGAGAAAGGGCCGTTTAGCAAAACGGTGAGAGACGTTTGACTATTGGGTCATTATGCGCCTAAAGAGCCTTGTTAATGAGGGAATCAGTCAAAATAATTTACAAATAGAATTTGAATTTATAATTGTTCTTATAAGTTAGATTTTTTTACTCTGTTCAATTTACGAACCTTCTTTCCGTTTTCCAGAAAAACTTTACGGATTGCGCCATTCCTTGATACGCAATCAGCGTACATTTTACGGAAACTTTTCGG
This sequence comes from Teleiodes luculella, assembly GCA_948473455.1. Lineage (NCBI taxonomy): Eukaryota > Metazoa > Arthropoda > Insecta > Lepidoptera > Gelechiidae > Teleiodes > Teleiodes luculella. The sequence continues at coordinate 2,849,752 of OX419598.1, read as the reverse complement.
CTGTACTTGACAACGACTTGGAAAAGTATCAAGACCTCGCCGCCCGCTATAAATATGTAATTTGAAAAACATTCAAGAACGTTGCTCCTGACGTGCTCTCCAAAATGTATGAAAATCTGTTACATCATTTCTAATAAAATCTTCAGAGCTTCACATTTTGCTTCTCATGTTGAATTGAAATGTGAACTTTAATCGTCAAGCAATACCTAAAGGTGAATTTTGAAAGGTAACCATACCTTACAAGAATAAACGAATAAATAAAATAAAAAATAAAATAAAAGAAGACACAGACACAAAATAAGACACAGATCTTTATTTTCTTAATTGATTTAAAAATACAACGTAAGTATCGTATAGAAATGATTTTACGAAGTAGTCTGGAAATAAAAAAAAGATAAATTTCTAGGAAATTCCTCAAAACCCGGAAAGCCCTAGGAATTCCTTCTTAATAAAAAGTTAGTGTGTGTAAGCGTTAAGTACATATTATATGTATTATATTTTATTGTGAATCTCTAAGTATGTAAAATAAGTACGGAATTTTCTTTTTCTAAGAAATATGTTGAAAAGGAACGCAGATTTAACCGCGTTATAAAGCTTGTATCAAATAAGACTGGTTTTACATCGGATTCAGAAATCGCGAACATTCAACTTGATTCGAAAATTAAAAGCAAAAAATACTTCGAACAATAAACCCTCAACTCACTAACCATATTTCAATTAACGAACACCGTATAAACTTTGCAACAATCCTCAATTGAATAATAAAGAATCTCAGTCGGAGCGGTAGGTATTTTCAATTGGAAAATACGGCGGAAAAACTATTTTCTTAGTAAAATTATCCGAACGCGGACCGACGGCTCACGTAGTCGAGAGCTGTGTAAATATCGCTCTAATGGAAATTCAGCTGGGATACTTATATAGCTATACAGGGGTGTAACAAAATTATGGTCTGTTACATAGAAATCCGGAAAAAAGTTCATTAACCTCTTTTACTCTTCTTGAAAGTTATTGAAATAATGTAACGCCAAAATGTGTGGCAAGGTCACACGCTCAACCTGCCTTCTACTACGGTATGCCAAATTAGATATTTTGCGACAATTTCCTATAGTTTTATCGTATCGTTTGAAAAAAATGTGCGCATTGTATGCAGGTGTCAATGAATTTTTGTCCGGATTAATATGAAATAAACCATAGGGATGTTGACCGACTTACCAAATGAGTTTCTTTTTATGAAATGTCAAAACAATAATATTCTTTATGGAAAATTAAAGGTAATACATACTCACTTATGACGTCATAGCTTTGTTTAGATGGTTTTTGTACGATTTTTACTTTAATTTGCAATAATAAATTATATAACCAGAAAGAATCGCCTCAGAGTACTATAAGAGTAATTTAAGACATTTTATATCTTGCATAGTGTAAGATAATTCATTTCGTATATGATCAACATCCTTTAGATTTAACTATAAATTGTAACATTGATGTTTGATGAAATTACAGAACATTCAATACCAAAATCATTTCAAAGTCTAACTCAATCAAACTTGAAGCATTGTCTGAATATATTCATGTGTAATAATCGTCAAACTCGGAACTGCCTATTTCAGCGGACCCTAAGTATCGAAATTACGGTGAAGAGCCTATATCATCAGGGAAATTGATGACATTGATCCAAATCGTCCTGCAATTATGGATTGCTACTCGTATAAAGGATGTCTCCATGTTCATCTTCAGACCCACTTGTTGGGAAACGCGCCGGAAGACGTAGTGTGGGCAGGCCCCCCCCGAGGTGAACCGACGATCTGGTGAGGGTCGCGGGAAGCCGCTGGATCCGGGCAGCGCAGGACCGATCATTGTGGAGATCCTTGGAGGTGGCCTTTGTCCAGCAGTGGACGTCTTTCGGCTGAGATGATGATGATGATGATGATAAAGGATATATATTTCTGAGATACTAACACCCGTTTGCACTAACCTTGTCTTAGGCTTTTCTTTCGTAGTTTAGAAAGACCTAAGCTAACTAAAACTTAAAAATAATTGGTTTTCACTAACAGTCTTAATTGAGCTCATCAAGGTAAGCAGAAACTAGGCTGTTTAAAAAAAGTCTGAATGTTACAGCAAACAAAATTTTCTCTAAATTTCACCTAAATACCGTAGGCACCAACTGAAGCGATTCTTAAGTTTAGCACAAATGAGTGTAAGAAACTTTGGCTACAGTTTTTCTTTGCTAAGAACAATTTTCTTTATAACCATTGAGGATTTACGTACTAGGACCAACTAGAGAAGAAACCTCGAATACTTTCTATGCGCCAATATGGGGGTAGCGGGGGATGGCCGGAGTGCGCGGGGGGAAGAAAAACAAAAGACAAACGCCATATAAGTTCCAATAAATTCAAATGACATGACATAAGTGCGGTTCGTGGGTGTCCTTTCTATGTTCGCTAGTACTATTATAGTATGTACCTACTTAACAAATTTTCGTCCAATAAATGTTTGGCTCTTTATGCGAGTGAAACAAACAAACTAATAATTCTAAAAACAATTTGTTATTTTGCATTCATAACATTTTTCTAATGAGATAAAATCCCCCCAAGTACATCAGTCCATCTTCGTAAACTAAAGGTGCCAACAGTAGTGACGTCATTCTGAATCAATTGTTTATTCAATTGCTGACCCCACAGAGCGGCAACTTTATTTCGTTGGACTAGAGTTCGAACTGAAACGTTCTGTATAGATACCATAAATTTTAACGACTCAATACTAGAGACGTTTAATTGGAGTGAACTGGGGTATGCTGAAGGAAGCGTTTACAGTCAAAGCAGTGATGTGCATGTAACTATCGATATTGTAATAATTACATTACTTTTTTAGTAAATGCAGCTTTTGAAAAAAACTTACTACCTACTTAGTTTGTGAAGTTTGGTCCGGACTGTCGGGTAATCAGTTTTCAAAATTAAAAAGAAAAAAATGAGCATCTGTTAATATACCTCAACATGCTTACTAAAAATACCCTCAATTAAAAATTAGGTCATCATGAGCTTACACAAACTTAAAAAACATAATTCATTTAGGCACTTGAAAACTGGCAAAACTAGAAAATAAAATAGAAAATGCATTCCCACATATACAATCCAGAAGAAGACTTAAAATACCTAAACGATTATTTTTTCAGTCACAGGTAAAGCAGTAGCTGTTACTTCTAGTCCTGTCCCAACCTGACTTACATCCCTAGTTCTTAGGTCTAGCCGCAGACCATTGTGCATTAGACAGGCCTCTGTAAGCCCGCCTTGCGGCGAAACGGCCCATCACGTCTGCTTGATCCGGACACTGTGCGGTCTAGCGTGAAATTCACCTAACGCATACCCGAAATTGCTGACGATATTCCAAATTCAAATTCTTCGATTCGAAATTCCAACCAGTCTGTTATCGAATCGCTGGATGCTGGCCGGCCATTCTAATTTCAAAACTATCAAAATTTCAATAAAGCAAAAAGTTTTGACATGAAAGAGCTCGCATACTTTGCAAAGTGGAAACTGTGCTTTCAAAGCCAGCCAGTAGGTATCGTAAAATTTTGGAACTCGGAAAATAAATACATTCATAATATTATGTTATTATTTTAATTGTTGTTCGATAATATTTGAGTCTGTTCCGATATAAATATGAAATAGCTCTCCAGATTATTCATAAACTATAATATTTACATATATAAAGCGTAATATTTAGTTTAAAAGAATCTATAAAAATCCAATAGCGTGTGGAAATAATTTGAAAATAAGTAAATAAACCAACGAAAACAACAAATGCTGGCAGTTACATCGCTAACAAGAAAATAAAACACAATCTATCAATCACTCGCCCAATTTAAATAGCGAACGCCGAGAGCGGGAAATCAAAAATGCAAACGCATAAAACTGTATTCTGCCTATTTGAAATACAAATAAGGGGATAAACTACACGTCGTCGGAGGCAATTATTCTCTGTCGAGCGAAACCGTTATTTTTCCTCCGTACTCGTAATTTGGCTCGCTGGTGCGCTGGGGATCCATTTTTGAAATTTTCTCCTTACTTCTTGTATGCGAAAGATTCTTTTTCAACATTTTTAAATGTGTGCTATTTTGCTTCTTATTTTTACTGGATATTAAGGTTTATTTATTTAACCACCATTATTAGCTTACGTTTTTATTGTCATTAACTGAACATAACCTTGTAATCAATTTAATCACTATATTTAATGAATTCAGTCAAATTCAAAAAGAAAGACATTAATTCCATGTAACGTTATAAATCAAGCATCAAAATAAAATTTATCATTCTGTGATGAGATTCTCGTCACTCTCTTTCATAGCTGTTAAAACCTGGTAAGAAAAAGAAAGAACCTGCTCTGGGAGAACCATATTTCTTCTTAAATGTTTATGCCAACAATTGTCATTATAAAATTAAGTCTATCGAAATTAAATTCCGCAATGGCGAGGTTATTTTTCTGGTCGGGCGCCACAAGATTAATTTATAAATTTTCGAGATGTATTGAAGTTTTATGTTTTCTTTCTCTAAGTAAGTACCTTTGTATAAGTATTTAAATTGTATGTAGCTTAATTTTTTTTCGAAATTTCCTGCTTGGCCGCCTGGAAGGATCGGTAGTTTTAAGGCCGCCTATTGGCTCCTTGTTTTACACTTTAAAATTGTAACAGCATTTTCATTTTTGGTGTCAATAAAGACTATCGTATTTGTATTTGTTTAGAGTATGTCATATTTTTTCTAAATTACTATAAATAAAAAAAGATTAAATAAATAAATTAGCGCGAGACGAGAGCCAGCAAAGCTATAAGTTATTAAATTTCGTTAGATTTTACTTCGAAATGTGATTTGTAAAATCATACTTCTTTCCTTCTTTTATTTTTTTTTCTTTCTTCTTTTCTTTTGACTTTAGAGTATAAATAGAAAATTTTCTGGGAGCTTTTGACTTTGACTTAACTTTTGACTTTGATTAGAAATCACGCGTTTCAAAAATAGATCTCCTGTTTGCACTCATCGTTCGTACACCGTATTGGACTCATAATATATTGGACCGCATCTCCATTTTATTGATAAACGACAGCGCGATTCGTACAGCAATAACGGTTAAAGCCGATTCCAGATTTATTGGAAGTTTCGGTGTTTAAATTTTCGTGAATCCATTCGTGATTCCTTGAAAGCTATGCGGTAGACTTTTATTTGCGATTCGAAATGTACAGTAAGCAGCACTTGCGGCTGGACACTCGAACTACGAAACTCGCTTCTACTGGTACGGAATAACGGCGCTCTCAAGGTCAACATGTCCAGCCGCATGTGCTGCTTACTGTACATTTCGCTTTAAAATAGTGAATAAGGTTAATAGTGCTTACAATTAATGTAAGCGTCAGATTTTACGGGAAGGAATAATTAAAAAATAATAATGTTGCAGAGTAAAGCATAAAATTACTTTACAATACAATACAAATATACTTTATTGACACCAAACAGTAATACAACACAAAAACAGAACAAAACAGAAGAGTCAAAAGGCGGTCTCATTACTAAGGTAGCAATTTCTACCAGGCATATAGTTGTTCTTTCTTTCTTTAGCGTGTGAGTTCGAGGTTAACCTACCTCACAAACCTTGGTGTTTCTGTCTGACACCAAGGTTTGTGAGGTCATTGAGCCGCCTATAGTTGTTACAGTCAGTAGATAAAATTATTTGCCAAATAAAAATAATATATTATGTGCTCCAAATAAAATCATTAATTGATTACAATTTGAATTTTAAATTCTTAAAATAGGAAAGCATAAGTTTAAAATAAAATTCGCACTGACTTCATAATTTTATACAGATCCTTTATAATAGTTTATTGCTTTTTCAACAGATGTCGTCTGTTAGCTTAAATCTACTATGTCTACTATTTCGTTGGACTTGTACGAAGACTTGGTGGCACAATTGGTAGTGCGCCTGTATGGCCCGGATAGCTGGAATGAAGGAAGCTGAATGATTTTCACTTTTCTTTTCTTTCCTTACAATTTTATTGGCTTTGGTGTTAAAATAAAATGTACGAAACTTTGTACAGTTGAACTTATGAAACAGTAAAGTTTGAACGAAATAAGTTCAGAGAATGCATCAAGAGGTAGTTAAAATCGGAGTTTATTGCCCAATACTGGTAAATCGGAACATAAAATACCGTAAACTATGAGCTGTAAAACTGTAGGTACAGTAGCCAGAACTTACGGCTGGAAATGTTGTTCTTGAGTCTTGAGAGCGCCCATATTCTGTAGCGGTAGGGGTGATTTCGTAGTGCGAATGTCCAACCGCATGTGCTGGTTACTGTACCTAGATTGCGCTGTATTTTTTGAAACAAACAGTTCGCAATCATAATTATGTTCGAATGGGCGGCCTTATTGCTAAGGTAGCAATTTCCACCAGACAACCCTAATGTGCAGCGGCAAGGGCATGATATCGACTTACAGTGAAGTTTGTTTTTTATCAAATTTCAGCGCAGGTCCGTTTTACCCGCCGAAGAGACTCCACAGGACGGCATCTTTAGTTCCTTCCGCTTAAAAAAAATTGTTTCAATGGCGAAACAAACAACTAAAGCCGGATTTTCCTATATTCAGGGTAGGCTCGAGCCCCTAAACAATACTTAGCCCACCGTGGGACTTGATTCTATTCTACAGGTCTTGGTCAACTACATAAATCTTTGAGACAAACCTTTGTCCAGTAATAGATATATTCGAGCTGAAGTGATGAAGCTGAAATTTAAATTAAAGTGAAATATTAAAGACCTACTTTCTGCAAGCACCTATTTTTAATTTATTATTATTTTTACACGCTTTATATTAGCTTCACTTGTAAGTAACTATGTATGTAAGAAAATCTTGGAATCTTAATTTGACCCACTTCCCGGTCTTCGATTAGGATGAAATTTTGCACACGCTCTGAGTTCTGATGACAATACATGACTAGCTAAGAAACGTCATTACAAATCCAATATGGCGGCCTCCCCATTATTGTATCTAAAAAAATCTTGGAATCTTAATTTGACCCACTTCCCGGTCTTCGATTAGGATGAAATTTTGTACACGCTCCGAGTTATGATGACAATACATGACTAGCTAAGAAACGTCATTACAAATCCAATATGGCGGCCTCCCCATTATTGTATCTAAAAAAATCTTGGAATCTTAATTTGACCCACTTCCCGGTCTTCGATTAGGATGAAATTTTGCACACGCTCTGAGTTATGATGACAATACATGACTAGCTAAGAAACGTCATTACAAATCCAATATGGCGGCCTTCCCATTATTGTATCTAAAAAAATCTTGGAATCTTAATTTGACCCACTTCCCGGTCTTCGATTAGGATGAAATTTTGCACACGCTCTGAGTTCTGATGACAATACATGACTAGCTAAGAAACGTCATTACAAATCTAATATGGCGGCCTCCCTAAGATGGTGAACTGGCTGTTTGAAATTCACCCCCATGATATGGGTATCAAATGAAAGGGTTTGCTGTCAGAAATACGAAAAAAAAAGTCACGTGACTTAAATCCAATATAGCGGACGTCCAAGGTGGCGGACAGGAAGCGTGTTTTTTAGTTTTTTAAACTATGTATTATTATTTATAGTGTAGTTTTTAACATAATCTCATTAAAACTCTGTGATAATTTAAGCTGTTGTTGTCTCTAATAAAATAAAATAAAACTTTCGATTCATATCCTACTAATATAATAAACTAGAAAGTTTGTGAGGATGGAAGATGTATGGGGTGATGTTTGTTACACTTTGCTTTGACGCAAAAACTACTGAATAGATTTTTATGAAATTATACAACAATAATATAATAATAACACAATATACATCAGAATAACACATAGGCTACCTTTTATCGTGGGGAAATCCCTCAAACCGACGGGAAAAGTTGTTAAACAATAAATTAATCAAAATGGCTTCTATTTTATATTAATGTTAATACTACATTAAGCGACGCTTTAAAGTTTACTTTATTCGTTCAACTCAAGGGATTTTCCACGGAAGAATATTCAAGCAAAGAAGGTAATATCGGGCCGGGTTGAAACAAAATCAATTTTATGCAAAAATAAGCTAATCGATGCTGCCCATTAAGAAGTCAATTAAGTGGCCTTACTCAACCTTAATCCATTGTTTGTAAAATCGAGTAAAAAATAGATGAGCAAAACCTCATAATTAAGCATTTTGAGGATGAAAAGAAAAGCGATAAGGTTTAGCAAACAGCGAGAGTGAAATTATGACTTCGCTTTTAATGAAATCAGCACCACAAGGCATCAAAAATTCTCTTTCGGAAATTATAGTAGCTTTTTAATCATACTAATATTATAAAGAGGAAAGATTTGCATTTGTGTGCTGTATGTTTGTAATGAATAAACTGAAAAACTACTGTACGGATTTCAAAAATTCTTTCACCGTTATAAAGCTACATTCACCATGAGTAACAAAAGCTTCCTTTTACCGCAGGAAAATGCTTCATTCCCAGAGAAAAATCTGTTAACGCGGGCGTAGCCGCGGAGGAAAGCTAGTACCTAACAAATAGAAATGCACAGATAATATTCTGTTATTAAATAATGAGTGCGAAACGTTCCATTCGGCCCCTGATTGATTAAATTAATACGTACTGAACTCAATTATCACTTTCAGTAATAAGTTAATGTTACTGCCATCAAAAGCGCACGTCAGTTGTTAATACTATTTACGGATTGTTTATTTTTACTGCAATAGAACTACTACCTTCCAGAAATTTTTCTATTTATACTCTAAGCGAACTACATACGTTTATACTAAAGAATGAAAAATCAAAATTCATTCTTTAGTTTTTTTAAATACCTTAACAATGATTAATAACTAATGACGTAAGAAATTTTAAGCAAACCCCGAGACCAGCTTTCTTTTTAAACGAATGTAGCTTGTAGAAGCCTAAATAACAAAAAAAAAAGGTCAAAAGAAGAGAGAGAAAATAGCTTACGATGAAGTTTACGAAATGCATGAAGTGAATCAATATCTATAATAAGATATAATAAGGTGTTCACTTCTACTAAATCTTATTTATATTATATCTTTTACAGTATATCTTATTATTCGGAAATTTATTTATAAACAGTTTCAGTCATTCTAAGGATCTTCGGAGTAAGTTTTAATCTAGCAGTGGTTATGGACATCTTAAGTAAAATGCCACAAAACATACTCGTATCCACACTTCCACAAAAACTAATTACTGAAAATCATGCAAGGAAACATTCTGTTTTCTACAACAGACCGAGTAATAACTCTCCTAGAACAAGCGGGAAACAATTTCAGAAGCACGCAACTCATTTTCTTGAAACACAGACTTTCTATTCAACAATTTCGCAAACAATTTTCTCCCCCCAGTAATTCCCTCATAGAATCCAGAGTAATTATTACTTCAACGGGCAAAACACTCGAGACGTGTCTCTCTAAAAGTCTAAATGAACGGCGCATACAACTTCCGGCTACGAATCTCCCCATTACGAACCATAAACCCGACGAATAAACTGCATTTTCGTTTGGAGAACAGCTCGGGATATTGGACTGTAAAAAATAATCTAGCTGGTGACGTCTTAGAGTTCATTTTCGTTTGTTTGGCAGTAGAATGCGTGCTTTCAATGTCTACCACATCCAGAGATTTTAATTTCAAAGGATGTGTTTGTAAATACGCGGCTCGGCTTAGACGTGTAATTACTGTTTGTTAGGTAAATTCTGTACACGAGGCAATAGACCAAATAACAAGAGATCGCTTTATCTCATGAAGCACGTAGCGTGTAGCCTAGATTTTGTAGGCATGATATTTGACATAATGCCTCTGCCAATGGCTAGAAGAAAACTGAAAGGGGCATTTGAGACATGCTTTGTTTTAATTATTCCAATAAAGTCGATGTAGTTTTGCTAAGTTCGCGGGTTTCTTAGCACGATATGTGTTAAAATTCATTATGGAATATATTTAATGGCATTGGTTTTATTTCAATACCAAACAATTGGCAATATTAATATTTAAAACAACTTTCTTTATTAAAAAGTCTACACCTACTTACTTATGCTATATTAAATTTCTTTTACAGGCATTTAATTTATTTGTTACAAAAATAAATATCAGTTAACTCAGTTCAATTTCAACAATAACCGGAAAAATCTGATAAAATTATCAAACAAAACAATACTTCAATTCTCGTATACCCTTAGATAAAACGATATATTTGAAATGGAAGCCGAGTCTATCCTGCTATTGAGTCTGTGATTGAGAGTGTAAAATTAATAGTTAGATGACGACGATAAGCATTTTGATGTTTGATTTGGGGTTCAGCGGGTGGAAAATGACGCGTTTCCGCATATTAATTAAGTTTATTGTCGGTTAGATACAAATATGTATGTAGTAACTATACAACGTTACTATAAATAAAGTATTGTATGAGAAACTTGTATAGTTAATCTTGAACTTTTCAGAAAAAAATTTTAGCGCGAAGAATAGTTTTAAAAGAACAAAAACCATTAAGCCTTTCTTTTTATTTCTTTTTTTTGCCATAAAAAAGAAATATTTCAAAATTTAATACTTTTTGAATTAATAGGAAAAAATAACGCTACTTAGTAAGAAAGCATAAAAAATGAGGTAATCTATCATAAAAAAATACACATGAAAGCAAATCAAATTACTGACTTAGATGATCTGAAAGCTCTGAAGCCTCCAAAAGGTATTTCTTACCTCGTATAAATTATGAAAAATGAATACATGAGCAGATACTGGGGGGTGAAGCTTAAGAATTTAATACTGATAATGTTACAGATATGTAATTGTTTAGAGTTATTACAAAGAGTATCTAATATTATAGAGACGTATGCATACATGCAAATCTTAGAAACTAGCTGTGAAACGGAGGGGGGTTGTCTCGGGATTGTGAATTGTGATTGCTCCAAACTCATGCTTAGCTCATGCAGCTTTCTATTGGTGACTTTTTATCGGTCGAAACTGACAGCAAATAAAAATATATCAGTATCAAATCACAGGATCGGGCGCTTTATATTACGTCCCTATACTACTCAAAAAAATGTTCTTCCTACTCTTTATGAGTTATTAGGTATTACGTTGAAAGTAGGTCTAAAAGTCTTGTGTTGTTGATGTCGTGTTGTCTTGTGCGTGTGTGTGTGAGTGTGTCTTGTCTTGTCAAGGTTGTCTTGTGACTTGTGTGTGTATATATTTTTCTTGTGAATGTTGTCTTGTCTTGTCTGTTAAGTCTTGTTGTGTGTTTAATATCTCGTTAACTGTCAAATAAAACAATTTTAGAGGCGCGTTCAACATTTATTAAACAAACTGGGGAAAATCTCGCAATGTGATTATGTGTTATGATTATTATTACTTAAATAATTTCGACAAGTCCCTCCCGGGATCGATCCCGGAACCTCCTTTCGTTTGTTACCATCAGGCGAGCGTCAACAACTCGACTACGGAAGCAAGCATACACAAAACCCTTAGGTGTGATATGAAGACAGGAAACCTGACACATGCTATTACTTATCATGCCAACAGTGTGTTCACGGTTCAATGCTCTCTGAACCCTTCGGTGAGGAACCCTAAAGTAAACAGGGGTTCATTAAACAAAGTAGAGCTTAATACGATTAAGTCGTGACGTCATCCACTAAGTGGGCGTACTGAATTAACTTTGTACGTTGTACGTAACGTTCGACTAAGTACGGGTAACAAATGCTTTTGTTACGAAGGGATGCTAATGTTGCCATACTTTTACTCCTCAATTTTCTCTTATCAAATAATCCGGGTGCTTTTTCTCGTGTTTAAATTAAAAAATAGAATGGATAGATTAAAAAATATAATAATTTATGTTGTGAAAATTTTCGACTTCTCTGTCAAAAATGTGTTTAAGTTATGGAAAAAAATTACATACATATTGGTTTTTTTGTTCAATGTTTTGTTATATCATCCAATCTACTCGCATATTTAGGTATGTAGAAAAAATCTAATATCGCCTCCATAACAGTTATTCACCAGCACAAAACTTAAGGTTCATAATAAGATTTCCAAAGAAACTTGTTAACTTCACTGGTCTTTAAACTCTATTTTGGTTTCGTTTTTGATGTAGCCCAATGATATTGATTTCGTTATGGGTGCAACTCAGATCTTTTAAATATTAAAGAAAATGAAAATTGTAAATATAATATATAATTTTGAATTTCACTATAATAACTTTAAGGCTTATATTTAAAAGGCAAAATATTCATAAGCGGACTATGTTTTCAAGTAAGGTTTACTCCAAAACAGGAAAGCCAATTTTAAATTGCGTTTTCCAATCCTTTCGCAGCAAAATGCCAGAAACGCATTTGGCCAAAACACCTATTTTTGGCCATTTGCGTTTTTATTTATTTTTATACGTGAAATACCAATACAGCAAAGTGCCAGAAACGCATTTGGCCAAAACACTATCTTTTGGCCATTTGCGTTTTTATATTTTTATATACGTGAAATACCAAATCAGCAAATGGCCATATACGCAAAATGCCATAACCAAAATATTTGGTCATTTACGTATTTCGATACCTTTAAAAGCAGCAATACAAATAATCTGTTAGAAGACTGTCTTAATCGAAAATAAAATCAATAAAATATGGATGTATGCATAAATAAAATTATAAAATAATTTTGCATACAAATATTTTGATTTATTTGTCACGTCTATATTATAATCTGAACATTGCCAAGCATGCCTTGCAAATTCATTCAACTAAATGACATGCTTATGACAATATCTTTATTAATTTTGGTCAGTTTCACTTGTTTATGGCCTTTATTTCTGCTCTCGGGACGATTTTTAAAGAGTGGTCTGACATATTACTTGACAGAAACAAACGCCAGTAGTCTAGGACTAATAATTTCCGAGATATGACCGTTTGAAGTTTGACACCTGTCATCCGAAATGAAGATCTCGTCGAGACCTATCATTTGTCCCTACACACCAGTAGTCTTGGACTAATAATTTCCGTGATATGACCGTTTGAAGTTTGACACCTGTCATCCGAAATGAAGATCTCGTCGAGACCTATCATTTGTCCCTACACACCAGTAGTCTTGGACTAATAATTTCCGTGATATGACCGTTTGAAGTTTGACACCTGTCATCCGAAATGAAGATCTCGTCGAGACCTATCATTTGTCCCTACACACCAGTAGTCTTGGACTAATAATTTCCGTGATATGACCGTTTGAAGTTTGACACCTGTCATCCGAAATGAAGATCTCGTCGAGACCTATCATTTGTCCCTATACACCAGTAGTCTTGGACTAACAATTTCCGAGATATAACCGTTTGAAGTTTGACAGCTGTCATCTGAAATGAAGATCTCGAGACCTATCATTTTGTCCTTACACACTAGTAGTCTAACTTTTTTTTTCTCCGGTACCTAATCTAGACCACGCGGATAGAAGGTTTTTTCCGACTGTACACGATTTGGGGCGAGTCTATGTAAAACACGCTCTGTGCAATGCGACTCGACGTCGAGACCAAAGAGAAAAAATAATAAATATGTCGAGACACTCGAGCTCAGACGAATCGACACTCAGCGAACAATAATGAATAATAATAATGCGTATCTTTGTAATTTGGTGAAATGTAATTTTGGTCTTATGCGTTGCTGGTAATTTGCGTATTAAGTGTATTGGTACATCGCGTATTTGGCTCTCTGCGTTTTTGGTTAAACGTTATTTTGGTCATATGCGTTTCTGGTATCTTGCGTATTAAGTGTATTGGTACATCGCGTATTTGGCTTTCAGCGTATTTGGTAAAATGCGAATCAGGTACAATGCGTTTCCAATTACTCCCGCCCCTTGAGTCTCAACAACACTTTGCTAAAAGTAAACATCTTTTGGCGTTTCCTTCCGACAACGCTGTTTGCTGACGTAAACTCCGACACAGTGACCAGTCTAACTTGGTCTGTAATCATAATACGTATATATATAAGTAATATTATTATAAAGAGGAAAGATTTCTATTTGTGTGTGTATGTGTATGTTTGTAATGAATAAACTCAAAAACTACTAAACCAATTTCAAAAATTCTTTTACCATTAGAAAGCTACATTCACCCTGAGTAATATAGGCTATCTTTTATCGCAGAAAAACGCCTCATTCCCACGGAAAAAACTGGGCGGAGCCGCGACGGAAAGCTTAAATAGTTCTGTATATAAAGAAGGCAGGCGGGACGTGGGCGGGACACTCCAAAGAACGAACGTGATTTGAAATTTTGTAAGACAACTGACAGATGTGAATGAAAATCAAAAGGGAGGTGAATGTCACATCTGTACTTGTAGGTCACAATACCTAGTAGGTACAGTACGTGTACGGCCCTAGCAACTTGCCCACCGACGCTTCATACAATACCACAGAAGAAAATAATAGTACTAACCCGTTACAGAAAGGACACTCACCTCCCCGCGCCAAAATGAGTTTCCGCCCGATATAGCGCCCCACGCCCCGCACCCCGCAGGCACCGCGGGACTCCGCCGGTGGTGTTCGGGGGTATTTTACATAGCGCCTAGCGCCACTGACTTGTAGTTGATATTCAAAAAGAAGTAGCTTGTCAAAACGCGTTTTCTATAAGGAGTGATCCAGTGACAATACTATAGAAAAAATATTCTTGAAAAAATATGAAATATAAACCTAGATTAATATTTAGATCAGTGGTATTTACCAGCTTCTCGCCACGGCTCCGCCCGCGTTAACAATCTTTCTCGTGGGAATGAGGCATTTTCTCGCGGTAAAAGGTAGCATATGTTACTCAGGGTGAATATACCTTTCTAATGGTGAAAGAATTTTTGAAATCAGTTCAGTAATTTTTGAGTTTATTCATTACAAACACACACACACACAAAGATACAAATCTTTCCTCTTTATAATAATAGTATGATTAAGTGTAGAAATGTATTACTACTTTATTATACCATACATTCTAAGTCTAACATTATGAGTTCCAAATTGTTTTTCTGCTCAATTATTATGTTCCCATTTATGTAATTAAGCCTACTCTGAAATAAGCTGAATTGACCTCCACCACCCACCATATTACATTACTCATATAATTATTTTCATCACAGGACGATTAAGGTTTTTCCCACAAAATTTTATATCAAGATGGCTAGTAAACTTAAAGAATTTCTAAAGAATTAGATTGCCTTATTCTATTTTTTATGATTTGTCAAGAATAATGTCCTATGTAAAGTTTAAGTTTAAGTAAGAAATAAACGTAGGCAAGTAATAATGTTTACTTAATTGTTTAATTTATAAACCTGGATTTCCGTGATAAATAGTAGGAAGAAAGTAATAGAAAAAGTAGAATAGATTATACTTAAAAAAACTCGAATCAAATTCTGGTGGGGAATCGTCGAACAAATATCACTTTGTGAGACTTTCCCCAGTTTGGTTAGGCATTGCAGGCTGAATCACCTGATTGTCCGAAAAGAAAGATGATTCCATGCCTCGAAAGGCACGTAAAGCCGTTGGTCCCGGCTACTATTTACGGATGTAGTCGTTGGAGCCACGTCGGAAGCCTAACCCCCTGGCCACAGCTTCGCGCGTCGGCGGCGGCGGCGGCGGCGGCGACTTGCGGCGCAAAACTTGCCAGAACGTTAGTATTGTAACATTTTACGATATTTTGGAGCACTTTGCGTCATATGAGTTAAAACGTTACTTTTACGTATTTTTAATCTTATTTGTGCTACATTACAGTGTTAAAGTCGTTTTCTAAGTAAAATAAGATAAACGTTACTTTTTGCATGAATATTGAACGTTTTTTGTAAAAGTTGGGTAATTTCACGCCTTTAAAACAGTTTCTTGATTTCGGTGGTACATTTTTCTAGCGGGTTTTAGAAATGAAAATTTTTTTTAGTTCTCTCATGGTAATTTTGACTATGTGTCACTGGCAACATTCCGCTGGTCGCCGCCGCCGGCGCCGCCGCCGCAGCCGACGCGCGAAGCTGTGGCCAGGCCCTAAGGCGGTTCTATAATTCCAACACCAGGGTTTGTAACATTGTTTAACCTCGAAACCCACACGATGAGCAAGCATTATATAATATCTTTCCTGTCCATATATTGTTGTTAACAGCTCGTATTATGTCCCCACCGAAGGGCTCGAGCCTACCCTGAAATCAGGGTGAATAGGCCTTAGCGACCACGCTCACGGCCCAGTGCGGGTTGGTCAACTTCACATACAACCTTTGAAATTTTTTCGTAGGTGTGTGCGTGCAGGTTTCCTCGATGTTTTCCTTCACCGAAAGAGCGTCGAATAAACGTACATATGAATTCGAAAATCGAAAACACATTGGTACGTGCCGAGTCTTGAACCTGCGAACCTCCGAAGGGAAGTCAACAGCCCTAGTCACTTGGCCACCGACGCTCTCTATATTACTAAATAATAATGGAATTGATATTGTAGGTTAGTTTTATTACAACTTAGCATTGCCGTTTCAAACATAATAAATTATACAAGCTGGAATTTTCATACTTCTCTTCCATTAAAAAAAACCGTTAGCAAATGTACCTACCACGAAGAGCTAATACGTTATACGGTTATATAAGTATCATGTACTAGTCATCATATTAAGAGGTGATATCATAAGGGTCTGGTTACACTGGTGGCCGACTCGCCAAGGTTTATGGCAGAATCTAATATTCCATTATAACGTTGCTTGTTGACGACAAGCGCCATTATTGTGTTGTACCTTAGATACGCCAAGGGATGATTATTTTATTCCCACCCGACAGCCCGCAGATGAAGAGAGTTTCCGAAATTCCAAAAATGGGTTTTTGACATTCAAACTTATAATGTTTTGTAAATATAATTCAAAGAATAGACAAAAGAATACAAGAAAACATAACTTACAACAACACAGATGTACAATCGGCGGTCTTATTGCTAAGGTAGCTATTTCTACAAGGCAACACTTTAAAGATTGTTTAAGAAAAGTTTTCAGTTAAGAAGTCTTGCTTTAAAATAATTCTTGTTTTATTAAAACTGTAGAGGTCGAAAATCTGTACCTAGAAAAATAATCTGATTCTGAGATGATGATGTAAGACGTGATGTAGAACATGTCCAAATTTTTTAACTTTTTTTGTTTCTCTGTTTGTACGGGCTAATCTAAGAAACTAAATGAAATTTTATGTGGTAATTGGTTGTACTTTATATCTCCGGTCAACATCTTGGGCAGTTTTTACCGTGGGAAAATATCTCATTCCTACGGGACTCTGCACAGAAAATTATAAGAACAACGCGGGCGTACAGCTAGTGTACTAGTAAGTCAATAGTTGTAATCAGAAACGTAGGTATATTATGTTATCTCTCTCAAAGTTAAATGCATTTCAATATCCACTTTACAATGCAGCTTGCAAACGTGTTTGTTAAAATCTCAAGAGATGCGGCTATCTAGAATGCAGTCGGATTTTAAAAGACTTATCTTAAAGAGCTTGAGCTTAAGAACCAAGGTGTTTATTTTGTTAGATAAAGGTTCCTGAAGTGCCGAGACATTTTTAGAATGAATATTTAATACTTCTTTTGCAAGCTGTTCGACAACCTACATTGACGAAAGTTTGTCTTCTTAATTTTTTATATACTTAAAACATCACTACATAGTATAAAACAAAGTCGCTTTCTCTGTCCCTATATCCCTATGTATGCTTAAATCTTTTAAACCACGCAACGGATTTTGATGCTGTTTCTTTTAGTAGATAGAGTGATTCAAGAGGAAGGTTTATTTGTATAATACATGCATAATATGCTTAGGGATAACACACAATAATAATTTTCCTGTGCGAAGCCGAGGCGAAAGAAGGTAATTCGATCAAGTTTGAAATTTGATTCTTTGCAATCGAATGGTAATTGAAAATTTTGTTTAATTTAATTAAGTATTTTCTTTTTACCTGCTCATAGGTTTTTTTTTTCACTTTGAGCCTTAAGAGTCGTTTTACTCTCCAAGGAGAAATGTTTTTGTAAAATAGATTACTTTCCTGTTATTCTACACGAGTGATGAATGGCGGCACTCGCATTTTTTTGCGTGATTCCTGGTTCATAAAAGTAATTAAATTTATTCAATTTGGCTCTTAAAGTAATGGTTTTTATACTTTTAAAATAATTATTTATTAAAGCATTTCTGCCATTGGTAATCTACTTATATTTTTCTTAAAGAAAGTACTTACAAGAATGTGATTTGTTTTAAAATATTGCGCGATGTTATGATGTCCTATTTACTAGCACCGGTTAATTGTGCCCTATTATGAATGAATTAAATTAAATTTAAAATTATCGTTAGAAAATTCATAACGTCTAATTTAGATTTTTTTAAATTATTCTTGTCTAAACAACAAATCCACCGATATTATACTATTTTATCCTTATATTTCAAAAATCTACGCGGCCGCGGTCAATCCCCTTTGTCGTTAAATAAACATTCCAGGGGTATAAAATTCCTGAGCGGGGATCATCAGGTGTTCGCATAGTTCACGACCCCTGGCTTGTTAGCGTGTTTGCAACTTCATCCTTTGTAACATAAAATATTTGTGAAATGCCGCACAGACATAATCATAGTCAACTTTGGCCTGGACTTGACAAAGCTGTAATCTTTACTAGGATGCTACATGTCTAGGACCAAAGTACTTGTTTTTGATAATGATAATAGGTAATAATGATTTCTTTGCTTGAAAATTGGTATTTCCAGGTCTTAAAAAATATACAAAAGCACAAACACGTTTCGCCGAAAGGCATGCAAAATTAAAATAAGTAGGTACATAAGTCAAACGGTAATTAAAAGATAAGATTGATTGATTGATATTATTATTATATTTATTTTAGGGACAAATTTGTTCATAAAATCTACCTATTTAAAGAGATTATTTTTATTTACGTTAGTATTCTTTATATTTTTATCAAATTTGAACTCAACCAGCTAAAAGCAACATTTAAGTTGCCGTAGTAGGTATGTGAAACACCAAAATGGATCAACTTATATTCTGGATATTCCTAGAATAACAGCGGCGTAGCTCATAATTACGTGCGTCCAATAGCTAAAATTGAAAATAAGTAACCAGTATACTATTTAAAACTTTCACAGTTGTTTTCATAACTATTAAGAAACAAATAGGTACCACGGTATATATCCCGTTTTTAATCTTAATAGTTTATATCCCGTTTTTAATCGTAAAAGTTAGGAAATGTTAATACTTTATAATGTAACCATCGTTATGAAAAAAATTGTAGCAATTATCGTTAAGTGACTTAAACAAATTGCCGAAGCTAGTATCTAAGAGTTAAAAAAGGCGATAGGGATAAAGGCGACACCAATAAAGCTAGCTCATGATTACGTCCGTCTAATAGCTAAAATTGAAAATAAGTAACTAGTTTTAAAAATTAAAGTAAATTTTAATACTTTTTATAATGTAACCATCGTCATGAAAAAATTGAAGCAATTATCATTGAGTGACTTAAACAAATTGCCGAAGCTAGTATCTAACAGTTAAAAAAGGCGATAGGGATAAAGGCGACATCAATAAAAGTAAGTGAATAATAAGTGCATTAACTCAGTCTTACTCCTAAAGTATATATTTATAATATATTACTAGATCTAATAGTTACGTATTGTGTTTTACGGCTATCTTCCTTCAAGATGCAGTAGGTACTTACCTGTAACAAAAATAAATACATTAAAATTTGTAATACTAAGATAAAAAGATACGATAAAGATAAAATGTATTCATTCAAAATATTAGTCTAATATAAAAATTGTATAGGTTTCTTATGTACTACACAAAATAAATTCACAAATAATTAAAAGTACTTGTCTAAAAATAAACCTTTGCAATGTAATGAAGACTTCGCTAAGTAAACAAAGTTACTCCTAAACTAGGTAAGCATTTACCTGTACCTGTACCTTAGGAATAAGGTTAGTACGTGTTTATTAGGGTAGGTAGGTTAATTCTGACAGAGTACATTAACAAAATATGGAATGAAATTTTAATGATTATTGATGACTGTGAAGTGACTTACAATTAAAACAAATTGGTATATGATACTACACAAACATTAGCTTTTAAAAAATGGTCTTTAACGAAATTATATTAAAGTCAAAAATAAAAAACATTGAGCTTCGGGAAGCCTCTCCTTACCGTACAAAAAATAATATAGTAAAACAAAATAAATTATGATACCAACTAAGTAAAAATCAAACCAATAAAATAACCACCCGATCGACCGCTGCCAAAAAATATGTAATCAACACATACAATAACTACTATGGAGCAAGGACGGCAAATGTTATCATACCTAGATTACTCAATAACCTTAACGTCAAATTACGATCACTCTTTGACACCAACAATTTTAATAAGAAAATTTCATTGCACTACAAAAACCATGAATCAGCCTGTATATCGTCTCAAAGTAAATAGAAAAATGTTGTTTGTTTTGAATGCGAAGTACCCACTTTTGTGTTTGTTATAAAGTTTTGGTTTTTAAGTAAATAATATGTACATCTGTATAAGTACTGTACGAACCGACCCTAATGGTGGAGGACAAGGAAAACAACGTATGCTTTTAAATTAGGTATTATATATTAGAGACTTAATAACGAAACATTACAAATGCTTTAGAAAATTATAAGAATGGCGTCAGGCTCGTAGCACGGGCTACGGCCATCTCTCTCTCATCAACGAAATTCAAACTGATATTACTTTACATCTTTTAATAGCCTCAAACGAAAAAGAGGCTGCCAGCATGAAACGGCGTGCATGAAGGACACATGCACACCACAGTACCCACTAATTAGAAAAAAATTAATTTTGATGCGTGACACATTTTTAAACCCTTAATGGGTTTCAGTGTCTTATATTGTAAGTACAATTTGTAAATGTTTAGAATAAATTAAAAAAAAAAAGTCCAATATTTACTTAAAAGCTAATTTGTACTTTACAAGCCAAAGGAAAAAACAAATTAAATAAAAACCTCAGACCAAAAGATGAACTTCTTATCCTGGTCAAAGCTAATAGTACCATTATACATCGATTCATTTTAATTATACCAGCTGCGTTCACAGGCGTTGAAAGAGTTGCTATAATACTCATTAATCATTTCCCATTTATGCAGCCGAGCCATTCCCGCACCATCATGCCAACCAAGCACTTTCGTTCAGAAAACAAGTAGATACCTTAATTAAATTTAAATTTTTAATGCTTAGGAGAAGCGAGTAACTTTTCATGTCGGAAGAAATTAAAACGCGTCTAAGAATGTTGTTAAAATGAGAATGCTTCTTTATGATCATGCATAAGATTGTAAATCATCATTATCACAGTAATATCAGTCAAAAAACGTCCACTGCTGCACAAAGGCCTCAACTAAAGATCGGTCCTGCGCTGCCCGCATCCAGCGGCTTTCCGCGTCCCTCACCAGATCGTCGGTCCACCTTTTGGGGGGCCTGCCCACTCTACGTCCTCTGGCGCGCGGCTGTCATTCAAAAACTGTTTTGCCAACTGATATAGCATTAATTCCATCCTATGAACTAACAGTTTGCTATATTTCGGTTAAATGTCAATATAGATAGTGTGATTTTCAACATATTATTATGTAAATTATTTCTTCATTGCATTAACTTCGGTTAAAATGTATGTAATGTACACACACACACACACACACACACACACACACATACTCATACAGCGGCGGCCGCGGCTGCTACTGGACATGTCGACCTTGAGAGTGCGTGTATTCCGCAGTTCGAGTGTCCAGCCGCACGTGCTGGTTACTGTACATAGAACTTTCTCGGTAATAAAGAGACAAATCAGTGTGTGCTTTTTCTGTATTTGAAAAAAACATTTTTCTAAAAACTGCTCAGAACATGTTATGGCAAACACTAACATAGGTATCTTATATATAAAAATGGATTGCTGTTCGTTAGTCTGCTTAAAACTCGAGAACGGCTGAACCGATTTGGCTAATTTTGGTCTTGAAATATTCATGAAAGTCCAGGGAAGGTTTAAAAGGTAAAAAAAACTAAAAAAAAACAACGCGGGCGTATAGCCAGGGCGGACAGCTAGTAAAATATAAAAGGCACTTTTTCAATTTCTTTTAACAACAACAAGCCATTTGAATATTTTCCTATAATTTGAAGCCAGCAAATATATACCGTAGCTTACAGAAATTTAGGATAAGAAAACAAAAACAAATTAAAAGATTGAACGCTACAAAGAATTAGGTATTTTGTAAGACGATTAGGAGATTTGAATGAATTGAAAAAAGAGATTAACTTGGGAAACTCAACAAATGTTTTCTTAATTTTAATAAAATATAGATTTGTTAATAACAAAATCACCGTATTTCTATTACGTCTTAATCAAAAATCTAATCTATTTTTACACGCTTTATATTAGGTCCAGTTGTATGTAACCTAAGAATGTAATGGAATCTAAGGTAACTAATTTAACCATCTTCCAAGGGTCGTAATGAAAATTGGAATGTATACGTAATTCCGGTGACAACACAATAATTTGACACAAACAAGCTGATCTGATGCTGGAGCCGGAAGGTGGATAGGGGAACTCTTCAACGGCTACTAGTAAACCCCCGAATTTGGGCTCATTTGATTTGTCTAAATAAGACCTTTATATTGGCGAGGTGAGGTGACCACTTAACCAGGGTCTGATGAAGGATCCCAAAGGTAGATAGCGAAACTCTTCAAGTAAGCATCTTAAGCGTGTTTTTCTAGAATTTTTTAAACTATTAATTATTAGACATTGAGTTCGGGCAGGGACTTGTACCCGCATCTGCCAAAATAGGCAACACAAGCGCTCTACCAAATTGTCTATAATAGACGTCATCTATTAACTAAACAAACGCTTCCTTTTTATGCTATGCCCATGCTTTACCGTAGTCGTGTAGAAAGTAAACAATAATAATTAATATACTTAATACTCGTATTTAAAAGACGTTCTTGTTAACAGCTCATATATGTCCCCACCGAGGGGCTCGAGCCTACCCTGATACCAGGGTGAATAGGCCTTAGTCGACCACGCTGGCCCAGTGCGGGTTAGTCAACTTCACATACAACCCTTTTAATTTCTTCGCAGGTGTGTGCAGGTTTCCTCACGATGTTTTCCTTCACCGTAAGAGCGTCGAATAAACATACATATAAATTCGAAAATCGATAACACATTGGTACGTGCCGAGGTTTGAACCCCCGAACTTCGGAATGGAAGTCAACGGGCCTAGCCACTTGGCCACCGACACTCTAATAAAAGACGTATTAAATTCGAACTGATAATAAGATTTATCAAATTACTAGCACTGCGCCCCGCAGATCTAGCCCTCATTTAAAGATAACTTCCTATGGGAAGATACCGCGGTAAATTGTAGCCTATGTTGTTATTCTGACGTATAAGCTATATTACTGTAAAATTTCATTAAAATACATTTAGTAGTTTATTTGTGAAAGAGTAACAAATGTCCATTCATACATCCATCTTCACAAACTTTCGCTTTATATTAGGTAGGTTTATAATGTATAATAGATAGTAGGATTTAACAACAATTTGAAGATCATAACACTAAATTAAAAAAATTAATAACCCTTTCAACAACTAGAAAAGAGCTGATAATTTTCAAATGGCTGAAGATATTTTCTTGGATCATAGCTAAGAACTCGATTGTGACACCTTGCAAACAAAAAAAACTAGATCAAAATCGGCGCATCCGTTTAGGAGCTACGATGCCACAGACAGACAGACAGACACACACACACACGTCAAGCTTATAACACCCCTCTTTTTCGTCGGGGGTTAAAAACCGGCAATTCTAAACACTTACTATGTAATGTCACACGCAGAGTTATTAAGTAAGTAATTTAGTTTGGCTGAAGCTCAATCAGACTGCAAACTAATTAATAGCGCATAATTAACAACTAATGGCTGGAAGCTGAAGTTTTACTAGTTCCTAAATTCGTCAAACGTTGCCTGCATTGAGTTTAGGAATTTCGCTTCTGTAACTGTTAGCTAAACTATTTAGTAATAAGAAGCGTGTTGATGAAATAGGTATATCGCTCTTCGAGTGTGAAGATCTGGTTTGGTTGCTCAAATACTGTAAATTATTTGATGTGATCGTTTGCAAGGATGTTGTGTTACTAAAAAGACCTAGAAATAAAGAGAAATAATCAAATTTTCGATACAACCGATTATGTTACTCAACATTTTATATTAAGGAATGTCCTGTAGGCAGGGTCACGCTGTATTAGATAAATAAAAAGAAAACTAAAATACACTGTTTTGCACATAAGAAACGCTTTTAATATAAAAGTCCTAGCGCTTACAGTTAAACAAAATTTTATATTTTTTATAGATTACATTTATTATTCTATTTTGAATCGACATTATCATAGCAAGGGCAAAAATTCGTCTCAATTGAGATTTCGATCAACTGATACCAGTACAGTGCTAGGAATATGAACATTCGCATGTTCAGATACCGATCACATGCTTGGAATACTCCAGGCTAGTTTCACAAGCCAGTGCAGTATGCTGGCATGCTAGTAACTCTGACATCGTGTATTGCAGACTATAATTTTCTGGGCTTATAAAGCTAGTATTTTCTTTTATATTTACTTCAGTTAGTTTGAATTTATTTAGACAACCTACGTAATTTTCCTGTTCTTTCTGTTCCTTTACATTTACATCCATATTAACTGGAGTGGTCTCAATCTAAGTCGGGAACCAAACGACAAGGATGATTTAATAGACAAAATTAATATGGTCACATTTTTCTATCTTAAATTGTGTCCACTTATTGGTTGATACTTGGTTCCACTGAATTTTGCTCCGCAGGGATATTGTGACTGGTTTAAAAGTAACCTCTTTTTTGACGAAACAACATTGGCATGTTTCAAGCCAGTACAGTAGCCCGTATTTCTAGTCCGCTGTCTTATTTCATAAACTGGCTCCGTGTAACCGGCCCGTACGCTAGGTGCGAATCGTTATAGGATTTGCATCCCCACTTCATTTGGAATTTGAAGTCCGATCGCAGTTACTTACATCGTTTTCGTTCTATTGTACCGTGTTCCAAGCCAGAACAGTAGCTCATATTTCTAGTCCGCTGAATTTTCGTAAATATGGTGATATTTAATGATCTATTTTGACCTGTGTTCTCTTAATGTAGTCACTACAGTTATCACTTTAATTAATTTGTCAGTGTTGAAAATAATTTGTTCTGCAAGGATATTGTTACCCTTGTCACTAGCTTAAAATTAACCTCTTTTGACGAAACTTTAATTATCAAGTATCATAAAAACAGCGCGCTCTAAGCCAGTACAGTAGCCCGGATTTCGAGCCAGCTATCCTTACCTCAAAAACTGGCTCCGTGTAACCGGCCCGTACGTTAGGTGCGAATCGTTATAGGGTTTACATCTCCACTTCATTTGAAATTGGAAGTCCGATCGTACATCGTTTGCGTTCCATTGTACTCCAGTGTTTGACATGCACTGTCTGTGATGTACACTATCGTTCACATTGCCAGTTGCATTTCGCTTTGAATGTGGAATGGATTTGTAAGTATGTATTGTTAGGACGACGCAGCTTAATTTATCAGATTTTTATTCGGATCCGTCAATTGTAATGAATTTTGAATGCATGTCTTTATAATGTTTGCTAAGCCAATATTGAGCTACGAGTAATAACACTAAATTAAAAATAATAATAACCCCCGACACAAAACCGTTCCTTGATCCTTTCAACAACTAGAAAAGAGCTGATAATCTTCAAATGGCTGAAGATATTTTCTTGGATCATAGATAAGAACATTCTCGATTGTGACACCTTGCAAACAAAAAAAACTCAATCAAAATCGGCGCATCCATTTAGGAGCTACGATACCACAGGCAGAGACACACGTCCAACTTATAACACCCCTCTTTTTCATCGGTGGTTAGAAAGATACTTTTTTTTGGTAGAATCGAGACGTATATAACGCATCACATTCAGTGATTTGTGACTAAGATTTGTTGCTATTTTTGAAGACATCTTTGTAGTACCCGTGTTTTTCGTAGTGTTTTGGAGCAATCACAATCCTCCACCCCCCGCGCCTCAGCTAGTTCACAGAATTAGTTTCTTTGAGATTTGCATGTATTACGTACATCTCTATAAAATAGTGTTAATAGAAAAAAAATAAAAATAAAATAAAAATAAAATAAAAATAAAAAATAAAATAATAACAAATAGTGTTAAATAGTGTTCTCTATATAATAGTGTTCAAATCTATTGAGTAACGACGAGGACAAACCACGGACAAACATTGGGTTATAGAGTTTGGCAATAAATGAAATGAAGTAGACAATCGATGAAATTGGAAAACATTGTACTGGCAACAAAGTTACATAGAAAAAAAAGTATCAAATTAAGGTAAATCCATAGAATCGGGGTTGCCAGGATGATTTTATTCAAATTTTTCGCGTTTTTTCATTGTCTACTTTCATGTGCCAAACTCTAGTACATAAAGTGCTATTTAAATTTTTATCAGTCTATCCACCATCCTATTTGTTTTCTTTTTTACTCTACTGTTTTGTGCGCAATAAAGTATAATATTGTAATGAATTGTAAATAATATAACATTCACATTTTTTTGTTTTTTAATTTATCTAATAATATTATAAAAAGCAACAAGGATATTTATTAATCTAACGAATCCTTCTAAACAGGAAAATGATTATGTTTGCAACAAAAGTACGAAATGAGGAAAATTCTGCTGATATTATCAAAAAGAATAAATAAACGGAGTAAGTATGATGTAAAAATATATATTTTAATGTGCGACTGAATTGAGGACTCGATAATTTTCGGTTTTCCAAGTCTTTGGTCGAACAGAGGGTTCAAATCCCGCCCAGGGCAAGCATTCGTGTGATGAACACTTGTACTCGTATTTGCCTTGGTGTCTAAATGTTGTATATTTAGGAAAAAGAGCGAGTCTTATTAATGTGTTCGTCTATATGTCGTCGGCAAATTGTAAAACTCGAAATTTTACAAAATGCTTGGGCATTTTAGAAACGCTCGCCCTTTTGCAATATACCAAAGAAAAATTACCTTGTAGTAAAAAGTAGAGCACATTCTGCAAAATTTCGTGGCAAATTGTCTAATTATTTCTTATTCTGTCCACGCGCGACGTTGTTGTGTCAAAATAATAACAATGGCGGTGTAATCTACAGCTGTTTGGGAAGAAAATGAATAAACTAATTGCAATTCTGCGAATTCAGTGGAAGGAGAGGTCCATTTCCCTCTTCTAGTTTGGGATTTATTTCAATTTCAATGTGTTAATATTCTCAATATCGTGTGTAAGTAAATAAAAAAGTGCAAAAAGTAACAAGGACTTGTTATTTAGATGCTGCCCCGCCAACTCCCCACAATATCTACTGTCTGCTGGCGTTGTCTGATCCCCAAAATAGTCTCTGCTTATTTTGGAGTCAGGTTGCCGTGTGATAGTCCCCACATACTATGAAGAAAAGCGAGACAGAAATAGAAATGGTAGAGATTTATACCTTAGCAAGAAGGCCGTTTTTCGATTCTTGAATGTGTTTTGTATTGTTTTATTTTGTACTGTTGATTTTGGTGTCAATAAAGTATATTGTACTAGCTTTCTATGTGTTATTCTGACGTATAAGCTACATCATTGTAAAGTTTCATTAAAATTCATTCAGTCGTTTTTGCGTGAAAAAGTAACAAACATTCATCCTTACAAACTTTCGCGTGTATAATGTTAGTAGGACGTAGAATATACTCTCATTAAAAAAATATGCTTACTGTAAAAATAACGAAGAGGCGACGACGTTAAAACTAATAACAATGACAAAGCTGCGCAGCCGACTGCAAAATCAGAACTTCAAACTATCAGTAGACAGAGAAAATTTAAACTTCCATCAAACACAAGAAACTTGAAGCAAACTGCGAAAGTAATAACTGGGACGGATCAGGCCCTGAAACAATACCAGTAGAGTATCCTCTCAAAACCAGGCTACTGTCCGCCACGATTAACTTAGATTCTCTTCCTTTGTCCCCGAGTTTAATATCCTTAAGTGGAAGTAGGCAATTTTACAGAAAGCCAAAAAAGGAATCCCCAGTAATTTGCGGGATCCACTCGCGATAAATGAAATGAAAATTTTTGACGAGAACAAAAAACTGGGCAGAATTACTCACCATGCCCTCGAAAGATGGGGTTTTGAAAATTATTGCGCTAATTTCGCTCCCCTGGGGGCTAGTTGCGAGTTGGTTCTCGTCTTACATTTTCACCTGTCTTAAGAATTGTTCATGTTTTATTTATTTAAATCTTTTTAAAAATAACAAGACCACCAGAATAATATTGTGGCAACTAAAAATAAATGTTGTTACGCGCTTTCTTCATTAATTTTAAAGTAATATAATAATTTATTTGATTAAATTAAGGGTAACTTAATTTACTTCAAATGACGTACTTAGCCAGTTAAATGCTTATTAAAGGTAATTTATTTTTTCATATTTCTGTGCAAATTATGAAAAATATTTTTTCAAAAACTGTTTAAAAACATTCGTGTGATGAATTATATTTATAGTCGTCATTGATATTTATTTGTTTTTCATACAAATAATTTACAATACAACTCTTAACTAAATAGTTTTTCACGAGAAAAAAGTAATGTACACTTTAGATAAATTTTCTTAACCAACTTAAATAAAACTTTTAAGGTAAAGCAGAAAAGTCTAAAATTACTAAGCAAATGTTAATTTTTGTGCGTACGAGTCAGTTTTCCTCACTACCGCAAAACACATAGCTATTTACATATTTTTCGTTAAGATTATGTTGTGTGGCCCCGAATATTCCCAAAAAGGGACCAAAAAGCCTTTTACTCGCAGTCGTGTCGAATAAAAATGCTAATTTACCTTTGTCGGGTCTATGTTGTAATTGCAAAAAAAATTTTGGGCTTTAGACCGTATCTACCTACAAACAGCACTGTGTCAATTTTAGAAATCTGTACTAGGCGTTCATGTTTTCCTGGTACTTAAATTATTCTTATACCTATTAATTTGGTTGGTTTTTATTACCGGTCATTTTAGCCCTTGACAAAAAAGACTTAAGTTTGACGTGTGTGTCTGTCTGTGGCATCGTAGCTCCTAAACGGAACGGAAACGGATGCGCTGATTTTGATCTAGTTTTTTTTTTGTTTGCAAGTTGTCACAATCGAGAGTGTTCTTAGCTATGATCGTTAGAATGAGATACAAATACACCGCGCTCACTCTTGTGCATAACTGCGTCTCTTTCGTCTTCTGTCTTCGACTACCGTGAAATACCAGCCTTAACGAGCATATCTACTACTGTATTTATTGCAAAGTCTTTGCTGACATGAAATTCACCATTCGAACGGAAATAGCCATCACGTGATCGTTTCATAAGATCCTTCAAAAGATACGGTCCATTAAAATATTACCATACCGTCACCCTGCTGAAAAAAAAACTTAAATGCTTTCAACAAAAACTTTACAGGAGACACACAAAACTATCTACTGAAAAAAAATTATGATAGGTAAAAAATACATGACAAACTAGCTTTCCGCCGCGGCTCCGCTCGCGTTAACAGTTTTTCCCGTGGGAATGAGGCATTTTTCCGCGGTAAATGGTAGCCTATGTTACTAAGGGTGAATGTAGCTTTCTAATGGTGAAAGAATTTTTGAAATCGGTTCAGTATTTTTTGAGTTTATACATTACAAACATACACACAAGCACATAATACAATTTCCTCGCTATATTAATAGTATGATTAACGAAGTTAAGTATTGTGGCATCGGTCATGCCATCTCTTTGGCCTTTGGTACTGGCCGCGTTGTTCTAAATTTGAATTATTTAAAATTAAACTGATTTTGATAGATTCAGTCAGTTCTTTCGTTTTGTTCCTGGGTGCGGTGGAAAAACGCACCAGGAATCGGTTTTTCTCGTATAATAAGTTATTTCCAGTTATTTTACTGTTCGTATGTGAAGTGTTTACGTTTATGCAATAAATAGTGTTCAAATCGCATTTCCTTAGTTATTATTTTGTAGCACGGGATCGCCCGTGTTATATTTGGTGGAAAGGTGCCAAACGGGATCCTATTAGTGGTACTTTCGCCGTAAAGCGAGTGGCAATTATAAAGTGAAGTAGTTTTTAACAAATTGAAAAAAAATCCGATTGTAAAAATGTCAGATTCTGACATAAAATTTAATGGCGTAAGCCAGGACATAAATACATTTTTGAAAAAATTCAAGAAAATATGTATCTTGAAGAAAATATCAGACGATGAAAAATTCGTACTGTTAGAAAATTATCTTGCAGGACCAGCATTAATATTCTACAACACAATCGAAAGTACAGTATCCAAATATGAAGATTTGGAAAAGCTATTGAAAGAAGAATTTCCCAATACAATCGATTACCAACAGTTTTTCTACATGGCGAAACAAGGCAAATCCGAGGATATTTTGACTTATTATTATCGCCTGAATGAATTAGCGGCAAAAGCTAAAATAGATGATGAGACTATCTTCATCAGGCAGTTCTTAATGTCATGCTATGGCTTCATTAAGCATAAGCTGACAGGATCAGTATTCGAAAAAAAGCTTAATCTCAAAAAAGCTATCATACAGTTAATGGATATTTAT
Organism: Teleiodes luculella; assembly: GCA_948473455.1. Lineage (NCBI taxonomy): Eukaryota > Metazoa > Arthropoda > Insecta > Lepidoptera > Gelechiidae > Teleiodes > Teleiodes luculella. The sequence goes on along the minus strand of OX419598.1, from coordinate 2,819,026 downwards.
AATGTAAACGAAGAACGCAACATCGTGCCGGCGAGGATGCCGTGCGGCCTCGAAACGTTTTCTCATCCTGCACAATATTCCGGCTGTGATGTACATCAGCAACCCGTTATGGATACTAGGCGTCAGTCGCCTTGGATGACTCCTAGAGCAGTCTTCGCTTCGCCTGTTCCTGGGAATTCGGGAGGGGTACGCCCAGCGGGTACCCCTCAGGTTAGTCCATCGTCCATGGGTACCGGTGACCGCCCAACACCACAACCTAACCGCTATGGCCTGAGACCAAGACCAGGTCAGTCGGTACAGGATCAACGTCAGCAACAACAATCGGGAAACTTCAGGCGGTTGCCCTGAACGCCACGCAGATGGTAGCCGAAGATGTTGTGGCATTGAAAACTTCATCCACACAAACGGAGCAATTTGTTCCCTTTTTCCCTAATTGTAATGATAATGTTATTAGCAGAAAGCAAAAACCTTTTATTAATGTTGAATGTAAGGGATTTATTTTTCCGACCCTTATTGATACAGGCGCAAGTGTTTCCTGTATAGATTTCAATGTATTGGAAAAAATTAGATTGTCCCTAGATGTAGACAAAAATTTTTTTTTAAAGGGCGTGAATGGCCAAAAGTTATCAACTGTAGGCGCGACAACGTGTAATTTAAATATAGGTAGTGTTGTTTTTGCTTGCGAGTTGGTTGTTATTCAGAATTTAGCTTGTCCTATAATTCTTGGTCAAGATTTTCTTAGTCGGTACAACGGAATTATCGATTTTGGCTCAGCAAAATTGATGTTGGGTAGCAACCGTATTGATTTTTTAACTGACGTATCCACTTTTGTTTTATCTTCGAACAATCGTCAAGTTGACTTTTGCACCTCCTTTTTCAAAGATGACGTTTGCTCGGAACAAATAAAGGTCGATGCACACTCTCCGATTTTACGACATGAAGATAATGTCTATTTTTTAGGTTTAGATAATGTTTGTGAATTTGCGATTGAACAGGATCAGGAATTTGTTTTGGGTTCTGATCTGTCGGTCACGCATAGAGAAAAATTAATGTCTTTATTGTTACATAATAAGGATAGATTTGCGTTTGAAGCTTCTCAATTAGGTCGGTGCGATATTGTGGATGTAGATATCGAGACTTTGGATGAAAAGCCGATTTCTTCTCGACCTTATAGGGTCTCTCCAGCGCAGAAAGAGGTCATAGATAAGCAGGTGGAGGAGATGCTCCGCTTGGGGGTGATTGAGGAATCTAATAGTTCCTATGCTTCTCCAGTTGTTTTGGTGAAGAAACCTGATGGTTCTTGGAGGTTTTGTATTGATTATAGGCGTTTGAATAAGGTGATTATTTCGGATAGTTATCCTATTCCCGCTATTGATGATTTGATTATGTATTTGTCTAATGCCAAATATTTTGCGGAACTTGATCTGAATTCAGGATATTGGCAAACTTGTATCCGTGAAGGCAAACATAAAACTGCTTTTATAACTCCGTCAGGACTCTATCAATTTAATGTTGTTCCTTTTGGTTTAAAAACTAGCCAAGCGGTTTTTCAGCGTATGATGGATAAGGCTATAGGTGACCTTAGGTACAAAAATGCTTTGGTCTATGTAGACAATATTATTGTTTATGCGGATACTTTTGAGGAATTTATTACTTCTTTAGAAAAATTATTTGAGCGTTTCCGCGTTGCTAATTTAACTTTTAAGCCTGCAAAATGCAAGTTTGGTTTATCTGAACTTAATGTTTTGGGTTATCATGTTTCGGGTCAAGGTATTAGCCCCGATCCATCTAAAATAAAAGCTATTCGGGATTTAGCTGAACCAAAATGCACTAAGGATGTTAAAAAGGTTTTAGGACTTTTTTCTTATTATAGGAAATTTTTTGAAGATTTTGCTAATGTGTCTCTGCCCTTAGTGAAATTGTTGAAGAAAGGTACAAAGTTTATTTGGTCAAGTCAATGTCAAAATGTTTTTGACCAAATAAAATCGCGTCTATGTAATCCTCCGATTTTACGTTTTTTTAGATCTGGTAACGATATAGTTACTCGTCTGATGGTCGATGCGTCAGATGAAGCTTTGGGTGCTGCTTTGATGCAAGAATATGAAGGCAGTATGCATCCCATAGCTTATGCATCTAGAAAATTATCTAATGCTGAAAGAAGATATTCGGTCACTGAGCGTGAATGTCTTGCTTTGGTTTGGGCTTTAAAGTACTTCAAGACATATTTGTGGGGCTCGTTCTTCCAAGTGTCTACTGACCACAAAGCTTTATGTTGGTTGCAATCGAAGAAAGACATGTCAGGTCGTTTAGCTAGGTGGGCTTTAGCTATCCAGGAATGGGATTTCCAAATTGTTTATTGCCGTGGCAAGGATAACGTCGTGGCAGATTTTTTGAGTAGGAATCCGCTACTTTTATTGGATTCCGGACATCCAGACTCTGAGTTTAAGGATGACGGATTAGAGATATTTAGGATCGAGGCTGTGTCGTTTCGCGAGGCGCAGTCAAGTGATGATTTTTGTTTGCAAACAATTAACCGTTTGCATTTACATGGTTCATTTAGAGGTTTTTTCGTAAGAAACGATTTGTTATATAAACGTGTTTTAAGACATGGTGTTCTTAAGGACGTACTTGTTTTACCTAGAAGTATGTTTTGTGATGTTTTAAAGGAGTTGCACGATGATGCGTGGACAGGTGGTCATTTGGGTTTTTCTAAAACTCTTTGTCGTTTTCGTTCGAGGTATTTTATGTGTAATGCTGACAGGGAAATCGAAAACTACGTTCGTTCTTGTCTTCCATGCCAGGAAAGGAAGGGTGGTAATAAAATTGCTCCTCTTTTACCTATTTCGGTTTCTAATTTGATGGAGAAGGTGGGAGTAGACGTTGTTGGTCCTTTCCGTTCTTCGTCGAAAGGTAATAAATTTGTTATTGTTGCAGTGGAGTATGTTTCGCGCTATGCTGTTTGTAAAGCGGTTCCACGTGTGACTTCTGAGGTCATTGTTGATTTCTTGTCTGAGGAAATTTTTTGTCGTTTTGGTGGTGTTAAGGAGATTATTACGGATCGTGGCACAGTTTTTACTGCGCAGGTGGTGAAGGAGTTGGTTGAATTTTTTGGTGCTAGATTGTTGCATACTACAGCCTTTCATCCGCAAACCAATGGATTGGTTGAGCGATTTAATAGAACTCTTTTATCAATGCTTTCTAAGTTCGTTGCTTCAGATCAACGTGATTGGTGTCGTTTTCTTCCTTTGGTGGTGTTTTCTTATAATTCGAGTTCGCAGGCTTCGACTGGAGTCGTGCCGCACTTGTTGTTTTATGGTAGGGAGCCTCAAACTGTCTTAGATATGGATTTGAATATTAATGTTGCAGTGGGTGCAGATACATTGGATCAGAAGATTGCTTTGGTTAGGAATCTGACTTCACGGGCTTTAATTAATATTTCTAAGGCTCAAAGGAGACAGAAAGGTTTATTTGATAGGAAAGCTAAGGTTACTGTCTTTCAACCTGATAGTCTTGTTTTGTTGTACTCACCTAGGAGAGTAACTGGTAGAACTTTTAAACTTTGTAGACTTTTTAAAGGGCCTTATGTGGTTGTAAGAAGGTCTGGTGTAAATAACTACGTTATTCGGAAAGTTGGTCGAAGTACTCGTACATATGTGGTACACGTAAACAGATTAAAAAAGTTTTATGTACGATGATGATGATTTATTTTTTTCCCCTTTTTTTGGTTTGGTTTGGTAGTCGGAGAAGTAAATTTCTTTTTTCTTTTTTTATGCTTGTTTTATTATGTTGGAATCTTTTTAGGTAATATTGTTCCATATTTTATCTTTATGTGTGTTGTAATATTGTTTTTCTTTTCATGTAATATGAGGATAATTTTAAAATATATTAATTAGTCATATTCTTATTTTAAAAAAAAACAACTTAATAAGATGGCTGCTGCAGCCTGATATTCAAGACCGAGATGGCAGCTGAAATATTTAAAATCATTGTTAAACAATATTATCATTTTTCACTCTAAAACTTAAATAATTCTAAAATATAGTTCATACTCTGTCACTTAAAAAAATAGCTAGTATTTTAAAAAAAGGTTTCCTGTGAAAGGTAGGCAGTGAGGTGATTTATTTTAGTTAGTGGGCATTATGTATGCAGAAGAAGAGATAGGTATTTGTGTGATATAGAATATGTTCTTCTTTTTTGGAAACATGCATGGCACATAGGCGGCTATATGTATGGAAGTACCTTATGGGCTTCATTTTCAACGTTGAATTCATATTTTGTTTTTCATAAATATTAGTTCTTTGCTGGGTTACGTTCCATTAACTAACTTTAATATTTTTGAGTTTGTCCAACTTTGTGTAAATTCTTTTATATTTTCTGTAGATTTCAGATCTTCATTTTTCATGGTTACTGCTTCTAATTTTGAACACCTATTTCAATTTAGGTTTTCTTTTGAATAATTATTCAATTGCTGTTACATACAGGTTGATTACTTTTTCTCAAAAATATTTTTCTTATACAGGGTGTTAAAAATTATATTTGAATTTTTAATTAACAATTTAACTTTAAAATAATTTATTGAAGCTATTGATGAAGTTACTGAATTTAATTTCGTTATGAGGGATTAGGTTTGTATTTAGGTAGATTTAGCTATTCGCGTGTTAGGTTTAATGGATGTGGGCTTTGTTGTAAGCGGTTTTTTCAACGGGGGTTTTTCCCTTGCAAAAGCAAATAGGATATTATTCCTAATTGCTAGACTTTAGAAGTTCTGAGTCCCTATCTATTCTTTTTTATTTAATTCTCTGTTTTGATACTTGTCCCCCTTAGGTAGGTTGTTAGTTTGAATTTTGTATTTTTTGATGGGGATGTTTAAAAAAATATTTTGGTCGTTACTGACCAAAATAATTTTTTTTGAAGAGGGAGAGGGATGATGTGGCATCGGTCATGCCATCTCTTTGGCCTTTGGTACTGGCCGCGTTGTTCTAAATTTGAATTATTTAAAATTAAACTGATTTTGATAGATTCAGTCAGTTCTTTCGTTTTGTTCCTGGGTGCGGTGGAAAAACGCACCAGGAATCGGTTTTTCTCGTATAATAAGTTATTTCCAGTTATTTTACTGTTCGTATGTGAAGTGTTTACGTTTATGCAATAAATAGTGTTCAAATCGCATTTCCTTAGTTATTATTTTGTAGCACGGGATCGCCCGTGTTATAGTATTAATGATTTACACATTTTTCCTCTCCTGTAAAATTTTCATTTTCCTATTACGGAATTATTCTGCGGGGGCGACGATATCTACTACTGTTTTTATTGCGAGGTCTTTGCTGACATGAAATTCACCATACGAACGGAAATATCCATCACGTGATCATTCAAAAGATACGGCCCATAAAATTATTACCATACACTTAAAATGATGCAACATTTTGATGTATGTACAAGCAGCGGTTCTCAACATTATTACGATTGTTTACGGGTCTTAGCGCGATAATTTTAAATAGGTAGGTAGGTATGTATTAAGTACGATACCTTATTTTGCCCTTGTTTCGGCAGGGTTGCACCTGCCGTGGTCGCGAGCTGACTGAATTTGGCGATGTGGATACTGCTATAGTGAAGAGCGGGCGCATTCATCTCTATCTACCCTCTCTTGATTTTGTGTATCACGCACAACACTCACACTATCCGCGGTCGGTCCGACGATAAATCTCGAGGTCTTATTTCTCAACATTTTGTGGAATTACAATAAAACGGAAAACAACAAAACACAAATACGTTACAAAACGTTAATATTTATGTTGAACGGAAATTTTAAATGGTAGTCTGGAAGAAATCGCTTAGAGCGATAAGGCCGCCACTTGCCTAATGCTCTTTGTGTAATTCTATTGTACTTGATCTTGTTTTGTGCAATCTATTTAATAAAAATGTAGAGGTCAAAATCTGTACCTACATAGACAGTGACATAGATCATACGAAATTTACAAAGGGACATTTTTTTTTAACACGGAATAGCCAGTATTTTATAAATAAATCATCTAAGAAACAATATGTATGCTGGAATGCGTAGAATAACATTAAATCCAATTTCAACATTTAATTGATTACAATTATACTGATTACAAAAAATATTTTTTATATGAGTTTGTGTGTGTAATGTATGTTTTACGAGTACGGAGATCTTTTACCAGTAAAATAGTTTTATAAAAAAATATAGCGCATAAGAATATTTAGTATTTTTTATTGTGTTAATGTAGAAAGGTTGAGAACCGCTGAACGACCCGATTCCGATCGTAAATAATATTATTATAAAGATGCGTGACATTATCTCCTGACATAACATCCGGTGATACATATTAGGGGAGTAAGGCACTTTTATAGAGTTTACTCACATAATTAATAGCTTGTTGATAACCATAAATAACGCTATTAAATATAATCATCGAATAGCATTAGTGATATCATTGCTTTCATTCATACTATAAAATGGCTAGTTTAAAAAGTTTGTACTCACTTATTTCGAACTAAAATTCTTTTTTTCGTAGGAATGAGGTATTTAGGAGGTAGACCATGGTCTAAGAAAACAAGGTCTAACCATTAAACCACGTGACTGACACGAGCCTACGTCATTTCTACGTCATTTTGCCTATTCATCCTGGTCGAATGCGTGTAATATACAAGGATGAACAGCGCAAAATGACGTAGGCTTGTGTCAGTCACGTGGTCTAACGGTTAGATCTTGTTTTCTTAGACCATGAGGTAGACCGATGATCTAGTGAGGATCACGGGAAGCCGCTGGATGCGGGCCAAGCAGGACCGATCGTTGTGGAGATCCTTGGAGGAGGCTTATGTCCAGCAGTGGACGCCTAAAGGCTGTAGTGATGATAATAAGATATTTTTATACTCTCTTGGAAATAAATAGACCTAATTAAGTATATGTTAAGTAACTGTCTTTCTGATTTCAAATAAAAATAAATCTTCTATACTATAATAAAACTAAAGAATCGGCGTGTCTGTACATTGATTTGTGTTTAAAAAAACAGATTTTAGGTTTTAAAGGGAGTATAGCTGAACACAAAAATACAAGTTTTTTGTCCGTCCGTTTGTCTGCCTGTTTGTACACGCTAATCTCTGTAACCGTTGGACCGATTTGATTGAAATTTTGCATAGTGGTACCTTACATCCCCGGTCAATATCTTTAATACTTTTTACCATGGGAAAAAAACAACGCGTTTGCGGACAGCTTGTAAACAAATAAATACATGCAATTTCTTAAATTGACGCAAAACATACAACCAAGTAATAACATTCCAACAGTTACCTGTATAAAATTCATCTCGCTCAAGTCTCAACTGAAAACAAACATGAAATGTTCGCGCACTCGTCAAAGGTCTTTCAGAGCATTTCACAAAGCACAAAGGTGTGGATGTATGATACCATGTATGGAAGTCACATGTTGATACAACGACTACGACACACGGTAGCATAATAATTCAAAAAGAAAGTTTAAGAACTAAAACCCGACTACTAAAAACACGCTCTTGAAAGTACGAAACAAGAAAATAGTCTCCGCTGAAATTATTATTACTTACAAACTATTAAAGATTTATATAGATTCTATAATGAACACAAAAGCAAAATTATACAATTCATATAAGCGGAAGTATACAAGGGCGAGCTTATCTCTGAATAGAGATCTCTTCCAGCCAACCCGTAGCAAATGTGAGAAAACTATTAAGACATTGCAGGGACAAGGCTGTGTACTTAATTGAAAATAGAATACTTATCATTATTATTACACGCACCCTACTTACAATACATATAATACAAATAAAATAGTCATATAAATATAAATACTACTACATATATGTAAACTCATAAATATAAATATATATAGACATACATACTACTACATATATATAAACACATAAATATAAAAATAATTAATAATTAAGACAATTGAGATAAAAAATGCTCTTTAAGTCTCTTCCTAAATGACGCAACAGATGGACTATTTTGGATACTTGCGGGTAGTTTGTTACCGACTATACGTATGTTATTTACCGACTATTAAATACACAACTTACTTACACGTATTACATTTTAACGTATTTTTATATGTCGCACTGATAGAGATATGTTTAAATTATAGCCGTGATCGTATATCACTTTGATTTTATTTTATTATAATAATGAATCTGTTCTTCTACAGTAGGCGGCATAATGACTACGGCTATCTTTTAAACATATCTCTATCAGTATGACACCCTCCTTTTCGCCGTAGTCGGGTAAAAAGAGACCGAACGCGAGTCTGACTGTATACGATAGATTCCGTAATATAAGTGAAGAATGCTATGAACAAATTTTGATCTAAAGCGAACATGATTTTCTATTAAATAATCAAAGGTGAATTGATGTGCGAGCGAAATACATCTCAAATGTTTAATAAATAAGTACTACTTATATAACTAGTTCTACTACTTCCGTGCTTCGGAAGGCACGTAAATCCGTTGGTCCCGGCTACTATCTGCGGATGTAGTTGTTATAGGAACCATGTCGGAAGCATAGGGTGGTTCTATAATTCCGACATTAAGGTTTGTGAGGTATGTTAACCTCGAAACCTACACGATAAGCGAGCAATAAGTGTACTTATTCAGTAAATAACAAGAGTTTGAAAAGTAGTAGATATTTTGCTGTTATACAAATGCATTAAAATGCTATATGTATAAATTTTTTATATAACTATTAATTTTTTACTACAAATTAGAAAAATTGCGGAAAGGCTCCATCATGACAATGAGAATGAAAATGAAATATGTTTTATTCGAAGTAAGATTTTACAAATCACTTTTCGACGTCGAGGCGGGTTTACAATTTGGCTGTCTTCTGTAGAGAAGAACCCGCCGGAAGAAACTCCACAGGCGTTGCATCTTTTCAAACATACATACATACACCTTACTGACACACAGACAGACCTCCAGCGGTTGTTTATTAATATAAGTAGAGTCCTGTTGAAGATTTTCATATTGAGGTACGGAACACTAAAAACGGTCTGACGCAGTGCGAAACCTGTCCACAGAGCGCCAAATATCGCATAAACAGAGTTAGTATACTGTTACGGCAGAATTTATGTGACTAGCGTATTGAATATGCTGTAAACTGTGGCAAGGATGTTCGTATGGCACGCAGTCTGGGAATTTCATGTATTATTCTGAACCAGTTACTTAACTACTTAGTTACCGACACTTGCCGTGCATTATTATAATATGTAGGTACTACATTATTGTGCGCTAGCCAAAGTCGATTCTCGGCTCAATTTTTAAGTAAAATAGATTTTCGCAATACGCTACGGGCGTTTTAATGTCTGTGTAGGCACATGCACTACACACTACTGCCTACACACTAAAAAAATAATTAAACTAATTGTTCACCTGCTAGCATTTCGTTTTTATCGCCGTTAAAGTTTTAAAAAACTCATATCCAATTCGTGTACGTAACATTTTATTCTGGTAAGAAAGATAAAAAAGTAGGCAAAACAAAACTAAAAGTCTGTCGAATACATTTCCTAAATTTCAAAATGTTGTACAATTACTACAGTACAAAAATCACCCGAATTGCAAATTAATATGATTTGCTAAAACCCACAGAAACATTCACGTAAAACCAAAATAAAAACTTAGTGGGACCTAAAAGTTACTTTGTATCACAAAATGCAGTCCCCATCGTAATCAAAGGAAAAGTTCGTTAACTTTCACATAAAAGAACGATTTTAACAGATTTTTCTTTGCTAATGAAGTAAAAATAACTAACGGGCACTCACGACTACCAATTAAATTGAAACTAATTGTGCAGCGAGATTTTATGTCTACTGTTTTAATTAGCTTGAAGTAAGTACTTTTCTCAACTTTAAAATATAAATGAAGCAGTTATATTTATTGTTAAATTTGAAAAACAAATTACTGTGTTATCACACACTGTATATATACAATAGTATATAATAGTATGTAATAGTATATGATATACTATTGTATATCACACAGTAATTAATTTTTCAAAACTGCTTCATTTATATTATTATGGCTGCTTATTATGGATGTGGCAACTTTGGATGGTTTATTCAGATGTAACTCGTTCTACTATTATATTATATAGATAAATAGACGACAGAAGACAACAAACTAAATTAAAAAATGAATGATCTCAGAAACTTAATCCTAATAAAAAATATTTAACACTAAATTGAAAAGGAATCCTTCAAACACATGCTAAGAAATTCAAAGGTCGTGTGTGTGTAAAGTTGCCTAACCTGACCTGTGCCACCGGCGTAGACTAAGCACCCCGTTGAACGATAACCTACTTTTCTGATGATTACATTTCGTCATTCACAAACATTATGAAGATCGAATAACGGTTATATTTTCAGCTTTGTCAGCTTTCAGCTTTTGACCAGATTCAGTTGGGCCGTATTTTAATATATCCAACAGTTGACAATATTCAACCGAAATATTATACTATTCTGATGATTAAGTTTCGTCATTCACAAAAATTATGAAGATCGAATAACGGTTATATTAATAATAGCCTAACATCACTATCGAAGGGATGTGTTTTATAGCGTGGACAGATGGCGCTAGGGGCGTGACCAGGGTACCAACAACCGATGGAGGTGTGGGAAATTTATTACTACCGTATTAGGACGTTTTGCGGTATTCAGTTGACTATTAATAGCAATGTAAGCTATTTGTGGAAACTCTGTAGTACCTACTTGTGAGCTAGTAAATTTGAACTAAAACGCTTTCATCGAATTTACTAAACAATCGAATTAAATAAAGTATCTAAAAAAACATACTTATTGGTTTTGTTGATTTCTTTATAATTTTTATTATTTGTAACCGCTATTGATTACAACATTTTATGTAAAAAGCTAATTCTTACAATTACCTTGGTAGGTACCTTACCTTTTATGTGAAAAGCAAAATTTCCTTTAATTAAAATTCTTCTTATCTTCAACAAGCTAAACAGGACAAACTCACTTAACATTTTCACGTGACCTCGTGTCGTTTCAACGTATCTTTCCATCAACAAACAAAACTTCGCCATTTTCCGTTTCGGTATCCAACGTTTTACAATCGCAGTGCAAACAAAATCACTCGTCGAAAATATCAATAGCGGAGTTTCGGAGAAACGGGTACGTTTGTCCAAAGACATTCGTTCTAACAAACGTTCTCTTTTTACGAGCTGACGAGTTTTGTTTGGACTTGATTAAATAAACTTTTTACTGGTTTCTGTTGAAGACTTCTGGGAAATTGTACCGAGTATTGAAAAAAGTGTGAACCGTGCTTATCGTTCGCAAAGAAAGTTTTCCTAATTTCTATGTATTGTTTTTACTGGGTACGCAAACTTATAGTATTTTCATGTTATTGTCCAAACTTTCTCGCCTACAGGAAGATTCCATAGATATGTATTGAGATAAAAATCACCTGTGAAAATCACTATGAGACATACATGGTATAATAAGTTTTCAAAGTTTTATAAGCTTTTTTTCATGTTTGTTAAAACCCGCAATAAAATAAAAGTGAAAAATTTACATCCAGACTCTACTACTGCTAGTGCAGACAAGTAAATTTAGTTCATTGGACACAATGACACTTATAAAGATTGAAATAAAGAGAAAAATATAATAGGTAGCAATTTTTATAAGGCAAATTATAGGCACGTAACCAGGCGTAGGCCTATGTTTGTAATGTATTATGTATATGCGGGCTTATGTAACCTTTAAAGCTAAAAGTCATAAGCCACAGGCAGCCTTATTGCTTAGACAGCAATTTATACATCTACGTAACATACTATCGTCACAAGACCAATTTACTAAAAAGTTAACCTCAAAACACGCAGAAACTTTCAACGCCCCTAGTCTGTGGCCAATTACTTCCCAAACGCAAAGGCAGTCGCTCGCAACTGTGACAGTGCGGATATGTCGCTCGTCGCGCAATGTCAACATTAATTACGAACGAGCATCGCTTCTGAGCTCTGCAAAGGAAGCGTACAGCGTATATTTGCCAATACTATTGAGATTTCAGAACATGGTTCAAACAAATTTGTGTCTACTGTCATAAATTGGGTGCATAGAGGTTGTATGACCGTTTACTAAAAGATTGTTCACTTATAATCTAACACAAGATACTTAGAAATTTTACAAACATAAATAGAAGTTTTAGTCAATGGGTTCTACCTAAATAAAAAAATAAACAATATCAAATTATAAAAGAATAATAGAAATGCGCTTAGCTCGTAAATCAAGGTTTCATTGTAATTATGCCTATGATTACTGTACTTGATATTTTAAAATTAAATAATTATAAGATAATTAGATTAAAGAATAACTTTTTACAATAAGTTAGAGAATAATATAATACCTACCTACAGCGTTTTAGACTAGGTAGAAAAATACAACAAATACAGGCATAATGGCATAAACAAAACATCCACAAGTTCACAACACACACATCAAACATTACAATAACACAAACATACACAACACATAATCATTCATAAATTTATAACTATAACACACACACACACACTGCATAACACAAACACCGTACCTAACTAATAATATATCTATAATGTTAATAGAGTATTATAAAGCACACGCGTACAAAAAGTTTGCAATAAGTAACATGAAATCAAAATTACTATTACTATTGTTAAAACTTAAAATTGCATGAAACTGTACAACAATGTACAATTTAAGTGACTTTAGTTACTCGAATCCATTCTGTAAAGTAACTGAGACCGCCAAAGAGTTGCTGCTACATCTATCAAAGAAAGCGGAGTCTCAATTTGCTGAAGTAGTTCACTAAAACCCAATGGTTTTCTTTGAAAATACTTTGTATTACCTTCTTAGCTTCAGTGTGTGTGACGTCCCATTTTTCACAACCACGAGTGATTTGTACGAACCACTAACTGTAATTCAGAGGATTCCAGTTCAAGCAAGTTATAAAGATTTCAAATTGAATTTCTGTTAAGCAAGATTTTAAAATAACAGTTCTAAAGTGGATTTTGGATATGAAACGGTAAATTCCATTGTGCAACATTTTTTTTATGAATCTGTTAATTTCTCAGCGTGGTACCTAGTGAGTAAATGATCAAAAATTTGATGATGTGGTGAGTCAGATTGAATTAGCTGTGATAAGAAAAAATCCTACAAATTAAGAGTGTGTCCATAAACAAAACAACCTAAAAATTCAGACCAAGAATAATAGGTAGTAGTAGGTTGTAGCATATAATATAAGAATTGATAACCTGTACTTTCCTTCCACCTATTTCTTTCCCTCCACCGCTCGTAAAAGGCACAAATTTCCTTTCTTCCTTTCTTCGCCTCTAAATTTCCACCCTACACTTTAACAATTGACAGAATCGCGGCCTCATTCAGCTTAATACCCTTAATTTGCTCTACTTAACGAGACTGCTGGAAAAAAGTAAAAATATATAAAAAAATGAACGTTTCCGCTTCTTTGTCGCGGCTTCGGCCCACTGGGCTCGAGTGAAATTTTTGATGCCTACGGTTGACAGCACTTTGCCTGTAAAAAATATTGAACAAGTGCGTGTGCCCAAAAACGTTTGCCATGGTTCCGTACAATAGTATATTTTCTTACTGATTTGAAAATTAGCATTAGATTTTATCCTCTAAAATATAGTTTATAAAATATATAATAACACAATACATGTTTGAGTTGTAAAAAATAAAATAATAAAAAAATAATAATAATAATATTTTTAAAAGAAATACCAAAATGATGAATATTGATATCAATCTCTCTCAAATGAATATATACTTTTTTACTTTAACATAACAGTCAACAGTTGTCAATTTTTATACGTACTTTGTAGTAATAGTGTAGAGAAGTCGATTTGCAGACCAGTAAAAAAATATTTCCGACTATTTTCCAGTTTTCAAGATACAAACGCAGGTATATTTTTGAAATGGGTTTTCTATAATGACAGTGAACTCTAAAACGGCGGTGCTATTTATACTGACGATATTGACGTTTTAGAAGTGGACAAAAATTTCCTTTGTGAAAAAGAATATTTGAGTATTTAGTTAAAAAAACAGGCAAAGTGCCTATTGTGCAAATAAATTTTGTAGAGAATAGAGAAAGATTGATTAGTCGACGGCGGCGGCTAGTATGATAAATAAATCTCTTAAAATAAATAAATAAGAGGAATATGAAAGTTAATATTTTATTAAATACAAGAGAACCGACCCAGTTTCGCACGGGAAAATGATTATTGTGGGTTATCCCTAAGTATAATATGCATGTATTATACATATATACCTCTCTCTTGAATCACTCTATCTACTAAAAGAAACCGCATCAAAATCTGTTGCGTAGTTTTAAAGATTTAAGCATACATAGGGATATAGAGACAGAGAAAGCGACTTTGTTTTATTCTATGTAGTGATTCTCGTATTTTTATTTATAATACATAGGTATTATAAATAGGAATGCGAAAATTCAGACAAGTAAGCAATTATTAACTTTTATAAAGATGAGGTCTAAGTCTATCTATACTTTCGTGTTTTTATGTAATAAATGTAATAGTTGTAAATGTCTGAATGTAGGAATACAATAATACCTACATACTTTATTCTTTCATTATTGTGTTCTTAACAGTTTATTTTACATCACCACCATAAAATGAAAAAATAACCGTGTAGATCCGTAACAATGTCTCATAAATCATTACCATTACTGGTCTAATATCGAAGACAAGTACTTAATAACACTAAATAAAAATAAAAACCCCGACACAAAACCGTTACTTGGTCCTTTCAACAACTAGAAAAGAGCTGATAATCTTCAAATGGCTGAAGATATTTTCTTGGATCATAGCTAAGAACACTCTCGATTGTGACACCTTGCAAACAAAAAAACTACATGAAAATCGGCGCACGATGTCACAGACAGACAGACAGGCATACAGACAGACACACACGTCAAACTTATAACACCCCACTTTTTCGTCGGGAGTTACAAAAAACTCGAACACAAAAAATATCTTGCAAAATTTGTACGGATCATTGGCTAGAATTTTTCCCGTGCTCAAACGCGTTACAAATTGTGAAAAATCGTCTTTTTGGATACACCATTAAGGTCGGAACAAACATTCTAAGTTGGTTCATAAATTTTATTACATGCGCGCGTAGCTAACGGCATTTCTGTGCAGGTGGCTTGAATGGTAGCTCCGCCATCTTGAGTAAGGGTGAGGACATATATGCAAAACGTACGTCGCTGAAAGTTCAGCGCCTGACGATTTTCGCCTTGACGTATCTTCGGCTGTTGTGTCATAGGCCTCATTCACAACGTTTTTCCGTATCAACGTGCTAGGCCTAGGTTCGAGGCTCCCTTGAACCGCCCCAAGACACGTTGGTACGCATTACTACTTTGGGGTAGAGCCATCCGGTCCCCCGCAAGTCCGGTGAAGCTTGATTATAATTAAAGTCGTACATTTTCGACTCAAGCATAGGTCAATAAAAAAGTCATAGACCACTGCAAAAACACTGCGAGCGTATTCATCTAAACGTTCCGCGCCAACACTTATGAAAGTAATCATTATATGTATGAAGTAGCATGTGTGGCCTGCACCTGAATCTGAAAAATACTGCCAAGTTTTCGATAAATTGCCATAGCTGAAAGTTTTTAATATTCAATCGGAAATGGGTTTCACTAAGTTGTATCTGTGTCGATAAATGTTTGGAGATTTTAGGGAATCAAACTAAACCTACCTCGGTAGCATTCAGAAGTTTGATAAGACATTATCTCACATATAACCTAAGATTAATTAATGTGGATGAAGATAAGATAAGATAAGATAATTTATTTGCAACAAAAACCATTACAATTTGATTGCGAAGAAAGCGAAAGAAGTGAGTTTGGATCGTAGCAAGTGGAAGAAAGTGGTCTCTGCCTACCCCTCCGGGAAAGAGGCTTGACTTTATGTATGTATGTATATCCAATATAACTTAGGAGAAAGCTGAAAATTTTTATTTTAAATCTCAAAATTTTGGAATGAATATGAAATTTTAAAATTGAAGTTCCTAGTTTAGCAGGCCAGTGTATTTATGAAGTGAGCAGATAACTACAGCATAACATTACACACACATACAAAACACATAATACCTGGGTAATATCCATATCAGCGGGACCGTTTCGCACTATCGCCCATCGTACGAATATAAACCTAATAATACTTAATATATGGCCCATTTTGTGACCATTAACTACACGGGGCAAACGGCGATCGCGAAATAAAGCAGGAAATATGGAACATAAAAATAGTTTAAGGATAATTTTAAATAACTGGCTGAGGTTAAGGGGTGGTCGTAAGTTTTTCGTCACATGACGTAATCCTTGTTATTCTATATAATAAAACTGTGGAGTTTGAAAATCTGTACATAAAAGAAAATACTAAAAATCTTGTAAGGGGATGCTAGAAGTGATATAGAACATAACCAGTTTCTTTTTTCAATTTTTTTGTTTCTCTGTTTGTCTGTTGGTACAGAAGCCAGCACATACAGTTGGACATTCGCACTACGAAATTCACCCCTACTGCTACGGAATACGGGCGTTTTCAAAGCCAACATGTCCAGCCGCATGTGCTGGCTACTGTACAATCTAATCTTCGCAACTGTTGAATCGATTTGAATATAATTTTTCATGGTGGTACCTTATACCCCCGGTCAACAATTAGATATTTTTAATAAAATTTAAAAGTAGTTAAAAAACTATAGAAACTCATACGGCTCAGCGCATTGTACGGGCTTATTTCGAAAACTGTTCATCGATTTGAATGAAATTTAGCATGATGGTACCTAGATACTTATTACCATAGAAAAATATTTCATTCCTACAGGAAACTGCGCACGGGAAAGTAAAAAAAAACATCGCGGTCGTAGCTAGTAAATAACAAGAACATAAAAATTACAAGGCACTGTAAGTTCTTCTATCTTTTGAAGTGACTTTACGCTTTAGTTTTGGTACCCAAAGAGTATTAAATACTATAGGGACGTAATACATGCAAATCTTAAAGAAACAAATTCTGTCAACCAGTTGAGGGGGGGGTGGGGTTGTATTTGCTTGCTCCAAAATGCTACGGAAGATCCGGCTAATTTGATCAATGAGCAATCACTGATGTGTTTAGAGGATCGGCCCGCTTTACGTCTCTTACTCGTACTAACAAATTGTTATTTTACTACTGATACCTAATTAGCATGCAAAAAATATGTGCGCGTGTATGTATTTGTTTGTGTGTGTGTGTGTTTTGCGTCTCGGATGGTACTGAGAGCGAATTGACAAAAAGCGAAAGGACTAAAAACTTGAATTAGAAAATTTTAACTTTTTTAAAAACAATGAGGCGAAAAAAGTTTTTGGCCTGCAGTGGGACCCCTTGGGTGATAAATAAATTATATATTTTTTTTATATTTAAATAGGTACGGTAATATTATATTTAAAATAATTTACTATCACTGAACACCTTAAAATATCCAGATTAATTTAAGCGTCTTTCACATACACGAGGAAGAAAAGTTCGTAATAACTTCATGAATTATTTTCTGCTCGGAGTCTCATGTCACGTAAGAATGCCAAGTTATAATCTTATAATGCTGCGGGGGATTCGTATGAGTACATAAACTTTGAGAGGAACGTGTCTTGCGGTGGATCCTGACGGCCGCTTTTTGGGACATTATAAAATGCTTCAGGTATTTCGTATGTCTTTAAATTCGTACTTCAGAATTGGTGTAACTTCTTTAGAATTGACGTTGTTTTTTTGATGTAACGAATATTTTGTTTGTTAAATTGTAATCAATACATATAACCAGATTACAGTTTCTATCGATTGTAATGGTATTTTAGTAGGTACTGATAATGTTGATGTATGTGAGTATTTTCAGCCGAAGCGTTTGTTGTTTATGCCATTTCTCAGTATTTCTTCCAGATTTAGTAAAAATAAAATGAGTAAAATAAATGAAGGAAGCCTGGCATAAAATGTGAGAAAACGTAGTATCTTAAAAAATGCTCTATCTGAGTAGACCCTTTAAGGAAAAATACTTCAATAATGTATGTATGTAGTTTCGGAGTGAAAGTGAGCCCGGCATTAACATAATAATATACCCTCTGAAAATGTTTGCCGTAATAAACGCCGAGAGAACCTCTAAAAGTAATAATAAAAAAATACGCATTAGGATATTGCCGGCCCACAACACGATAAATCAGCCCCCGGCTTAGTGAAGCGATCCAACGGCAAAACGCTACAATGACTTATAACCGGAAATATATTTGACCTATATATTATTACACTCCCTCTTTTATACAACCACATAATAAAGACCTCTCCGCACTCATAACTTCAACTGTAGCGTAAGAAAAACGCACAAAACCCGGAGCTCTACCGCAATTGGACGAGTTTTTAGTTGAAACCAGACACAAGACCTCTTGTACTCAAAGCTGCGGTTGTAGTCAGCTGTATTTTTGTGAATTGAGGGGTCAAATTAGATTGGTTTTGTTTGAAGAAAGATATATAGGATATCTCATCACAATAGGTCAATGCGTGAGATTACTTGAATATATCAAGGGATATTGGTTTGCTTACTGTCGCTTTTTCCAAAATATTCTATAAACATCCAGTTCGTTTGGCGTTTGTGTTTTTCTCTGTATATTGTTTTTTTATGAAAATATATCTTCTATTGCTTCTTAGAAATCATTAGATGAGAAAAAAGTGATATAATCGATGACGTAGGTACTAACTTTTCACAAAGTACAAATTAACAATTTCAGCAATTTCGTCACGTTATGAGCCTTCTCTCTCTGGATGGTCAATTTCACTAAAACCTTTGAATTTCTTTGCAGATGTGTGCAGGTTTCCTCGCGATGTTTTCCTTCACCGTAAGAAGATCGAATAAACGTACACATGAGTTCAAAAATCAGAAACACATTATAGTACGTGCCGAGGTTTGAACCTTTGCCTTTCGGATGGACGACTGCATACGTATTTTGCTTTAATTTCCTATAGTTTTATCGTATGGATTGAAAAAAATGTGCGCATTGTATGCAGGTGTTCATGACCTTCTGTCCGGATTAATATAAAACAAACCATAAGAAGGCGGGGTGACCGACCCTGTGACGGCCAGACATTTTGGCGTTACATTACTTTTTTTAAATATCAAGAAAAAAAGAGGTCAATGAACTTTTGTCCAGTGTTATATGAAACAGACCATAGGCCAAATTTATGATTATGCCTTACTTGGTTCTATTATTCTGAGTGCCGAGTGCGAGTTTTTTACTCACGAAACGCGCTCGATAACTACAACGTAAACGAGCATTTAGTATGGAGTAATTTTAGTTCAGCGAACTGTCTACAGATGGCGTAGTTTCAATTCCATACAAAATCGCGTTTACGCTCTCGCTATCGAGCGCGTTTACTTTGGTTGCAAAACTCGCACTCGGCACCCTGAGCTTAAAGTTTGTAGCTTTTTCTAGCAGAATAAAAGAGGCACACGTATGGTATAAAACTTCATATCAATCGAATTCTTTATAATTTTCATACATACAAATATTCTTCAGTATTTCTTCTTCTTCTTGTATTTTATCATAGACTTACAATTAAAAGCCTTACCACAAAAAAAGCAGAGTATATAATGGTACCTTAACAAATTTTACATTTAATTTCGCAAAGTAATATGAATATTATGCAATGATTTGCATGCATATTATCAATTCCCTTCAGGGTTCATTAATTAAGTAGAGGAGCGCTACCACAAAAACAACAAAACCAAAATGAACGAACATTTTACGCTTTTAATTATAGTACTTTATTTTATAGGTCGTTATGTACCTAAAGGTAATAAGAATAGGTACTAATATTACATACAAATAACATTAAATGTAATGTAGAATGCGTGTATAAAGTATAACTATGTATGGATATATCATGGCAACGTTTTACACTTAATGACACTTAAAACTTTTCGTATACTAGTTATTGCTGAGAATTATAAACGTGTCGACTTTAAAACCTCCTCTGCTATCTTCGGGTAAAAAAAATCGAAAATATGCAAAATAAAAAGCTTATGGTAAGATTGTCAGGCCAAGCGATTAGAAGGCCGGGTGCAAACTTGTCCTTTCCAAATGTTGACGTAATCCGCTTTTGCTAAGTTAAAACCTCCTGCAAATAGGCCGGGTTCGGTACAATTTGTTTTCGGTTTAATGATATTCAATTTGTCGCAGGGAAAAATTATACTAATGCTACTTAAATGTTTTAAAAAGTTAATTGTGGAAGGAAATTTCAATGCCCTATTCATAAACTTATGGTGTACAAAATCCATTCCCTAGACCTATTTATTTCCGAATACAAATCTTTCAACACCCAAACAATTTTATTGATGTTATAAATAAAATTAATTATAGTTTTTTACACCTTCCAGTTAATTTTCCAATAGTCATCGTTTGTTTACATAAAAATTATAGTTTATTATTCCACCTTCTTTTATATTGATATGAAAACAAAATCGAACAGTAGTTCGTAATTTAACATTTCATTACTTTTCTCACAAGGAGTGATTAGGTTTCAATTGTATAATCAATTCACAAGAATAATTAATTTAAAAAGAAGAATAAAGTGAATCAATTTAAGCCTATTTCTTGGACTACTACAACTACAAGCTATATTCGTGACAAAAAATATGTTTGTCTGTTTGTACGGGCTAATCTCCGCAACTGTTGGACCGATATGAATGAAATTTTGCATGGTGGTACCTTAAATACCTAGTCAACATCTTAGATAGTTTTTACTGCGGTAAAATACCTCATTCCTACGGAAAACTGTGCACGGGAAAGTAAAAAAACAACGCGGGCGTAGCCGTTGACGGACAGTTAGTACTTAATATTATAAATGCAAAAGTAACTCTGTCTGTTGTCTGTTTCTTACGCTTACACGCCAAAACTAATACACTGATTTTTATAAAACTTTGTACATAGATATGATAAACTCTATGAAAGGACAAATGATACTTTTTACTGCAGCGAAAATACCTTATTCCTACAAGAAAAACTGTTAACACGGGGCGGAAAGCTAGACTAATATTATTCAAAAAAACTTGCGTAAGTCTGGTGTGAGATGGGTGTGAGTCAGTTATCACTTGATATTCAGTCAAAGTCCCAAGCAGCTACTATGTAGGTAGTTTCCAATATGGCACTTGTCGTTTTTCTCTTTATAGCCCCGGGGCAGGCCGAAGGACCGCATTTGACGGAATGACGGATGTAAACACTGAGCTTGTCAGCATTTCTTTACTTTTGTACCTTTTTGGGATCCGTCCTTTTGAGAAAAATGCTTGGACGATAGATATAGTCTTGGTATGATATTAAAATGAAAAGAAGCAAGTATAATATATCTTTTTATCTTTTTTTTCATTGAGCTGGAGACTTGGTGGTACAATTGGTAGTGCGCCTGTACGGCCCGGATAGCCAAGGAGATGCGGGTTCAAGTCCCTGCCCAAGCTCAACGATTTTCATTTTTCGCTTTGATTTAAAATAATATAATAGTCGATATACGCTAACAGACGACATCTGTTGAAATAGCAATGAACTCTAGAAGCAAGTATGATTTTTTATAACAGATGTAGCTAGAAGAGAAATAAAAAAGCTGAATAAAGTTGACCTATTAAAACTATACGCCACCAGATTTAACACCAGGGGTAAGTATTGATCAATAATTCTGTAGAAACATTCTAGAAATTTCACCGAACAAAAAATTTAAAAGTAAAACAACAACAATATGACACACGCCAGCAAAACAAAAGCATAACGATTTTGCACAGAACCCTGCCGGAAAATTCAACTTGCACATAACAATGTTGGATATATTTCTCATACGCTTCAGAGGAAAACCTTGTGATTTATTCCTTAGAAGATGAAGAAAGGTTGTTTGCGAGGGTTTCTTCTACGCGCTTTAGTTCTTTTTCAAAAAGTACAACATTCCGCCGACAGATGGAGTTATGAGAAACTGTAAGGGGATTTTTTATTATTTACGTAAATTCTGGAACAGGTCGGTTGGTACGTACGAGTATAATATGAGACAGGAACAAGCCCAGTATTTTTTTTATATTTTCTTTGGCCCCGTTTCAAACTGCATACAATGCGTAGCCCTGCCTAATGTAACAAATATTAAATAGTTTTCATGAAACGGGTTCTTTAGTGATCAAATATTGTTTATAATATGAATGTTTGTGTTTTACGTGAAAATTATGTTTTTCGAATAATATAATTGTATCGTTAAATTATTTGTAACTACATAATTCTTTCCGTAAAACTTTTATTTAAAATATTATTTTTTCATAATATTACTATCATAAAGTATTTAAGTGACGTAGGAAACGTCAAATCACTTCATAATAGCAATAAAACAAAATGTTACAAAAACAAAAACCTTTTAAACATACGGGAATGTGAAAAATATAAAAAAGATGTTATAATTAGTAAAAATAGAAGCTTTAATGGCTAATGATTTGTAACTAAAACATATTATGTAACCGTTTCTATATAAAACATTGTTATGTTTTACAGACTTTTTTCCTGCTATAAAATAAAACACGTTTATAGTTTTCTGTACAGACTATACGAGTATTAAAGCCGCGATTAGACTACACAATTTTTAGGACACTTTTTCAGTTAGGTTCCTTAGTAAGGACAAGTGTAATTGCAGTAAGGCTCCGATAATTAGGACACTAACTGCAATTACACTTGTCCTTACTAAGGAACCTAACTGAAAAAGTGCCCTAAAAATTGTGTAGTCTAATCGCGGCTTAAGTTGGCAGGTAGTGATATTGAAATTGTCGTACAATTGATACAGGAGGAGTGATTTTATTAAAGGGTGGGATGCGACACTACCACGTCGCATACTTGATATTATGTATGAAAAAAGCGTTCACATTACACTTTTCTACGCACGTACGCCTTCAGTTAGAGGGGGAATCTTTAGTTTCCTCACAAATGCTTTCGTATTTACCGTGAAAAAAAGACATGCATAGTTTATAGAATGTCATATTTCTCTTCTTGCAATAAAGAAAAAAAGAAAGAAACATTTTTTATTAATGACGCCACAACAATTAATAAAATAAAAAAATAGGCAAAATAAAAAAAGAACAAATTAACATCAACAAAAAAGAACAAAGAAAGTGCCGAAAGATGCGTCATGACGTCACAATAAAAGAACGCTACATCTCTATAATCTCTATATGGTATAACATACAGATTTGTAGTTTTATTAAATCTCTTAATCTGCACTAATATGACAGAAGTATTATAAAATTTCAAATCGTATTCGTTCCTTAGCGACCCGCCTGTCTCTATTTGCTTGTTGCGCTTTCACGTCTGAAAGGATTTGGATAAAAATTACAGAGTTATAGATGGCGTCAGAGGACAAGACATAGGGTGTGTTGTATTGTACTTTTCGAAAGAGATAAAAGATTGATAAATTTCAAGGAAGTGTCCATTCTCGAAATTCTTATCAATTTAACACTTTGAAAATATTTGTCAGAACTAATTATGTCTTCAAATTATGATAATTTACAAGCCAGATTCCGCTAAAAAGTATTCATAATTAGCATTCATATTTCTAATTGACGTGTGTCTAGTTATCCAAAAATCTCTATAAAATGTATGTCTAGTTATCCAACTGATTGGTTAACATAACAAATTAAATAGCACTCTCTTATGTTTAATTAATCAAAAGGTTTGTTCCAACAAACCTTTTCACCCTGAAACATCCCTTCTAATGAACCAGACAGAATTAGTAACTCTGTTTTCTGATTTAAAAGGTGCCAGACTACAATTTTAGTTGTATATCATCTTCAGCAGAACGGGTGATCTCTCCTCGCACACAATACATACGCAGTTGGGGACCAAACAAACTGGCGATTTGCAGATAGTACAAGGCTTGGCCATTTTGTCTTGACCGCTGATTAAATACAGTTTATAGGAAAGTAAAAGTCACCAGCTTATATTCAAACTGTTGACTGCGCGTACAATAATAGACCATTTTGTCTTGACCCCTATTAGCTTATAGTTTGTAAAAGAGGAGGGATCACCAGTTTTCATATCTTCGTTGTCTTCGAGATCCGAGCCTGCCCTCTTTAAATTCCTTTACCTTACGGCAAATGTTGTCTTGAAACTTACCTGTAACAGAAAACGGAACCAAATTAAATATTCATTCGAATAAGGTGTAGAACGGGCTGAATAGAAATATCTTGGAGACGTGGGTGGAATACTATTTGACGAACGTTTTGGAAATGTAGCGGGTTAGGAGATCGAGTCGAATAATCACAGAGTAGATATATTTTATCTACACTTCTATTCTATACAAATATTTGTTCGTTTGCATCGAATAGGCTCAGGAATTAAGCATATAGTGGGCAACTAATAAGATCATAAGTAGTGTGGGTAAAATACGGAACACTACAAAACAGGTCTATTTGAACAATATTTTTGAAAACAGCTATGTAACATCAATGTTTTTGAACAAATTGTGCATTTACTAACAGTAAAACTCCTACAGATATAAAGATTAGGAAACTTTTTTTTTAATACAGTTGCTCAAAAAGTGGCGTATTGCAGGGTCGTATAGCGTTCGGGAAGTGGGTTATTACACACGCGTGCTTTCCCGCACTCGTGCGTTTTCATTCCCAACTGTCAAAATAATGTCTAATAAAAAGAAAAACCAACCATGAAGTTTTTATGATTCATGCAAATACGTATATTTCTAAAAAGAAGCTACTAATTTGTTAAATATCAGATTTAATTATTTGATTGAATGAGTTTGGTAAGGTTTCATTTTAATTCATCTTATTAAATTTCATTTTCATTTCATATCAATAAAAAAATTTGAAGACTTGGCTGTATGGGCATAGTTCCCTTTGTCTACCAGAATGGGTGAAGAAAAAAATTCTCTGCTTATATTCTACGGTTGGCGTCATTTTTTTTTATTATGTTTTTATTATTTTATTAAATTGCTTCATTTTTTCGCAACTGTATTAAAAATAGTCGTTCAGTACACGTGCGGAACCGTCATTGCAACTCGTTCCGACTGTCTACCCTCGCCTTCGGCTGCGCCTCGGCTCGGGTACACATTTGTCGGAACTGTTTGCAATGACAGCCTTTCCGCACTTGTAATGAAATATACTATTACGGCTCCATTAAACTTACACTATAATAATACCTTGACAAAAATAAAAAAAAACAATGTTTTTTTTGTATGACTAGTAGTGTCCGGATGTAACATACGTGTTCAGTAAAGATCATGCAAAGCTTAACACTTTGGACTTTGCACTTTACGTTTGTTGAAAAAAGGAAAGAATCGCTGAGCACGTGTAGCTACGCTATACCGTAGTACGATCTCGTAGACTGCTACGGCGTAGCCGTCGTAGCACTCAACTACGAACCAATAGAGTATGCTGTAATAAATTCTGTGTGCGGACTTCAACCGTACCGTACTAACTTTAGGGCAATATTTTGAACGCTGTCACCAGCAGCATTACAATTTCCTATAACTAACAAAGTAAAGCTACCTACAGTCAATATTTCAATGTCGCAGCTGACATTTTGTATATTATATTCCATAAGTTTATTGCAATAAGTAAATATCATTTATTCACATAAAGTCAAACTCCATAATAGATTTATTATTGTACTTAAATATGTATTATAAAGATGAGTTTTTAAATAACCACGTTGACCTAATACGAGTAATTTTCTATTTAATATTCAGTTTCATAAGCCATATTTTAATTTTAAATTTCAAACAAGATCATTTTAGAAGAATATTTATATTTAGGTACCATAAATGTATTTAATGATGAGTCATGTCAAAGGTTCTTTAAGGAACCTCGTAACCCATGCGATAAGCACGCAAGCATAAATGGTGATTTAATAAACGGGCACTAAGTTAGTAGATACTGAATAAAATACAGCTTTTACACAAAGCCACATTATTCTAGATACTTTCTTTGTTATAAAAATCTATATCAATAACCCTTTAAATACTAGGAATGTATAAATAACCGGGTCTGGTCCAATATTATTACGTGGATAAACTAACTGCCGGTATTTTGCAGTGTCCACTAACTAAAAGCTGACAGGAGGTTATGCAGGATAGGGTTAACGGTCGCAATTCACAAGAGAAGGCGAGTTTAGTAACAATTACTACCTAATCATGTTAACATTTAAGTCATATTAATCATTTATAAATATGCTTTTACGCTTTTTTGTACTTTTCTCTGCATTCTCTTTTATTAAGGCACCCAAAAAATAAGTATAATAAAAAATAAAAAATATCTATTTTAGAGTCCACTCTGTATTGATTAATTACCGAACAGAAGCTAAACGGATTCCGAAATGATCGATTCAAGGACTTTTCAGGCAAAATTAGTGTGTCCGTAGATAAAGGATGCAACAAAAATATCTCTACACTTATTCCACTTAACTTATCATGTATGAATACTTCACAAGCACTTAGATTTTTATTGCTCGATTGGTATCAGACAAACCATTAAAGATTCCTTTGAAATTATTTTTTACTTAAAACTAATGAATAAATAAATGTAAGATGTATGCAAACAGTGAAAAGATTTACACTTTCTACAAATTTTAAGAGCAATAACTTAATAATAATAAATAATATCGAGCCGCTAGATGCGGGCAGCGCAGGACCAATCATTGTGGAGATCTTCGGGGGAGGCTTTTGTCCAGCAGTGGACGTCTTTCGGCTAAGATAATGATGATGATGATGAATAAATAATTTATTGTTTTTGCTTCCACTAGTCTCTCATGTCTTAAAACCCTCTGTGATATCCATGCTGCCGTGGTTTAAAATATTAACGCTGTTTTAGTGGCCAACGCGACACTTCGTGAACAGTCTGCACTCCGCTCTGAATATAACACCGCTAGTCTCATGGCCCCACCTGAGTTATGGACCTCATTATAACCAGCTTGAATTAATTTTGGAACTATATCAATTTTGTGTTTGGTCTGCATAATTAATACTGTTAGGTATCATTGACAGGTATTTTAGGTAATTCTATATGCATCGTTGTATTGTTTTCACACTTCATTGTTTTGGTTTGCATTGATAACTTCAATTTGCTTTAGATGCAACCGGAAAGATTATAATGAAAATCCTAATCTAAAATAATATTTGATTTATCGATTTATTTATGAAGTGGCTTTATTTTTCCACCACCACTACGAGTATTTAATTCGTCTGTCATAGACGTGTAAGGTCAAATGATACATGGTACATACCTACTTATTAATATAATGACAAAGTAATTTAATTTAGTATTTTGTAAACATTGGTGTAAAATAGAAAGAAAGCATTTTACCACAGAAAAAAAGTATAGATAGCTAACATTTTATAAAACATTCTCGAGTTTTAAGGAATTTGTCAAGTATCGAAAACAAAATCAACTAAAACATAAATAAATATGAACCATGAGACCGGCAATAAAATAATAAAGCAGTAAAATAATTATTAATTGATCTTCAAAATAAACAGAAAAAGATACTTTTTAATATATTGTAACTTTTATAGGGCAACACGACATTACAAAACGCAGGTAACAATATTCTAGCGAGAGCGTGTGTGACGACATATTTACCAACAACAAGATTCTGTGTACAAACTTTGTACTTCACAAATACGGTAGTTTCATTACTTTACATAAACCAGTTTGCAACCATTTCCATACAAAGAGTAAACTTGAAGCTAAACACATCGCCAAGAGCTTTGTGGAGGGCTTATTGCGTCACTCGTGTGACGTCACTGTCCTTTGAGCTCGCTTCTGTCGCCGAAAAGTCGCGGATATTTGGTTTTATGCTTTAACCAAGGAATTTGTGTATACGACTATCGTAGATTATTGTCTGCGATAAACAAAAAGGGACTCTATGAGAGAAACTATAAGACTAATTATAACATGTTAAATAGGATAAATAGGAGCGAAAACGAGAGATATAATCTGTAATAAGCAGAAAGGGACTATATGTAAGAAAGAATAAGTGTGAAAATAACTTACTTAATTTTTTGATGCATGTATCTTCTTACGATTGGTTTCTCTAACGAAATTTTTGTTTTAATCCGTACAGTTTAATTAATTTATCGTAAAAACATGGTTTTTACCTTTTGTCAGAAAGGGACACATACTTATTTAAGAACATCTATTGCAGCTAAAAGTTAACCTTGTAGTTGCTACATTAGTTAGCTTTCTTACTTTATAGCTTTAAGTCTTCAATTTTCGCTAAACTGGACTGTTTGGTTAGTAAAAAAATTACTTTGGGAGATCGTTAAATTATTTATTTAAATGACAAATCGTTAATCGTTAAATTACTGATTGAGATAAAATTCTAAGAAAAGAAAAAGCTGTACAAATGTACTTTTATATTACTTTGCTAAAGGTCGGAGGGCAAATGTTTCCCCTCTTCGTTTCTTTCATTAATAATATTCTGCATAATTTTTTAGGGTATTTTTTTTATTTGAATAAAAGTAGGTATACAACTGTTGTAATAGTCCACTGCTGGACTCGAGGTCTCTTCCTTTGAAATGTTGCCATAATCCTCATACTGATGACATTCTATAATGACATCCATAGAAAATGACCTACCTCGCCTGAAGGGGCCATACTTTCACGTTTATAATACTATAATACACTCTCATTACAAAAAAGTCTACCCAACTTTGTTTGCTCGGTGAATTTGTCATATAAATAATAGTATATATTTACAGACTCAATTTGTAAGCTCCGCAATATTTTCGTTAAGTAGGTTATTGGTATTCTTTTTAGTTTTTATATCACATGAGTAGTTTACCTTTAATTAGTTATAGCACTTAACAACGTACCAAAGTAATAGTACGTAAGTAAATTTATTAATTAGTGTATATAACTATTGGTGAATCAAATAAATTAAAAAAATACATAAAGAAAAAAAAAAGTATTGCTTGCTTGCTTGGTTTCGAGGTTAACCTACCTCACAAACCCCAGTGTCAGAATTATTGAGCCTTCTGACAAGGCTTCTGACATAGCTCGTGTAACAACTACACCGGAAGATGTATCCGGGACCAACGGCTTTACATGTCTTCAGATGCAAGTAATCATCTTTATTTTCGGACTATCAGGTGATTCAGCTAGCAATGTGCTAACCAAACTGGGAAACTCACAAAGTTGAAGTGGGTACTGTTTAAATTTTATTTATATTCTTATTGTGGGTGATTGAATAAAAACTAGTTCGTTTCCAAGACTCGTGCGTTTCACTTCAAAAGTGATCTTTTGTTAGACGGTCCCCACTGGAATTCGCATCCGGAACCTCCGTAGAGTAAGAGGCATGCTTATTACCACTCAGCTACGATGGGTACGTATAAATACGTACCTTCCTATTAAATTATGTATATTACAGATGCATGTGTATACATTTTTTTATAAAATTATATAAGAATAAGAATAGAAGATATGTCATCTTATCTTAGCACGACACGTCGTAGTTTCTTTTTTTATATGTAGAAAGCTATCTTCTTCATAAATTGTATTCTATCTGGAAATTTCCTCAATGGATTCAATTTAAAGGATCTCTTACAAAAGAATATTCCAGAAATATTGTTAGCAAAATCTCTTTCTAGCCCGCCCTTCGCAAGGACGTAGTAATTGCTTGAAAATTACATCAACTTCGGAGATTACGATCTTCTCTAATACATAACTAAGCTAGCTTATAATTACAAGACTTCATAGAAATGGTTCTGTATAATTTTACAAGTCAAATTAAGATTAAACACGTAATTTTTGAGACTATTTGTGAGGCACATGCTTGCTTATTAAGATAAGACTCTAAATTTTTTTTAAAACATACTTTGCTATAATTTCTTTTGCATTTGTTTTATTTTTGTACCTTTTTTCGTGCCAGTGATGGTTTTCGTGGCCTGACACGAGGCTTTCTTTGATACATGGTCTAAGAAACAATGTACAATCGGACTGTCAAACTTGACACAAGGCTACGTCATCTACTGTACATCCTTGTCGAATGCGTATTGTTCGACAGGGATGAACAGCAGATGACGTATGCTTTTGTCATGACACGTGGTCTTCTTGTTAGACCTTGTTTTTTTAGACCATGCTTTGATGTAAATTTGATCAGAACATACGAGTATGTTAAGTTCGGCGCTTACATCAAAGCCAGTTAAAGGACTTACACAACTCTAATAACAGGATTAATTCCACTAGTTTCAGGAGTTGAAGTGATTATAAGCTCTGGAGTTCAGTTCTTCAGCTATAAAAATATTTCTAAATGATCAAAAATCTTACGTAATCAGCCAATAGAGATTAAAATATTATCGTCTCATAAAAGTTCAAACACAAAAGGTAGGCGATGAATTTTCAATAATATCGACAAAAAATAAAAAGATGAGAAAATAAATCGCACTTTTCTAAAAATACCAATAGAATTTTAGATTATGATCTTCATAAAATATTAATTTGGAACTGTGCGGAACCCAAAAAAGATATCTAGTCTTTCAACTTTTAATTTTTCGAGATAAAAAGAAGACGGCCTGGCCTTAGGGAAAATCGCCCAGTTTCGGCCCTGCTGACATAGCACGTAACATGGTTAGAATGAACTTTTGCGTAATATATTGGGTTGTATAGATTGTATAGAACACATATTTATGGAAAGTGATTGACATTTTTTGAGTGAGTGATTGTGAAGTGGTTACTCTGCAGCAAATATTAAACAAAATAATCTAGAAACGTCATATTTTTATAGGAATGTTGTGTTCTTTATTTTTCTTTTACATTGTCACATCTGTCAGAAGTATTATTTTTATATTCTGTGCTCCTGTTGAACATTGGCATTACGCACCAGTTTACAATATCTTCAACACGATATGCATACTAATATACTGTAGTTGATAAATATAAGCTTGATTCAATGACTTTTATTTTGCTTCTTCTTTGCGAATCGATGACAAATCGAACTATATATTTGCGGCCCAGAATCTAGCCATCTGTCTGTACTGCACCGTCCGTGGCGTCCATCAGGTCCTGCTGAGAACAGGTGAGAGGACAGGCAGGACAGGACACTTGGTGGGCCAAGGTTTGTTTTGTTTGCTAAAATAATTGTAGTATGTATTAATATGTTGTTGTCGTAATAATAGTATTATAGTTTGTGTTTTATAATTACTTAGGTAAAATAAATCAAGCTGACGTCTGATAAAAACTTACAAGATTTTGCGCCAAATATAACATCAAGTACGTCTCTTAAAAGATACTTTTTTTTGTATTGATCTATGCTTGAGTCGAAAAAGTACGACGGATCAAGCTTCACCGGATTTGCGGGGGAGCGGAAGACTCTACCCCAAAAACAAATTCATGTACGAACGCGTCTAGGGGCGGCTCGAGGGAGCCTCGGACCCAGGCCTAGCGCGTTGATACTGAAATACGTCGTGAAGGAGACGACGCCTGGGGGGCTCCGTCTCTGATTATCAATTTTGATTTTGGTTTCCTAAAGATATGTAAGTCTTATAGTAGGGACACTAAAGTCTCAATATTATGTTTTAGGCAATTTTTATGATAATAGCTGAAGTTACGTGGTATCCTTTTTGTTTCCGTGACCTCTTCCTCCCCGGAATGAATAATTTTATGTATAATTCTGATCCAATGGCTTTAAATGCGCAATTCCTTTGAACTTTTTCGCAGCCTTTTGTGAATTTCATGGAATCATTTTCATGTGATTTCAAATCGTGTTGCCAGGGAGACCTTTTCATGATTTCGTATAACGCGTAGGTTTTAAAAAATCAACTTGATTTGTATTTTTATACAACCTTTTACATATGAATGAGTAAGTGGAAATTAGATTTTGATTAGTATGTAATTCCGGAAATGTGTTTTTTTTTGTTTAGGCGATGTAAGTTAAATGGTCGGTTCTGAAGCAACAATTTTCTAAACTCTTTAAATTTTTCTTCCAGTCATGTTCTTTCTAGACAAAGTAAAGGTTTGAAGACTTTCTTTATAATAATGTTTTAGATGTTTAAACATTGATTTTTGTGTAATATCATTAAAACTGTTTTCTTACTTCTATAAAACGTTTCACTACTTACAGAACTAAATACTCGTACAAGCTCAAAATAACATATCTTATTGCTGTGTTGCCATAAAAAGAAGTCCGGTCGATCGGTCGTTGCTATTGTCTGTCTCAGCCAGCCTCGATATTTATTGGCGTTGGCAACACTGGACAGTTTTAGTGTAACCCGCTTTTACCGTAATGTTCTCTTTTATTTGTTCGTTTCGTCGTACAGAAATATATGGCGCTGAAAGTCTAGATTAGTTCCTACGATACTGTTAGGAGGTCTAAAGTTTTTAGTGTTATTTCAGTATTTTCATGTTCCAACTTTGTGTTCCATGAACTATTCCTATCGAATTAAGGGGTGCTCGTATTTTTAACTAGATAATTATGTTCTTTAATTTGTTTTTTTTTTTTGTGTTTCGGATATTAAAATTTACTAGCACGGTTATCATTCTTTAGTTTCTTAAGTCGGCTGTAGTTTTTTATTTATCACTCTGGTACCGTATCAACTCAAAAACCACCTTTCATTACAGGCAAGCTTTTTGTTATTTCTTTTGAGACAAAATTGTTTGCCTTTCTTTCTGTAATTAGATTTCTGCGCCTCTACACACTAGTAACACTCTTACTTGAGTAAAGCACACAACCTTTTAATTTCTTCGCAGGTGTGTGCACTTTCCTCATAATGTTTTCCTTCACCGTAAGAGCGTACATTATGAATTCGAAAATCGAAAACACATGGTTTGGTTGGTTGGTGGAGGTTTGAACCCGCGAACTTCTGAATGGAAGTCAACAGCCCTAGCCACTTGGCCACCGACATCTTTGGCACCGACCATCTAAAATAAGTTTTCACAGCACAATCAATGATGCATCGCCGTATATTCTCTAGCAGATCCCAATGTCGCATGACGTCATACGTCAGATTAGAGATATCTGGGCGGCAAATTACCTGTCGGGTTCA
The DNA here is from genome assembly GCA_948473455.1 of Teleiodes luculella. Taxonomy (NCBI): domain Eukaryota; kingdom Metazoa; phylum Arthropoda; class Insecta; order Lepidoptera; family Gelechiidae; genus Teleiodes; species Teleiodes luculella. The sequence goes on along the minus strand of OX419598.1, from coordinate 2,785,924 downwards.
GACAATGCAGCTCAGTATTAGTCCAGATTTATTGAACGCGGCCAACCATTCATCTATGTGCTGCTGATCAATTTATTGGCTTGTAACACTATGGATGGGTAGTTTAATGGCTTGATTATGGTTTAATTTAATTATCTAATGGGCTTAATTCTGGCTTGGCAGCTAAAAAGTTGTTGGTCTCTTTCAATTATAAATGGGAATGGAAAAGGATGGGAGATGAATTAATTTTATTTTGAATGATTGATATTTAAAATAAAAAGCGCAGCTGTCAAATTCAGCTTATGTTAGTCGGGATGTTTTTAAATACCAGCGAAATTAGTGCGAACTACGCGTAAAATCGATGTTTGACGTCTCTAAATTTACGTTGACAGTCACCTGTCCTTTTTCGTTTTTAAGAACGTGAAAAGGACATAATCATATGATTTTTAAATTTAAAGAGCGTAATATGTAGAATCGGGCCCAATTATACACCGTGAGATTAAACTGGTTCTTTATCCGTAATATAGTTGTACTACTAATGAAACTGAACAACTTTCCTTAAGGAACATAGGTCGAAATATCAAAGGACATCATTCACGTTTCATACAATGTTGGACCAAAAAATTGAAAATGTCGGCCAAGGATAAAAAGTGTATTTTTCGGATAGAACACGTCGTGGTTTCTATATTTCTTTACTGTTTTTTTACATTTTCTTTATATACATTTTTTTTTTTTTACTTTTTTTTATTAATAATAAACAAAAAAAAGTTGGTGAATGATCATTATTATGCATCATAATAATACTTTCATAATATATTTTTTAATTATATTAAACAAATACATACTTAATCCAAGTGGGCCCCTATTATAAAAAAAGAAATTTAATAAGAAAAAAAGAAGTTAAACTACATAAAATAAAGGAATATAATATTTTCAATACAATATGACTACATGCGCTGTGACATGTGTCAAAATAATACTTTTATAATAACATTTTTATTATTTAATTAATAGCTTCTAACAATACAACCATGGGGTGCACAGGATTTGTGTCATAGTAAAAGAATACAGGAATTGTGTGTTCTACCCGAAAGTTATACTTTTTTCTGCTGGCCGGCACTTTTACTTTTTTGGTCCAAAATGAATGATACCCTTTAAAATTCATCTTGTCATACAAAGTGGCCGGTCACGTGATAGTGGTCTCTCTCTCATCTCTACAGATAAAACCTGGTGCTTTCTGCAAAATATAAGGGCTTAGGATATTTGGCACTTAACAATGTTAACGGTCAATAAAGGCGATAAATTCCTGGACCGAAGCCGTGACCAGGGCATTCCCCTTCGTACTTAAAGGGCGGCTTGTGTAATGTGGGTAAAGGGTGTATTTTCTCACAATTCTACTAATATGTATTATAAACGCGGGAAAATACTTCATTCTTGCGGATTTTTTTTTTTAGCGAGGGCGAATTTTTCATCTTGATTTCACGGTAGGCTAGAGCCCCAAGGTGGGGACATATGGGCGGTTAACAATGTCCTGACTGGGTCACTGACTTTTCAGCGCCCAGTCTAAACCTTTGAACCTTGAGAGCCAAAATTCTTGTACTGCTTTATGATAACCATTGCAAGGCCACTAACACTTTTATACTATGATAGGTAAGGAAAGTGTCAGACAAATTGATTAAAAATACCTAAAACCATTCAATAAAGATAAATTGAAATTACATGTAACTTGCGTGTTTTTACAGAAAACAATATGAAAAAACGTGTAAAATTTGTGTTTTACAACAATAAGTAGCTTGAAACATTTGGAACAGCAAAGATTTCCTATCTCCGACAAAGCCGCTACTAGACTGGTAAAAACCTAGAATCAGAGTAGGAAATTTATCACCGCCGACCCAATATGTAGTTTATGTATGGCCCCGGATCGCGTGCAAAAGGATTTTATGTGGACGACATGTGCCAATGATGTCGACTTGGCGACTTATTTTGAAATTGTGATTTTAATCCTAAGAGAAGTGGTAAAAGTTGGTTCGTTACTTCAAATAGTATCCTGCAAAGTAAAATAATATTAATTTATAAATATTAACGGCAACTATTTTCTTTTTCTATAAGAGGCGTTAAATCAACAGCCAGTAACACGGCTTTTTTAAATACGAGTATATTGTAGAATGCATTCACCCTAATTGTTATGATTGAAATATGGGAAATACGGGTTATTTACTATGCTATACATTTGGTGTGAGTGTTTGATATATCATCATAATATTTTATGTATACAAAGAATTCAAAACATTACTGAACCGTCTAGTGACTAACGTTGAAACTATTAATATAGTAAGAGTAGTATTAGTATAGTAACAGTTAATACTCTTAATGTAAAAATTTTCGCCATAAATGTTGTTTTCTGTGTTGTAATGTCTTATAAATAAGTATCCTGATTCCGAAACTAATGCAAAATATCTAAAAACAAGTTAAGAAGATTCCAAAACTTTTGCATTTTAAAGTTTTAACTAAATCACAATCAGAACTAAACCATTTATAACGTCGACCCGACTGCAGAAGATATAAATGTCTGGAGCATCCACCTTTCCGACCACACAACATTTCCTTTGGCGAGAAATATGAAAGTGACGTTTTCCACAACATTGCACCCATTGGTGGTAAAAGGTTTCTAGACAAGTAAGTAAATGCATTTTGGAAAAATTCCACGTTAAAAGGTCGTTCCGTCAATGTGGCATAATATGAACTTATATACGAGTGTGCGACTGAAATACTCCGCTTTTCATGTTTTCTTCATTCGAGAAGAAAATTATATTGGATACTGTTACCACAAAAAGTAAGTTCCTACGCGTTGAAAGCGTGTCTAAAACAATTTCTTCTATGAGATTTTTTATACAAGACTTTTTAGACAAATTCAGCTTTTTGGAGACCGTTATTGTTTTTATATCTCATTTTTTGCTCGAATTTAGTATACCGTTTTGCATAAAAAAATGTTATCATTCTTATATCTTTCCCGTGTTGAATTGAAGACAATAAATCAAAGTTTCACGGAAACAGCATTGACGACACTCTAAACTAAAAGTTATATCCAATGCTCGGTGGTAAACGGGTGATGTCCAATTTCCCGACACTAAAAGTGGAAGCCATATTAAAGAAAGGAACATGTGCGCTAGTGCACTCTACTTGTACTTCACGTTCGCTCTGCGGCGAACATATACTTTTGAAATCGACACTTTTGCGACATCTAGAGTGCTACAAAGTTGAAAAGTGAGAAACGTACATTTTTGTTACTTATCAATACATATAATAAAACAGTAGAACCCCGTTTGTCTGTACATTGCAAGTAATTGACTAAAATGGAGTCAGGGCGATAAAAGAAGACCAACAGAACACAAATATATATTTTTGGAATTTTTTGTCTGTCTGTCTGTCTGTCTGTCTGTCTGTCTGTCTGTTTGTTCGAGCACATCTTCGTAACCACTGGATGGATTTTTATGCGGTTTTCACTAATTGGTAATAAAATTTTGTTGGTTACTCTTTTACTAGCGGGTCGAAAAGTCGATAAGGTACATTTTTAAATTACAGTGTTAATGTCAGTTATTGACCCACTATGCCGTCTAATTTTGCCTATTTTTCAACTGAAAAAGTACTATAGGCCCTGTCCAAAAAGCTTTTTTTTTTAGATATTGTTTATGTACATCTACTTAAATAATAGTCAGTTATCAATCAATCAACTTTGAGATAACATTGACATGGAAACAAAAATGTGGAAAACAGATAAATTATAAGTGGTTGGGTAAAAATTTATAATTTGACCCAGGTAATACAAACTAAACTATCCGATGATGAAGAGGCGAAACTTAAAAAAAGTTTGTAAAATATATCTGACCACGAATCACAACGGCGACCGATTTTGAGCATAAGAATGTTGTCGTATCCAATTCCACTTACACGACATCGGTGAAAATCCCATTTCCTTTAAGAAGAGCATGTTATGCTGCATAAAATTGAATCTCCGCTGACTAAATGATTTCAGTAGTGCTTTCGACGTCTTCGATATTGGCCATTACTGGTTTTACTGGTCCGTCTGATATATGTCTCTTGAGATACTTCTTCCTTTATTTCGTACCAGATAAAACCGGCCACACTTGACTGTGGTTCAGTTTCCTGTTTACGTAGAAACTTCCGTAGAAAAAAAAAATTGAAGCACATTTCTATTTTTTTAAAATGCGTTGAATAAGTATATTATTAAATCACTCTTTTAATATTTCTCGTGTTTTGATGACACTGAAGTGTCTTTTTATTTAAAAAAATACTCAAGCACTGCAATAGTGCTGCCAATACAATTATTATAATACTATCTATATCTTTCCGGCGGCTCCGCCCGCGTTAACAGGTTTTCCCATGGGAACGAAGCATTTTCTCACGGTAAAAAGTAGCCTATGTATTATTCTCATAAGCTATATTATTCTTCTTCTTCTTCTTTTCGAGTCGGCAGCAAACTCAGACAGTCTCGGCCCAAAAACCAGCCACACGAATAGCGTCGTCAGTAGCCTAGCTATATTATTATAAAGTTTATTTAAAATCCATTCAGTAGTTTTTGCGTGAAAGAGTAACAAACATACATCCATGCTCACAAACTTTCGCGTTCATAATATTAGCAGGATTATTATGTACTCTCCTACAAATGTTTTTGTATTGTTTTTTTTTGTCTTCCATTGTTTATTTGGAAGAGCTTAGCGTCGTTTAATATAAATGCGATATGACCACTGAGACAGGAGATAAACTAAAAATGTTCTTTTAGATGCTTTAAATCAATTTTATTCTAATCTATTTCTCCATTTTAACTTGATTACGCACATGAGAAAGTACTCTTTTACGACCCCCCGGTGAGTTAGACGGCAGTAAAGAAACTCTAATTGAAATACCTAGTTAGTGAATCATTTATTTTATATGCGATGTTCAAAGGAAACGATCTGGACGACAGTAAAATAGAAAAACTTGGACTGAAAACAGATTTTACGATAGCATTTATATCAGATTTTTTATGAGCTTGCTATTGGAATATTGAAGTAAGGAGACTTGTCGGATGTCTTTTGTACTTTTTTTTATTAGTAGAATATTATTTCAATTCTTCGTGAGGTAAAATTTCATCATTGTTGAATTCTCTTCTTTGGAATATTCCTAATCTAGCTTTTAAGTACCTAAGTTAAAAATAGGGATTTTGTACTTTGACAATGTGTTAAATCAATTTGATTGTTTCATTTCTAAACCTAACTTTGTTGTAAGATCTAGATACTTTTTTCGTAAGACCTGTAGACCTTAATGCTTTATATATCTCTATTCTACTTTCTTAGGGCAATATATTTGTGGATTTAAAACAAAACCCAGCTGATATCTATATCTGATTAAGCGAATAGATAACCATTTCTGGGAGCCATAATGGTCTGAGAAATCGCCGTAAACGCGCCTCCCTTTCCTAAAACAGCCGTACTATAATCCACTAAGGCGCTGATACCAGGCTACCAGAAGTAAGGAGTAGGTCACGCAGTCTCCTCATATTTTACTTTTATACGGGTAGAACCCAATCCTATGTTTGTCAAGGGCTTTGGTAATAGCGTCTCGGAGGGCTGTCTAATCCCTGCTGTAGTGACCTTAAATTGAAATACTGAAGCCCTTTTTAGTGGTACATTTCTTGCGACCCACTTTGTTACGCAAGAAATAAAATTCAAAGTTAAGTTCTTTTACTGATAAAACCTATAAGATAGATAATAAAAAAGAAAACAGTTGAAAAAATAAAGTCAAAATGTGGCACATTGTTTGTATGTTTGTTTGCATTGAATAGGCTTCGAAACTACTGAATCGATTTCAAAAATTATTTCACTGTTAGCTACGCTATCCCGGAGAAACGAAAACATAAACATAAAAAGTTTATATAGTTTTTCAACCTGTGATCTTCGAATAAAGTTATTTCAGCATATTGCAATGTAAAATATATGAGCTTTATAAAAAAAAAAGACCCCGCATAATGCAATCTCAGCAAAAAAAAGTCATAACCACAGAAAAGAAACGTTACAAATACTTCAGTTATGAAAGAAAATGAATAATTTTAATGAAAAAGTACAACGCCAACGGCTTCGCTTCAGAAACGGATTTCATTCTCACAAAATATGCAAGTAAACAATTTCCTTTTTGTTTACATTTCTTTGAAAGTATTCGGTTCTTTATATTCCACTTTGTGAATGATTTTTCTACTTCTCCGCAGGTGAAAACACTCCTTTATGACGAAAGGAAACTACAATTTTACTATTTCTGTTCGTTTTCGCTTTTGAAGAAAAGAATTGTTTTCAATTTGGACTTTTAAGGCGTACGGTTTTAAAATTCAAGTTTTTCAGATTAGATACAATTTAAAATAAAATAAGTTAGTTTTTTTGGCATAAAATAAATATCTATTAATTAAGTAAAATCGTGCCGAATACTGACTAATATTTTTTAAACATGTTTATTAATTTTAGGTCACAAATATTTTCTTTGCATGGGATTTGAACCAAACTTAGACGAACTACTTAGGCTAAAAAGTAGTAGAAAGTTCTAGAAGATGCAGATTTTTTTATGCAATGTAAGAATAGTTAAATAAAGATTATCACAAAAAAAGTTGTAATACATTTATTTTTTCTTACACTTATTTTCTTTTAGGATATATTTTTTTATGTAACGTTGTTGAAACAAAAATAATAATACATTGATACCCATAATACAAAAAGACAGAACAAAACAAGAGTCAAAAGGCGGTCTCATTGCTTTCATAAATTACGTTGATCAAGGATATTATTTGTATTTATATCAAAGACTTTTCGAGAAGAATTGTTCGGAGATTACAGTTTAACAAAACAGTCCTTATGAACGCACCTGAACCCATTCCGTACACCTGTGTGGGGTCAACGCCCTCGGTGAATAGCGCAGCGCAGTGGTAAACAAGGTTATAAGGTTCGGTGTGCTAAATGTACGAAAATGTTGCTTTTTTTTTGAGAACTAGCTTTCCGCCCTGTTTTCGTGGGAAAGAAGTATTTTCCCGCGCTAAAGTGTTATCAATGTTTATACATTCTGATGTATGATATTTTCTCGTGGTAAAAAGTATCTAATATGTTGACAGGGGAATAAGGTACCGCCATGCAAAATTTGATTTAAATTGGTCCAGTAGTATCGGATATTAGCCCGTACAATGCAGTGAAAGATAATGTTGCCGAGTAGGTTTATATTGTTTTCTTTCGTAAACCTGGCAGAACAATGTTTAATTTCAGCTGAGAACCCAAAATTATGCTCAACATCATAAGATTTCAATTCAAAATGATAATGCAGTGAAAGATATTCCTTCCTAGATGGGGTATTTCGTAAAATTTTAGATTTTCAACTAAAAATAAACAATGGTCCTGCCAGGTTTAGGGAAGAAAACAACAAAATACCCCTAGTCGGCAATATTATCTTTCACTGCATTGTGCGATTAGAAGTGAATCGTAAGGATTGCTGCGATGGGAGCCCAGGCCATAAGGACAGAAAGTTCTTTTTTTAAAACGTAAAAATAATTAACGGAGTAAAAAAAGTTTTTTGAAACATTAGCCGCTGTATACCTTTTCTTTTTTCTTTGTTTTTAATTTACTATGGGATTGCGTTTGACCCAGTCTTACCTGGTGAAAAGCGACGACGTGGCCGATGATGGAACATGTTGTTTCTTTTTTCACACTTATAATGCTTTTTGACGGTCTCGTAGCATAGTTGGTAGTACGTCTGCCTTCAAAGCACAGGGTCGTGAGTTCGAATCCCGCCCAGGGCAAACATTCCTGTGATGAGCAGAGCTCTTGTGTTTGCCTTGAGTCTGGATGTTATACATGTATGTATGTATATCAGTTGTCTGACACGTAAAGTACAGGCTCTGCCTAGTTTGGTGTCAGATCGCCGTGTGTGAGATGTCTCCACATATTTATTTATTTATAAATAAGTACAAAACGACTGAATAGCATTCCGTTCTAGTGGTAGCTCCCAAAACCGTAAGCACAAGTAGCATTGAACCCGAAACTTGTAAATTTTTATAGATTTGTTTGTGCAACTCGAAATAAGTTTATCTATAATTGCAGACTAGATGGGATGGTCTTATTTTATGAAATAATTAAATTTTACGTTTGTAAACGTGATAAAACTGTGAACTGGACGCAGTAACTCGTTACAATAATCTGATTTATCAATAGATAATATTATAGAAGTCAATTTCAGACTTTATTTTGTTCTCTGGCATCTCCCATATTACTTTTTATAAGATTACACAATAATATAGGTTCTATAACTTTTCAACGTGTCTGCCACCTTTTATTTTCTGCGATTGAAAAAGAAAAATAAAACCAATTTCTTCAAATATATAAACCTATTTCATTAATTTCGGTTTCACCGAGCACCATTGAATACTTCAGAAATATATGAAACATTTGAAATTATTGAACACTAAATTGATAACGTTCATATCGACATCAAACGGTGAGTCACCAGCCATATACGTCGTTATTCGATGCCTATAAAAGTTTTATATAGCTTAGTAGTCGTATAATACGATCGTGGAACGGCTTATAAGATAAGGCAGTTATTATTGCTACAGGGTTGTTTGTTGATGTTTTTCACAAACAACCAAACTCAGTGAGTTACTGAGGCCTTATTCTCGACGACGGCGGGCGGCGACGCGGGAGCTCTTGAAATCAAATATCGATCCCGATTTCAACCTATAATAGGATTGGAAAGAAGTAAAAAAGGTTTTTAAAAGTCACACTTCGCGTAGTACGTATTTTTAATATTCACGCAAAGTGTGCCCTAAAAGGAGCCAAGAAGATAGTGGTCACAAACTTTTTCCGTCCTTAGTGTACTTTTACTTTTATTATAATTATACTTAATAAAAAAAAAAAAAAACCCCAGCGCACGCACTTATCTCGATGTCTATCTACGAACCACCACTAGAAAGCCCACTTTCCACTAAAAAATCGCATCCAAATCGGTTCACCCTTGGGCTATTGTGCTACATACGGATTCAAATGTGTGAAAATCGCGAGAGTTTAAAATGTTATAAAACCTAACTCTATGAGTACCAGCTATTGAGTACCTACTCAAAATTTTGGACTATTGCAAAAATGTTCACTGTCTCACACTTTTGAAATAAAAAAAAGTATAGTGCAATACCAATGTCAATCTACTTTTGAAAATCTGCCCACCAAAAGTTGACAAATGTCCGATTTCATTTAGTTCACTCAATCCGCCCAATATAAAACCAAAGTGGCGCTAGTGTGGCATTTGAGTGTACGAAACGCCCGATCTCGATGTTGCGGCATTGACAATTAAAAAAAAACTAAAAAAAATAATACTAGAATCTAACTTCAAGGATTGTTATAAATACTACCCTTATCTAACTTTAGATAATACTTGTTGAATATAATAATCAGAAATTATTCTATTTATACTCTAAGATAATAAACACAATATTATTGTGTTCTTTTAAAAGGTGCTTTGTTCTCGTAATAATATTTTCTCAGAGAACTGAGTACTAGGCAAACATAACAACAGCGCAGGTTTCAATATTGCAACGTCTAGTTACTGTAAAACCTTTGAGATCGCGACTTAGTGTATTGCGGTATAATCTACTTTATTCAGTCATATTACTGTGATCGATCACTAGACAAGGAAGACTCGATTATTAAAAAGGATGCTGTATTATTATTGATGTTATTTTTGTAGTAAAAATGTTGTAAAAACATTATGTTCGAGGATGGTTTTGTGTTGTTCTATAACATTACATCATGAAGGAAGAAATATGTTTTTTTTTCCTTCATGCATTACGTGATAGCAGTTTTTAAGAAGCTACGAATATTCAAAGTGAAAATGGATATCATGAACGGAAATTTCCGGGTTGGTCAACTTCACATTATAGGTTGAAAAAAGGCGTGAAAATAGTGGGCTAGCGTGGTCGACTAAGGCCTATTCACCCTTATATCAGGGTAGGCTCGAGCCCCTTGGTGGGGACATGTATGAGTTGATATCGACGAAATCTAGAATGTTTCAAAGTATTGTTACAATATAATCATCTCAAAGCATTGATCCCCTTTCTTTCCAACAATTGGGTAACAAGGAAGCTTTTATATAATAACGTCATATGAAAAGAATTCGGATAAAACTGAGGCCGCACTACATGCGTATCTTCAGAAACTGTCGTCCCATCTGTCTTAATAAATTCCATTGATGGGGTCACAGCGCGAAATGTGCAAAATGGCGCTTATCTCGCAAAGGAAAATTGAAAACGCCCCCCTAGGTTATATTTGCGGAAAGACTATGTTTTTCTTGGGTTCTATATTGGTGATGTTTTATGTAGAGTTGTAAAATTATGAATTTTAACCATAGAATTATATTAATTCGATTCGAAATAATGGATCTTAAACACAATATCCTTTAAAAAAATACAGCATAAAACAGGAAAAGTTTACAAATAGGCAACCACTACGCTACTTACTTCTTCCACAATTATAATTATTTTCCTATATATAAGATAAAACAAACAGCAAAGGCATACAATACAGAGGCTAATGTTAAAAAAATATATTTTTAACTCCGTTTCTTATTATAACTTTTGTCCCTTCATTTGTCTTTAGAAAGAAAAGAAAAAGGGAATAGGAGAATCGGGGTAAATAAAAAAAAGAAAGAAAAATAATAATAATAAGGCTTTATACATAGTTTCACTAGGTACTATCAATCTATAACTATCTCGGTCGCTTTCGTCACCTTTATGCAGGAACCCAAAGACGCAGGAAAGCGCGAGATCCAAGTTTATATGCAGCCTGTGACATAGATTACGCTCGCTTTCTATGGAAAAGACGGTATATAAACTCGTCGTCCCGCAGTCCGCTCTTTCCCGCGTCTTTGATAAGCGGCTTTAATGAAACAATTAAGCGGATTCAGATTCTTCGTAGAAAAATTAAGTTAAGTGTAAAAACGATATCTGTGAACGCAAATATTGTTCCTTGTTGTCTTTCTAAAAACACAAAAATGAAATAACAATGAGATTTCTTTCATTCGTATTGTGTTTTGCTTCATTGGTAACAAGTTTAAACAAAAAACCAATTAAATGTCCCGGAAGTTAGCTCTCGACTCCAAACTTAAATCACCTCATCAAAAGTCGAATAAAATTCAAAAAAATACCAGAACAAAAATGGGAAAAATGACCTTGTTTTAATTCAGAAAAGTTCCGTTTCCATTGCACGTTTCACACGAGACGGTTCACTTTGGTCATACATTTACAAGTGCATTTACAATCAGTATCGCGGAAGAGAAGTAATTAGTCATTTTATTATATTTTAAAGACAGAGTTTTCGATTTCATATTTTCAACATTGAACAAATTACTGTAATATCGATATAATCGATTTTCTTTGATAGAAGATTGGTAGGGCTTACTTTTTTGGCCTATTTCTCCATTTAGTAACTTTTTCAAAATATTGTAGTTTGTAAGCGTCTTATATTTTTTAGACATTCGACAACAAGTCGACTAAAATAAACCCACAAGATTGTTCATTGTTTGTACTTTAACCTGAAATATTATTCATTGTTTATTATTGTTTGTTTTGCTGTTGATTTGTTGTTTGTTGTCGGTTTATTTGAAACAAAAGTCAGCCTTGATTTAAGAAACGCTTCTTAACATCTGATAAAGTTTAAAAAAGCTGTAACGAATTAATGAGTTTTATTTTAGTTTTCTTTGGATTGTTTGTTTAGTATAATTTATCCTGGGTAATAAGGTTGCCTGGTAGAGTTTGCTACCTCAGCAATTAGGCCGCCTTTTGACTCCTGTTTGTAATTTTTGGTGTCAATAAAGTATTTTGTATTGTATTGTAATAATAAATAATTTATTTCTTTCTTTAGTTTTTTTTTACACTAAGAGCCCATCCCCATCTTTACGGCGCCGCGCCGTAGGCATGGGGACGGTCTCTATAAGGGACCAATTAGAACTATTCTGTAACCGTGACCAAACGTAACCCAAACTTGAGACGTCAACGTCAGACGTTCATATTTCCCCCGCTGCCCGAAAACAAGAAATGAATTCGTTGAAATTTTCATCCTCTAATCCCATGAATGGAGGGGCATGAATTGATGGAATCTTATCTCTGTTGTGACAAGACTTGATTTCATTTCCAGCTGAGTTTGGAGATGGATAATGTAATCTTGAAAGACACGTAAATAAGCAGAAAAGCCCAGTTTCTGATGAAAAGCACGTATACAGTACGTACTGTTAGATATTGTTCTTGATTTTAGTGAATTTTTAGTAACATGATTTAGATGTAAAATGAATGGACCCTTCAAAACTTATTTAGTGTCGAGAAATCGAGCAACTGTATACTTTAAGTATATTATTATTTAATATTTCATTATTTTGTATTAGTTTTTATTTGTGATACGCGCTCACACAGGGTCTGGCAGAATATTAGCTCTGTAGTAGTAGGTAGCTATGACTACTGGTAGCATTTACTTTATGTTAACAATCCACTATGCTGCAATGCAAAGCGATAGAAGGGAATTTCAATACAAAACCTTCCTTACCATAAATTGAAAACGGAATGATCAGACTACATAAATTTGTAGAATAACTCCCTTATATTTTGATTATATTTTCGAAGTACATTCAAGAGACTAATCATGAAATATAGCTTAATAAGAAAGTTCAGTAGAATCAGGGCGAAAGGTCATTAACTCTCATTCAACGTCTTCGTAAAATAGTCGATGGAAATTTAACGTCTGAAACCCCAAGATTTAGACCATGCCAGTAGGTAAGCCTAGCACGATTCACTGTGACAAGACATGATCTCACATTTATCTATTAAAAAGCTGCGAGAAACCCGTCACATTGAAATATCCTGACACGCACGACAAAAATATATCTATCACGCGAAACCATGCTAGCCCTACATCTGATAAATACTGTCACTTTCCTAGCCTAGCTACCTAAGGTATATTTTTTTGTTCAAACCTAGAAAGAGTAAGCAATATTTAATGATTTTTTATTTCTGCAAAGGTCTACAAAGTTTTCGTTTAGCTAACCGAATGACACTTTGTTCTGTGTGATTCTTTGACCAAAATTTTTGAAGAAATTTAATCTGGGATTGAAATTTTCTAGTTCTGTTCAAACTTACATCGCGTCGCCTCTTTAAATTACGTATTCTTGTTTAGACTTATTTATTTATGTGAGATGAGAGTGAGCTTGTTTTACTTCTGACGTCATTTTGATATTTAAAAAACCTGAAACTGTAAGTAATAGATAAAATAATTTTGTCTTCGAGTTTGAATTTTACTTTTTTTTCTACTATACTGAAACGGTCTACTGGCTCGGTGTAAACGGGGCTCAACTCTTCATGTTTAATCCCTGAACAGGGAGTGAGAAATGTTTCAATTATCATTTTCATTATTTTAGATTACACCGTGTGATGAAGAGATTAAAAGCTGTTCCTGTTGTTAAATAAATTTGAATAAAATACTTCAATATAAAGGTATTGCTTCAAATTATAAATTTACTAGCTTTCCACCGCGGCTCCGCCTGCGTTAACAATTTTTCCCGTGGGAATGATGCCTATGTTACTCAGGGTGAATGTACCTTTCTAACGGTTATGAAATCCGAGTTTATATGCAGCCTGTCCCATAGAAAGAGCGGACGCAATCTATGTAACAGGCTGCATACAAACGCGGATGCTGTCCCGCACGCAGCCGCGCTTTCACGCGCCTGTGAGTTCGCAGTGACCAAGATCGTTATAATATGGATAGATAGTAGTAAATATATGTACAGAAAGTTTCCTTTTTTCTTTTATTCTCCTTTTTTTACTTGGTTTCACCCATCTCCTTATCCCTTTCTTTGTAATAAGAAATTAAAAGATGAAAGATGAAACAATAAAGTTTTAATGAATAAATGAGATGATTTCAATAATAACCTGTGAAACCATGAATGAAGAAAAAATTTTACGCGCCCAAATTTATTTTTTTTTGGGCGTGGAATTTTTTTTTCCTTCATGTGTGAAACTATGTACTAGATACCTTCTAATAACCCGTATTTATCGTTTTGACAGATTCATATTTCAATAACGATATTGGTGGGATGATAAACCCCAAATAATAAATTTAGTAGGTATGGCTTGGTCTATGGCAGTTTCGGTACAAATTACTCGCTCCAATTGATTTTCACTACCCATTGGTCGTATACACCGTACCGAATAGAAATTTTGATACAAAACGTACATTGAAATGCGATGAGAAAGAAATATGGAACTGAAATTAAATTTTATGATGTGATTTTATTATTAAAGCTTGATGATAAGTGAAGTGAGAAAGTTTTTGTTCAATTGGTTCTATAAATAAATATATTAATGTGTAATTGGCAATGCCTAAACAATGTTTCAGATAAGAATATTCTATTTCGATACTTATTTTATATAATGACTTGTTTGAGTCAAACCAGATAGATACCTACAAAATTTATAAGAATTAGCTATTCTTAACGAGAATATTGTAACATATCAAAAAAATACTTAGAAGTTTCGCACTAAGGTTTTTAGTCTCTCTTGACTCTGTAACGCAAAATTCTGCCTTAAAATCTAGGCTTGAAGATAAAAACTTCTTCAATCCTTCATAAATTCATAAAATTATCTGAAATAAGATTCGGAGCGGTAGAATTTCTAATAAACTTGAGCAAAATCCAATCTTACTTTCAGGGACACAGGGTGTATTTTTGTGGGGCAAATAATATGCCATCGATCATAGCCCGCGATTATATTGGTATCTCCATCCTACTCCATCATACGGGTTAATTGATTTTGAATAAAAGGAGATATTTTATTAATACATTCTGGTATTATTTTAGGATACAGGGCAATGTTTGTTGACCGTTACAGGGTTTTGGTAAATATATATGTCAGTGATTGATTGATTTAAAAAGCATGTAGGTACATTTGTATAACCTGTATAAGAAAGTAAATTAAATTTTTGACCAAAATTTCGTTTCGGGTTTCAGAAATAATCTTTTATTACGTTTTATCCCAAAAACGAAGACGTAAGTTTACGAATATCGGTACACAGATTTCAATAAAGTTACTTAGCGTTTTTTTTTTGTTTTTTTTTCATAATGTAAACATACCAAGTTAAAATAAAGACTATAAAAGCAGAAAAGTAAGGGCAAGGGCCTTTTCGTGCCTTTTTACGATAACAGTTTAACAATGAATTAATTTTTTTGTAAGCATTTTATCAGTGTAATTCTAACTCTATTTCATTTTGTATACAACCTATATAAATTTCTGTGGCGAAACTGGTTTCATCAGAATTCAACTAGTTTAGAAAACTTGGCCCCGTTCCAAAAATTACAGACTTGCACCGAATTGTGTAGAATTTTGAGCTACTAGGGTGAATAGATAAAAGTACAGCCATTTCTTACGTAAGATAACACTTAAACTTTAAGATTTAGTTTTCAAAGAGAAAAGAGTTCTTACATTCAGAATAATTATTTAGTCTTAAGTACTTTTAGAACTTAGAGAGGCAGGCATACTTAAAGTAATTTACACAGTAAAATTGTAATGTTGTAACGTTGAACATTATTGTTCTTCTTATTACTGGTGTCATTGAAGGATATTCTGTAATAAATTTCTAAAACTTATTTTTTTTATAAAAAAAATATATGTCCTATTTTATTTCCACTGGCGCTCACTACCACATGTTTTCCAATAAAATAGTTTAAATCCAGCAGTGGACTGCAAACGAAAGCCACCGACTGCTAGGTACTGACAAGTCCAAAGAATCGCTAAACTCTAGTGGCAGAGTGAGTGGATAAAATTGCATGTAAAACTGATGGCCATTGGGGCAGAAATTTTCTTGAATGACCAACTTTCACTAGAAGGCGCAATGTGGGTAAATCGTCCACAATATGAACCGAAGATCTGGTCTCTTGAGTCTTGAAGCGGGCAGCGCACAGCGAATTTTTGTGGAGATTTTTAGAAGAGGTCTTGTAATCACCGTCTAATCTATCTATTTATTTAACTAAAATATGAACTACTCAATAATAATCTTAACCAAAATTTAAATGTGATCGTCTAAATATGCTGGCCCTTAGTTTTTTGCATTCCTTCTAGAAAGACAAGTTGGTGTTTCAAACAAGAAAAGACCATATTGTAAGAAATGATTTGTAATGCATTGTAATAGGGTCTAATGAGAGTTAAACTAACGGAAAACATAAACATAAACATAAACAAAAAAAATCATTTCTTATAATATGGTCTTTTCTTGTTTGAAACACCAACTTGTCTTTCTAGAAGAAATGCAAAAAACTAAGGGCCAGCATTGAAACTATGAGAAGATTGTAGTTAAACATTTTTTTTGGTATTCTAACTTCCTTAATAAACTATACTTTCCCAAAGAGTGGCGGCAAAGTTTGTTACAGTCTATTGTCCAGCAGTGAACAACTTACGACTAAAATGATGCTGACATCTAAATAACAGTTTAATGTGCTAAAAAAAGAACTAGGAAGATCTTAATGAAATTGAGATAACTTTAAATGCGCGTCGCCTCGCTAACAGGCAAAATCAAACTATCAGCCAACGCCAAACAAATTTGCAACTGTCTGACACATCAAACTGCTACAGAGGCGCCCTCGTTTAAGGGTCACGTTCCATTTGAGCTGAATGTCCTCGGGCGTCAACATGTCTCTCACACGCTTCTCCAAGTTGTAAGTAAGTACAGAAACTTCAAAGTAACGTCAGCATGTTAACATATTGAAGCGTTGTGCAGCCTAAGGGATGTGACGCTGAATTGAATTAGACATGGTGTCAAAAGATGATTGTAAATTAATGCGATCGCTGTGGGTTTCGCGGCTTAGAATCGTACTTACACATGCCGTCGTATTATAAAAGAGCGCATCTGCAAAATTTTCCCGAAATTATTTAAAACACCATTTTACTCAGAATCGTTTTCTCAGCATAACGGCGGCGTTTTGATATTTTAACTTTATTGCACACATAAAAGACAACAATTATTTACAGAAATTTTACCTAATTTTGTAAAAGTCCGTTTTTGGTTATGACGGCAGAATTAGTCGTCTTGTATATTTTAACGGAAATGTATGAAATCCGTCATTGTATACAATTCCTAGGAAATGTATACAATGCCTAAATTCGCCCGGAAATGTATGAAATAAATTATATTTGACACATTTCCTAGGAAATGTATACATTTCCTAAATGGCAATCGGAAATGTAATACATTCAAGATGTCAATGGGAAAGCGGGGAAAGCGGAGCGAGGGGAGGCTATTGCCACAGAAGTATTTAATAGTACTACTCGTACAGAACGGATATTTACTATCCCGCACCAAAATAAGGTTCCCCGCCCGATATTCCTCCACTCAATGCATCCCGTAGGTGCCGCCAAACTTCGCTGAATGGTGTTGCGTGGTATTCAATGAAGCATAAAGACTATTTTTCTTTGATTTTCATTTATGTCTGGTGTTTGTCTGTTATAAAATTAGAACCACGTTGGTCCTTTGGAGTGTCCCACCTGTGGTATTGCGTCAACCAATCAGGTGAACGCTTGCGCAAACATTCTGCCATGCCAGCCATAAATAAGAATAAATACATGTAGTTCAATTTTAGCAAGCCCTAATAATTTTATATTTATGCTATCTGGGTGGCTTTATTAGCATAGTTAAAAAAAGGCTTTTGCTTTTAAATTGTGGCATATTATTTACTTAAACGATGGACTGCTTACTTATCAAATTAAAGTTTGAGCTTTACAAGCTTTATTTACAGTTAGTGCTAGATACGCCGTAAAAAATAATACATAGCAGATTTTTAAAGTTTAATTAACAAAAATCCTTACAAATATATTATATTTTACGGTATGATTGTTGCATTACTCCAACGAGAGCCTAGGGAAAACATTCTAATTGTTAGTTTAACAATGATTCTCAGTTTAACAGCGAGCTACGTTCAATTTAATCACAGAAAGCATTAGTTTCATACATTTCCTAGTACAAGTTCGGAGTTTTATACAATTCCTAGGAAATTCATACATTTCCTAGGATATGTGTGAAGAAAATAATTTTTGAAACATTATTTCATACATTTCCTAACGAGCTCCGGAATTGTATACATTTCCTATAGGAATTGTATACAATTCCTGGATTTCATACATTTCCTGTAACATATATATACTTATCATACATGGCGTTATTAAAGATACTAAAGCAAGAAATGAGCAGCGGCATTTTATTTTCTTAATCAATAGTCATTTCGAATCTCACCCGCCTGCCCAGCTTAGAACTATGGTAACACTACCTTGCAAAACGAAAAGTATTAGTCCATGCAGCGGACCGACCTGTACATTCTAAAAGAAGAATCTAAAAATATGTACTAGTAGGTAGTACCTAGGCAAAAAGGATATAATTTTTTCTAAATTTCATTTATTTTGAGTTGATAATGTAAAATGTAGTTGTAAAACTACTCTCTTTCTCTATTTTTGTGTGCAATAATGTATATTCTAATCTAATCTAATCTAATGGTACTATAACATGACCAGAAATATCAATTTTTAAGTTAATTTTTACATAACAGTTTTGTTAAGACATTTTTACATGACAGTGTGACAACTAGTATTTAAATTTTATTACAATAGCCCCCATATAATGTCACATTCTCGAGTTTAATAAGAATTGTCCACTTATTTTGTCGACTGTATCGCTTCTCAAGATGCTCAAATGTGTTTTCAAGTGTAACCTAAACAAATTTACACTAAAATCCCTTCGTGGAAGAATGAAATTCTGGTGTAAAAATAGCGAAACGTGTTTTTTAGGAGCTGTGACCTTAACAAATAACTCGTAAGACGTAAAGATAGACGATAGTGTTTCACATAAAACGTATGGAGGTTTCATGGTGCCCTGGATACATAAAATAGGCCGTTTTATACCGAAAATATAAACAAAAACGTGTATAAGCGACCGCAGTTGAAATACAAGCAGTACAAGAACTGATACAACGCATATGATTTGAATACTAAGTAAGTAAGTAAAAATAGTACACAATCACTCCAAAAAACGAACGCAATTTGAAATTATATATATCATCATCATCATCATTTCAGCCAGTAGACGTCCACCATCCGTCGTAGTCTGGATGCGGGCAGCGCGGGACCGATCGTTTTGGAGATCTTTGGGGGAGGCCTTTGTCCAGCAGTGGAAATTATATACAAAACAGCCGATTTATATTTTCAGTAATATCGACTAAACTGAGAATAAATTACGATATGAAGACTTACTTATAACAACAAACAAATAAATTCATTTTCATTTTTATTCTATAATGTTCTTCAAGCAAACTTTTTTAACGACGAACAATTTGTTCAACTGAATAATTCACATAAGTCAAACTTTTGACTTATGTAAAGTTCTTTTTTCGTATATTTCATACTTAATATGTCGTTTTTTTATGAACAAATTATATCTTTCGCAATAATCATTATTCATAACTTAAAAGTAGTTGTGTATGTTCGTAAACTTTGTAGAAACGAATAAAAGCGAATCACCTATATTTTTCAAGAACAGATTCCGAAATTTCAGACTTTCTGACTAGAATATTATTTTTAAAGGTAAGTTTTCTTTTTTACTCGTACTGAATTTTTATATTAAAGATCTTATACATTTTTTTAAAGAGATATTTTCCATATTGGTATAAAATAGAGTTTGTATATATTATGTTAAAATAACAGCGCATTACATAACGTAAAGTTACAATATTTTTAAATTCCCTAATTTAAATGACGCGCCATCATGCGCTTGACCATTTAAAAAATGTATCACTTTATATCGCGCTCTTGTACTCCGTAGCGCCTATTCATGTGCAAGCTAAAATAGACTTTTTGGTGGTCAGGTCTGCGATAGTACCTACTTACGTACAGTACCCAACAAGCAAAAATCGGTTTCATAAGAATCCTGGAACCAATTTTTTGTATACTTATAACGAATTTATAAGCGCTTACTAGCCCGGAAAAGGGCCCATTTTATAAGCGTATTCTGCCTTGTAACACCCTGATAGTACTCTCGTCGAATTCGACTTACGACCAATACAGCCTTGTAATGGCATTGTGTGAAACTGTATACACCAACAAAATCAATTATAAGTGTCTTACAGAGCTAATCTGGATTATTACTCACTCCACAATTCTACTAAAAGTTATAACTCATTGTGTCATTCATTCATTTGCTTTCCAAAATAAACGGAGTTTTGTGCGTCGGTGAAATAAATAAAATACAAATATTTGAAGAAAAGGAGGAGAGAACTAAGGTTACCTACGTGTATTCTATTTTTATTTCATTTTCTTAGACTGATCGTTATTTAATGTTGTTGATCTTAAACGCATGGGGACCTCATATTTCCTGTACAACATTTCAAGTTTTAGGTCAAAATTTTAAAGCCCCCCTTAAAATGAGCATTTTTAAATTTTTATTTATTTTATTTTAAATAGTCACTGTTGAGTTTAATCTCCATTTTATAGGCTAGCATTTTGAAGTACGTTACTACACCATTATCAGGGTACTCAGTTCTATAACGTCACGCGCAAAACTACAATCAAAATGGCTGATCCAGCGTCATACACGAGAACTTTTTCGGCTCATAACACCTTATTCCAAAGGTAAGTAAACTTATAATAGCTTTGACAACTATTTTATAAGTTTATTGGACTATAAAAGTGTATGGCAAGTAGCGTAATAGGAAAAAGTAGTATCTTTGAAAGCATTTATAGGATCGCATAGATCTAGAGCCACTTTATACTTACAAAATGCCTTTATGAAACTCTTTTACTAATAATGGACTCAAGTATCGTACTTTTAAGCGCTTATAAGTGCTACTTATAACAATGATCAATCTCAAGTCTAGTTGCTCCTATTTGAAGCTTTTATAAGTGAGTTTAGCTTATAGTGGCTATCAAACATGACCTTATAAGCGCTTATAAGGTTAAATATAAGAGTAATTGCGATCAAAAACTAAGTAGCATTTTTTGGAACACATAGAAGAGTAGTTGGAAACGCCAGAATCATTATAAGAGTCTTATAAGTGTCATACACTTATAAAGTGTGTATTCTGAGGCTAATTTGCTTGTTGGGTAGTCAGCACATGCGGCGGGACACTTTATTTATATGAGAGCCTGTATCCCGTGGCAGTTATACGAAGTTAATCACTACATAGTATAAAACAAAGTCGCTTTCTCTGTCCCTATGTCCCTCCCTATGTCCCTCCCTTTGTACGCTTAAATCTTTAAAACTACGCAACGGATTTTGATGCGGTTTTTTTTAATAGATTGAGTGATTCAAGAGGAAGGTTTATATCTATAATACATGCATAATATACTCAAGAATAACCCACAGTAACCATTTTCCCGTGCGGAGCCGGGGCGGGTCGCTAGTAATTGATAAAGCAAGTTGATGTAATAGCTAAAGCGTTAGGTATCATCCAAAAGGCGAATGATTAGATCTCTATTACGCACAATTTTGTTTAAGATTACGATTTTCAAGTCCAGTATACTTTAGCTCAAATGTTTTCGGTAAATGAAAACAGCAAAACCAAACAAATATTTCTACCCAAAACGAAATTAAGTTTTTTTTATTGCCCTAACGCTTCTGTAGCAAAATCAACGATAAAGCTACGCCGCCGGCGATATACATTCCATGCACCGTATATATAGAATAGAATATAATGAAATTTATTTGCAACACACAATCCAAAAAAAAAAGAAAACAAGAGTAGGTACACTTCAGAAAATATAGGTTGTAATGCATGGTCATACCGTATTCTGTCATTCCATTTATGACTTTTATTTGTTAAAAGCGAAACAAGGTCTTGTCATACTAATCGGCACAGTACCAGATTTCCAATAATTTTCTTGGCACTTACTACTTTTTAGCAAAAGCATTTGTATGTAACTCGTAACATCTGATCTCTAGTGACCGAAAAGTCATTGCGATCCATGTGAATATAAACTATTTATAGTTCAACCATTATCTAGATACCAGCTGCAATTTTGTACTGTATTCCAAACTGCTTGAGTCTATTTTAAGGAAAATGAATAATTAATCAAAGAACTTTTTCAGGGGGCCTAACATGATGTTACACGCGTGACCGACATAGTTGTGTCGTTCGTATACTCTTATCCTATTGGAGGATATTTCAATATGGTGGCTTTAACACATACATGTGACATATTCGCTTGTCACTGTGCTTTATGCTACACTAACAGATTACTTTTTTTTCCTATTTGTTTTCAACTGAATTTACCTTTATAAGTCCGTCTGTATCACATTAAAAGAAAAATTGCACGCCATAAAAAGCGCAAAATTGTTGCATTGGTGGAGATTTGTAATTGGCGTTGTCTTATATCTAAATTGTGAACTATTTGTGTTATAAGTATATGAATAAATACTTTTCGCTGACATCACACCGAGTCATTGAAAATCCAGTTCCGCGCGGCAAGGTGCGTCGGGACCTCATATGCGTGTGGGCGAGTGACGTCACAGGCAACCTTCGAAGTAATGTATTCAAGAGTATTGCTACGGTACAAGTCCGCAATGCCGGGCTGTTCCGTACTGTGCCAGGTCCCAACGGGATTATTTCACAATTCACCTGCGGCGTTATTTCACTTGTTTTTTGTACTCTGTGGCAGGAAGTGCTTTTGTGGCTTTCTCTAGGGATTGACATTGGACTAGTTGTTGCCGAAAAAAATCGTTACTGTTTTGTTTATCATTGGTAATGTGGAAAGAGTTGGGAGGCCTTTGTCTAGCGGTGAGATTAAATAAACCAATTTAAAACAAGTTATAACTACTTTTTTAAATTTCCTTTCTAAAATTAATTGGAGACAATAGTAATTTTAAAAAATGAAAAAAAAATCCTTAGTCCTATTGAAGCTGCTTAGCTTTTCCTAAATAAACTGTTCATATTTCAAAAGTTATAATGAAACATTCTATAGAGGCCGATCGAGTCTTTTTGGAGATGAGAATTTCAAATGTGCTAAAATATTGTTACTAAAATTCTATTTTCAAATCCGAACTGCACGAGTAGTACCTGAAACTAAAGAACTTTTTACTAAACTTTTAATCCCTCATGGAACGCACCGCCCACGCTCCGAGCGTATTACTTACCAAATAAAATATAGAAAATATTTTTATATTTGAATAAAAGTAGTTCAAAAATGGCTGTCGAATGGCGGCCACGCGCCGGAAGTCGTAGCGTGGGCAGGCCCCTACAATCTGGTGAGGGTTGCGGGAAGCCGCTGGATGCGGGCAGCGCAGGACCGATCGTTGTGAAGATCTTTGGGGAGGCCTTTGTCCAGCAGTGGACGTCTACTGGCTGAAATAATGATGATGATGAGTTCAAATTAAGACATGTATTTGAACGTTTTTTTTTTCTTTCACAGGTTGGTTGGTTATCATGCGATTTTAAGATTAACAATACAATATAAGATTAACAATACCTACAAATATTGTACCCCTTACTCCCAAACCTTCTCAAACTCTGACACCAGAATAATGATTGAGCTGAAATTATTGTGATTTGTCTGTTGCGAATATTAAATACTAGCTTTCCGCCCCATAGCTCTACTCGCGTTATACGTTTTATCTCGTTATAAAAAGTAGCAAATGCGTGAATCCGGAGTACAAACTACTCACCCTAATCCTTTTAATAGTTAATGCGTGATAAAAGTATGCGATGCAAAATTTCATCCTAATCGAAAACCGGGAAGTGGGTCAAATTAAGATTCCAAGATTTTTTACATACATGTAATGGGGAGGCCGCCATATTGGATTTGTAATGACGTTTCTTAGGTAGTCATGTATTGTCATCAGAACTCAGAGCGTGTGCAAAATTTCATCGTAATCGAAGACCGGGAAGTGGGTCAAATTAAGATTCCAAGATTTTCTTACATACATAGTTACTTACAAGTGAAGCTAATATAAAGCGTGTAATAAAAACAAATCTGACATGATGAATTGACACAAGCAAATGTCAGTAAAAAAATCATATAACGCGTTTTAGTGGAAACAGGAATAGCCCGTCCCCACTCCACCGTCCCTCCCGCGCCCTCTGGCTTGCTTTAGGGAAATCAAAGGGCCCCTGTGATAAGTTTGACTCGGGTCAAGAGAGAGTTTAATTAGTACTTTGTTTTGGGCAGTAATTTGTCTGCTGCATATTTCTAATTTGACGCCTCGTGAAATCACCATAATTTTAAATTAAGTTGGTAAAAGTTTTTGCATGTTTTCATCGCTATAACCACAAAATACGGATTAGTAGTTCATAAAATTGTATGATAGAAAAGAAATAGGCTCTGACACAACTTTGAGTAAAAATTGGGGAATAATGAAGAAAATAAGAGGTATGAAAAAGAAGAATTAAATTCAGGCATGGTCATTGGTTCAGACAGTTCGGACTTTAGTATCACAACTGAACTCTTTTATAGTTAAGGAATCTATGTATATATTTTTTTGTTATGCTCTGATTGTTTTTTACTTTAAAAACAAACTTATAGAAACAATCGAATGAAGTTATAGAAGAATAACGATTTTTTTAAATAGTATCTCTATAGTTAAGTGTTTTTTAAACTAATTCTTGTTATTTATTGTCTGGTGTTACGGATTATAATGGGTTTATAACAAGCCCAGAATAAATTAGTAAACTTCA
Source organism: Teleiodes luculella (assembly GCA_948473455.1). Lineage (NCBI taxonomy): Eukaryota > Metazoa > Arthropoda > Insecta > Lepidoptera > Gelechiidae > Teleiodes > Teleiodes luculella. The sequence continues at coordinate 2,761,186 of OX419598.1, read as the reverse complement.
CACACAAGCTTCCAATTTCCTATGTCACGTCACGTGCAGGTTTTCTCACGGGGCGGCTTCAGTGTAAATTGACGTAATGATGTGGTAATAATTTTATTAAACAATAACAACCGATAGACAATCTGAGTGAAACTGAAATCTACGCATTTAAATATTTCCGTTTGGTCTAAAACAGTTTGAAACTAAACAATCCTAACAAACACAGTGTTTTTTTCCACTCAACATAGAGTGAAGTATAAAGGGAGTGCGTATAAAAAGTTGTATAAAACAGCGATCGAGCCGGTATCATTTAGCGGAGTTGCCGGCCCGGGAACTTTTTGCTAACTAAGTTCTTTGGCCGAAGTTATATTCTCTTCTAGTTCGTGCCATCGTTACCCGGGATCGTGACTACGCTGATTAATTCATCCCGAGAATGGGAGACTGAACAAAATAAGTGGTGGTTTGGGGCTGGGTGAGCTAACTGGAGGCCGTATTAGGGATTCACTAGAGGTAGGTCTTGTTGGTTGAGTTGTTGAATAATTAAAGAAAGTTTTATTTTGGATTTAAAATTTTCAGTGCTCTTAATTTGCAGATGATTTAACCGTCTGTGGGGCAACTAGTGAAAAATATATTTTATACTTAGATCTTATCTGACTAATTACGTTTATTTTGTACACTTGAAATTTTTCGAACAATGAACAGACAACAATAGACAGTATTATACCTAGGTATTTATTATGATTTTAAAACAGTTGGCCTAATCTAATGTTATTTATTTCATAAGGTAATGAATGACGTACGGGTAATGAGATTTTCTCAAGTTGGTTATGTATGAAACATGTCATACTTTAGGAGAGCTTTCACTGTTATAACAATATAGAGATAATTATAATAGTTTTTGTGTTCAAGGCTGAATAGTACATTTTGGTCCTATCGAAAGAGTTGATAGTCACAGTTCCTTATTTTAAATCAACTCCATTTATTATTTTGTAGCAACGATGACAAAATTAGAACTTTATTTTATATATTCCAATCTTAGCTTACTCCTCTTAACTTAATCATGCTCTATCGAAGCAGGCTTTTGTTTTTACTTTTTTACGTTGTTTGGCGTAGTGATAAATGGTTCACGTTTCGCCTACCCCAAAATGTGGTCGGGAATTCGCTATCAAGGAGCTATTCGTTAGGCCCTATTGATTGTGCAAAATGAGCCTTTTGATGAATTTGTTATTTGTTTCAATTTAAGGCGATCCGATCAGAGAAGTACCTTTTTGTAGTGTTGAATAGAACTCGTTATCACAGAGTGAGACGTTGGTTGTCTATAGACGGCTGAGTACTTATTTCTATTCATTTGTTTAGTCGGAAGTACGGTCTCCTGCAAAGAAATTGGACCCCCTGTCGTCGTAAGCAGCGGGTAGTCGCAGGGGTCCGTTTTGTTTGCAGGAGACTGTACATATTTTTATCCGTATTTTGCTTAGATAGTGCGGTATTTGGCTATGAAATAAATAAGTATCGTTACAATACAATACTATACAATACAAAATACTTTATTGACACAAAAAAAAAACCACAAGGTAATAAATAAAACCATGGCTTTGATCAATTCATGTTTAAGTTACTACATAATGTTAATTCTCTTCCAAATGAAAGTTATTTAATTTAATTGGAGTTGATTTGACAAAGACATAGTTAAAACAAATATAGATTTAAGAAAGCCGGAAGCAAATTACATTAATCAACTTCTTAATCTTTACACCGCTAAAAATTTAATTAAAACAATTCTTTCCATAGCTACCTATATAGACATTCCATTGTCATGACTATATAATATTTAAAAAAAAGTGTGAATATTTCTGGTACTTTCTTAGACAGTTTCCTGAAACCTGATTCACCACGTTGACAAGTGGCTTCCAATTTTCATTTCTATTCATAAAGGAGCAGGAAAAGCACAATATGTTCACTTTCCGCCACCCCATATCATTTCCACAGACTATTCTTTGCAGACTGTATTCTTTCGTCCCTTCCACCTTCAAGGTAACGCGTGGAGATCTTACTGATATGTAAGTACCGTTAGCAAAAAAAGTCTTTACTATTTATACAGGGTGCTAAAAAAAATCTCTGCAAATGGACAATGTGTAGTAGCTATTTTTATGTAAAAATTCCGGTATTCGAACCTGATCTTCCGTACTGTAAGATAAACTTTTTACTACTCGACCACGGAGGCTGTTTATCTACCTAGCCGCGTCGCTACAGACCACAAAGTGTATTTTCGGCTAAGACATGGTATTTTCAATTTGACGAATAGTTCCACATAGTTCAAACAACAACTTACTTTAATGAGAACACTCATGAAAGTTTCATGAGCTAATATCCGGATAATACTCGATCTCATCATACTTTGTAAATTATAACAAACAACAGAGTATGATGTCTAACTTAAAGATAATTTGGGGGTAGTTAAAATAGGTCAACCTCATTCTGCTAATCTAAAGATTATTATTAGATAATATTTTTGTTTATGGCAACAATTTATATTATAAAATTAATTCCATTGAAATTCTGCAATACAGCGAAGTGAAAATTTTTCTGGTCGGGCTTTTATTGAATATCTCAACTGAATTATCAATTTAATTATTATTATTATGATCTCCGTGAAAGCAGAAAAAAATAAACAGTTATTTGCCTTCCTAAAACTATAAAGCAATGAATAAACTCAAAAACTAATGAACCGCATTAAATATTATTTCCCCATGAGAAAGCTACATCACCCTGAATAACATACTTTTATCGCGGGAAAATGACTCATTACCACGGGAAAAACTGTTAACGCGGCGCGCGGGCGGAGCCGCGACGGAAAGCTAGTTATATAATATGATTTTGAATTTATACCTTAAAATGCAATTAAGGTATAAATTCTCTGCCTATACCTAGACTTTTATCACAATCTACTGAGTCTTTTAGACATAAAAGTGTAACAAACACCAAAACTAAAATGATACAGTCAGCAACATTTTAAGCTTTACGTTTTGAATTCAGCATTGATAATATTTATCCTTTATATAAGGCATAAAATTAATAGGCATACGCATAACTTGACCTGCTCTTCACTGTAGTATACGTTATTGGCTCAAACCTCAATTTACGTGAAAAACATTAAATACAGAGTGCCAAGTGCGAGTTTTTTACTCACGAAACGCGCTCGATAACTACGGCGTAAACGTGCATTTAGTATGGAGAAATTTTAGTTCAGCTAACTGTCTACAGATGGCGTAGTTTCAATTCCATACAAAATCGCGTTTACGCTCTCGATTTCGAGCGCGTTTACTTTGGTCGCAAAACTCGCACTCGGCACTCAGTGTGTTTTTCCTCATGCCATCTCACAAAAAATATCTCAAATACAGGGTGTTTCGTAAACACGCCAATGTTCGCGAGACAATCTTTGGTGTTAATATAAATTTCACGAGCTCGCTATCGCTAGTCGCTGTTTTATTAAAACGCCGTTGTTTAGACCCGATTCATATTAAAGTTGGTTCGCTTTCCCACCGATACGAACGTCCGAGGCAAAGGTCTGAGAATTTTTCTAAGATTTTTGAGTATAGCGCCAAAAACTGGTACACACCACAGTGTGGCGCGTAACCTTGAAATATAAAAAGTGAATATGTTCTTAAGAAAATTATATAAATAATATCTTACCCACAAATCTATGTACAGAAGCCAACATAATATGCAGTTGGACATTTGCATTACGAAATTCACCCCTACCGCTACGGAATACGGGCACTCTTAAGGTCAACATGTACAGTCGTTTGTGCTGGCTACTGTATCATTCCTGTGTCTAGGTCGTGTAATTGCTTGCTTGTGTAATTATAAATGCGAAAGTAACTCTGTCTGTTTGTTACGCTTTCACGCCAAAATCACTTAACTGATATTGATAAAAACTTTTTACAAACATGGAATAGACCTTAAAAAAACTAAAAGGCAAAAAGTAGCCTTACGACTGCGAGAAAATACCTTTTTACCACGAGAAAAACTGATCTTTATCACCGACTTTATCTTTATAGTCGACTAGCTTGCGGGGCGAAAAGCTAGTCGACTAAAATCTAAGTTTGTTTATCAGCATGCAAATCAGTGTTAACTAAAGTTACACTTCGGTGTAAAGGCGAACATATTCAAGCGTGGGCGTTCCAGCGCCTACTATTACTTATTAAAGTCCACTGGAAATCCTGCTTGTAATTAGTTGGGGCCTGCAAGACGAGACTCCTTCGGGAGCCATGGACACCGAATGGCCTCCGTTATGGCCCAACTTGGTGCATTAGGATTTTTTGGAACAGAGTTTGTTTTTGTTTGTCGAGAGCAAGATCACCTTATTAAGTAGATTGTTTTTGTGGTGTGTAAGGAATTGGGATGTGTTGTTTTTTGATGCTGTTGCGGTGGAGAAAGCGACAGGCGGTGCAAATAAGTTTAAAAAGGTGAACAGTGAAGTGAAATTACTATGTAATAGCTTTCCGCCGCGGCTCCGCCCGCGTTAACAGTTTTTCCCGTGGGAATGAGGCACTTTCCCGCGGTAAGAGCTATGTTACTCAGGGTGAATGTAGCTTTCTAATGGTGAAAGGATTTTTGAAATCGGTTCATTACATCTTAAGTTTATTCATTACAAACATACACACACATAATAATATTAGTATGATTAGTATGATGAAAGTCATAACATTTTACTTAAATTATTTCATTGTAATGAATTATTATTTTTTATTTATTATTACGTCAAAAATACAACATAGCCAAATTTAATTAAATAGATCATTCGATGCGTCCCTGCGAGACCATAGTACCTAACATACTGGCGGCGTTCCCCCTGTGAAAGGCCAGACTAATTCGTTGGCCTAGGAAACCGCCAGCCCTGCGGCACAGAAGAAAATAATAGTAGGTACTAACCCGCCTGCGGTCACCAGTAGACTTACAAAGACGCAAAGAAAGATCTCTAATGATAAATTAATTAAATTTCACGATGTCCAATGAACGTTATTATCAAGTAGGTTGGATCTTGATGGTACAACATAGGAGAGGCATATACCCAGCAGTGGGTTGATATTGGCTGAGAAAGAAAGAAGAAGGAGAAGATCGCGTAAATTCAAAGTGTAACTGAAACCATTTTGGATTTCAAATATAAAAATTTAACTGTAACTAGGCAGAATAAAATAAATTTCTACTTTAAAACTGTATGCGATCCTGAGCCAGAGCAAACTGGCATAACGAGGACCCTTGCCCCCATTAGGCTGGCGGGTCTAGGTCAAGAGACGGAACGGGGACGGCAAATGATGTGGACTTGCTGTACCTTCACACACATTCCGACAAACAGACGCGTTGAGAAATAAAGCTGCTCCCGTACGTAGCGTGAAGTTTGACAAGAGTTATATCACATTAAACTGTCATTCAATAGGGTAAGAGATTACATTACTCGCAAATGGTCATGCTAAGTGCAGGTATACATTTTATTTAAATTTTTTGAATTAATCTTTCGTTTATAGGATGGATAATGCTGGATACTAAATAAATTTTTTTAGTTATGTAAATATGAAGGAACTTATTGGATAAATCTATGAATGAAATATAGAAGAGTAAGGAATATTGCGTAGAATCGAGAGGCTAAGTAGAAGAAGCAATGTTTAATGTTTAGAACACCCCATACCACACAGGGTTACTTTTTAATCAGTGCACATTTTTTGTGTACACAGTCAGTATCGTTACTAGATCACATGAGACGAAAAAAATATTATATAAATATTTTACAAATTATGACACTATTTTTCACCCGTTTAGGAACGAATTTCAAAAAACGCCAGAATACGTGTCCAATTAATTATGCCAATGAGTGTTTATACGACGTATCAAGAAAATTAGCGCGTATTAAATTTCTTCCCATACAAAATTTGATACCAATTTTATGCATAAAAATGTGATAGGTATTTAGATTTTTTTGTATGAAACGTGATAAAATAAAAACATACTGGTATTTTTATTTTCTTTAATCTATACCTACCCAAAATTTGTGCACTGGTTAAAAAAATAACTCTGTATTTAATGTTTAGAACATCCATCTATTAAAACAAATAAGGACTTTTTGTACCCTAAAATCAGCAGTTCAAAATTATACTCGCACCACAAAAGAAACGAAAGTAATTTTTTAAAAGACGCTAAGCGGTTACAGTTTCAGTAAAACACTAGGTATTATTTTCTTCTGTGGTAGAACTTAACACTTTTACTAACTTTTTTTCCGGAGACAAGACAGAACATGTTTTGAACATTGGTATGTTATGTAGATAGGGATAGATTACTATTTAGTTTGGCGTCAAACATAGTCGACTATCCAAAAGCGATCCGAGATACGGTAATGGTTTTTTTATTACAGGCTCGGGCGCCATATTGGTCGGAAGATGAGCTCGACTCCGCTAGGCTGATTCAAATCGCCATTTGCGAAGAAACTTGCGATGGTGCTAATGTAAGCCTACAGAAATGTATCTATATAACTTACGATGAAAGAAGAATTATATTTATTTGTTCGTTAACATGGATACAAACACAAACACGCACACACACACACCTTCGATCTATAAATTTGTATATTGCTCTAATCACAACAGAATGGAGCCCCATCGCACAGACTTAGGCTTAGTATAGGCTCAGCAGACTCTTTCAGATATTATTGTAAGCTTCATAGACATAGACATAGACATTATTTATCATGTAGTTATAAAACCCATAGTATAAGCACTGTATGTATCTGAAAGAGCGAATAAATACATTTTTAATTTAATAATTTTAAATTCAACAACTTGCTGTGATACGACACGACGACTTTGTCAAAAGGAAGGAAAGGAAAGATAGAAGGGAAAAGGAAAAGAGGACGACCTAGAAGAACATAAGTATACAGACCAAATTAAGGAAGTAATAGATTTCGTGTCGTACCAAATACGAGACGGAAGACAGAACAGAATGGCGTAGACTTCACCGACAAGACTTACATTTAAAAAAGGAGGGAAGCAAAAAATTTGTACCAAAATCTTGGAATTGACATCTTTTTCGGATCAGACTGATTCGGCACATATAGGTCGTAAGGAGACTCTAAAGACCAACTGGCAGACGCACTATCGAATGTAAACATTTATTGTAAGATTATAATCTATAATATAAAAATGAATCGCAAAATGTGTTGGTAAGCGCATAACTCAACAACGCCTGGACCAATTTTATCAATTCTTTTTTTAAAATGTTCTTTGAAGTCCAAGCATGGTTCTTACGGAGAGAAATTAAAAAAAAATACCTCATTCCCACGAGAAAAAATTCTTAACGCGGGTGGAGCCGCGGGGCGGACAGCTAGTTGTCTATAAATAATTAATGCTAACATTTTCAACTTGCGAAATCTAATGCTCTAATACTGCTCTAATATTTAAATTAATTTGGTGCTAAATACATAGCTTGTCCTTACCTATCAAAAATAAAATGATGTTCGGTATACATTTCTGCTCTACAAGCGTGCTTACTGCTTACAAGGATGTAGGCATGTACGCCAAAAGTGCTTAAGCAATGTAAATAATATGAAGCTTAATTGGTCGCAAGCAAAGGTCAATTCAAAAAACATCCTCTGTGGTCGAGTGGTCAAAAGCTCGCCTGACATTACGGAGGTTCCGGGTTCGAATCCCGGTGGGGTCGCCATGTAGGAAGCCTAAGGCGGTTCTGTAATTCCGACACCAGGGTTTGTGAGGTAGGTTAACCACGATAAGCAAGCAATAAAAAAAAGGTTTCATCTTAAAGTTCTATGAAATGAAATTGATAGCGAGGCCTACCAGTAAGACATGGGTCCTCCTTGGTTGCGTCATCGACAAATCGAGACTTACCTGAAAGCAAAATAAAAATCATTAATTAATTAATAACTTATTATTGCAACTAGCGACCCACCCCGGCTCCGCACGGGAAAATGGTTATTGTGGGTTATCCTTAAGTATATTATTCATGTATTATACATATAAACCTTCCTCTTGAATCACTATATCTATTAAAAAAAACCGCATCAAAATCCGTTACGTAGTTTTAAAGATTTAAGCATACATAGGGAAGGGACGTAGTGACATACGGACATAGTGACAGAGAAAGCGACTTTGTTTCATACTATACTAGCGACCCGCCCCAGCTCCGCACGGGAAAATGGTTATTGTGGGTTATTCTTGAGTATATTATGCATGTATTATAGATATAAACCTTCCTCTTGAAACCCTCTATCTATTAAAAAAAACCGCATCAAAATCCGTTGCGTAGTTTTAAAGATTTAAGCGTACAAAGGGAGGGACATAGGGAGGGACATAGGGACAGAGAAAGCGACTTTGTTTTATACTATGTAGTGATGTAGTGATAGTGATAGTGATAAACCTTAGAATCAAAACACTGCAACTGCGTGAACCGTAGTCAGTATATTTTTGCCGAACGTACTCCTTAATTGTAAATTAGAAATCAAACGTAAGACTATGTAACAGGTTTTAATATCAAATTAAAATGAGAAAAACAAAGAAACATTGTTAAACAAAAGAACACATAACAGACCAATAAAACGTTTCGATTTCGCGTTAATAAAACTTTTTCGGAGGGGATCAAATTGATCGCATCGCTTCCCCAAAATTTTCTTTTCATCGCTTTATTTCATCTCATAATAACACTCTGACATCAGCGGCAGATATGAGGAAAACGGGGGAAAAAGGTAGATGTTCGAGTACACACGTGTAGGCAATGATACGGTGCTTTAGTTCGCTTTGTCCTTTTTTGTGTGTGACGATTAGAGATGTGCCGTTTCCGGGAATATTACCACACTATAAATAAATAAAAACTACTTTTCGTTTGAGGCCAACTAAGACGAGTCAGTGAGATCTGTAGGTGTTGAAGCAAAGAGCTCTTTGCTGTCATCGGTCATCTCATCATGATATTGACTGACATTGACTGAGTGTCTATTGTATTTTGTTACTTTCGTGTCTTGTTTTTATTTTCAGTGTTGTAAAAATGTATTAAAACAAATTAAACAATTTGCTTTATACTATCACTCTAACAAGTGTGTTTTGCTTTTAATGCGGTCGGGTCGTTAGGTACCTAACCGGAAATTACCAACCCGGTCTATCACATCTGGCTAGATTGAACAGCAAATTTTGTTGGGAATATTCCTGGGAATGGTAGGAATATTCCCGAGACCAGCACATCTATAGTGACGATATTGCTCAATATAATGTCAATATATGACAAGACTAAATAGGATCTTTTGTGGTCTTAAATAAGTATGTGTAAATTTTAAGCTATAAGATTAGGATGTCTGGTATAAAAAACCAAAGCTGCCCAGAATTTCGTTGAGAATTGTACACTATATATTTTTTTGCTCTTCCTCTCTTTGTTTGATCATTATTGATTTTAAATCTCGTTGCTTTTGTGCTGTTCATGAATTTGTTTCTACGAATATAAGATACATTACAAGAACTTCGATTGCGTAGTCTTCGAAGCGGAGGCTTTCTTCTTGGAAATTTATTATGACCTAATGTTGAACGAACTGAAAATATTGTCTCGTATAGATCTTTTCTCAGCCAAATTCCTATATCCATTGCAAATCAAAGACATACACCAGTCTAGATGAATTCTGATGGCTTTCTAAACATAATTTTCAAGTATGTAGACCCATGAAAACGAATATGTACTTTTTAATATAACCAACGTTTGCATGCGTAAGTATCACAATAATAAGCACACAAATTAAAATGGAAACACTGCTTGCAAATAAATTAACATTTGGGAAATAAACGCAGTCACATTCAATGGGCTGGTCTAATAAAGCCGTTGAATTACATCTATATTGGCAATCAGCATTGCCTGCGCCGCATTACCATATTCCACTAACATATAACTTTTCAACACTCATGTGCTCCTGGTATTTTAGATCGTTTAGAAATATACTTCTCATCAAAAAAATCGAAACACTTCCGTACTAAGTTTGTTTGCAAGGTGTTTCGATTTTTTTGATGAGAAGTGTATATTTAAAATTTAGCGCAATTTGAGATTAAGTAAAGTAATTTAGATCATGGCATTATTTTAAAACAAGTCATCTGAGAAGAAATTTGTAATACACATTTCGTTTTACATTATAAATACTTTTAGAATAACGAGGCGGAAGACCCACGTAGCGTTTCTTTGTCATTTTGACCTTAATAACAAAAAAAAAAACAAAAAAAAAACAAAAAAAAACAACAAAAAAAAAAAACTCATAACAAAAAAAAAACTTTATTTTTGTAGTAAAAAATGAACCGAATTCACCTGCATAACCAACATCACCTACGATCACCTTCACCATCCTAAATATTTTACAATATCCTGAAGTAGTCGCAGAGATCCATTTAAATTTTTGAATTTGGTTAATCTAGTCAATTACCAAAAAACCTTCACAAGAGAAAATAATTTAAACATATTATCCCCAATTTAGATTTCAGCGGTAAACAGGTTATGATAATTCGATTTGCCTACAAGTCCTGAATAACAGCGGGAATAGGCTTCGAAGCTCCCGAATAATTGGAAAAAAGGCCTGAGGAAAAACTAACCATCGCGCGTCGTGGAAAAGGCAATTCATGTCGGCAATCATGAGAAATAACGACATTACCCCATAAAGTTTCAAAAGGGCCTAAATATATACCTTCTCACTGTTTACTACTGCTAGCAGGGTCGCTACAAAGCGCATGTAACTCAAGAAATACAGTTTAAAAGGTGTTCAAATTGAATTTTCTACGAATTTAGCATTAAACGCATGAGCTGAATGTATGTAAAACTAGCTGTCATAGCCCGCGTCGTTTCAACTTTTCCCATGACAACGAGATAATTATTTTGCGCGGTAGAAAATAACTTTTGTTACTTTCCATCTATCTCTGTGCAAAAAATCTAATCAATTTGTTGCTTGTTTTCAGTGAGGAAGAAGGACAAACACATAATATTAGTATGGATTTAAGCTTGTTGTGCATTTATTTTCTGGTTCGGTATAAAGAAAATTGCTAGGTTTTAAAAGATTTGTTGTCAAAAGATAAATTGAATAATAGAACTGTTTTAAAATTATTAGACTGCTGGGAACTTGACCTTACTCATTTTTCAATTATCATTGTTCTAGTTTATGGGCCGAAATATATATTATATTTTTACTTATATTTTGCTTAAAATAAAATATTTTTGTAAATGCGAACAGAAAGCGAGACAAAAAACAAAACCTTTTTTTTTAAGTTACACGGTTTTTACTCAACACCATACAAAACCTTGTTTATTTTATTTACCTACGTGGTCCATTCTTGAATCTTATGATATTTTTATTGCTAGGTGAGCGAGATCCGCTCCGACGTACTTTTTATATTGTGTTGCGACTTTCGTTATGTTTAGAATTTTTATGTTGTTTTTATTGGGTAATTTCAAGTGTTCGGTAAGTGGGTCCCTTACAGTTGCTCTTAATGGTTCTATATTGTTATTTTGTTAGCAAATAACTTTGGTTACGACTGCTGATAATTTCGTATGGCAACTCTGTGAATGGTTTATCGCCCTGTTGCCCGGTTTGTTGCTTTTTAATGTTATTGAAAGAAAGTGATTTCTTAAAAGTTAAAAACGTTATGTTTTTTTATAAGGACACGGATTTGAAGCGTGTTTTCATTAATATGATAAAATAATAATTTGTCAGTTGTCAGAAGTACTTACATTTCCAGCCAAAAACATCTTTGGTTTGTAATGTAAATAGAAAATATAACTTCCCTTTTTTAATTAAGTACTTGGTTAATTGATATTAGTGCGATATATGCATATTTTCGAAATTTACTGCCTGGTTGCCTGAAAGAGATCGCTACTTTACCAATACTGCTTGTTTCACTCCTATTAAGTGGCACATAGGTCCTTCCTTCAAAATGAAGATGATGTTCCTTAAACAATTTTTCATAAAACTAAAAAGTCTTTAATAAAAAATTAAATTAAAAAAAACTAAAAACCCGACTCCTTCGAAAGCGAACTAAAAAGATGAAAACAAGATGATGTAGGAACATAGTAGCATGTATAATTGAAATCCTCTTTTTCTATAAATTGAAATAGTCATTATTGCAGTCGGAGGCATAAATGTAGCAGGAGTCTCAGCAAGTAAAATATGAATAATATGTCTCCGACTGCAATAATGACTATTTCAATTTATAGAAAAAGAGGATTTCAATTATACATGCTACTATGTTTCTACATCATCTTGTTTTCATCTTTTTAGTTCGCTTTCGAAGGAGTCGGGTTTTTAGATATTTTAAAATTTATTTATTACTAGTTTCAATGAATAATGTTTGTATTGTATTGTTATTGTATCAAATGTATACTTCCATTCTTCCAAATAGTGAAGTATCGTCAGCGAAAAGGCATTTTTAAGGCAATATTCTTAGGTTTTTTGAGTACAAAGTGACAAAAGTAACTTACTGAGGAGTAATTTTGATGAGGGCCCTTCGTCCCGGAGTGTCTGAATGACCCTTAAGTGGGATGTTATGATTTTCTGGCCCAAATTGGTTTTCGTTATTAGCTTCACCCCTTTAGGGTATCCCCTTCTTTTGATTTATTTCCAGCAAACGGTTTTCTGAAAAGGAATATTTACTTTGGCTTTTTTTACACCCCAGATTTGATGTTAGGAGACTTTTTATTACAGTTTGGATCCTGTATTCAATAAGTACTATCAAATCCACGGTCTAGACTTAAGCTTACTTAATAAAGAATAAAAATAATAAAAGATTCATTCTAGACTTAACGCTCTAATATTACGTTTTTTTACAAAATAGGCCCATACCTTATACACCCTGTCCTATTATACAGGCAGGATTTCCTCCGAAACAAAACTAAAAAAATGGATTGTGTAATAACAATAAATAAGATTTATACGGAAAACTTGGCCTAGCGAGCGAGATGGTAAAATATCGCGTGCGCAGGATTACGAAAATAACCGTCCTTGGCCTGCTTTCACTTATTGAAATCTAAACGGCAGGGTAGCCATAATATTAGAATATTGCAGGATATAAAAAAAAATGTGAGGACATCTCACACATCATTATCTGGGCAAAGCCCGTACTGTGGGTGTCAGACAGCTGAGATATAGACACAAGGCAAACACACTGCTCATCACAGGAATGATTGCCCTGGGCGGGATTCAAACCCGCGACTAGGCTACGGGGCCGTCAAAAAAATATCGTTTTGTGTTCCATGTTGTCACAATACTCTTTTAAAATCATTTGTCTAACTTTAACTCTAAAAAAATCACTTTTTGTTCAAAAAAATTAATAATTTGTATGATTTGAAAACAGCGTACTAGGTAACGGGCCGATAAAATTCTAGAAGACTTACACCCGTTTGTTTGCACTAACCTAGTCTTAGGCTTTTCGTAGTTAAGAAAGACCTAAGCTAAAAAATAATTGGTTTTCACTGACATTCTAATTGGGCTCATAAAGGTAAGCCGAAACTAAGTAGTTTAAAAAAAGTCTGAAGGTTACTAGCAAACAAAATGTTCACTAAATCTCACCCAAATACTTTAGGCATCAACTTAAGCGATTCTTAAGTTTAGTGCAAACGGGTGTTAGAGTTCCTAGTTTGTCTCACAAAAACCGTGAACCATGGTTGACGTGCAAAGTGGCTCGTTTGCCTAGCGGTCTGAGACGCGCTTATCTTTGTAGTGGGAGCGAAGTGCCGCTCCAGTTTCACATTGCAATTTTTCAATAACGATCGGATAGAGCCTAAGCTAACACGCTATTTATTGTTTTTTTTTTTGTACGTAATTTTTTTTGTTGTAATTTATCTGTTATACATATACTCTTTGGTTGGTAATAGAGATACTGGTTATATAACACGATGTATTTTGATATTAATTAAAATCTTTACAATACAATACAAATATTCTTTATTGACACCAAGAAACACAGACATATAACACATACAAAGAAAACATTAGGTTTCAACAGGCGGCCTTATTGCTAATGTAGCAATCTCTTCCAGGCAACCCATTTCCAGGAGAATGGTATAGAATAGAGTAGTGCAACTTTACTGTCTTTTTATTTGCAATCCGTCTATTTGTAGCACGTAACAGTTATGGCTGGTTAACTAATAAGATTAAATACACACCTTTTATTAATTTACCGTAAAATGTTATTAAAACAAAGGAAATTTTTATATTACTATACAAAAAAGCTTTATATCATATTCTTCTTCTTCTTGTATTTTAATTTTTTCTTGTAATTTAACCAAAATTGTCCAAAACATAACATTACTGACACAATTCGACCGATTGAATGTTTATGGATACTAAAAAAAGACTTAAACCCTCGTAAGGACTGAAATGCTATTACGAGGGCTATAGTACTCCACAGGCACCCTGAGCTATTCTAATGGTTTGACAACAATCGATGAGGCCTTTGTCGGCGAAAACGTGTTCTAGTGGCTCTTTCGTTATTGGTCGAGGGAAGAATGGAGGACGGTATCGAATTTGTTAGCAATATTGACGATATTGAGGGTTTTAGAAAAGAACTAGCTTTCCGTCCCGCGGCTCTGCCCGCCTTAACAGGTTTTCCCGTGGGAAAGAAGTATTTTCCCGTGGTAAAAAGTAGCCTATGTCACTCTCCATCCTCAAGTCGCGTGGTTGCTATTTAGGGCGTAAGAAAGGATAAACAAACACACATTAGCATTTATAATATTTATTAGTATGAAGTATGGATATGGAAGTAGTCTGTGGCTATCCAAAGAGTCTTAAATATGAGATGATAATATAGCCGCGGGGCAGAAATCTAGTTTGGTTATAAAGAAGGAAACTCACTAAGCGTGTTGGCGATTGAATATTGTACCAATCCAACTCTTTCTTTATTTATCGTAGAGAAGCCACGGCATCGAATTTACAGAATAAGGACTGTTAAGTCATGTAAGATTTTATATATACTTTTGATAGTGTAAATACTGTTCCAGCCCAAATCTAATTTAACTTATGAACGCTGATTACACCTTGCCAAATTCAGTGAGCATTTGACCAATTCGAAATGTTGCAAAATCATATTACTAAGCAAGATAATTAATTATAGGTAACGGGCTTCACACACAGCAGCTATAATGTAAAGATGTACATTATAGCACGATACATCTCGTTACATCTTTCCATATAGGTAAATCCCCAGGAGAGCCCTTAATAAATCCTTTCATCTTATTTACTTCTTTTACCTTCCTTTTAAAAACTACTCTTCGAAAACTAAATTTTAGATAGCTGTACAATCTGTAAAATCAGCGTTCTAGTTATCTAAGTTACTTGTATCCTATAACTTAAACCATCTGTAAGACAACCTACCCCTACAAGGCAAGTTCTTTGTAAGCTCGTGATGAATTCAAATCTTCCAATATCAGACTGAGAAAAAATATTAAATGTTAAGTAAAACCGAGTAATTTTTCCGATGAAAACATCTTACACAAGAACACCCGCTTTGCCGCGCTTTTATTAAAAATGTATAGGCGATCTTATTTCAAAATGTTTGTCTACATTTCACTAGAAGCTTTCAAAGATCGAAGCTTTCAATAGGGAACATCAATGCGATATTTTTTCGACACATTTCCCTGAAATGCGTATTGACAAAGAGAAAATGTTGCTTCGCCTGTTTATAATGAAATAAAGAAAAAATATCGTACGCCTGGATGCCATTCAAATAATACCGGCGTAAGAAAATCTTCTTGAATTCCACAGCGTTCAAGGAAACAAAATTTTTTCGGAACTTTCCTAGTAAAATATTCTACATCAAAAACCCACTTACAGCTTGGATAAAGATAAAGAGACTTTACTTAATTAATTCCTAAAATTTGTAAAGCCTTCGTCCTTGTAAGAAATTATTCCAATGTTAGCTTCAAAAAGTTGTAATACACAGTAAGTATTGAAATTATAATATTATCAAAGGAGCACTTAAATAATTATTCTGAAGCACGAAATTATCTTTCTTTTCGGACAATTATGTCATTCAGCCTTCAATGACCAAACCAAACTGGGAAAAGTCTGAAATGTGGTATTTGTTTGACAAATTTCCCACCAGAATACCAAACCCGGGACCTTAACGTGAAACTAACGTTCTCAGCTATCGAGCCTAGGGCGTATATAAAACATTATACTTAAAAAATTGCTTCTATATTTATATTTTACAGCTACGTTATTATTTTGAGTACCTAGCTTTCATTAAATATAGGATCCGTTCATCTCCTCTATTTTTCGGGTTATTTCTGAATTAGATTACAGTTTACAGTGTGACTTATGGGGAATAAGCGCCATACTAAATTACCTGAGTCAACCACACTAACGCGACATAGTAAACCTTTCTGGACCTTACATAGCGTTTTAGCAAATGGGGGCCTTTGGCGAAAAATCTGCTTTAATCTCTGTACATACTCGTAGCACATCTCAGAGTTTTACATGCGAACTCTTTTTAGAAGGCCAACTTCTCTGCTCAGCTATTCAAACATTCGTTACGAGGACTCTATCCGGACTATTCCAGACTACCTGCATAGTTTTTCCGATGCAGAAAACTTTAACAAAATGTGATTTGTGCGGAAAAGTTTAACGGGGCTAATCTACAAAGCGATTTACATACAGACTAAGGATTTCCTTGCTTTATAAATCAGGGGCTTCCGTTTGAACTTTTTTCTGTAGGTTCTAAATATAACTGGGTAAATTATTAGTATTACCACTTTATTAAATTCATCCTGAATGTATGATTTAGTATATTGTTAGTTAGTAATTACCCGACTACGGCGCAGCAAAAAGGAGGGTTATGATTTTGACCGGTATGTATGTATGTATGTATGTGGTTATGTTCATCTGTTCCCTCATATCTCCAAAACTAGCAGTCGTATTTTAACAAATGGGGTGTCATTTGATGCGTCTTAATCGTCCGCTGGTTATAGGATATGTGGCGTCACACTAAATTTAATATTGCGCCCTCTACAGGACATAAAGTCGTGAAGTAAAAAAATATTTTTTTTAATTGGTACCGTGTGGGGTATCAAATTTGAGGGCTCAACTGGCACAGTTCAAATATATATAAATATCATTAGTTAGTGCTCGCGGTTTCGCTTGCGAGTATCGAAAAATTGAAAATAATTTATATAATCTTGACTCAGATGTGAGCCAGGTATGTCTTATCTCCACATGAGCTCGGAGTACTTACACCAAATGCTGAAGGTGGTAACAGCAATTCTGCTGGCTAAAACTCCCATTTTATATTGTTTCTGCTTGTTCATCTGTTTGTACGGGTTAATCTCGTAACTTATAACTGTTGCACTGATTTAAATGAAACTTTGCATGGTGGTATCTTACATCCCCGGTCAACATTTTATTAGTCAGCTACAATTTGAGCCTGAAACAAAGACGATCGACTTAACCTTTTTGCAGATAGTCAAAAAGTCAGAACGAAATTTTCACATTACAGATTCACATACAATGTGCTCGATAAAAACAAATATATATTATATACGTCGTCTAGCTTAATTAAAAAAAAAACAGTAAATATAAATATCTTTCAAATCGCCAAAGTTACAAAACATTTGGCATGTATTTCACTAAGCCGTTTCCTACCTGGAGGAGCCCGAACTTGGTATGTACAGAAGCCAGCACATGCGGTTGGACATTCGCACAACGAAATTCACCCGCTAAGGAATACGGGCGCTCCGAAGGTCGACATGTCCAGCCGCATATGCTGGCTACTGTACAATAAGTAATAAATCTTTCTTCTTCTTCTTCTTTACTGTTTAAAGAGCTGTAAGGTTTTTTTTATCATCCTTTGTCTAATCAACAAATCCGGTCAACAAAATACAAAGCCAACGGGCTAATGTTAATACTTTTTGAGTAAATTGACTCTAAAAATCTGAATTTCTGGCGGTCGCCGGCCCCTGCCGCGGCACGCTCGCTCCGCTCGCTCGGCTCCCTTCGCTCTGTTATTGACATCAGTTTAACCTAACCTAACCAACCGATTTGTTTCTGGGTAGAAAAATATTTTGATTAAGCGGGGGGCTGCGCTGCTAAAGGCGGTGGGGGTTCGGGGGGCGCAGCCCCCCGCTTAATCAAAATATTTTTCTACCCAGAAACAAATCGGTTGGTTAGGTTAGGTTAAACTGATGTCAATAACAGAGCGGAGGGAGTGTATAGAGTCAGGGCGTTAACCGAAGGGGGGGATGGGGGGCGAAGCCCCTCATAAGGGGGGGATCGGGGGGCGCAGCAGTTATTGACATCAGTCTAACCTAACCTAACCAACCGATTTGTTTCTGGGTAGAAAAATATTTCGATGAAGCGGGGGGCTGCGCCCCCCGAACCCCCCCTTGTGGGGGACTGCCCCCCCTCCCTCGCTTCGGTTAACGCCCTGACCTGTATTTTCATAGCCAGTGACCTTTAGGGATCAGTGACCTTTGAGGTCTGTGTCGTTTTTGAGGTCGATGACCTTTTAAAGAAGCGCGTTATTTAAAATAATGTACTAGTGTGCCGTAAGCTTACGGCATCACAACCAATTGTTTTATGTTACTTACCGCTTGCGGCACTCTATACACTTTCTTTTTATACAACAGATGACGGAAATCATGCGCTTTATTCTAGGAATGGCTTATGGAGCCCTCTTATTAGAAACAACACCACTACCGGAAAACAATTTTTTTTTTCATGTCCCACAATAAAATAATGACGAATAACTGTCCCCCCATGGGAATATTTTTGGGAACTGCCGGTCAAAATGATTGTTTGGACCTAAACCTGTGTACCAAACGACTATCCTGTACATCGATTTGCGTTTTTTTAGCGTTAAGCTACGCACAGAACGGACCTGAAAAGTAATTATTATAACCCCAAAATTATTTAAATAAAAATAAGTTCAAAAACTAAAACCCGACTACTGATAATTCGAGCTCTAAAAAGTAAGAAACAAGAAAATATTTTCATCAGGAATCATTATGCACAAATTATTCAATATTTTATCTTTCATGTAATAAAAATGTTTTACGTAGGTAAAGGGAATATTTCAATGTACTTATAACTTATTCGTAGTGATGTTCAGTCAGAGGATAGCCGTGGTCGTATGCCATTTTGATATGAAATTTATGAATGGTCTACTATTCAAATATAATCTATTGTTTAATCAAGGAAGCCATGAAATGTATGAATGCTTTCATCATCATCATCATTATTTCAGCCGAAAGACGACCACTGCTGGACAAAGGCCCCAAAGACCGAATGCTAATATAATTCAAATTATAATCTATTGTTTAATTAAGGCAAAATGGCATACGACCACGGCTATCCTCTGACTGAACATCACTACGAATAAGTTATAAGTACATTGAAATATTCCCTTTACCTACGTAAAACATTTTTATTACATGAAAGATAAAATATTGAATAATTTGTGCATAATGATTCCTGATGAAAATATTTTCTTGTTTCTTACTTTTTAGAGCTCGAATTATCAGTAGTCGGGTTTTAGTTTTTGAACTTATTTTTATTTAGTGTATATGTGTCGTTGCACGTGAAAAGGTACCTTATAGCGGGTTTTAGTACGTAGATAATCCCTTTGGATTTGAAAAGCTTATGAGTTGCTGATTACAGGGATATGCATAACTCAATACCGACCATAAGGTATCTCTGCATGTGGAACTCTACATTATTACGAGTATCCATTGGTTTGGTGATAGAATGTTGTTGTGGGTCACAAAAGTAAACTGCTAAGTATCTATTCCCTAGATTATGTGGTCAATCAACAGCATATTATGTATGTAGATACGCACATTTAAGGTACTCCAACACAGGGGTGTGTCGCTGTTGTTAACAATTTCAAACTGTTTTGTTTTTTATCAAAGTGTCACGACATGTTTTGTTTATATTGTTCAAAAACGTTTTTAAACTGTTTGGAACAGTTCTGCAATTTAGAGAATTCCCGTCTTTTTTCAGTTTTGGATTGTATTTGGAAACATTTTTATTATTGCTCCTGCACCTTTTGAAACGCAGGCTGTTCGCTTGAAAAAAAAAGATAGATAACACAAGATCTATAACCATTTGAAAAAAGAACAACAAGAGCATGCAGCATATTTTTTATCGCCGAAACGTCAACCGGTCGTTAACATTGCCAGCATTCGCATTCGAATACCCGCCAAAATCACGTCGTACACTCGACAAACAAAAAACGCTACACTTTATCACACGCTATCATTTATCAGCATATAACTAGTGAGGCGGAAAGGAATACATTGCTGCGGACGTTATGTCGCATGCTTTTTGCTACCGCGCTTTGTTTTCCCCACTTCCCTCTCTGTATTTTTACAGCTTTTTATGCCTTTGCTTGCGAATGTTTGATTTATTTTTGTGTTGTTTCGAGGGCTTTCCTGTGTTTGAGCGCCGTGGTCAAGTAATTCGAGTTATTCTAGATAGTTTTGGTATATCATATATTATTCCGGTTCGCGCCAGTAGGTACTAAATGAAAAAAATCTGTCACTCCTGTAAATGGCAACGACTCCTACCGTTGGATTCATCTTGATGTCCTGAACGTAAAACTATTGGTCGTCAAGTGCTAAAGTCGTGGAGGGAGGAGGGGAAGAGGTCAAAGATGGTGAATTTATACCACTAGTTTTCAAATTATAGCGTAAAAATAAATTTTGGTCGAAAATTAACCCCACTAATAGCTATAATAATAGTTATAACCAGATTTTTTTATATTTATACTCTAAGGTTATATTTATTAATATAACTTTAACCGCCTAGTTTAAATCTGTACCGTCTTTCCTTGTAAATAAATATTAATTACATAGCATCTGATTCTGTTCTGCGTTCTTCTCTACTAGTGCGTGTTCTTCAATCTACATCCACGTCTGACGGCTCGCCTATGACCTGGTGAGCCACAGGCGTGACACCACTATGTTGTGGATAAATAACCAGTTTTACAGTTTTACTATGATTACCACTATAAGTCGGCATACAACTGTTAACCCTAGCTAGATGAATATCACTGGAAACATTGGGCTGCGACAAATACAATTTCTATACAAAAGCATAATACGAGGTAACGTGTTAAAACACCCTCTGTTCCGAATTGAAGTTGGAAAAGAGACAAACTAGATTAGACCCAGGTTCTAAAGTCTACTTACAGAAATTCCGCTACGACGCGACGTGACCAGAATAAAATGTTTAAATAGTTAGCTGTGTATGTTGATTCTTATTTTCCATTCCAAAAAAATAAGGTTTAAAAAAAACATTCTGTATGAAAATACAAACATTAATTACAATCTCGTGAAACAGAAAAGAATAAATTATTTATTGCTTATAAAGTGAGACTATACTAACTGTAATTTATAGGTTTTTAATAAAATAATAGGGATGATAATAGTGGAAGCTTGCGGCCGAAGATCGGGTCAAATGGCGCGCCTTGGGAGAGGCCTATGTCCAGCAGTGGACTGCCGCAGGCTGCTAATTATGATGAATAAAATAAGACTTTTGGCACAGCTTTTGGGAACTCTTTTCCAGCAGTCTTGACTTGCTTGAAATTTCGCCTCTTTTAGGTTTCGGTTTTTGCTTTAGTCACCCTATTGCAAAACATTATAATCAGAAAAGAGTTGACACAAATGGTCATGTGATAGGCATGCTAATTTTTAAGGTAGGAAGGAGGGTTTTCAAGTCGGTTTCAAAAAAGAAAAAGCGTTGTAAACAAAAAACATTTCTCAAAATACTGGTCGTAAAGTTTAGTGAACAAATGCAAGACTTTTTGTTCTTTGTCAACTCAATATTTCTGATCCTGTAATTGTTACTTCAAAAACTTCCTTGTAACGAATTTATCTGATCGCGAGCCTTAGTTTTACAAGTTTTTGAATGCTCTCCAAATCTCCTCTCATCTAGAAACCTCAACAATACAATTTGTCGTTGCCTTTCGATTTTACATTCAAATTTGTACCTTAAGGCCAAAGGAGACAGAATTTCTGGGAGACAGTTGGTTTTAAGGGACGGAATCGGAAATGTTGTAAGATTTTATTCGAAAACTTTTAGCAGTTTCTGATTATTGAAAGTTGGAATATTCTTTTTGTTAGGATCGGTCGCAGAGGCGTGATTTTGGAGGAAAGGGATGAATTTCGTTTACCGTTTTGTTGTATTTCGACGACTTGTCCCTAGCTCTGGATTGTCTACGGAGGTAAGACTTTTTTATTGCGTTGGTTTTTATTTCTTCGGCCATTTTTGTTTTTTGACTTAATGAAAATAATTTAAAGATTTGATCAAGAGTTTTTTGCATAATGAAGAATTTCATTAAACAGTATTCGTTTTGTATTCATTCGGTATTCCAAGAAGTTATTTAAAATACCTACCTAAATTTCGTTAATTCAAGTAACTAAAATGGATAAATCAGTGTAACTAACAACTGCGATCCTCAATCAGTCTGCCAAGCTTAGACAGCAGTAGCAGTATTTTCTCCAAGGATGTCATAAACTAGTACTTATAACATCCTTGATTTACTCACCTTGAATTTAAACTTAGAGATTTACGTCCAGCAGAGGACATAGACTCAGTTGCAGAAAAGTGCCTTAAAGAATTCAAATTACTGACGTTATTTAAACGGAACCATCCATTACACTGATTATATTAAGGTTAAGACCGCAGCAAATACAAAATATGTTTCCTAAGAAATATAAAATCAAAATTTTATTACTTTTCTTTTCCAATAAAATACTACTGAAGCGATACAGTACACAAAGAATGTGGACTTGTGACGTCAACAACTGAAATTGTATTGCTTTCTTATGAATCCCAGTGGCTAGATTTTGGCAGCCATGTTTGATTTTCAGAGCCAATCGGGTTATTGACGATCAAAACAGAATTGGAGTCTGGTTGCTTGTAATATCTTTAGTCTTAGTATTTCGGATGGAGTGAAACTAAAAATATTAATTTATTAGATATCTCGAAATAGGCTTTTTTAAAATAAAAAGCTACTTTTACCCAATGTTTTTAGGAGAAAATTTATTTATATTAAACATTACATATAAAAAAACATAAAAACCGAAACATACCTACTTTCCTACTCCCTACCAAAAACAAAAATGCGAATAAACTTTTCCTGTCTGTTTGTTACGCTTTGACGCCACAACCACTGCACGGATTTTATTTAAACTTGGTATAAAGATAGAGTTGAATTTCACTAGAGTCTCACACTAGTCTAAAGAGGCGATGCGATGCGATGCGATATTAATTTGAACCGAACTGGCAGGTTTGCGCAATGTGTGCGCTGCTGTGGAGAAGAATCGTCGAATAAGTTATTTTAATTATAGATATTAAATACGCATCCCACACACAGGAATTTGCGAAATTAAATTTACCAACTTTAGATTAGACATCATTCATTCCTTTTACATACAAGTAAATAGCAACAGCGAGTTATATTTGCGTATTCTGCGCTCAAACTTTCATAAGGTAAGTTTGCCTGGCCGATGTTTTGTTGCTGGCTGGATAACTTTGCCTTTCACCACCCCTCCCCTCCCCTCCTCCCGTTCCCAGGTCAATTTTCATAGGGGAAATATTTTTACATAAGTAATAAAGTACTAAATGTTTAGTTTTACAGACACTGTGTCTGTTTGAATATATTTGGTTAAGGTTGACTTGGTGCACGTTTTCGAATTAGGAACATATCTTTTTTAAATATATTTAAAAAATGATCGACAACCAAATCCACAGAGTATCGGGAAATTGTCTTTTTTAGTTTTTAACATATAATATCGGGTACTATAATAAATAATAATATACTCGTACTATAGAAATAATGCATTGATGAAATGATTTGGAAAAAATCGCACATCTTATTCGGTTGTATCTTACCACAAAAAAGTTAAACACACATTGAGCGCATGTCTATAAAATCTTCAAAGAGATTTTTCATACAAGACCAATGAAACAAATAAGAATTTTTGTATTGTATTGTTACTATTGTAAGACAAGCGTTTAACGTATATATTTTTATTTGCATGTGTTTGTCTGGTAAGACCTGTTTCACTAAATCACATATTGTTCAGATAAATGTACACATTATTTTGTATATTTACGGGTCTTAACGCGATAATTTTAAATAGGTACGTATGTGTACTAAGCGCGAAAGCTTTAGACGGGAAATACATTTATCTTGTTTGTCTTACTACTTAGATAATTGAAGTTCCCTCCCCCTATTATCATTATTATTTGGTATTTATTTACGTATAAGCACTTGTATCTTGAACTGTTTCCCCCATATATATATTTTTTTCTATAAATTGTTTAATTACTCATAGTAATAAATCTTTATGCTTTACCTTATACGGAAGAGCATCTCGTTCCCATCACAAGTGTCTCTGACTACTTACTGGGAAGCCTCGTTGTATGTGAATGTAAGATTTATGTTATAAAATAAATGTATTTTTATTACTTATTTATTATTAATACTACTGGTACTAACTCTGGTTCTAAGGCTTGGTAGTAACAGGGGTGAAAATTGCATAAAACAGCCTACCATCTTAACACGGGTAGCGGAATGTGACGACGGTCGGAGGGCTGAATCACTTACCTGTAACAAATTAGACAAATTGTTTCAGTTGGGGAAATTCATATATATAATTTCTGCTCAAAGTTTTGCCGTAAAAAATAAACCTATTTATTTTATGTTATTTTTCTTATTTTTCTTTATTCGGAAAACTTACAGCTAAATTAACAAACAAAAGATAAATGAAATGGATGAAAACAAAGCCATTAACAAGTTCTCGCCTATAGGTGATACTTTTACGATCATTATATTACATTAAATGCAACAGCTACCGTGGACGGTTGATTAACGCACTTCTTACATTACATGGAAGTTCCGGGTTCGAATCCCGGTGGAACAAATATCACCTTAAAAATAAATAAATATGTGAGGATATCTCACACACGGCCATCTGAACCCAAACTAGGCAGGTCAGACAGCTGATTAAATACATATATAAATATACAACATCCAGACACAAGGCAAACACAGGTGATCATCACACGAATGTTTGCCCTGGGCGGGATTCGAACTCTCGACCGCGACGGTATACTTATAATTGTTTGTATGTCCGTCCATGTGTGCAATAAAGTATTACACTTTTATTGTTTTTGCAATTTTCCCTTTGGTCATATTGTACGTTAATTTTAATGACTATTTTCAGTTCACAGTGTCCCGTAGGAACGAGATATTTTTTCGTCGTAAAAAGTATATAACATGTTGACTGGCGATATACGGTAAGTACCACCATGCAAAATCTTATTTAAAGTGGTACAGTAGTTTCAGAGATTATCCCCCGTACGATACCTTTAATGATCCGTTTATATAAGTTACTATAGTTTATTTTTTTCCGGGATAAAAAGTATCTAAGATGTTGACCGGGGATATAACCATAAAATTTCATTTAAACTGGTCCAGTAGTTTCGGAGATTAGCGCGTACAAACAGACAAACAGAGAAACATTTTTTTTATCTGGATAATTATGTCACTTGTCACTTCTTACATTCCCCTTGCTTGCTTGCTTATCGAGTGAGTTTCGAGGTGAACCTACCTCATAAACCCTGGTGTCGGAATTATAGAACCGCCTTAGGCTTCCGACATGGCTCCTATATCGACTACATCCGCGAATAGCAGCCGCCTAGCCGTGACCAACGGCTTTACGTGCCTTCCGAAGCTCGAAATCATCTTTCTTTTCGGACAATCAGGTGATTCAGCTTGCAGTGTCCTAACCAAACTGGGGAAAGTCTCACAAAGTGATATTTTGTTCGACGGAACCCCACCGGGATTCGAACTCGGAACCCCCGTAATGTCAGAAAAGCTTTTGACCACTCGACCACGGAGGTTGTACGTACATCCCCCTGACTTGGTTTTAAGCATTTTTTTTCCAT
This sequence comes from Teleiodes luculella, assembly GCA_948473455.1. NCBI lineage: Eukaryota > Metazoa > Arthropoda > Insecta > Lepidoptera > Gelechiidae > Teleiodes > Teleiodes luculella. The sequence continues at coordinate 2,735,247 of OX419598.1, read as the reverse complement.
GAACAGATTTTAGACCTCTACAGTTTTATTAAACAGATTTTTATTTTGGATTTTGTTGGTCTGTAAACAAATATATTAAAAACATGAATATTTTGAATGCCTCAAGCTGGTGAATTCCACAAGACATATCATAGTCTCAATGTTCTAAATTGAGAATAATATCTCACACTAAAAGCGAACGACACTCCTATGGAAGTTCCTGTGAAATCGTAAAAGCAAAGAGAACTCGCGTCGGAAATTATAATAATGCAAAAACGGCATTTATTATACTGGGATGAGCCGAAATCCCGACTGGAGCGTGGCTGGAGGCACGTCTTCGAGATAATGATGTCACGCGCACAAGACTCACACATACGAGTACGACTGTCCTTTGAGCTAGAGAGATTTCGTTACAGTTTCATTTGGTCCCAACTTTAGCAAAACTATCATGTTGGGACCAAGTGAAACTCAAGCTAAGCGTTTTATTTACATGTTATCTCGGCGGTTTCGGTGAAGTATGCAAAAGGGCTTGTCTTTTAGGGTGGTTAATAAATGCCACAATCCCCGATCAAGTCTGCTGAAGATTGATTGGTCGTACTTTTTAGACACAAGCATGGTCAATTTAAAAAAAATCCCTGTTTTTATGTTTCCTGTTTGTCATGTAAATCTCTGTTCACACCCCCCTCATTAGGTAAGAAAGTGTACTTACGTTATATATTATATAAACTTTAAACACTTGATTACCAATCTGAACTAAACTTTTATAATAAAATATGCGATGTTTAATACGAAGCGGTGCGGTGCGATGTTTGTGTGTGTTTGATTGGTTTTAAGGATTATTGCTGAACAACCTTTCAAAGCCTTAGGCAGCTCAGTGATTCTGGCACCCCATGATAAGCAAGCAGCTAAGCAATTTCTTTATTCTAACGCATCAAATATATTTACGTGTATCAAATCCTTGCAAGTTACCAAACTATACATAACGAATGTTGAAATGAAAAGAGAAAACAAACTTTTCCAGTGGAGTAAAAAAATAATATTCAAAATATATTTATGTCTTCATTTACCGATGATGACTATATGACCTGGTATAAAACTGACAACCCTCGTATATTTTTAATAAATGAACTATTTATACATTTATATATAGACTTGTTTATATAATTGCATTCAATGTCAAGTTGTTCAAAATTACTATGACCATAATCATTGTGACCAAATAGAACTCTGAACGTGATCTACATACTACTGTCCTCTGGTTACAGAAATGGAAGATTGTTCTAGAATTTTTCAAAGATTTTCCTCATAAGTTTCAAATTTTCTTCGGATTTGAATATTTTAAAGGCAAAAATTTTAGTGATATTGGATTTGGCATATCAAAATTATGGAGCACGAAACGGGAGCGGGTAACGTCATACGTAACTCGTAGAAGATAATGAATCCAAAAGCTTTTGTTAAATGTTACAAGTTTCGATTTCCATGTAACTAGTCCTAACTTAATATTTGCGAGTTACGATGTTTGGTAATATTTGGCATTTAACTAGCTAATCAGGATTTAAACGGAATAATATGTAACAGTAAGTATGATAATAAGGAAAAAAATAAGCAGAATCTGCCAGAATTCCCCAAAATTCCACTAGCCGCGTATTCGCAAACCACTATCGAATCTAACTTATGGCAGGCCCGGGACCGTAGTTAATTTAGATTGTATCTGAAACTCAATCTATGTGCGAACACACCGCAGGCGGCGAAAATATCGGGCAGTGTCAACAGTTGGCCCTTAATTGAATCGACATAGCTAATGGACGCGTAAGCTATGATTGTGGTTATGTAATAGAATAGCTATTCATGATTTAGCTTATTTCTGTAACTGAATATCATTGCTTCTTAAATTTTTACTTTCGTTAAGTCGTTTTTTATTTCGAAAAAACCAACATTGAAACTGTTAAACATGCAAGTTTTCATAAATAATTATTATTTTGTAGTGATACAAGGGCGCTTATTTTGAAAAGCCACTACCAGAGATTTTCAACTATCGAATCCAGTTTAACTTTGCTACTTTGCTAATATCAAAATATACTGTTATAATGATTGCAGAAGTCAAGATGATGTAGGTGCTGTCTAAATATTGTAGAGGAAAAGGTAAACGAATATAGGGAATATGCATGTGACTTCAAAATGGACGAAATCGATTTTTTTAAAACTTTATTGTTACATAAACAAACCCAAAATATACAATTATTTTGAAAATTTAATATAATTTAGTAGTAAAATTTAGTCATCAAAAATCGGCTATTTTAAAATTTCCTCGCAAACGATTTCTATTAGTGGCAAGGTATATTATAAGTACTTAGTACGATTTCTATTAGTGGCAAGGTATATTATAAGTACTTAGTACGTAGAACATTCTTGATTAGTGGTTAAACAAAACGTGACGATTTCTATTAATGGCAAGGTATATTATAAGTACTTAGTACGTAGAACATTCTTGATTAGTGGTTAAACAAAACGTGACGTCAATGCTCTTTCGACGTACTCTGCAACAACAGGGTTGCCAGAACGTTTTTTTGTAAAAAAATTCGTTACTTTTGTATCCTTCGCGTTACTTCTTGATAAGATATACTTATTAAGTACACAAAAGAATCGCGGAACAGATCGGATATTGAAGCAACAAATGAACTATAACAAAATGGTTCTTCACTTCAGTTAAATGTACGAAGAAAAAAGTAGTACCTACTTTTAAAATACAGGTGAAATTTAAAATATGTAGTTGAAATGCAGTTAGATATTAATTATGTATGTGATGGGTAAAAGGAGAAAATTATTTTTGGAAAATATTTTATCAGCATCAAGGAAGTTGTTTTAAGATCTTACAGTGTTATTGTGTTGGTTCCTTTTCTGTAAATCACTCGAAAATAATATTATAGTGATTTTAATTATAATTTTTTGCTTAAAGATTTATAGTTTGGATGTGTTTTTTTTTGGTAATTAAATAACCCGTAGAACATTTAAAACAATTGAAAAAAATCGTGCATATCCCTATTATATAAAAACCAATACTGATGGAATTAACATATCCTATTTGTAGGAAATTCTATTACAATAAAAATTAAAAAGAGTTGTCTTTGAAAGAAATTAATCAAACTTGGCATATGTTAAAATCATCATAAATAACAAACCAATTCAATAACAACCTTCAAAATTTCAAAACATAATAAAAATATACTTAAAATTTTACAGTACAAAATATGAAGGCAAAATGATTATAGATTTTCCCTCAGCATTTCTTGTTACAGTCAATGTCGTCCAAATGGTATCGATTTTAGTTTTATTACTACCAATTTTTAACTTCTCCACTATTTCTAATAAAATCAAGGAATGCATTGCAGAAATCCAAAATAACCCATCTTTCTTTTTTATGGCCTTAATATATTTATCTGCTATCGTTGAATATGGAATCGTTAATCCAACAAAACAGTTAAATCATTTGAAATATAGAAGACTAACCAATGAGCAGGAAACTGCAAGGGAAACTCTGCTGAGAGTTATTGAAAGTGCTAATGCTACAAGAAATTATTTGCTAGGTGCATTTTCATTGTTTTTCATTCTCGTGTCTTGGAGATTGTATGAATTTGTCACATTTTCAGCTAAACTTGAAGAATTTACGTTATTGATGGCAAACTACGATATAATCGACATAACTGAAGTAGATAATATTGAAGATGATGAAGATGAATTAAGACTTGGCCAGACTTTAGAAGAAACAAGAACCTCGAGAATTGGGTCATTACAACCCACATCAGAAACAAATCCTCAGTGGCCTTCTATGCTAGAAATTTCTAGTAGTGAAAGAAAATATCTGAAAAAATTTCTTTTAAGCGCCGATACAGACCAGCAAACACAAACTCCTGATAATAAACCCAAACGGGAGAAAAGGAAGAAAGTGGATACAACATCTTTTTATGAAGATCCAAATAAAGCTAAAATAGATAGAAAACTCGAAATAGAAACTGTAGAAAAGGCACAAAGTAGTAAGAAATCGGAATTAGGTGAAAGTTCTACAGGAAACAAAGAAAAAGTTGCAGAAACAGCAGCTAAAGATTCGAAATTAGTATCTTCAACTAAATTACCGACAGAAATTTTCAGAAAACTTACAGGAAATCGAAGGTTATCAGCTAATAAAGAAAGCAAGGCTGCAGATAATCAAGCAAAAAAGAAACCAGAAATATTGGAAACAGTTGATACAAATTTGCAACCTCAAGGTTCTAAATTAGTATTAAAAACAGAGGATAAAGCCTCTATTCAAAAACCTGCAGTTGAAAATACAAAATTCTCGTCCGAGAAACCTCAGGTTAGAGACACAAACAACAAACGGTTATCAGCTGATAAAGAAAACAAGGCTGCAGATAATCAAGCGAAGAAGAAACCAGAAACATTGGAATCAGTTGATACAAATTTGCAACCTCAAGGTTCTAAATTAGTATTAAAAACAGAAGATAAAGCCTTTATACAAAAATCTGCAGTTGAAAATACAAAAATATCGTCCGAAAAACCTCAAGTTAGCGACACGAACAACAAACGGTTATCAGCTAATAAAGAAGACAAGGCTGCAGATAATCAAGCGAAAAAGAAACCAAAAATATTGGAAACAGTTGATAAAAATTTGCAACCTCAAGGTTCTAAATTAGTATTAAAAACTGAGGATAAAACTTCCATACAAAAATCTGCAGTTGAAAATACAAAAATCACGTCTGATAAACCTCTGGTTAGCGACACGAACAACAAACAACAAAAAAATACAGAGGCTGAAAGTACGTCAAAGAAAACGGAGAAGGATGATATAAAAAAATCTGATGAAAAGAATAAACCTGAGGAAAAAGATAAAGATAAGCATAACTAAATGCGATTAAACAAAAATGATTAACATTTTCAGTGCTATGTTAGGAATGTTATTATTTACAGAAATTATGTTTGTCATATCTTTACTGAAGCCAGTTCAAGAACCATACTTTATCAGAAACGTTTTTTGCAAAATACAAGCTAGTCATTTGTACTCAATGAAAATATTAGTGTGCTTAATACCCTGCCTATTCATGAACTGTATTCTAGACATTACGTATGAGAAAATTTACTATTATAGAATATTATCAGCTGTAGATGATCCGCTTTTAAATACACAGTTTCTAATGACTAAAATATCCACTTGTTATCTGTGTTTGACGATGGCATTGTACCTTTTGGTGTTGATTGAAAGAATAACTCAGTTGATCGTCACCATAGCCAAATTGCTGGAATTTGAACTAATGTGTAGACATGCTGTTCTCAATATAGATACTGGGACACGAGGAAATAAATCGCCAGGTACAATTGTTCTGAAAATGACCAAGCACGAAGCTGAATGGATAAAACAAGCTAAATTCGATATGAATATAAAGTAATAGTAAAAATAAACTACAAAGTAATGCAATGTGGAGTGAGGTTTTATGTCATTATGTGCCCCTTAAGTGGTTCAAAAACAGACACCGAAATGTGTCTTGAGGTTAATTTAAAAAATAAAGAGAATAGATATATGGTATTTGGGTTTTAATTTATTCATTTTAAGTCTGGCGCAAATTGCGCGAACTTTTTTAATCATACTTTATACTTAACAAATAATACAATTATAATTATAATAATATAATAATTATAATCATACTAATATTATAATGAGGAAAGATTTGTATTTTCGTATGTATATTTTTTAAACTACTGTGCCGATTTAAAATATTCTTTCACCATTAGAGAGCTACATTCACCTTGATTATCATAGGCTACCTTTTACGGCGGGAAAATGCCTCATTCCTACGGGAAAAACTGTTAACGCGGGCGGAGCCGCGGCGGAAAGCTATTAAATAAATACTATGTAAATACCGTAAAATATCAAGGTTTGAAATAGGTACCGGCAGGGACAAAACGTCGTGGGATTTTTGTAAACTACCAATTTGTTAAAAATATAGATATAAATCATCCGATTTCAAATTAAATGATTGGATTAAATCAATGATTTTGTATTGAGAAAACTGTAGACGGGTCTAATTAAGAATTTCGTGGATTCCTTCCATGGATTTAATAAGTTCTCGTACTATGATGGTTAGTCCCTTTATATGAATAAAGGGACTTACCCACAGTTCTCTTTAATACCTATAGAATCTCTTTTCTAGAAAGAACAATTGACACAAAGAAGAAACAGCCATAATTCACAAAACGAACTGTCAGGTAAAGCATTGACAGCTTAAATATCAATCAGACAAAAAATTGGGTGTAAGGAATTGAAATGAATTGAAAATTATTAAGTTTCATTGGTATAAGTTCAAGTATTTTAAAGTACGATGCGACGAACGAGAAATTTACAAAACATACAATTGTAAAAAAATGCCGTAAAGCCAACAAATTGTGACACAGAAACATTTCAAGACCACGAAAATGGATGCCGGTGCTATGATCTTGACTTGCCTCCTCCTGTTCCAAATGGCCTGCATCCTTATCATGCTCAATCCTATTTATGACGTGCGCAAGCTGACTGTCTACATCAACCAAAACATCAAGCGATACCGGAGCATGTACTGCTTCACAGTGATTGGATACTTTATGTCCGTGGTCTACTTCGGAATGTTTACTCCTCTGCAACATGTGCACACATTGATCTTTGGTGATCCCGTTGAACGCTTCGAAAAGATTATTCTGCTGAACAAAGTCGAGAAAAACTACATCATAGCTGGCTTCTCCTTGTTTCTTGTTGTAGTGCTGTATGGTGTAAGAGCTTTGATCTCTTACACTGCGAACCTCATGGATATCACAACTCAAAAGACTGATATTATCGTTAAAACGGATGTGGATAAAACTCAATTTTGCCCGTCAGTTAATATTCTACCAAGTTTGCTTCGTGTAAAAAGGTCAATTTCGTATGAGACTATACTATTTACAAATGAGCTTCGTGATCAATTGAAGAACGTGTTGAAAAACGTAAATTTTCCACACAACAGATCATCAACTCTCTCCAATTTAATAGAAGTAAACCAAGCCTGCCATTAAATGTTTCAAATAAAACCAGAAGTGCAATACATGTATAAAACAATAACAAATTTTACTTTTTCCTCAATAAAATCAAATAATAAAACAAATTCTGACGTTTTTTTTCTTATACTATTATTTTGTTCAATCGAACTACAGATACGAGTAGATACGTGTAGTACTATTATTTTCTTCTGTGCTACAGAGTGATTTGTAAATTATGTAAATGAGTTTGCTTCTGAAAATATTATGAGATAAAATATTTGAAGTTGAAGTGCTAGGCAGATCAACAACCCTTTTATTTTGTGCAGTGCCGCCTTACGCCGAATTCCCTTTGGAGCGTAATGTACAGAAGCCAGCACATGCGGATGGCTACGAAATTCACCCTTACTTCTTCGAAATACGGGCGCTCTCAAGGTCAACATGTCCAGCCGCATGTGCTGGCTACTGAACATAACACACAAAATGAAAACGTTATAAAAAACCTAAGGGAAAATGAGAAGGAATGGTACATGAAAAGGTTTACTTTACTTCTTTTTACTTCCAATTCTTTTCCGAATTTTGTTTCGTTTCCACCATTATGTGCTATTTTATTAACCCCCGACGAAAAAAAGGGGTTATAAGTTTGACGTGTGTGTCTGTCTGTCTGTGGCATCGTAGCTCCTAAACGGATGGGCCGATTTTGATCTAGTTTTTTTTGTTTTTTTTTTGTTTTTTTGTAAGGTGTCACAATCGACAGTGTTCTTAGCTTTGATTCAAGAAAATATCTTCAGCCATTTGAAGATTGTCAGCTCTTTCCTAGTTGTTGAAAGGATCAAGTAACGGTTTTATGTCGGGGTTTATCAAAATTTTTAATTTAATGTTATTCGCTAGTAATTGCCAAAAAATACCTCTCGTGCAAAAGCTAAACCTCTCCAGCCACCATGCGTATTTAAGCTGTTGGCACTAGTTCAGAAGTGTCTGCATGGCGCCAAGCGGCGAGGCAGGTACTCTACAAGTCTGGAAAATAAACTGCATGTACGATGAGGAGCTTAAATTTAGCTGCGCGGTAGTATAGGCCGCAATAAAATTGTTCTTCCAGGCTTTAAACCGCGATTAGACTACACAATTTTTAGGATACTGTTACAGTTAGGTTCCTTAGTAAGGACAAGTGTAATTGCAGTTAGTGTCCTAATTATCGGAGCCTTACTGCAATTACACTTGTCCTTAGTAAGGAACCTAACTGAAAAAGTGTCCTACAAATTGTGTAGTCTAATCGGGGCTTTAGAAAGGAAAAGAAACAAGTGTCATTTATTTATGATGTATAGTTGGTATATGGTTTGGTTCCCTTCGAGGAAACGGTTGGTAGCCGGTCGGGGATATGGCCCTTTCGAGGACACGGTCAGCTCTGGTGGCAGTTCGGGTATGTGGCCGTTCGAGTAAACGGTCGATAAAGGATGTGGCTGGTGAGGGAAGTGGGCGTTCACGGAATTGGACGTTCGTTAGGTGCCGGATTGTCTGTCATTGTTTATTTGTAGTATTGTCACAGAAGAAAATAATTGGTTTTGTTTAACGGAACATTACAGCCCCTCTAACATGCTAGTCCACGCGTATTCTCTTATCCTATTGGAGGATATTTCAATATAGCGGGTTTCTCGCAACTTTTTGACAGTTAAATGTGCGACAAACTTTTGTCATAGCACTTCATGTTACGGGGGCTGGTGGAACTACATTTCACAGTATAATGCAATTAAATAACAGTGATTTTTCACAAGTTACGAATTTACAAAGAAAGGGTTATCATTAAGTAACTGCTCTAACCCAATCAAAAACAGAACCCAAACCTGGTTTGTTAATTTATTCAAAACACTACCCGTTGTCACCCCAAATTAGCTCTCCTAGTTTTAAACGCACAAGTTTCTATTTATTATTAAAACTGCGCATTGCAGGGGTACCCTGAGGGAATCTTGGGGTCACTACTAGTGTTGTCTATTTCAGTGCGAAAACCGGGTTAAAATCGGAATTGAGTACTTGACAATATTCATTTTTTTACACTATTCAGAAAATAAACTGTCTGTATTGCTCATTTTTTTAACAATTTCAGATTTATTATGGCAAATCAAATGAAATTCGTGCAAAAACAATAAATGTAAAATGTGACGTCACGTTTTCCTATTCTCTTTGTAAATAATGGTTATAAAAAATCTAATTCAGTTTTATTTCATTTAAGAGTATATAGTGTACGAGTATATTATAGTTCTTAAAACTGGAAAACAGAAACTCAAATAAGATGTAGACAGCTCTACTGTAGGACTTTATTGACTTAACCACGTGTAATTTTGGGTTTCTTTACACAATCCCTATTTATTAAGTATTTTTTTAGAATTTTGCAGTTATTTTGTATAGTTGAACAATTTCATGTGCCGTGGTGAACCTTAAATAATATGTGTAAAACATTCACTTAAACTACAATTAATAATACAATAAAAATAGTTTTTACTATAATCATGGTAGGGCCAACATGAACAGTGGTCTTTAGTATTTATATAACTTTGACGTCGGAAAATTATTTTGTTGATCTTACTTCAAATAAAAAACCCTATGATTTTTATTTTGAGTGAGTATCCTATCAAATTGATTGATTGCAAAAAAAATCAAAACTTAAAAAAAAAACACATAATACAACTAGTACTACAATTTTATTCATTTCCGTATCATCCAAGCTCAGTTGGACATAAAAAAACCGTCCATAGCTCCTTTCTGGCACACTCCCTGACAAGTTAGTTGCCCAAGTGCCGGATCGTGCCAAGGCGATGTCTGCCATTATCTATAACTACATCTATATTATGACGCCACTGCTTACATACTTATGACCCCCTGGTACAAGCATGCAGGCATTGTGTGAGGTGCGATAGGATTTCTTGGCAGAGAAGTTGCAAATTATATATTATTTTAAAGTGTTTTCTCTTTGTGTAGGCAAGGTTACTCACCCTATATAACTGCAATGGAGATAATAATGTTTCTTATAGGTTTTTACGGGGTGCCCTTTAAATTGCATAACATAAATATCCCTATTATGAAAATCCATAACAGACTTGCCATAACTTTAAATAGTATAACAATAAGAATCCATAATTCAAAAATACATACCATTATTTAGCATAACTATTAAAATCCATAATTGTATTGTATAAACTTTCAAAATCATTAATTTAAGATATTTTGGTAAAAAATAAGATAAGAGAAACAGCATTTTTGGTGATAAAAATAATAATTTAATAATATGTTTACTATATTTGTCAAATTTATATTTCTTAATTATTATACATACTAACAGTATTCATATTAAAGTTAGGGCTTTTAAATATATGTATTTCAAAATTATGGATTTTAATCGTTATGACATTTATCGATTATGGATTTTCGATATATACATTTTCAATTATGGGTTTTAATATAGACCCGTTTTTACGACATAATCTAAATACACTATTACCTACGGTACCTATTACGTACGTACGAGAACGCTAGTACGATAGCAGTCTAATGATAATTACATCTTTTTTTTCCTAACGGAGTGAACAGGATTTCAGTCGGCTCCAAGACACATTGCTTTATGTTTCTTTTTTTACACGCTTTATATTAGCTTCACTTGTAAGTAACTATGTATGTAAGAAAATCTTGGAATCTTAATTTGACCCACTTCCCGGTCTTCGATTAGGATGAAATTTTGCACACGCTTTGAGTTCTGATGACAATACATGACTAGCTAAGAAACGTCATTACAAATCCAATATGGCGGCCTCCCCATCATAATTATGTATGTAAAAAATCTTGGAATCTTAATTTGACCCACTTCCCGTCTTCGATTAGGATGAAATTTTGCACACGCCCTAAGTTTTGATGACAATACATGACTAGCTAAGAAACGTCATTACAAATCCAATATGGCGGCCTCCCCATTATATGTATGTAAAAAATCTAGGAATCTTAATTTGACCCACTTCCCGGTCTTCGATTAGGATGAAATTTTGCACACGCCCTGAGTTTTGATGACAATACATGACTAGCTAAGAAACGTCATTACAAATCTAATATGGCGGCTTCCCTAAGATGGCGAACTGGCTGTTTGAAATCCACCCCCATGATATGGGCATCAAATGAAAGGGTTTGCTGTCAGGAATACGAAAAAAAAAGTCACGTGACTTAAATCCAATATGGCGGACAGGAAGCGTGTTTTTTAGTTTTTAAACTATGTATTATATTATATTACAAGTATTTCTGTAATTTTGATAAAATTATCAATTGCCTTTACAATTTACATCAAGCGTGATAGAATATTTTATCCGATAAAACTTCTATAAAATTTATTAATTTCACAGAAATCTTTTGGTTTGGCGATGCGTGAGACCTCCATTTGAATTCATTCAGACAGAGTACGTGGGCATTCCGTGATTAAACTTATTCGGGGAGAATCACCCGATTCATTGAAGTGCTACTTTTCTATTTTTACACATCATTCGTCTTACCACAAAAGAGTTACACGTAAATTGAACGCGTGTCTAAGAATAATTCAATGAGACTTTTGAGGTTGCCCAGTAGGTATCTATATAGTCAATTTGTAGCATAAAGATTATAGTAAGTAATACACACAGAACATAATTATTATGTTAATACATAAATACGGCCTGGTTTACGGCCCTGTAGCTTAGTTGGTAGCCTGCCTTCGAAGCACAGAGTCGTGGGTTCGAATCCAGCCCAGGACAATCGTGTAGTGAGCACTTTTGTCTGGATGTTGTATATTTATGTTTATCAGCTGTCTGACTCCCATAGTACAGGCTCTGCCTAGTTGGGGTCAAATGGCCATAAATAGTACCTGTAAGTACCTGTAAGTCTGAAAAACATAAAATACATACACACGGAGGTATGTGTTGCCACTTGCCAGAATGTGTGTTTAGGAATACTGTTCGGTTTAATTTTGTTTACAGAAAAAAAATACAAGAAATAAAATTATCATTACAATTTTTCATACAAGATTTACAGACATTCGTTAAACGTATGTTTAGCATATTATTTATGATTAGACTCTTAATATTTATTCTGCTTTAACATAACAATGTAAAAATATCAAAGAGGAATAGATACTGTAAATAAATAACTTTATCTACGTAAATAGGAGCGTAGATACCAGGAGCCCATGAACTAAGAAGAAATAGAAAAAGAAAACACATTCTCATTTATTTACGAGGGCGCCTTTAAGCTCGCCTGCCAGGGGCCATTAGTGGGACAACTAAATCTATCTCTTTCTATCCACAGTAAACTCCCATTAGCTATCTCTGTCAGATGATTTCAGCTCTATTATCCTTTGGGTTAAAACACTTAAACTTTGCACTCATGTGGAAAATGTCTATATAGAGATTCTTGCCCTTTTAATGCGAATGGGTATAGTTAAAGTTTGGCTCATTATCATCTGTTTTCTGTAATGGTCTGTTCTTGACTTCAAAGAATAATTTATGTAAAGTAACAAAATCCAAAAAAACCGTAAAAGACCTAAAAATAGTTGGTAAAAGTTCTTGAATAACATTTTTAATCCAATGACGAAATAATATAGTGTAAATTGTTACTTACGAATACACAGTAGAGAACTGGTTAGTTGCAATCTATCTAGTAATAAATTAAGAGCAGAACTTGCTGTGCTCGAGTAAACGAAATTTTTCATTTTGTGAAAACGGCCCTAAAGAATTCCACAGAAACGTATGCAGCGTAGTGCAACGTCAAATTACAAAAAAATAAAATTGAACGTCTGTTGCATACTCTCAACAAATATGAATATACCTTCATTTAACCTCTAAAAATAAAATATATATTTACATACGAGTATATCAACATTGTTACCTCTTAATGTTTTTCTTTTAATTGACCTATGATTGTGACGAAAAAGTACGACCGATCAAGTTTGACCGGACTTAATCTTTTCATGCAATAAAATATGTTTAAATTAAATTTGCTGCACACAATTCATAATATTTTGTTTTTGGTAGAATTTTACGAGAGTAGGCTTATCAGGATTGTATTTATGAGAAAGTACTATATTTTTTTTATTATAGGAAAGGTCATCATCCACTTTTAACTTAGGTACATGTTGTATAATCACTCTTATGCAACACAAGTTTACATTTCAATGCCATACTAGTACAAAATACGAAAAATACTATGAGTTGAGTTAGTGTGATGTGCTTAGCCTTAAGATTTCAGAAAAATTGAGAAACAATTTAACCAAAATGTACTTTATTAACTTTAACCTCGCATAAAAAAATTGTAATAACACCAGATCTTAAGTAAGAACAGCAATCGAAAAAAATTGAATATTAATTATTTTTCTTACACACGCGCATAAACAGAACGACTTAACTTTTGCGTACAAGAGCCGGGGACAAAATTTATCCCCCACCCAGTTTTATTGTACCCATTTCAGTTGGCCCATTGTTGTGGGGGCGCGGTGTGGGGGAGGGGAATAGGGGCAAGGGGGGCGCTTTGTAGTTCGTGACCGTACGCCGACAAGGAGCTTGGGGCAAGTGACAAATGATTGGCTGAAAAGCCGGGGCTATTCTTGTCTTTTTTCCGTCAGGGGATAGTTTTTGAAGCTCGTTTTAGTGAATAGTGGATTGGGATGAATGAATAACTCTGACAGTTGAGATGTTCCATTTAAGATGATGCTCGGTAGGTACAAAAGAAATAAAAGTGTTTTCCATCTTTTGCATAGCTTTTTTCATTTATTTTTTTTACTGTCATGACTTGCGTGCCTAAACTCGTGTACGCTCAATGACTTGTACCGAGTAAGCCTAAGAAATTATATTTCAGTCTTAAATTTAGGTTGATCAAATATAATACTCTTTCTTGCCCTTTGCAATATAGATACTGCTGCAATTAATTTTTAGAAATTACTCGGGTTGAAAAAACGTTTTTTTTAAATATCAGGTATAATAATTCCAATTCCGCAGACATGATTACAAATCGGTGTATTTTATATAAAATCGTAGAAAAGTCAGCTCAACCGCTCCGCCTGTCGCTGCGACAAGAGATAGCGCGTAATAATTGCGCACAGAGCATGAAAAACATGTTACAAGACATTATCTCACTTTTAATTATCAAGATGCAGTGAAAAACACGACATGTTTAAAGCTTATAACTTGCACCGTGCGGTAGAGAACAAACGCTGTTAGACTCCGATACCTGATACATAGTTAAATATTAACGTTATCCGCGTCTGCAGGCTACAGGTTACTGTCGGAGATTCACAGTCAAGCTGTTTAAAATTATCAGTTTCCATGCGAAATTGCAGCTTATGCTAAAGATATTACGGTTTGATTCAAAATATCTTTGCTTATCCTGCTTATCGTATGCGTTTCGAGATTAAGTTTCCTCACAAACCCTGGATTCAGAATAACTGAGCGGCCTAGTCTAACATAGCTCGTGTAATGACTACATCCGTAGACAATAGCTGAGACCTCTTGCTTAGCGTGCCTACCTAATCATTATTTCTGTTTGGACGATTAGGTGATTGACCTTTTAACGTCGTAATCAAACTGGGGAACTAGCCCGCTTTTTCTTGCGTCTGTGGTTACGCGGCTTCAGGGAGGTGCTTTAGACCAGCAATGGCTTTTATTGTATGTGAAATTAAAAGGCACGAAATCACATAGTAACATCAAATGACAAATACCTTTAACTTGAATAGTCGGGACTAGTTATGTGCCGTTCCCGGGAAAATTCCCACTCTAAGAATGCTACTTTCCGTTTGAGGCCAACTAGGACGAGTCAGTGAGATCTGCAGGGCCGGTCGAGTCGTTAGGTACCTAACTGGAAAACACCAACCCGGTCTACCACATCTAGCTATTCCTGGGAACGGAAATTTCCCGGGAATGGTAGGGATTTTTCGGCACATCACTAGTGTCGCAGCCACGGACTGACTGAAGGGTATGCAATGGGAATAATTGGATATTAACTGTTTTAAATGACAATGCGCTTATCAGAATAATTGTATCGTTTCGATTGTACATTGTTTCGGACTATTTCTAGGTGTAGGTACATGTGACATACGACATTTTAGCGGAAAAATGAACGCAGCACCGCTAATTAAAATTCATGACATGTGTCCAGCGGTAGGGATGTATAATCGGAGATAAATTTGTTTGCACGTATGGAATCTTCTAGAAAAGTGTTTTAGTACATTTGGTTCCCTCAGTTATTAAATACAGTAAAAAGCTGGTCATAACCAATAGAATTTGATATAGCTTCTTGCTTAGGGTTCAGATCGAAGAAAAGGTTATCTTAAACAAGATCTGTAAACTATTATAAAACTGAAGAATCGGCGTGTCTGTACATTGATCTGTTTAAAAAAAAACTGATTGTAGATGATAAAGGGATTGTAGCTGAAAAAAAAATACAAGTTTAAAAAAAAAATGTCTGTCTGTCTGTATGTATGTTTTAACACGCTAATCTCTAGAACTACTGGACGGATTTTTACGAAACTTTACAATAATGTAGCTTATACATCAGAATTATACATAGGCTACTTATACCGCGGGAAATTACTTCTTTCCCACGGGAAAACCTTTAAACGCTGGCAGAGCCGCGGGGTGGAGCTACTTTTTAATAAATATACGCATTCAATTATATTTATTTTGTGACCTACATAAGTTTTCCTAAAGCGAGGGATGCACTATCGTTCTGGAAAGCTATGTCACGTTGCAATTGCCACAAACCGAGTCGCATTTGCTTGTGACATATATTGCAACGCACGCGGTTGCATTTGATATTTGCCGCTGCAAATAGCTCGGCTTCACTCTATTTCGTTTGTAAATATGCTCTAAAGTGTTTCTGTATTGAGGCTGTGGACGATATGAGATTGATTCTGAGCGCTTGGATATGATTTTATAGGATTCATGTTATGAATCTACTCAAGAGCTTTTATCAGAATCAGAAACGTTTTATTTTCTTTGTGAGACGTCACAACACGAGAACTAAATGAAACATATTTTATATTACAAACAGGTTATGTTTAATGGTATAAAAGGTTTATAATTATATCGCATGTTTCAGATAAAATCAGGGTCTTGAAAAAAAAAAAACAATATGGTTTAAATTAGCACTTATTTGTACTAGTGACTTTGAATATTTTTATGTGATAAATACAAGTACGTTTATTATGAGCACATTAATGCTTATCTACCTTACAAGCCTTTGGCATGACTCTTATATAACGACTTTTATGCCCTCTGAAGCACGGAAACATCTTTCTTTTTATACAATCTGGTAATACCTCACAAAGGTAGGTTGCCCGATAAAGCTTGTAATGTCCTAACTAAACTGAGGAAAGTCTCACAAAGTGATATTTTGTTTGAAGAATGTCCCTTCGCTTTTCGAACTCAAAACCTACGTAACATTTTTACCAGTCGGCCATGTAAACTATTATTTAAAATCAACGCACGTATTAAAGAGAACTTAAACTCTGTAAGTGGAACATTCGGAACGCGGTAAAATTTGCACAACAAACGCGTTACAAGCAAGACAGATATTGCAACATCCCGTTCAGCTTGTCCACACAGTGCAGTGCTCTAATTTGGAAAACCGTTGTACGCAAACACGCTAAGCGCGGTCAATATTCCGCATGTCATTGGAAACGAGCGTCGGTGGCGAAGTGGCTAGGGCCGTTGACTTCCATTTGGAAGTTCGCTGGTTCAAGCCTCGGCACGTACTAATGTATTTTCGATTTTCGTAGGTATTCATTATGTACTTTTACTGAAAGCTTACATTTCTATTGTATTGTTATCGAGATAAAAATCCAGGCGCCTTGTTGTCTAGAAATCTCTACAATTTCAAAATTTACATCTCTGTTTCATAGTACAGTCAGCAAGAAATAATTAAATCCCTTTGCTAAAAGCTACTGAGAACGACGTCTGTTATCGCAGCTGACTGACTGATTTTACTCTACCTTTGACCACCATTAACCAACCAAGCAACAATAGAATTTTATCAAATGAACCAGATAATTGGTTATCTTGATAACTTCGTAAATGAATAGCCAAGAGGGACAGCCACGGGACAGTTTTGTTTGTTTGACAAATAGATGATTTAGGGCGGTCAGTGAGGGTACTGGAATTTACCGGATGATTGAGTAAAATACCGGTGTTTTGCTTTGTTAGGAGCACAAAAGTAACGTCATATGCTTGTGTCCTGGTCAAGGGGAGTTGTTATCTGATACATTTTGAATAGAGGTATTCTTGTATGTAATAGGATCATCATTTTACCTTCTATTCTTTATGAAAATAGATAATATTAATCTCCTATGCGGTTTTACTGGGACACTTAAGTATTTTCTGTTATAATGAGGTGTTATGCCAATAAATGAAATCATACGAATCATATCACGGTTACCTATTGCATTCATAATACAAAAAAAGTTAAAAAAAAATTAAGACGTCTTATTTTTTTCAAAACTGTATGGACTGACATACTAAAACTGTATGTGCAAAAGCCAGCACATGCGATTGGATATTTGCACTACGAAATACGCCCCTACTGCTACGGAATACCGGCGCGCTCAAGGTCAACATGTCCAGCCGCATGTGTTACCTGCTGTACTTCATCGAATTCAAAGCCGCGTTTATATCAGTAGTGGCCATTCTTTTTTACGTATGTATTAAGTTCATATTTGTTTTCAAAAGTTTTGGGCACCTACTTAAACAGACTGTGACACATATTGATCCTGCCCCCACGCAACCCGACGCCCCAAGTTTATCTTTCGGTCCTTAAAATTGGCCTTTTTAGGAACTTTTTAAAAACAACCCAGGGAGGATTAAAGTTAGGGCTTCGTTTAGATCGGGCCACAAACGCGGTTGCCCCGCCAAAGTTTTTATGGCATACCTTGTGGTTTTCGAACCATTTTATCCTCACACCTTCACCCAAATTGTCCTGTTACTGCAAGATAGCGGTTTTAGCATTTAAATTATAACGAGAATTTTTAATCATTAGCGCAGCTGCGCTATAGTAGATATTATATGGTTTATATATAGAACCATAGATAGATACTCATTTATCTTATTCCTATTATAGTAAAGCTCTGAAACGCAACATTATTTCTTAATGTTTCTAGCAACAATTGCTAAGAGAGTATTAATTCCATCAATATTCCGCTGTATAGCAAGATTTTATATTTTGTTAAATTATAAACGAAGAAGTTAAATTATTTCTAATAAGCTACTATTACCAGGGACTACTATTGAGTATTCTGTGGTATTACTAAGAAAAAAGTGGGCTTCCATTTGTCTTGCATACGAAACGTCATTTTGACCACCTTGATTTGATTTAAATCCTTGTCGGTCTGTATTTTATTTCACACTTGAAGATATTATTATAGAAAAAGCATAAAATGCTTATTAGATAAAATCGAAAATACTTAAAAACCAATGAGCATATAGATTTATTTGAGCACAAAACAATAATATTCCGAATTTATGCACCCGTACGAATTAACAAGGATCACATTGCGGTAACACGGTTAGTCCATTAACCACTAATTGTTTTTTATCCATTACCGGTTTTCACCGAAGCGGTTAATCCGTTTCACCGGTTTTCCGATGCGCCTACACCGATAATGTTATGACAGAACGAAACAACAGTTTTCAATTTGCAGAGATCGATATTATGGTGAATTCTTTACGGAAGTGTTCTGTGATTTTTGAACCCGCATTTTTATTAAATTTCATGTTTGGACTTTTTTTTCTACTATCACCATATTATTCCTACATAAAAATAAAATTGTTCTTAGCCAATATCTGTACCAAAAAGAACAAAAAAATAAAGCTACGGAATATAGATACACATAATATTTTTAAACGTCTCGATTTTTGTTAGAGGTTCAAACGAGATGTGCTGTTTTAAATTAGATGTGGTTTCCAAAGTATTGTTTCCTACGTACACTGGATGTCTCTATTTTAATATCGAATATATTTGCGACATTTGGTACATTGATGGCCATGTTTCGATGCTTTAATACCTACATATAATAGCGACGTTTAGTTTACTCAGAATATATCACTACATAGTATAAAACAAAGTCGCTTTCTCTGTCCCTATGTCCCTATGTATGCTTAAATCTTTAAAACTACGCAGCGGATTTTGATGCGGTTTTTTATAATAGATATAGTGATTCAAGAGGAAGGTTTATATGCATAATACATGCATAATATACTTAAGGGTAACCCACAATAACCATTTTCCCATGCGGAGCCGGGGCGGGTCGCTAGTAGTTATAATATACGCTATAATATAAATGTGCCAGTACTAGATTCTGTGGTTTCTTAGACGTGTAATTTGTTCGATAGTAGAAGAACTATGCTGGCAAGTTAAGTAATAATAATGTATAAAAAGATCACCTTATCAAGTTACGACATGCAATTAACAGCCTGTCTCAAATTAAAAATTAAATTTTTATCACAATTTAGGTACTTTGAGTTTGAAGCCAATGTCGATATTAATTAAAACACGTAATTGGAAGTGACAAAATTAATTTCGTTATCCTCATATTCTTTTTTTCAAAGATAATGATGGGTAATTAAGAAATTAAATTATAAAGCGTTTTGGGTGTAACGTAATAATTTCAGTAGTAAGGACATGTTCCACATATTTTCACCGTGGCGATGTGGTGGCGATATTCCTGGTAAACTAGTGGAACATAAAACAAATAATTATCTAAGCTGTAATAGAAAAAAGAATTATTATGCTATCAACCCACAAGGGTTTCTTGGAAGAGATTGCTACCTTAGCAATAAGGCTACTTAATCTATTGTTTTTAGTCGTATTATTTTGTATATCTTGGTGACGGTAAAACGAATTGTGAAACAAAACACATTTCCATATTTTCTGGTTTACTCACACTTTTAGTAGGAAATGGCATCAACCAGCTCGCCTCAGTTTCCGATCGAGTTTGATCGGTATGATCGAGTCGTGCAAATTAGTACCGGAAAGATCGTTGCCGGTGGGGGATGTAAGGAAATTAAGTGGGCTCTCAGTTCAGTGGCAATCGGTGAATATCGATCGGATCGGAAGTATCGCTCGCGTTCATTTGTACGTGTCGAAAGAATCCTCAGTCGATTAAACATAATCCTGGTGTAAGCCCGCCTGATTTAAGAGTTGTTTTGTTCAATTGTGCAAAGATGAACGAAAGTGACCCATAAGTGGTTCAAGTTTGGTTGGATGGTTTGATAAGGTTTGTATTTAGATCTTTTTAGTTTTGTATTTTGTGTCAATAAACTACTACATTATACTACATTGTGTTGTTAGTACCGGATATTATTTAATCTTGTTCAAATATTATATTTGAAAAGCGTTTCGAATTTTCAAACTTTACAACACTGTGTTTGCTGGAAATGAACATATTATGGAAGGACGGCGGCTTTTTGAAAATTACTGAACACCATTTAGACCCGCATATTATGGTACAAAGTTTATTAATTTATGATTAGTAAGCAATGAGTTTGCCTATAGAAGAATGGTTTGTAAAATACTTTATTTCAAGTTTTAGTTAACTATAAAAATAGTTCTCTAAAATTTATTTAAAAACATAAAATATTTTTCTTTATATTGTGTGTCGTCAGCTAAACGTAACATTTTTTGGTAATTTATAAGTCTTAAAACTTATAAAAACACTTTAACATGTTTTGAGATGAATTAATAATTAAAAACTTCAAATTATGACAGGTAATGTTGATGCAAATAACACAGAGCAAATAACACCAGTCTAATAACATGTTACATGCTAATTCCCGCTGTCTGATGCTAATTTGGCTGTTGCGCACTGAAATTGGCCAGTGCAGGTTAAATAAACCTAATTAGCTGGCACGTTGTAAAACTGGGTGATAATATTATGATATTTTATAATTGCAAAAACTTTGTGGTTTGGTACGTACGTCAAGAACACTCTCACCCCCCACGCACGACGTCGACGCTAAAAAAAAGGCTATTGTGGGGGGTTTCTAAGCATGCAGGTCATTGCACAATTAAAAACTAACCTAACAATAGGTCTGTTCAAGAGTATGTTGAGTCGAAAATATAACTTTTTATCGCTCTTAGGTTTATTAAATAAAAAAACAAAATAACGATGCTTGTGTAAAGCTTGCCAGCAATTATTATAAAACATATTTTTGTATATCAAAGGAAAATGAGCTATGTTACATTTCGGGTGGAGAAATACACTCGTTACCTATGTAAATATTATGATTTAGAACGTCTATTTTACGTGGTTTTATTTTGGTGTAAGTAGCCGCTATTATTATTAATATAACATAAAAAACCGTGTAAGCCTTAAAAAGTTTACAAGTTTACAGTCGTCAACCAATTGATGCATTATTTAAAAAAAAAAAAAAACAACGTATTAATGATACATTATTTCTTTTCGGCAATATGTCTTACGTATTTATTTCAACTTAATTCAAATTTCAGCTCTCTGCAATTAATGTAAATATTTCAGTAGTAATGTTTGGATAGACTATTGTCTACTAAAAAGGTAACTGTGTTCCACTGACTAACCGACAATTCGTGTCGAACATCGCACTTCCTTCATTCCTGTCAATAATTAATGAACGAAGGATCCCGATATAGTTTAACCATCCCAACTTGGTTGTGAAATATTTGAGTTAAGTTGACATATACAAATAGAGAGGTAAATATTTATTTACTAAACTTTTTCATTAAAATTGACATTTTAATAATAAAGCAGCTACAAAAGACACTTAAAAAGAACAATAAAAATTTTGTTTGAGGCTTTCGCGCTTAGTATACATTATTACGTATTACGGATCTTTGCGCGATCATTTTAAATATATTGTATGTTATACGTTTGTTTTGTTTTGATTGATTTATCGCCTAGATACCCGTAAAAATACGTAAGTAGAGAGATATCTTTAGAATGCTTTTTAACTACGGATTATCAAACAAATGCAATATAGCTTACTACAACATACATACAATACAACAGAATATAGTTACATTACATAGGCTTTCAGGTAAATGTTATTTCCTCACTGAAAATTGAATTGACACTATTGGATTTATGTGTCGAATACGCTGAGCTCCCGTTTATATCAGTTCCGTGTCGGACACGACGACGGGAGAAAATGTATGACGTCAGCAAAACCTACTATTCTTTGGAAATACTCGTATATATTTCGTCGGCAAATTGTCCGATTCGGCGTTTTATAAACGGCGCAGTCATTTTACAAATGCTCGTCATTTTGCATTATGCCGAAGGGAAATTATAAAATGCCTTGTAATTGTATAAAAAGCCTAAGTAGTCGGACAACGTTTGTTAGTTACCGCGGCAATTATTACCTGATCAATTCGCGCGTGACGCTGTTATGATTAGCAATGGCGGCGTGATCTAACAGCTGTTTTCAAAGAAAATAAACAAAACAATTGCAATTCAGCGGTGCAGTGGAGATACACATAATCTATACTAATATTATAAAGAGGAAAGGTTTGTTTCTTTGTTTGCAACGAATAGGCTCCGAAACTACTGAACGGATTTCAAATAATCCCTGAGTAACATAGGCCATATTTAATTTTCAAAAAAATTAGAATACTTTAATAACGTAACCCAAGGTGTAAAAAAGTACCTAAAATATTCCTTGTAATTGAATAGGCTCCAAAATTACTGGACCGATTTTGGTGAAATTTTGCACAAAGATAGAATAGACATTTGGAAAAAACATAGGTTACTATTTACCACGGGAAATTTTTCATTCCCAAGGGAAAAAAATGTTAAAGCGGGCGGAATTGGCACAAAGACAGAATAGGCCCCAACATAGGCTAAGTTTTACCACGGGGAAATTCTTCATCACCACGGGAAAAACTATTAACGCGGGCGGAGACGCGGCGGGAAGCTAGTATAAATATTCATGTGAGATATAGTACTTGGCTCGCATGTTCCGCATGTATTACCAATTACTTTTTCACTACGGATATATTACCTACAAGAATATTCAAATATTATGACAATTCGATAATTTTATTAAAGCCGTCTTCACAATCAGAAAATATATAGCTGATTTAATAAATATTTTAAAAAGGCGCGTTTACATTGAACGAAGCCTTCCCATGAAACACACTTGGTATGGTCCCTTCAAAAACTTTATTGCGGCATAAAAACCCGCAAATAAGTGAACCGGGCCGCGTAGGGTCGTTAAACTCGAAAAATAGACTATTCTTGTGCAAGTAAATTATTTACAGTGTGTTTTTCTTGCTTATTTTTCGTGTATGATAAAGATTTCTGTGACCTTATCACTTTTTTAGTAGCAGATTAGAATCCTTTTGTGTCGCCGTCGTAGCGAAAGTCTACGGCGTAGCACTGTGCTACGAAAAATGCTTTTTATTTTCAATTAGAGTAGTAAGGATTATTATTATTATTTATTACTTTTCATAATACATTGTTCTTGAGTCGTTCGGTGGGGATATATTTTATGAGCTGTTGACGTTATACGTTTATTGTAGTTTTGTTTATAACAAGCAATGGTAAATAATTAGACTTATGCTGAAAAGTAAACAAGGGGGTAATTTTTACCTACTTATTCTTTCTTGTTAGTTATTATATCGTGCACTACTTAGCAGGTTAAGTATGATAGCGAGTATATTTCTTTGGCAGTAGCTTAAGTTTATTTTAAAAGTACGAAAATTATGACGAAAATATACCATAATTGAAAAGCAAGACTAGTCCTTGCAGCGTAGCCCTAGCCATATTTATAGTTCAATTATTTCTACCAATTAAAGATATAACAATATATCTAGTTATATTTAGTCACAGCTTCCCATTGCATGAATAAAGTTTATTAACTTTATGGCGTAGCAATTAACTACGCCGTAGCAAACAGCTACGAAATCCGTAGTAGATTTTTTATGAATGAGAAAAAAACAAAAGCACGTATACTTTAGCCATTTTTATGGAACACAGTATTAAAAATAGATTCGAGATCGCGTGCACTCCAAAAGCCAATCAGAACTGACGGGGCCCAATAGTGTGGACCAAAGTGCTCTTGAGCGGTCAGGCTGCTTGTTTTAGAGCCAATCAGCTGTACTACTCGACTTCTAAATTTAAAAATTCAAAATAGAAATGGAATTTCGTGTCGCGGTTTTGAGGGTAGTCTGAGTATTGACGGTTTTTTTGAGATAATTATGTGAATGAAAATTGTTTTTGTTGATAATGGGTGTCTGCATTGGTCATTATGCTTTTAAGATGGTATTTTTTTCATATATCTGATTTTGTATCTCGATATACCATGATTTTACATTAACATTTTTGTTTGACTGAATGCTTTTGATAGCTATTAGGAACCCACATTTTTTATATCTAGGATTTAATCCCTTTAACATATTTAGCTTATTATCCACAAGTTGGTGCCCAAACGTATAACAACTTACCCTCAGAAATTAAAAGAATTGATTCTTTCGTACAGTTTTAGAGAAAATTAGCCGATTATATAGTATCAAACAGTTAAACTGATATAATTTTGTTATTGAGAGGAGGTTTAGTGATTCTTGAAGTGTAAAAGTGTGGAACCTATTATTTATTACTTGGTGTATAGTGCGAACGACCGTGTTAAATTACCTACCTAACTCTGTTCTCATGTAAGTGACAATGTTTTTAATGAGAATAAATGTCTTCAAACCTACAAAGGTACGACTACTAGGTACAAATAGTTATATTATTTAGTACACATACACATTCACAAAACTTTAAATGCAGTAAACAACCCAAAAATATACACGCATACAAAAAACAACCTTATTTATAAGCAACAACCTACAAATTACGAACGGAATCGCGAGGAAAAAAGGAATATTTACAATATCCTTGGCATTAATATTCTCCTCCATCTTCTGAAGGAAAGTCACTTATTTGGGACACAATAACCAGGCACTGACTAAACAATAGGTTGATAAGGACAAGCGTCTTCAAGAATTACTTATTTGATAGGTACTCGTTATGTACAAAAAGTGACAGATTTGGGATCAGTTTGGGGACATTTTCCTATAAAAACTGTTTGGCGTCTGTATACGCATACATAGCTATAACTTATAAATTGATTCTAAGCTAAAAAAAAACAAAGATTTGTTGTCTACCAAATTGTACAAATGTCGCAATTTTTCAATTGAATATACAACAATTCTTTTTTATTATCAATGCTGTTTTTGTTCAAAAGTGGCGTTTGTCTGTGCAGAACGGCCAGAAGAAACTGCAATGTTAGTTTGAGGTTTTCGCACCTAGTACACATTATTTTGTATATTTACGGGTCTTTACGCAATAATTGCAAAAAATACAGAAGAAACTCTACATCGTGTCGCCCCACCCTTAAGTAAATTATCTCATTTCAATTAATTTGCTTTACAATTTGATAATTAGATTGCTTTGTTTACACTATCTGAACTATACAATTAATAATGTCATTTCTTAATAACCTAATTTTCTTATATATATGTAACGATCGCGTAAATTAAGTACCATATTTCATAGCTACTTGCGATTAATGCAACAAAGTCTGTCTGTACGTTCCATTGTGCAAAATAATAAATTACGTTTAATTTATTTACATGAGAATGGTAATTTATTCAACTAACGTGTACAACACTTTGACTAAATTGTTTTATTTCTGGAGGAACTTTACTATGTAAATAACTAAAACTAATTTAAGTTTCAGGTTACTAACTGTCTTGCTGCGGTGTTTGTACATTGTGGTCGATTCTCGCGAGATTTTTTAAATAAAAAAGTGTTAATATTATGTTTTAATGAATATATCACAATATTAGGTTTCAAATTGAGCTTTAAACAAAACTAATCGATTCGATATTTAATTATATCCTCCGACGTAATTCGAAGCCTTTATAGACAGATATGAGAGTAGCATTCTTCATCTTCGCTGTGGCAACACCAGAATCGTATATCCATCCCCCTCTCTCTCTTCTGTCGTCTCGCTCTGACCCCGCCATCTTTGACTCAGTTCACCAGGTAGTTATAAGCGCGCAAATTCGCCGCGCGCCTCATTGGCGTTTTGAACTTCGTGCTGTGCACATCAGTTTTGACAGAAACGTTGTTGACGTTCGAAAATTAAAATTCTTGTTATTTTAAATTTAACGGTTTTTCGTAAAAATGTCGGACGAAGAATCTAGTTCGTCCAGCTCATCGTCTGATTCGAGTGAGGATCCACCATCCCCGGCTACCGCTGCGGTTCCCGCGTCGGTTCCCGTTGCAGTTCCGGCTCAACAACCAACTCAAGACAGGAAGAGGAAGAAAATTGCGGAAAAGGCGAGTTCCGGAAAACGACGAAAGAAGAGTAACGGTAAGGCAATAAAACGCCTTACTCAACAAGTAAGTGAACTCCAAGATTTTATTTACTTTTCACAAATGTATCAAAATGGCTGGGTGCCTCCAGAAGAGCACTCGTTGCACCCTGAATTTACTCTTGAGTCTCCTTCGCAAGAAGAGATTCCACCCGAATATGACAATCCAATTCCTAGCAAGTCAACTGATAAAACAGCAACTGTTCCACAAGGGAAGTTGCCCCCGGCTACCACTGCAGATAAAGCAAATGATTCTGAAAAATGTAAAGAAAGTGAGGGTTGTTTTAAATTCGGTCTTTCAACCGATCTTAAGGTTCCTAAAATTCCACCTACCTCTTCTGATCATTTGCAAATCATTCAGTCTTTACAACATTTTAAAACTGGGGATTGGAAGAGCGTCCGTTACTATGATACACAAAAAATATATAACTCGCTGCCGGGCTTTACGGATTTAGAAGTAAATGATGAAATCAAACCCTTCGATAAAGCGACAAATTTAGCGTCATCCGAGAAATTCTTAGCTGCTCTAACACATGGTTTAATAATGCAGAGTGAGGCTTTACAAAATAGTTTTGAAAAACTTGTGGAGTGGTGTAGCGAAAACAAAGAAATTGACGTAAATTCAATGGTGGTCAAAATTAATGAAATTTTCGAGGGCAGTTACCAAAAAATTTCTCGTGATTGTTTACAATTAGTGTGCGGTCGACGTGCCGATGTTATTGAACAAAGGCGTGATCTGATTCTTAGTAACGTAAAAGATTCATTACAGAAAACGATTTTAAAGAAAATTCCACCTTCACACGAGTATCTTTTTGACAAAGACCCTTTTTCCGAGTTCGTTAAAAATAGTGGAGGTATTAATAAAATTGTAACTGCTCCTAAATCTATGCCAACCCTAGAAAAACGATTACCGTCTGGGGCCCAGGCTACGCAAGTACCTGGTCCCAGTGGTCAACAATGGACGGCACGCGCTTGGGCACCGTCTATGAATTACAAATTTATGCCTCGCTTTAATTACCCCGCTTTTAGTAATCCGTATACAGGTAACGGTCAGTTCTTTCGATCCCACACTGTCAGACCGCGTTGGACGAGTCCCCAACAATATGCACAGAGAAAACCCAGTCCGCGCTTCCCAGGAACCGGTCAGAATGCACAATCAAAATCAAATTTTAAATCAAGAAAGTTTTGACTCGAGCCCGGTGTTCCAGGGGGGTTGCTTAAAGGATTTTGTGGAAGAATGGCAAAAATTAGGTGCAACAACAACTCTTTTAAACATAATTTCGGGTTATCGGATACCGTTTCAACAAAAACCCCCCCTTGTATCGGTACAAGATTTGGCCAATCACTTCCAGACTCCCCCATCTCCCGAAATGGACAAAATCATAAAAGCCCTCCTGGAACAGGGTATTTTGGAGCAAGCTCCCAACACACCAAGTTTCGTTTCAAAAATGTTTTTGGTCCCCAAAAGCGATGGTACTCCACGTCCTGTTTTCAACTTAAAGCGGCTAAATCTTTTCTTGAAAATAACAAAATTTCATTTAATTTCTGTAAATCGAATACCCGATTTTGTTCAACCCAAGGATTGGATGGTAAAAATAGATCTGACACAAGCCTACTACCATGTCCCCGTAGCAAGCTCACATCGCTGTTTTCTCCGTTTAATATATCGCGGTCAGCTTTTACAAATGACTTGTTTACCTTTCGGGCTAGCCACTGCACCCAAAGTCTTCGCCTCCCTTTCAAATTGGATGGCAGAATATTTCCGGGAACAAGGTATACGAACGGTCGTTTTTCTGGACGATTTCCTTTTAGCGTCTCAAAATCTATTTCTGCTGCAGAAACAAACAGAGTGGGTAGTTCACACAATGCAGCAGTTGGGTTGGCAAATCAATTGGGGAAAATCTACTCTGGTTCCTCAAAAGCAGATAGAATACTTAGGGCTGATGTGGAATCCGTGGCTAAATTGCAAATTTCTTCCCGATCAGAAAATAAACAAGATTTGTGTAATGATATCGGAATTTCTCAAACGCAAAACTGCCACTTTACGCGAAGTACAGAGCTTGGTGGGTCTCCTCAACTTTGCTCGTATAGTGGTTCCCCTAGGCAGACTAAATTTTCGACATCTTTTGCACCACTCGATTCAACTTATTCGCTCACAAGAAGAGACACGTATTCCGTTGCCACTAGAGTCTCTGACGGAATTGAAGTGGTGGTCTGCTCATTGCCAAATAACTTCAGTTATACATCCCCCACAGAAAATGAACTTTCTCACTACGGACGCAGCGGACTCAGGGTGGGGGGCGGAATTGAACGGAATTTTGATCAGCGGTTATTGGTCGGAAGAAGAAGAACGTTTTCACTCGAACCTCAAAGAGATGCTAACCGTCCTAAAATGTCTTCAAAAGTACGGGCCTTATCTGAGTCATTCGTCTCTGCTTCTACAATCAGACAACAAGTCGGTTGTATCCTATCTGAAAAACGAAGGGGGGAACAGATCGAAGAACCTGATGGACTTGACGTACCAGATCTTTCAAGTACTTCAAACGTACCATATCCATGTAATTCCTTATTACATCCCAGGCAGGTACAACACAGTAGCAGACGGCTTATCACGTCAGGCCCAACTCCCGGAGTGGCACCTTCTCCCAGAGATAACTCGCATTGTTTTCAGCAAATGGGGGACCCCAGAAGTGGATCTCTTTGCATCCAAGACAGCCCACGTAGTGTCAAGGTATGTGTCTTTGGATCAGAGAGATCGGGAAGCGTGGGGTCACAATGCCTTCGCAATAGAGTGGTCCTTCAACCTAGCATGGATCTTCCCACCCCCGAACTTAATGCCTCGCGTTTTAATGCATTTGAACCAAGCGTCGGGAGTTTATCTGATTGTGGCCCCCCGATGGCCACAAGCTTTTTGGAGGGCGGATCTCAAAACTCGGACGATGGCACCGCCATTCACAATTCGCAATCTAGGCAGTTACCTGATAGACACATCGACAGGCCGTCCTCCTCCACGGGTACAAGATCTGTTTCTGGAAGTTTGGAGATGTGGGGGTGGGAGGACTCAGTAAGTTCTTGGACTGAGGAGCAAAAAGTTTTGCTAACTAAAGGTTGGCGTCCCTCGACGATTAGTACATATAAACCTGCATGGCGTCGATGGCTTAAATGGTGTTCGACTTCCAAAGTTGTTTATAATAACCCGACAGGTAGTGATTTGGCTCGTTTTTTAGCCGACCTTCACTTAAAAGAAAAGCTTTCTTACAAAACTATTTTACTTCACAAATCAGTCGTTTCACAACTTTGTAACGTTGGTACGGAATCTAGGCTTAGTTCAAATCTTTTAGTAAAACAGATTTTAAAGTCCATTTCTACACAAAATCCAAAATCTCGCTCTAACTTTATTTGGGATACCAGTGTTTTAGAAACCTGGTTATCAAACAATGCTTCCCCAGATTTTACCCTTTTTGAGATTTCACGTAGGTGTGCAGTTCTTTTATTACTCTGTTCAGGTCGGAGGGTTCACGATTTGACCCTTTTAAGTATTGCTGCAGGCCACTGCTTGCAGTCTCAGGACAGCATAGTGTTGTGGCCCAAATTTGGCTCTAAAACTGACTCCGATTCATATATTCAATCAGGTTGGAAATTATTCAAAAATGTTGATAATCGTAACTTGGATCCAGTCTTTTGGCTTGAAAAATTAATAACTCTAGGGCAGAGTAGGCGCAGTTTTGGGTCTACTGATGCTCTTTTTATGACAATCCGTGGTAAAGAAGGTCCAGCTTCCAAAACAGTAATAGCAGGCTGGGTTAAATCCGTTCTAAAAGATGCTGGTATTGATGCATCTGCGGGAAGTATTCGATCGGCGGTTGCTTCACGAAGTTGGGTAGATAGTGAGTCACTAGACGTAATCATGTCTAGAGCAAACTGGAGGTCGGGTAACACATTCAAAAAGTTTTATAGAAGGGAGATAGTAAATAGCAATAATTTTTCTGTAAGGAGCCTGTTTGAGGCAGTTTGATGATTCTGGTTGATTTCGTTTGTTTTAGATTTGTTTAGGATTTAATAATACTTTGATAATTGAGTCTACAAGGGATATCTTTTTGTTATAAATATGTTCTCCTGTAATTTAATTTTATTTGTTTATATATTAATACAGAGTTAATAATTTGTTTATGATAGTAAATTAATGCTATTTTCAGATATTTTTTATTTTAATGTTTTATATTCTATAATTTGTCACATTGGCGTTCAGTTCACCAGGCGATATCAAACAAGTCTCATATCTGTCTATAAAGGCTTCGAATTACGTCGGAGGATATAATAGGAGCGTTTTACCTACCATTAAAACGCAGATTATATCCGTAGACTAATTCGAAGCCTTACTTTAATATCTGCCTGGTGGGCTTACAAAACGCAATGAGGCGCGCGGCGAATTTGCGCGCTTATAACTACCTGGTGAACTGAGTCAAAGATGGCGGGGTCAGAGCGAGACGACAGAAGAGAGAGAGGGGGATGGATATACGATTCTGGTGTTGCCACAGCGAAGATGAAGAATGCTACTCTCATATCTGTCTATAAAGGCTTCGAATTAGTCTACGGATATAATCTGCGTTTTAATGGTAGGTAAAACGCTCCTATTAAACTAAAAACTCGAAGATTCCCAGGAATAAAATAAAATAAAATTAATTTACTGCAATGCTATTATAAATCAATAAAACGCGAAACAAACAGAATTTCTAAGCCTATTTCACTTGTCACTTGCTTATTAATCTCCTTCGAGCAACGAAGCTCGAAGCTAATCTCTAATCTTTCTCTAAGGTTTTTTTTTGTTTTACACAACTGCCTCTTACTTGTAAATTGAAAACCCCTTAGGAATGAATTTTCGATACTTCGCTTCAGTTTTATACTTCGGAATATTAAGTTGTATTACATGAAAAAATAACTTTTTTTTTCTCCTCTCTTTTCCTCCACCGTTTTCGATCTTGAGCGAGTGGCACCCAATCCCTTTCAAAGGCATTTAAGTCATCTCGCCATCACTTTCGAGGTCTCCTCTGTCCTTAATAACAATAATTAAACAAAAAATAACCTACACAAGTGTTACATAACATTATTCACAGCAAAGCGACTTATATCTTTGAAATGTTCGTTAACTAAAGCACCAGTTATACCGTTACTAAATTGCGCACTATACTGCTCAATTAGACACGTAATAATACAGAAATCCCTGATTGAATCTCTATACAGACAGAATCACAATCATACGCTTGGATTAATAACCTTGTAATACGAAAATTATGTTATTATTATGGATGAAATTGATGGAAATGATCGATAAATAGATTATGTTCAGCTGTTAAAGGGGACTACTATTCGGTAGGTAAAGATAAGATAAGATAAAACTTTATTTAGCAAAAGTAGAGGAATACAAAATAATCAGAAGACCTGCAGCCTGTATTAGTTTAAACTGTGTTACAGGTTACAGTGTTCCCCAAGCTAAAAATAGGTTTAATACTTTAGTTAAATAGGTACATAACGCATTTGATACATAACATTTAATAACAAGGTAAGTTTGAGTGAAAGCATGTGTGTGGTGAGTGAACGTGATTTTATGTGAATATAGGTGTATATAGTATATAGTGAGCGGCTGTGTGAGGTGTTCTGTGGTTCTTCTTACTTGGTACACTCTTGACAGAGTGGTCGTGGTCATATTTGTGAATCACGATGAGTGATGATCTTGGTAAGACGGCGCCACTCCTCGCGGACTTAAGCTTTCCGGGTACATTCCTGAACTGAACACTCAATTGCGGCCTTATCTGATCTGTCCATCTCATTAGTGATCTACTACGTGGCCTGGCGCCTTCAAGTTTTCCCTGTACCACGGACGCTCTATGGAGTCACTACCACGACGAGAGATATGATTGAAAATAGTCAAAATGCGAGACTGCACTCTGGTTGATACACGCTGTCAGGATGCCAAGGTTTTTTAGTATGGAAGCATTTGTATGGAACTCTGTCCACGACACTCTAGGCATCATCTATTTCCAACACCACATCTCCGAAGCGTCAATTTCTGGTTAATTCTGTGGTTAAAGTAAGTAAACTGAGTCTGAATTTGGTATTTTCAAAAGTAGCTTACAAATTTTTCAACAAACAGTATTATCAGTCAACCATACGGTAAGAAAGTAATTTTTTTGTAGTAAAACTTTGCTGGCATTGTAGTATGTCTTTCAAAAATATTATTTTTGCTTTTGCGGCCCACGGCTACGCCCGTGATATTTTTTTATGTACGTGGTAAAAAGTAAGATGTTGACCGGGGATATAAGGTATCACCACGTAAAATTTCATTTAAATCGGTCTAACGGTTCCAGAGATTAGCGTGTACAAACAGACAGACAGACGGTACAAAACTTGTATTTTTGTGTTCAGCTACACTCCCTTTATCACCTACAAGCAGTTTTTTTAAAAACAAATGAATGTAAAGACACGCCGATTCTTCAGTTTTATTATAGTATAGATAGATAGAAGAAGATAGTAGTTACGAAAGTAGGTATCTAAAATTATTCGACTTTTGAAATCGTTTGTATTTTATTGTTAAATGCACGCACGTTTTAACATAAAGTAATTTAATGTCTAAGCCTTAGACATTAAATTAAATACCTTAACTAAATTAGTATTAAATACCTTAGACTCTAAGGTAATAATAATTTCCCTTAGAAAAAGAAGCGAGACAATAATTATTACATGTTTTAATTTTTTTTGGATTTTATAAACATTGTGGACTGTATATTTTTAACTATTCTTGGATAGACATCAAAAATATTTATTTTGTTACCAATGAGGCCATTCTACTTAAAATAACCTTCAAATTTAAGCGTTGTACAATAAGTTACAATAGAAGATCTCTTTGATAACTTTTTTCATTATTCAATGCAATATTAAAAACGTTGGGAGAACGAGAAAAAAAAGCAAGCATGATTCTTCTGTAGAAAACTCTCAAGGGAAAAGTTTTTAATTTGAAACTTGTAACTTGATTACGGAGGTTGTTTTGACAGGCTGTTTTCATTTGTAACAAGCGCCGACTCTAGACATTATTGGTATTGTAAATATTGACCGAATGCCATATTGTTTTGTTTACTTTTACCTACCAGTGTTTGAGGAATCGTAATTCGTTTTGGCCGTAATTGGATACGGTCTTTGATTTTGTTTTCGCGAAGTCGATAGAGTTAAGGAAAAGTCACACTTAAGAACGATTCATTTTACCTACAACGCTGTTTTTGTGTTGTTTATATTTAGTTAATTGGCTTACGCTTAGTGGAAAATAAACAAAACGCCTCTTGGAAATCTGTTTTCCTGGTACCGATAGAAAAAGTTATACAGACTTTTAAAAGATTGGTAGATTTTATTTTTTACTGGCTTTCAGCCTATTGAATCCACCCATATTATTACGTATTTTTTTATATTAAAGTATTTCCCAAAAATAGGGAATAAAATAGCCTATATAGTGTTGCTTTCTGTAGAAGAATTATTTCAGTCGTCATAGTAGTTTTACAATTACAATATTATTTAGAACCTGTTTTTGTAAATCATGAGTCGTTTTTTTTTTACACCACCAGCTGAAGTGAACTCACGGTTCATTGTTTTTTAAATATCACTTTATTTCGTTGGCTCTCTACAGATGCATTTATGTATTCGCAGCTTGGCTGGCATTACCCGAATGTGAAGTGTTAACGTAAACTAAAACTGTGCCGTGTTTGTCAGTAATAAATTGATACCAGTCACACGTTTAATACAAAGAACAAATATCAAAAC